>NBBA01000007.1:0-1200000 GCA_002794785.1 Coniferiporia sulphurascens | reverse complement strand
TAGGAGAGGGAAGGCGATGTCAGTCCATTCCTCCTTGTCAGTTGGTAGCAGCCAGCATGTCTTTAGGATGGGAGGGGGGGGCCGAAATGGCAGTGACCATTGCAGGATGGCGTGGTCGGACAGAGGGGAGGTGTCGGAGGTGGCCGAGTCTAAAATAGAGTCGGGGTTGACCATGGGTGGGGCCCAGATCATGTCAATGGGGCACCGGTGGTGATTTCCATTGGGCCGAGAGTCAGAGTCCGGGAGGTGGGAAGGTGACAAGCCATGCCTGCGAAAAAAGTCGTCAAGGGGTTGCGCCCCCAAGTCATCCCTTCATGGGACGGAGAAGTCGGACCACATGTGGTGGCGATGGTTGAAGTCGCCTGCCACGAGTAGGGTGGTGGCTAGTGCCGAGGGGAGTGAGAATAAAAAGGACTCACCTGGGTACTGAGGGGAGGTGTTCTCTCAGTCTGGGGGGTGCATGCCATAGTAGTTGCACACCTGGAGGGTGAGTTGGGATCGGACCTCCACTGTCAGTACATCGGTGCCATGTGAGGCAGCTCCGAGGATCGACCATGAGGTGGGAGGGAGGGCTCTGGATACATACGTGACTACCTGAGGGCACGTCACTGGCGGCAGGACGGGTATGTATCCTGGGATGGTTGGGACGTTGAAGACCGGGGTACCGGTTGGTTCGGTGAGTGAGGGTTGCAGTCCTATTTGATACCAGGGGGGTTCCTGTATAAGGATTAGGTGCGGGGGGGATGGGTCAGTTGTAAGGACAGGAATTAGGGAGTGTATCGCTGCTAGTGAGCGGGTGGCGTTCCACTGTAGGATAGATAGTGTCTCTATCATATTTCCTCCATCTGATTGTCGGCTGGGTCGGCAGTGAGGGCCTCTTCGATTTGGCGGTATTGCCTCTTCTTAGGGCAGGCCGGCAGGGTGGCAGGGTGGTCGCCCTTGCAGTTGTTGCAAAGGCGGGGGTGTGGGCATGTGTCGCCTTCGGGTACTGTGTCAGTTGCGCAGTGGGCGCACGATTTGCGGTGATTGCGGGTCAGGTGGGCACCCGCACAATCAGCGCAGCATGGTTGGGCTCGGCAGCCCTTGGTTCCGTGGCCGAGGCCCTGGCACTGCTCACATTGGGTGAGAGTGGGCCGGATGGGTGGGACTGAGAGTCGGATGGTGGATCCGAACATCCATACGCGGGGCCTTTTGAGGAGGTGTTCGCAGATGGAGCTGTCAGGGTCGACAAAGGAGAAGACCACTGGGCATCTGTTGAGTGTCAGCAGGTGGTCCTCAGTGGCGGCGAAGTGGGGGGTGACTACAAAGTCGAGGTTGCGGAGGGCCGGGTTGTGCCGGATTTCAGCCATGAGGGCTTTCTTGGTGATGGTGTGTCCGTTCTGGCCGAACAGGAAGTCCTTGCAGGGCACCATGGAGATGCGCAGTGCGGACCAGGGGCGGACTCTGGAGGGGGTTAGGGAGAAGGCGGCTGGGACGTTAATTCCCGCCGCAATGCACTCTGTGCGCATGTGGGAGGCATATGCCGTGGAGTGACAATCAATGATCATTTCCATGGTTGGGTTAGCCGAGGATGGATGCGCCACAAATGTGGTCACGATGTTCCCCTTTACGTTATATGAAGAGGAAAGGACCGGGACTTGGTCTGCAGTGGGGAGGGAGGCGAAGAACTCACAGGACGTTTTGGTCAGGGCCATAGCTGACTTCTGGTTTTCGGCCTGTATACTGACTGTGGGGGTGAGGACCAAGGTTGGGTCCTTGGCATACATTGTGGGTGGTGGAGGCACCTTCCTCTGGCATTTCTTCTTCTTCTGTTCCGGGTTGATGACCGCTCCGGCAGTTGGTGCCACTGGAGCTGGGTTGGTGGCCGTTGGGGGGGCCGCTGCCACGGCTACCTGTGCATAGGAGGTGGGGGCAGCCTGGGTGGCAGCCTGTGGGGGGGGTTGCTGTTGTTGTTGTTGTTGCTGTTGACAGGGGGCAGGCCTAGAGCTGATGGAGGCCATCTGATGTGAAATAGAAGCTACATCAGTTGTCAGGTGCTTGACTGCATCTGTCAGCACCCTCATTTCTGGGGTCATGGGGGTGGTGCCGGGGCCCTTTGGGGGGGCGAGCTGGGGCAAAGGGTTCCAGGAGGGCGATTACCGCCCCCTCCCTTGCGAAGTTGTAGGCCATGACCACGTTGTGGTAGATGATGTCTTGGGGGTATGTCCTGTCTTGCTCGATGCTGACCAGCGTCTGTTGGACGTTCCAAAGGAGGTCGCCCACAAACTGCATGGCCTTGATGTTGATCGTCTCGGTGGTGGCATCCCTGGTTTGTTGGTCGAAGTCATCCAGGGTGTGGGTGAGGGAGTACATGAACCCTGCAGTATGCTGTTCATGTTGTTGTGCAGGGGGTCCTCTCGGGGTGAGAGGCGACATGGCGGCCAAGGAGCGTTTCCGCTCGAGGCTTGTACCTCCCACCTGTTGCGGGGGGGTATGGGGGTCAACCGCCATTCCTGGGGCTGTTTCACCTGTTTCGATGGGACCATGTGTCGACCCTACCGAGGCGGCTGGGGAGCCGACGCAGGATGCTGCCCTTGATTCCGCACGTGCTTGGGCGGTGAAGTCGTAGGCGGAGATCATTTGGGAGTCGGCCATGGCTGGGGAAGGGGTGAGGACGTCTGGGGAGGACGTCGGGCCCTGGGGAGGGTTGTTATTGGGGGTGGTGGGGGTGGCCATACTGTGCCTTGCGGCAGCAGCGGCGCTGGCAGAGGCCCAGTTGGCGGCCATCCTGGTGACCCGGTCTGGGTCGGTGTTGGCCGATGGGGCGGGTGGGGGGTTGGTTCGGTTTGTACGATGAAGAGTGTTCCTGTAGTCACCTGGGTTTGACATGGGGGAGTTTTAGCTGCCCACACTAGTCGATGGTGGTGGTTACTGGTCAAGAAGGATGTGCAGGCATGGCCTAATATCGCATTGCAGGTGGCACAACCACCCCCCCTGGCCTGCGCAGTCGACTGCCCACATCCTCGGTGGCTGCAGTACTTTCCACCCGTGGATACGACACATGTGGCCACCTCGGGACCCTCTCCCAGTCCACCACTCAGAGTGGGCTGACAAAAACCGCCTCCTGGTTTTGCGCCACTGGCTTAAGCTGATGGGGCACCTAAACTGCCTATCTGACTGCACTGTGGGTGCCATCTGGCTGGCTTTTGCCGCAATGGACCTTGACAGACACCCAACCAATGAGGATATGAACCTGGACCTCCTACAGGACTACATGCGATGTATGCTCAGACCATGAACTCGGGACTCGGACCCAGCCCTTTTGGAGCTATCAGGTATGCTCCCTCCCTTCCCACTCGAGTAAAGCCTGCCTTTCAGACTCCCACAAGATACATCTCGGCCGGCACTCTCGCCCCCCCTTTCCAATTCTAAGCTTCTTACCTTTACCTACCCTCACCCGCCTTTTTTAAAAATTTTAAAAATTTTTAATTATTCCTGCAGTATTACATAATTACAAGCTGCCCCCCTGAAGGGGGGCCCTAACTACATAACAATGGAGGCGCCCGTCATTGCGCATTGCACAAAACTGGGCAGGGGCTCTGCTCCCCAAGGGGTGCTGAAGTGTGAAGAGCCCCTATTTAGTAGGATGGTAACACGAGAAGGAGGAATACATATCACTACAAACAAACCACGTAGTTAAGAGTAGGTTAAAGTAAGAAGCTTAGAAATGGAAAGGGAGGGCGAGAGCACCAGCCGAGACGTATCTTGTAGGAGTCCGAAAGGCAGGCTTTTACTCGAGTGGAAAGGGGGGGAGCATACCTGATAGCTCCATAAGGGCTGGGTCCGAGTCCCGAGTTCGAGGTCCGAGCATACAACGCATGTAGTCCCATAGGAGGTCCAGGTCCATATCCTTGTTAGTTGGGTGTCCATCGAGGTCCATCGCGGCAAAGGACAGCCATATGGCGCCCACAGCGCAGTCCGAGAGGCGGTTTAGGTGCCCCATCAGCTTTAGCCAACGGTGCAAAACCAGGAGGCAGTTTTTGTCAGCCCACTCTGAGTGGTGGACTGGGAGAGGGTCCCAAGGTGGCCACATGTGTCGTATCCACGGGTGGAAAGTACTGCAGCCACCGAGGATGTGGGCGGTCAACTGTGTGGGCCAGGGGGGGTGGTTGTGCCACCTGCAATGCGAGATCAGGCTGTGCCTGCGACGGTAGGCTGAGTCAAAACTCAGCCAGTATCCCCCATAGGGACCAGTGCGACAGAGGACCTGTGCAACTGCAGACAGCTCACTGCATGGGTGGTTGACTGAATGCATGAGCAGCTTTCGAGGTCGGCAGGAGGGGAGGCCATGAACTGCCAGATACTTGTCAGCGGTTGAGGCAAGGGGGCGGGCTAGCGAGAATGTCCATCGCTCCATGAGGGTGCGGACAGCAACCTCTTTTAGTGCAGAGGTGGAAGGTTTGAGGTCGGATGGGGGGAGCTCTGTAGCCAGCTTCACTTCTGTGTCAGCCCATTCATTCCCAGGGATGTCCAAGTGGCCGGGGCACCATACGAAATGAACAGTGAGTTGGGGGTATGAGTCCAGCAGGGTCTCCACACCCGCTTTCCAGATGTGAAGGAGGTGGGCGCCAGGGGTGGCAGCCCAGGTGCAGAAAAGGTGGAGAGTGGTCAGCGAATCGGACAAGAAGAAGATATCCGATGTGACATGCAATTGTGCAGGGAGGCGGCGTGCTACCCACCCCGGGGCCGTGGCGAGGGAAAATTCCTCGGCGTCTGTGGCTGTGGCACAGGTGGGGGACTCCAGTTGGTGGGACCGGAGTTGGGTGCGGCCGAGCATTGTGCAGATGGCTGAGCCTGACTTATTGTCAATGCAGGAGCCGTCAGTGAAAACCTGGACATGGGGGGTAAGGCCTAGTTGGCGCGCAGCGGTTACAAAGGACTTCCATGTGTTGGTGCTGACTGGGGTGGCGGGAGTGGTGAAGCGAACGTGGCCCTGCATGAATGCCAGAGGATCCATCCATGGGGGATGAGTGTATGCAGGAACCAGTTGTACCCGAGGGACCCAGGCCTGCAGAGAAGTGGAAAAGGGATGGTTAGTTACTGATTTATTATATCATTTTCTACCGACGGAGTGCGGGGTGTGCCAGAGGTGCAGAGAATGGAGAGTCTTAGCATATTCAAAATAATAAGAGAGGGGGGGAAGGGAACAAAGAAAATTTGTTGAGAATGGGGAGGCGCCTTTGTAGATGCCCAGAATGTTAAGCTCAACGGTTACGCAGTGATTGACGTTGGGGCTTCCTGATCGTCGGAACTGATGGTACGGCAACAGGGCTTCCTAGATGTCGTAAGTCGAAGGTGATTGTCGAGGGGCTTCCTGATCGACGATGTGGACATGGTATGCTTCTTAGCGGAGTCGGGTTACGACGAAGTGACTAATGGCCAAGTGGCACACAGTAGACTGGTGGTAGCAGATAATGGGCTTGTATGAACAAAGAGCACAAGCTTAGGGCTTGTGCTACTGAAGTTACATGCTTATATGCTATTCTATGTGTTTACTACTGTAGCGGCCTGTGTAGGGTAGTTTACCAGACTATGGAAGGTCATGGAAACCCAAGGAGTGCCTTGGTAATACAAGTAGGGCTATCAGTAAGCAAAGCATGTCATGGTGATGTGATATGGCATCATCATGGCATCTTATGGCGCAAGGCAAATAAGGATGAGTAAGGCAAGGAAATGGGGGAGTTGCACTGACTGATGATGACAAAGGTGAAGTGAGTCAGCGCAGTAAGGGAAAGTAAAGGAAATTTGTAACATTGCCTCCCATTTAGGATTGACAAGTCACCAAATTGTCAGAAATAAAATATAAGAGTGAGAAGAGAGAAAAAGAATCCAAGTGTATCAAGATGCCGGCCTGGCAGGTCTTTAAGTGTAATGCCAGGTTCACCGCAGAGTTTGTTACCGCACTCTTTGGTACCTAATCCAGGTCTTTCACCAATATTAATGGTATAATGTCCGAAGACAGTGAAAAAGCGGAAAAAAGATGCAAAAAGAATCCCTAACCCGGATTGCGAGTCATATGAGCCTATAGGGCCAAGTGAAGGCCAATAAACAATAAGGAAAAGGCAAGCTGCCAATAAGGACGATAACAAGCAGAGAAGTGGGCGTAAAAAAAATAATGTGAAAACGCACTAGTGGGCCTTTTAAGGTCATACCCAGGAGTAGTAGTTTAGGGTCATTGCGGACACACGCTAGTTTTCTGTCATTGCGGACTCGAATACCTCAATTGGAGTGCTCGTCATTGTTAGACCCCATATCGACATCATCCAGGTTGATGCCGGCGGCGATATCGTCCATGTAGGACTGGAGTAAGACGCGAGCCCCTAGATCTGAGAGACGTACCATACGTCTTCCATTTGATGCGCTAGGGGGGGACGGCGGTCTGTTCTCGTCAGGTGTGGTCGTTTGCTCTTGACCATGCTGGGGGCATTGGCCTGGAGGGTGTCGAGGAGCGGCCTTCTTGCACCAGGGACACGTGTACTGGACGCAGTACATGGTAAGGTGCGCTGGTGACAGACATGCGGAGCAGTGCATGTGCGAGGATGATGGGGACGATTCTTGAGACGGAGGAGGGGCTTGGATGGGGAGCGGTTCCGTTTGGGTGGCGGAATTGTGATGAGTGACCATGGGAGACGATGGGACCGTTGGAACGAGTGGTGGAGCGGGTGCCGGGCGGTACAGATGCGCTTGAGGATGAAGAGGAATGAGTACCTGATGGATTCCTTCTTCCTCTAGTGACTCATAGTCTGTGTTGCGCAATAATCTGAGATCATCGACAAGATTACTGAGGCAGGAGTCCAGCATTTCCGTGATCTCCTGGGCGTGCCATGCCAGTTGTTGCATGTCCTCCACTGTCCGCAGTCGTTGGCGCATCCTGTTGACTTGGATCGACCTGGGGTGGGTGGAGAGGAGTCGGTTGACATCCGTATCCAGGTCTGGGGCTGCGAGTACGTGCTGTAGGATGGTACGCAGGAGGAGGGGTGCAGTTTGCCAGTTCAGGTTGTGTACTGGGTACCGGCATCGTGTTGCCAGGTGGTGACAGCGTCAGTACTCGGCGTTGGTTCTGCTGGTCCTGGAGTTGGGCTGCGAGTGCGAGTTCATGGTAAATTACAGCCTGATCATGTAAATTGGCGAGGTGAAGGAGTAAGTCAACTGAGGGTGGGTCAGATTGGCTTAGCTGGTTCTCTAGGCCTTCAATTTCGAACTCAATTTCAGTGAGGTCCGAGGGTTGGATGAAATCTGCTGGGAACATGCGTCGTAGTTGCTCGATGACGTCCTGTCGGGTGGGGGCGGATCGGCGCGGTTGGAATTCCTGGTGGCGGATTTCGGCAGGGGGGTTCTGAATCGGAAGTGTTGGAGAGAGGGGTCAGCGGTTTGCAACAGTGGGGTATCATATGTGTGAGGAGGAGCGGGGAATACGGTGGGCGCGGTGGTTGATGGTGGTGGTGATTGCGCAGACAAAAACGAATAGTCCGGTGGGTATGGTGATGGCAAGATACCAGAGGTGTTCGTTGTTGGTTATGTAGGCGGTGGGCATGTGGGTGAAGTGGGTATTGGGATGAGGGAAAACTAGGTAATGTTTTTGAGGTTTTTATACGTGTCTAGAATGTCAGAAGCATGTGAAAGATCTTTTTCGGCTAGCCATTGATTTTCAGAAGATGGGTATCCGGTCCACTTGACTAGGAAACGCCGTCTGTTTCCGGTGCCCTTGTGTGAGACAATAGCCTCGATTTTGTATTCCTGCTGATCTTCTATCAGGTCAGGCGGTGGTTGACTGAATGGAGGTCCATGTGCGTCGGTCTCCGAGTATGCCGTAAGAAGCGAGGCGTGGAAAACGGGGTGAATTCGCCATGCCTCTGGTAATTTGAGGCGGTAGTTCAGGGGTGATAGTACCTGAACTATGGGAAATGGTCCCTCCCGTTTAGGTGATAATTTGCGGGAGCGGTTGGGGAAGTGCAAATTTGTGGCTTCTAACCAGACCTTGTCGCCAAGTTTGAATGGTTTGAAGCCTTGTGCACCGAAATGTGCCATATGGGCGCATGCTAGGTCATGGGCGGCAAGTGCTTCTTTTCTGATTGATGAAAGAAGGCATAGGCGTTGAGAGAGAGATGGGAGATCAGTATCTTCTATCACCGCAGGGATGGGTATAGGGTTATACCCCAACATGACAGTGAACAGCGATGTCTTGGTGACTGAATGGGTCTGGATATTGTGTGAGAATTCCAGATCTGTGAGTGAGTCAGCCCAGGAATGAGGTGATGTGCCACAATAAATGCGCAGATAAGCTTCTACTTCCTGGTTGGCGCGTTCAGTTTGTCCATCCGTTTGAGGGTGATATGCCATTGACAGTTTAGACTTAATGCCGAGGCGTTTGCATAGTGTCTGGAAAACCTGTGATGCGAATTGCGGTCCCCTGTCCGATATGATTCGTTTGGGAAGTCCGAAACGCCGATAGACGTTGTCATGGTAGTATTTTGCCGTTCTGAGAGTGTCAATGGTTTTGTGACAGGGAATTAGAACGATTCCTTTGGAAGAGTCGTGGTCTACTACCACCACGATGGAGTCATATCCGTTAGACGAGGGTAAGTCCGTGATGAAATCCATGGATACCGATTGAAACGGTAACATTGCTGCGTCCGCGGGTATCGGAAGCATTGGCGGTTTGGTCGGATGTGTGTTGATTTTCATCTGTTGACACGCTGCGCATCCTTTGATGTAGTTTCCTACGAATACCGTTAGTCCGGGCCACCAATAGTGTTGTCGCACTAATTGAGAGGTTTTGAATACCCCAGGGTGGCCAAATGAAGGGAGATCGTGGAACATTGTTAAGATTTCTCGTTTAATTTCCGCGTTATCCGGTATATAGACCCTTTTTTGGTATCGGAGAAGGCCGGAATCAACTGTCCAGTCATCAAGTGAGAATCGGAATGGGGACGGGATCCTTAGTGCCCGTGCATCCTGGATGGTTTTCGCAAACGAATCCCCTTTTTGGGCATCTCGAATGCGGTTCTGGAGGTCCATATTAATGGTTCCGATAAACAGTGTCTCAGGTAGGATGATACGTTCTTCTAGTGGTTCTTCACCATGATCAGGTCGTCTAGAAAGTGCATCAGCGCCAGGAATAGACTTTCCCGGGCGATGCGTGATGGCGCAATTGAACTGGGATAGGAACAGGTTCCATCGCGATTGTCTCGGGGTTAAACGATGTTCCGATCTGAAATACAATAGATTTTTGTGATCGCACCAGATCGTGGTTGTGTGTGGGTTACCGAGGAGGTAATGGCGCCATGCTTCGAGTCCATGTATTATTCCCAAGAGTTCCCTGTCATAGACTTCATATCTTTGTTGTGCCGGTCCGAATGTTTCCGAAATATATCCGCAAGGTTGTAGATTGCCATTTGAGTTTGCTTGGTATAGTACTGCTCCTGAAGCTACTTTGGATGTGTCCATTTCCAGGATAAATGGTTTGGTGGGATCGGGTACGAGTAGGGCCGGTTTGTCTAGGAATAGTGTTTTGAGTTTGGTAAACACTTGGTCTCTTTCTGGTGTCCATTTCCACAGTTCGTTTGTGCAGGTGAGTTCATTGAGCGGATATACAATATCCGAGAAACTAGGTATAAACCTTCTGTAGTAATTACAGAATCCCATGAAGCTTCTAAGCTGCTTTACGGTACGTGGGGTTGGCCAGTCAGCAATTCCGGCCAATTTGATGGGGTCCATGTGGATATTGTCTGGGGTGATGATCATTCCCAAGAATTCGACGCGTTGTACTCCAAATAGGCATTTTTCCGGTTTGCAATAGAGATCATTGGCTGTGCATATATCAAGCACTCGACACGTGCGCTGGTGGAGTTCTTCCATTGAGTTGGCGGGAATGAGTACATCATCCATGTAGATCAAGGTTCCGTCTTCTAAAATTACGAAGCGGAAGGTGTCATCCATGAAGGCCTGGAATGTGGCTGGCGAATTGCATAGACTGAAAAACATGACTGTGGGTTCGAATAATCCTCATGGGGTTTTAAATGCGGCTTTCCATTGGTTGCCGTTTTTAATCTGAATGTTGTTATACCCCGATCTGAGGTCAAGTTTCGTGAAATATTTGGCCCCTTTGAGTTTGTCCATGAGATCGGTGATTAGTGGTAGCGGGTATGCGTTTTTGATGGTTCCTTCATTGAGTGCACGATAATCTTGGCATCCCCGAAGGCTTGTATCCTTCTTCCCGACAAAGAAGAAAGGAGATGCCATTGGTGATTTGGATGGACAAATATATCCTTTTCGCAGGTTTTCGTCTAGGAATTCATCAAGTGCTGCTAGTTCTTTGGGTGCCAGTGGGTAGACTTTGCAATTGCGTGGTATGAAGTCAGGTTTGAGGTCAATAGCATGGTCATACGATCTCGAAATTGGGAATTGTTCCGCTGATTTCTTGCGAAAGATATCAAGGTACCAGTGGTATTCAGGGGGAATCATCAGTTCCACAGGTTTTGTTTCTTTAACCTGTTCCTGAGCGAGCGAGGTAGCCATGGTGACTTTTGCGATAGCGAGAGTGCCTTTTTGCCAATTGATAACCGGGTTATGGTTTTTTAACCATGGTAGGCCAAGGATTACGTCCTCCTTGCCTAGTGATGTTACAAGTAGTTTTAGGGGAAGTGATTTCCCTTCGATGCGAACCAATCTCCATGTGTATTTGGTTATGGTTCCGTGTTCGTTGGTGGATCCGTCCGCATTAAGAACTGTAATGGGATGAGCCAGCGTTCGTGTTGGTATGCGGTGCTTGATCATGAATTTGGCATCGATGAACTGGCCTTCTGCGCCAGAGTCGATGAGTGCATTGGTGGGGACGGTTTTGTCAAAAACAATTATAGAAATTGGGATCTTCATTGCGGGGAGTGAAGGATCGGAATTTACAATTGGAGACATGGTAACAGGAAGACTTAACGTCCGTCTAAGCTTCCTCTTTAAAAACCCTGTTTGTCCAGGATGTCGAAGATTTCGTCCTTCTTCGTTTCGTCGAACTGGTTGAGCAGGTTACGGATGCTAGCTGCGATGTCTTCAGGTGCCTGGTTCATTGGTCCAGGTTCTGGTGTTTCGACAATTGGGAATGCATTGTCGATGGTACGGACCATACGCTGTTGGCTGGGTCCTTGCTGGTACTTGGTGCAATCACGTGCGTTGTGGCCTTTCTCTCTACAGGCGAGGCAACGTCCTTCGCACATGCATTTCGCTCATTCTTCCTCCAATAGACATGGAGGTCGATTTGTGTTTCCCTGTGTCATGCATTGGTTTGGTTGATAGGAACGACGCTGTTGGTTGTTTCCAAGGTTACGGAAACAATTCTCTTGTTTAGTGGGGGTTTGCCCCGGGCCTCGGAGGGCCTTGAGTCGTTGGTATACGGCGTCCTGTTTGGAGGCCTCTCGGTACCATTCCTCGATGGTGGTCGGTGCTTTGGAGCTAGCCAGAACGCGTGCTAGAAGGCCGTGCTTCAGGCCTTTCTCGTATATGGGGATGAGGTTGTTGTCCCCCGACATTCCTGCTCGCGTGACGAGAGATTGGAAGCGACTATTATAGTTGTCCGCGGATCCTGTTTGCTGGAGAGTCATGATCTCCTGGGATGCTTCGGCAACATCATCCGTAGTGATGAATGTGTTGCGGAAGTCGCACTTGAAGTCGCCCCAAGTACCATATCCGACAATGGTATTGAGGGTCTTGCCGTTAGCGTCTTTGGCAAAGGCTGACGCCAGAGTTTCGTGGTTAATGGCCCAATCTCCTGCAGTCCCTGTTTGCATGTAGGAGAGGATGAAGTTGACTTTCAACTCATCAGTGGTGTAGATGTGACGGTTGATATGGAGGTATGCCTCGCAACTCGATAGGAAGTGACGGGTGTACTTGCGGTCTCCATCGAAAGTGTTGGGATGGGCGAGGTTAATCTCCTTTGGTGCTGGTGTTGACGACATTGGTGGGGGAGTCTGGGTTTTCGGGAAGATGGTTCGGTAGTTGGGTACGTTCTGTAGGAACGTGCTACTAGCGTCATCGGCATTGTTGGCTTTGAACCACTGAAAGTCTCCGTTGGTGTTTTCTAACCACAAGTAGTAGTCGTAGTCGTTCGAGTTGGGTTGCTTTTTCTTGAAGCACTTGAGGTCGTGGTCCCAGGTTCCTCCGATGAGGGGGTAGACTGGCTGTGGGATGGCTAGTTTCGACAGGTTGGGCAGAGGGTTGGTGCTTGGACATTGGATACGTCAGCAAAAAAATTTGGGAAAGCTTGTGCTAGTGTTAAGCTCAACGGTTACGCGGTGATCGACGTCGGGGCTTCCTGATC
Organism: Coniferiporia sulphurascens; assembly: GCA_002794785.1. NCBI lineage: Eukaryota > Fungi > Basidiomycota > Agaricomycetes > Hymenochaetales > Hymenochaetaceae > Coniferiporia > Coniferiporia sulphurascens. The sequence continues at coordinate 1,187,651 of NBBA01000007.1, read as the reverse complement.
GTCGGAACTGATGGTATGGCAACGGGGCTTCCTAGATGTCGTAAGTCGAAGGTGATTGTCGAGGGGCTTCCTGATCGACGATGTGGACACAGTATGCTTCTTAGCGGAGTCGGGTTATGACAAAGCGACTAATGGCCAAGTGGCACACAGTAGACTGGTGGTAGCAGATAATGGGCTTGTATGAACAAAGAGCACAAGCTTAGGGCTTGTGCTACTGAAGTTACATGCTTATATGCTATTCTATGTGTTTACTACTGTAGCGGCCTGTGTAGGGTAGTTTACCAGACTATGGAAGGTCATGGAAACCCAAGGAATGCCTTGGTAATACAAGTGGGGCTATCAGTAAGCAAAGCATGTCATGATGGTGCAATAAGGCATCATCATGGCGTCTTATGGCACAAGGCGAATAAGGATGAGTAAGGCAAAGAAATGGGGGAGTTGCGCTGACTGATGATGACGAAGGTGAAGTGAGTCAGCGCAGTAAGGGAAAGTAAAGGAAATTTGTAACACAGAATCCATCTACAAGCCGTGTTTTGTACAGCCTGTAGGTGGCTTACTAATGTTTTTTGGCGACAGCCATGATACCACACCGGAGTGCCCCATGTGAGGACGGAGCGGACACAGGCGGTATACAGTCGACGAAGGAGGAGGGCCGAGATTCCACATTCCATGTTGCTGAGAATGCGGAGGGCGGCAAGGGTGGAGAGGCCCTTGGAGCGCATGTGCTCTATGTGGGCCTTGAAGGTGAGGGTGGGATCCCACCAGATTCCTAGCCAGTGGAGCGGGATAGAAGGTCGGATTACTGTGGTTGGGGTGACCCATACCCTGGCGGTATCCCAGTCGGCATCGGGGTGGGTGAAAGTGTTGGCATTCCGTTTTGGCTGCTTCGATGTTGAGACCGATGGTGCCGAAATGGGCATTGAGTTGATGGTAGGCATTGGACAATTGCTGGCAGTTGGATGCCACGCTGGGTCCTACACACACTATGAGGTGGTCGTCCACATACGCGAGGGCGGTGGTGCCGGTTTGGTGAAATTTCCGGAGTACCATGCCCACAAATATAGTCGAGAGGATCAGGGAAACTGGCGACCCTTGGGGGGTGCCGAGATCAGGTTTCTGGGCAGTTGGGAGGGTGGTGCCATCGAAAGCAATAGCTACCTGCCAATCCATCATGAAGGACAGACACCAGTTTGCCATGTCTGGCAGGCACTGGAGGTCCAGCAGTTGCCGGTGAAGGAGTTGGGGGTTTACCGAGTCGAAGAAACCTTGTATGTCGACCATGAGGACCGAACATACGTGGCCCTCAGCCTGGGCTCGTTCCGCAATCTGAAGGAGGTGTTGGGTGGCATCATAGATGGAATGTCCTTGACGCCCCCCATACTGGTTAGGTGGCAGCCAGTTTCTCATGTTAGCAAGGAATTGGAGCCGGTTAGCTATTATCTTTTCAAGGAGTTTCCCTAGGGTCTCTTCGAGGGAGATGGGCCAGTAAGAGTGCGGTGAGAAGGGGTCCTTCTTGTTTGGCTTCCGGAGCATGACCACTTTTGCCGACCACCAGCACTTAGGGTGGTGCCCCATGGGCAGGCAGTCATTGAAAAGGGTAAGGATCTCTGCGGGGTAGGCATCTACCACCCATTTTAGTGGGCAGTAGCCAATCCCTGAGAGGCCTGGAGCCAACAAGTTGGAGGTGTCGGCCAGTGCCCCCATGAGCTCCGTGAGGAGGATGGGTGGGGCAACTGGTTGGGGGGGGGGGGGTGGTGGAGTGTCAGCCACTTGTAGTGGTGGTGGGGGCGAGAAGAAAGTGGTGCGGAAGAGCTCACCTTTCTCGTAATCGGACTGGGTGAAGGTGCCGTCACACTTTCTGAGCAAGGGGATAGGTGTAGGACAGTTGCCAAGGCCATGTTTGGCCCAGCCCCAAATGTTGGAGGTGTCTGCCTGGTCTGCTTGCTTGGCATAAAAGTTTTGCTTTGCTGCTCGGATGCCCTGCTTAAAGGCGCGGCGGGCAGCTGACTGTTGGAGGGGGGTGGGAGCCATTGAAATTGCCCATAGGAGCATTTTGCATGTCTGGGTCCACCACGGGACCTCGGTTTTGGATGGCTTGGTAATTCGGGTGAAAGGGGCGAGGGCTGCGGTCATTGAGTCGACCACGGCCTGCGCTTTGATGTCTAGGGTGAGGGTGTTGACTGCCTGTGGTATGAAGGTGGTTTCAAGTAGTGGGAAGGCGATGTCAGTCCACTCCTCCTTGTCAGCTAGTGTTAGCCTGCGGGTTTTGATGATAGGAGGTGGGGGCCAGGTCGGCAGCGACCAGCGTAATATGGCATGGTCAGATAATGCAGAGGTGGTTGAGGTGCATGAATCTAGAATAGAGTCCGGGTTGATCATGGGAGGGGACCAGATCATGTCAATTGGGCACCTTTGACGATTGTCTATGGGCCATGAGTCCGAGTCTGGGAGGTGGGCTGGTGCAAGGCCGTGCTCCCAGAAGAAGTCATCGAGAGGTTGCGCTCTCAAGTCCTCCTGCTGGGTGGCGAGTAGTTTGGACCATGAGTGGTGGCGACAGTTAAAGTCACCTGCCACCAGGAGGGTGGAGGCCAAAGCCGGTGGAATTGCAAAGAGAAACGACTCACCGGGATAGAGGGGGGTGGCAGTGGTGTGGTCCGGGGCATGCATTCCATAGTAATTGCAGAGGTGGATCATCCACTGGGAATGGATTTCGATGGTGAGGACGTCAGTGCCGAAGGATGTGGCACCGAAGACCGACCAGGCGGTTGATGGAATGGTCCGGGATACATACATGACGACCCATGGCCTGGTGGCTGGGGGAAGAATGGCTATGTGGCTGGGGAGGGACAGGACATTGAATACCGGCATGCCAGCAGGGTCAGTGAGTGAGGGCTGGAGGCCTATTTGGTACCAGGGCGGTTCCTGAATCAAAATAATGGTGGGTATGGGTCAGTGGTGAGGATCGGAATAAGGGAATGGACCGTGGCTAGAGAGTGGGTGGCATTCCACTGAAGAATAGAGATGTCTTTATTCATTAATCCTCCATGAATTCGTCATTGGTTCCTTCAACGGCCTCGAGGATCTGGCGGAATTGCCGTTTCTTGGGGCATTGAGGAAGGGTGGCGGGGTGGTCGCCTTTGCAGTTTGTGCAGTAGCGGGGGTGGGGGCACTGGTCGCCCTCGATGGCTTCGGTTGCGCAGGATGCACACGACTTACGGTGGTTGTGGGAGAGATGACCCCCTCCACAGTTGGCACAGCATGGCTGGGCTCAGCACCCTTTCGTCCCATGGCCTAAGCCCTGGCAGCGCTCACACTGAGTGAGGCTGGGGCGGTAGGGAGGGACGGAGAGGGAGAGGGAGGCGCCAAACAGCCAAACTTGTGGGCACTTGAGAAGCTGCGCACGAATTGATCCGTCAGGGTTGGAGAAGGAGAAAGCCACAGGGCACTTCTGAAGGGTTGGGAGGTGGTCCTCAGTGGCAGCGAAGTGGGGGTCGACAACAAAGTTGAGGGTGCAGAGTGACGGGTTGTTCCGTATTTCGGCCATCAGGGCCTTCGGGGAGATGGTGTGGCTGTTCTGGCCGAATAGATAGTCCATGCACAGCACCATGGAGATGTGGAGGGCGGACTGGGGTGAGGGTGAACCGGACGGAGATTTGATCAGCCGGCGCAGATAGGCACCTCTCACGCATATGGGCCACAAACGCCACAGAGTGTTGATCAATGATCGTATCTGTGGCAGGAGAGGCAGAGGCTGGGCGCTTGGCAAATGAGGTCACTAGGTTTCCCTTCACGTTGAAGGAGGATGCGAGAACCGTGACCTGGTCAGCAGTGGGGAGGGAGGAGAAGAACTCATGGGCAGTGGTGGTGAGGCGCATGGCTGGGAGTTGCAGCTCCATCTTTGGGATGACGGCAGGGATTAGGACCAAAGTTGGGTCCTTGGCATATACCGGGGGAGGAGGTGGAACCTGGCGTTGCTTTTTCTTCTTTTTGTGGGTCACTGTCATGAAGACTGTGCCCGAGGTCGGTGCAACTGGGTTGGGGTTGGAGGCGGTGGGTGGGGCTGGGGTGGCTGCCACTTGGGCATAGGAGTTTGTTGGCACTGTGGTGTTCACAGGCTGGGCAGTGGTGGTGGTGGTGGCCTGGGCCTTCTGGGCCTGTGGGGCACGTGGTGCAGGCCGGTTGACAAGTGTGGATACTTGTTGGGAGATGGAGGCCACTTCTGTGGAGAGCTGTTTGACAATGTTAGTCAGTGCAGCCACGTCAGGTGACATGTTAGCGGTTCCGGGGGTCCTGGTCGGGGCAGAGGGTTGTGGAGCGGTGGTCGGGGTCCGTTGTTGGGGGCGAGTTGGGGCGAAGGGCGCTGGTAGGGAGGCTTCCGCCCCCCCCCTAGCGATGTTGTAGGCCATCTCAATGTTGCGTGAGATGATGTATTGGGGGTCCTTCTCATCCCTCAAAACGCCGGCGATGGTCTGTTGGACGTTCCAGAGGAGGTCGCCCACAAACTTAGCCACAGCTTGGTCAATCTCTGCAGGGTTGTAGCGGTGGGTCTTCCTGTCGAAGTCCTCTAGCGCTCTGGAGATGGAGTACATAAATCCTGATGTGTGCGGTTCAAACTGGGCTCAAGGGCGGGGTCGGGGGGTGTGCGGGGAGAGGTTTTTGGACAAACGCTTGTTGGTGAGCGGTGGCGAGGGAGTGTGCGGGTTCTCGAGGATGTCCTCCCTCTCGCCTTGCTCGTTGGAGCTGGCAGGGGGGTTGGATCCTCCAGACAGGGGGCGGCTGATGTGCTCGAACATGCGGGTGAATTCCATGTTCGAGACTCCGATGACGGGGGATGGGGCGAGACGGAGTGTGTCTGGGGACGATGCCAGGAGGCCTGGGTCGATTTGGGCGGGGATGGGGGTTGTACCATGCATAGTGGCAGCAATGTTGCCAGTGGCCACCCAGTTGGCAGCGGCCCTGGCGGCCCTATCGGCATCGGCACTGGCCGATGAGGGGGGGGGGAGTGGTGGTCGAGTCGATCGAAGAGCATTCCTGTATCCACTGGGGTTTGACATGGGGGAGTTTTAGCTACCTGCACTAGTCAATGGTGGTGGTTACTGGTCAAGAAGGATGACAGGCATGGCCTGATCTTGCACTGCCAATGGCATAACCACCCCCCCTGGCCAGCCCAGTCGACCACCCACATACTGGGGGGATGTCGCACTTTTCGCCCCTGGATCCGCAAGGTCTGGCCCCCCCGTGATCCACTTCCAACCCACCATGCCAAATGGGCCGATGAAAACCATCTCCAGGTTCTGCATCACTGGCTTAAGCTGACAGGGCACCTGAACCACATCTCCGACCGCACCTCCGCCTCCATCTGTCTGGCCTTTGCCGCAATGGAACTCGAGGGGCACCCGACCGACGAAGATATGGACTTGGACCTCCTACAGGATTACATGAGTCATATGCTTGGAACCTGTACCCAGGACCCGGACCTGGCTCTCTTGGAGCTTTCAGGTACACTTCCTCCCTTTTCCTCTGATCTGTGACTGCCTTTCAGACTCTCCTGCATATGTCCCAGCCGGCACTCTCGCCCCCCCTTTCCAATTCTAAGCTACCCCCTTTGCCTGATGTCATCCGTTTGGTTTGGCCATAGTGATACGTATTCCTTCCTCCTTCTGTTAACTCATTAATAGGGGCCCTTCCCACTCTGGCTCCCCTTGGGGAGCAGGGCCCCCACCCAGTTTCGTGCGTTGCGCAATGACGGGTGCCTCTGTTGTTATGTAGTTAGGGCCCCCCTTCGGGGGGGCAGCTTGTAATTAGGTAATACTGCAGGAATAATAATAATAAAAAGAGAGTGGAGGGTCTTTGTGTATCCAAAATAATAGGAAAGAGGGGGAAGGGAACAAAGGAAATTTGTAGAAAAGGGAGAGGCGCCTTTGTAGACACTGAGAATCCATCTGCATGCCGTGTTTTGCACAGCCTGCAGGCGGCTTACTAAGGTTTTTTGGCACCGCCCGTGGTACCAAACCGGTGCCCCCCATGTAAGGACAGGGCAGACACAGGCGATGTATAAGCGGCGAAGGAGGAGGGCCGAGATGCCGCATTCAGTGTTGCCAAGGATGCGGAGGGTGGCGAGGGTGGAGAGGCCTTTGGAGTGCATTCACTTGACATGGGCCTTGAAGGTGAGGGTGGGGTCCCACCAAATCCCCAGCCAGCGGAGGGGGATCGAGGGTCGGATGAGCGTGGTGGGGTCGACCTGGACCCCGGCTGTGTCCCAGTTGGTGTATGCTGAGGTACAGCGCCGGGGCGGGTGGAAGTGTAGGCACTCCGTCTTGGCGGCCTCGATGTTGAGACCAATGTTGCCAAAGAGAGCATCGAGTTGGTGGTAGGCAGCGGATAGTTGCTGGCAGTTGGATGCCACGCTGGGGCCGATGCACACTAGGAGGTGGTCATCAACATATGCAAGGGCGGTGGTGCCGGTTTGGTGAAATTTCTGGAGGACCACACCCGCGAATATGGTGGAGAGGATAGGGGATACTGGCGATCCTTGGGGGGTGCTGAGGTCGGGTTTCTGGGTGGTTGGGAGGGTGGTGCCGTCGAATGCAATGGCGACCTGCCAGTCCATCATGAAGGACAAGCACCAGTCCACCATGTCGGGCAGGCACTGGAGGTCCAGCAGTTGTCGGTGGAGGAGTTGCGGGTGCACCGAGTCGAAGAAACCCTGTATGTCAACCGCGAGGACCGAGCATACAAGGCCCTCTGCATGGGTGCGTTCTGCAATCTGTAAGAGGTGCTAGGCAGCGTCGTAGACTGAGTGTCCTTGGTGCCCCCTGTATTGGTTAGGTGGCAACCAGTCCTGCATGTTAGCGAGGAACTGGAGCCAGTTAGCTATGATCTTTTCGAGGAGTTTCCCTAAGGTCTCCTTGAGGGTGATGGGCCGGTAGGATCTTGGCAAGAAAGGGTCCTTCTTGTTAGGCTTCTGTAGCATTACCACTTTTGCCGTCCGCCAGCACTTGGGGTGATGCCCCATGCATAGGCAGTCATTGAAAAGGGTAAGGATCTCTGTGGGGTAGGCGTCTACCACCCATTTTAGTGGGTGGTAGCCGATCCCCGAGAGGCCTGGGGCTGACAAGTTGGAGGTATCGGCCAGTGCCCCCATGAGCTCCAAGAGGAGTATGGGCGGGGCAGCTGGTTGGGGGGGGGTGGTGGACTTGCGGCTGCCATTTGGGGTGGGGGGGATGTGAAGAAAGTCGTGCGGAAAAGCTCACCTTTCTCATCGTCAGATTGGGTGAAGGTGCCATCGCTCTTTTTCAACGATGGGATAGGTGTAGGTCAGTTGCCAAGGCAGTGTTTGGCCCAGCCCCAGATATTGGAGGTGTCCGCAGTGTCGGCTTGGTCAGCGTAGAAGTGCCGCTTGGCCGCTCGCACGCCTCGTTTGAAATCACGGTGGGCTGCTGATCGCTGAAGGGGGGTGGTGGCCATCGAGATCGCCTAGAGGAGCGTTTTACATGTTGGGGTCCACCAGGGGACCTCGGTTTTGGACGGCTTGGCAAGTCATGTGAAGGGAGCAAGGGCAGCGATCATAGAGTCAACCACTGCCTGCACTTTGACATCTAGGGTGAGGGTGTCGCCCACCAGGAGGCAGAAGGCGGTTTCGAGTAATGGAAAGGCGATATCGGTCCAGGGCTCTCTGTCATCTGGGAGGAGCTGGCGTGTTTTCATGACAGGGGGTGCATCCTTCTTGACCAGACTTGTGACTGCCCTTCAGATTCCCCACCAGTTTCTTCTATGGCAATTGCAGCCACTCCTTTCCATTTCTAAGGGACTCGTTTTCCTGACCTCGTTTTAAACTTGCTTGGGTTCTCTGTAGTCACGATATGTATTCCTCCCTCTTCCCCTTCCCTATTTACCCCTAATAGGGTGTGTAAGTACACTAGGCCTCCTCGGAGGCATGCGCCCCGCCCAGTTTCACTCGATGAGTGATGACGGGCACCTCAGTAGTTAGGTAGTTTACAGGTGGCCCCTCTGGGGCCACAGGTGTATTACATAACACAGTAGGAATAATAAATAAATAAAAATAAAAAATAAAAAAGTGAGGATGGGGGTTAGGGAATGAATCGCCACAAGTGAGTGGGCAGCATTCCACTGGAGTACACGGATTTGTGCACTCATATGTCCTCTTCCATGAAGGCGTCGGTGTCCTCTTCTTCCTGTAGGGCGGAGTCGTTAACACGGAAGCGCTTCTTCTTCGGGCAGGTGGGAGGGGTGGTGGGGTGGTTGCCCTGGCAGTTTGTGCAGCGGTGGGGGTGGGGGCAGGCATCTCCTTCGACTGTGTCATTTGCACAGTAAGTGCACGACTTATGATGGTTTGCCGTTAAGTGCTGTCCGGCACATTCGGCGCAACGAGCCTGGGCTTGGCATCCCTTCTTTCCATGGCCAAGTCCTTGGCAGCGCTCACACTGGGTGAGGCCAGGCCGGACTGGTGGGACCGAGAGGCGGAGGGAGGAGCCGAATAGGTAAACCCTGTTTCTCTTGAGGAGGCAAGCTCAGGTTTGCCTGTCTGGGTTGACAAAGGTGAAGGATACTGGGCAGGCTGCCAGTTGGGGGAGCTTCTCCAGTGTCGTGGTGTAGTGTGGGGGCACCACGAAGTCGAGGTGCTTGAGGGAGGGGTTCTGGCGGACTTCCGCAAGGAGGGCCGCTTCGGTGATGGGGTGTGGGTTTTGCCCAAAGAAGATGTCCCGGCAGGGCACCATTGAGATGCGTAACATCGATCTGGGCTGAACTCTGGAGGGGGTCAGTTGGAATCGGTCCGATAGGGGCCGATCCACTGGTAGGGCTAGGCATCGGTCACACATATGCTTTGTGAATGCGTCTGCATGGCGATCAATGATTGCTGATGTGGTTGGTGTGGAGGAGGCGGGTCTTTCTGCAAAGGTGGTCACTAGGTTGCCTTTCGTGTTAAACTTTGAGGACAACACGGTGACCGCATCAGCAGTAGGCAAGGCCCGGAAGAAGCTCCGGGCCATTTCGGTGAGGGAGGCGCCTGACTTACACATGGCTGCAGGGGCGACTAGGTCCCGTGGTGTTAGTACCAAGGTAGGTTCCTTAGTGTACATTTTGGGGGGGGGTGGTGGTTGCCGGACTTTCTTTGCTTTCTTTGTCAGAGTTGTCTAGGTTGATGGGGGCTGGGGGAGGTTAGCTGCTATTGCCGCTAACTGTGTGTACGTCATAGGTGCTCCTGCCGGCACGACTTTCGCTGTGGCCTCGAGTTGAGCCGGTGTGATGGTAGTGGCTACTGTTGCCATGGTGGTGGGAGCGGGGGTGGATCCTCCCACATTGGTGGGAGTCTGCTGTGGGGCTTGTTGCAGCCATGGAGCAGGGCAAGAGGCCAAGGAGGAGACCTGGCGGGTGAGGTTCCCCACATTGATTGAGAGTCGCTTGACGACATCCGCCAGCGCTGATATCTGTGTGTCAGGGGGGTAGGTTGGGCTTGAGCCTGCGGGTTAGTCCTTGTGTTAAAGGTAAATGGGGCTTTCATGGCAGAGGAGAAGGGTGCGCCGAGTGAAATTCTCACTCCCATCATGGCTTGGGCGTATTCCTGCTCCACTGCGTGGGTGGCTACATGTTCCAGGTCATCCCTGTCTTGTGTCTGGTATGTTGTCAACAATGCTTCATGACTGAGGGTTGTTAGTTTCTCCAGGAATGCTGCTGTCGCTTGAACGACTGCTGTGGAGTCGGCGGCCTGTTCGATTCCAGCCTTGAGGGTGTCAAGTGCCCTTTCCACATTTGGTGCGAAGTCTGTCAGGGCTCGGATGAACTCTGATGTGACTGGCCGGTTGCGAGGGGTCTCGGGGGAGAGGATGTCGGCGCTGCGTTTGCCTGTCGACTGGGGGGGTGTCTGCGGTTCATCCTGCATTTGGTTGTCTTGCTGTTGCCCTGTTGTGGTCTGGGCTCGTGAGACGTTGAGGGCGGTCTGTGTGCCCCGCTGGGGCCACTGGTTGAGGTCGCCTATCGGGGTTTCGCCCATGAGGGCGTCGTAGTTGGGGGGGGGTGAGTTGCGGCAGGGGGGACAGTGAGCGGCTTCAGGGGGCGGTTGGCAACTGTTGGCGACCAGGGTTGGCTGCTCCAGACGCTGTAGAGCTAGATGTAGAGAGGCCTGTAGATCATAGGGGACGACCACTGAACCGATCTGCCATGGGGGAGTTTGAGCTGCCCACGCTAGGGAGATGGTGGTGGTAAGAGGTCAAGAAGGGATGTCACTGGTTTCTATGGGGCCATGTATCGACCCTACCGAGGCGGCTGGGGAGCCGGCTCGGGATGTTGCCCTTGATTCCGCATGCGCTTGAGTGGTGAAGTTGTAGGCCGAGATCAGTTGGGAGTCGCTGATGGCTGGGGAGGGGGCTAGGACGTCTGGCGAGGACATCGGGTCTTGGGTGGGGTTGGGTGTGGGGGTGGTGGGGGCGGTTGTTCCGTGTCTGATGGCCGCAGCGGCGCCTGCGGAAGCCCAGTTGGCGGCCATCCTGGCGACCCGGTCTGGATCGGCATTGGCCGATGGGGCGGGTGGTGGTTGGTTCGATTTGTTCGATGGAGAGTATTCCGGTAATCGCCTGGGTTCGACATGGGGGAGTTTTAGCTGCCTGCACTAGTCGATGGTGGTGGTTACTGGTCAAGAAGGATTTAATTTTTTTTAATTTTTTTTAATTTTAAATTTATTATTCCTACTGTGTTATGTAATACACCTGTGGCCCCAGAGGGGCCGCCTGTAAACTACCTAACTACTGAGGTGCCCGTCATCACTCATCGAGTGAAACTGGGTGGGGCGTGTGCCTCCGAGGAGGCCTAGTGTACTTACGCACCCTATTAGGGGTAAATAGGGAAGGGGAAGAGGGAGGAATACATATCACGACTACAGAGAACCCAAGCAAGTTTAAAACGAGGTCAGGAAAACGAGTCCCTTAGAAATGGAAAGGAGTGGCTGTGATTGCCATAGAAGAAACTGGTGGGGAATCTGAAGGGCAGTCACAAGTCAGAGGGAAATGGGGGGAGCGTACCTGAGAGCTCCAAAAGGGCCGGGTCCGCATCCTGAGTCCTGGGTCCAAGCAACCTGTGCACATAGCCCCTGAGGGAGTCCAAGTCCAGGTTGTTGTCGGTGGGGAGTCCGTCCAGTTCCATAGCCGCAAAGGCAAGGTGTATCGCCCCAGCTGTGCGGTTGGACATCCGGTTGAGGTGGCCTGTAAGGCGTAGCCATCACCTTAAGACCAGAAGGTGGTTTTCATCCACCCATTCTGTATGGTGGACAGGGAGGGGGTCGCTTTTGGGCCATACACGTTGTATCCACGGCTGGAAGGTTTCGCATCTGCCAAGGATGTGTGGGGTTGACTGTGCTGGCCAGGGTGGGTGGTTGTGCCACCTGCAGTGAGAGATCAGGCCGTGTCTGTGACGGTAGGCTGAGTCGAAGCTCAGCCAGTAACCCCCATAGGGACCAGCGTGGCAGAGGACCTGCACTACTGCAGTGAGTTCTGAGTGGGGGTGGTCGACCGAGATTGTGATAAGCTTTCTTGGTCGTCGTGTGGGGGGCCCTGTTACCACCAAGTATTTGTCGGTGGTAGAGGCGAGGGGGCGGGCCAGCTGAAGGGACCAGCGTTCACTAAGTGTGTGTGTCGCCACTTCCTTCAAAGCGGAGATAGAGGGGGCAAGGGAAGATGGAGGAAGCTCGGTTGCTAGCTTCGCCTCGGAGTCCGCCCATTCATTCCCAGGGATGTCCTCGTGGCCCGGGCACCATCAGAAATGAACGGTTAGATTTGGGAACGAGTCGAGGAGGGTCTCAACTCCTGCCTTCCAGAGGGGGAGGAGCTGGGCCCCCGATGTGGAGGGCCAGGTGCGGAAGAGGCCGAGTGCCGTCAGGGAGTCCAAGAGAAAGAAGATTTCTTGGACGTCTGGCAGCAGGTGGTGGAGTCGTCTAGCCGCCCAGCCCGGGGCCATCGCCAGTGAGAAGATCTCGGCATCTGTTGCTGTGGTGCAAGTGGGAGAGGCAAGCCTTAGGGAGCCAATGTGGAGTGTCCCCTTCATGCTGCAGATGGCTGATCCTGAGGCATTACCGATGCGTGAGCCGTCTGTAAATACCTGCAGGGAGGTGTCGGTGCAGCATATCCTGGCCTGGGCCAGAATTAAGAGTGCCCTTGCGGGACTCAAACAACACATGTACCTTCCTCGGGATATGCAGCAACCGAAACTGCTCCCACTGTCCTCTACGACATATGGGCACTATATTGGAGCAATAGGGTAGGGCGTGCCACACCAGGAGGCCACCCCGAGTGAAGGTCGTGGCACCATAGGCACTACTCCACCCATATGGAATGACCCCCCTACCCTACACATTCCCTCCCCAACCATAGAGGTCCTGTAGAGCACCGCTGCGCTTCTGGGAATCAACTTAAGCCCGTAGTGGGAATTACCCCCACATGAACCGATGGAGGATTTAGTCCTCTGGAGCCACTGAGGGGAACTCTCCCACAGTGCTACGGCCCGAGACAGTACACTTCAGCATGCCGGGATGCCGACGCACACTCCATGCATGCCCTTTCCTGTGCCCTGGCACGCACTTCAGAAACAGCCATTACAGCCGGAATACTCAGGAACCAAGGTCATGGGACAAGCGCCCAGTCAACCCCCAGCCCCGCTTCTGGATCCGCAATCGTACCAGGATCTCTGTCTCGCATACCCGACCCCGGTGGCAAAGCTGTCCCAGGGAGTAGAGGATACTAACCACCTCAAGGGGGTCCAACCCACCCAAGAGGCCCATGGTGCCCTGTCGCTTTTCAGCGTTGGGTGGTTCTTACCGCCACACCATGTGTTATGAGCCCCCTATCTCCTTTTAGCACAGAGTGCCGTCATCAGAGACCCTTTTGGGAATTTGAGGGGGCAGTTTTTGATTTGTCATGCCAGGGACAACGCAGGCCCTGAGGTACCCAGAGGGGCATTGCTCAGCACCCGAAGGTGCGATCCAAGTTGCCCTGAACCGAGATCTCCCAACCGAAGTCGCCTGCTGCGAGGCAGGGGGTTTCCCCCCCCCCCCTGTGAGGACGTTAACGTCGTGTCCCCCCCCACTGTGCCCACATAAAATGCAGGCCCAATGAGCACGCCACCCCGAGAGGACAGCACAGATGCCAGAAGGATTGCAAGCTCACCAAGAATCCAACCAGCAGCAACGTTTTCGACAGGTTGCCACAACCGCCGGTGAGCTCCACGCCTGTTCCCCACTGCATTACAGTGACCGACGACCAACCCCAGTGCACTAGGGTGAGTCAGATCCTTCTCTCATACGATGCCCAGTCCCAGAGAGTCCAGACATGGTCGGGTAGCTGTGACTTCCCCCAGCCAACCCCAGTCGCAAAACCGAGATGGTGGTGGTAAGAGGACAAGAAGGATGCCCTATCCTCACTAATGAACCCTCCCCCCCCACCTGATTCTGATCCAGGAGCCACCGTGGTATCAAATCGGGCTCCAGCCCTCACTAACCAACCCAGATGGGGAAGCGGTATTCAACGTACCAACAATCCCCAGCTACGTACCAGTACTCCCTCCAACCACCCGTCCTAGGGTGGTGACCTACGTCTCCAGGACCCTCCCCCAATCTGCATGGTCAGTCATCGGCCCAGCCTCAAGCGGCACCGATGTCGTGACAGTGGAGATCCAGGGAAACCGCCCCGTCAGGGTGTGCAACTACTATGGTATGTTGCCCCCAGATAGGGCGGAAGCCAGACTAGGGTACCCAGGTGAGACGTTCCTCAGCTCTCTCCCCTCGGCTCTCACCTCCACCCTCACGATTGCTGGCAACTTCAACTGTCGCCACCACTTGTGGTTTTTTTTTTTTTTAAATTATTCCTGCAGTATTACATAATTACAAGCCGCCCCCCCGAAGGGGGGGCCCTAACTACATAACAACAGAGGTGCCTGTCATCGTGCAACGTACGAAACTGGGTGGGGGCCCTGCTCCCCGAGGGGTGCCAGAGTGGGAAGGGCCCCTATTAGTAAAGTCCGAGAAAGAGGGAGGAATATGTGTAACTACGGCCAAGCCAAATGGACGACATCAGGTACAAGGGGGTAGCTTAGAATTGGAAGGGGAGGGCGAGAGCGCCGGCCAGGACATATGATGGAGAGTCCGAAAGGCAGTCATAGATCAGCAGAAAAGGGGGGAAGCGCACCTGAGAGCTCCAAGAGAGCCAGGTCCGGGTCCTGCGTATGGGGTCCAAGCATATGACTCATGTATTCCCGAAGGAGGTCCAAGTCCATATCTTCATCGGTCAGGTGCCCCTCGAGTTCCATCATGGCAAAGGCCAGGCAGATGGAGGCCGAGGTGCGGTTGGAGATGCGGTTCAGGTGCCCTGTCAGCTTAAGCCAGCAGCGCAGAACCTGGAGGCGGTTTTCATCGGCCCACTCGGTGTGGTGGGTCGGAAGTGGGTCATGGGCGGGCCATACCTTGCGGATCCAAGGTCGGAAAGTGCGACAACTGCCCAAGACATGGGCAGTCGACTGGGCTGGCCAGGGGGGGTGGTTATGCCATCAGCAGTGTGAGATCAGGCCATGCCTGTGTCGGTAGACTGAGTCAAAGCTCAGCCAGTAACCCCCGTAGGGACCGGCATGACAGAGAACCTGGGCGACTGCTGAGAGCTCCCGGCAAGGGTGGTCAACCGACTGCGTAATGAGCTTTCAGGGACATCGGGTAGGGACGCCATTGACAGTGAGGTATTTGTCGGCTGTCGAGGCTAGGGGGCGGGCAAGTGAGAGGGTCCATCGCTCCATGAGTGTGTTGATGGCAGCCTCTTTTAGAGCAGAGGTGGAGGGTGTGAGGGTAGACGGGGGGAGATTCGTTGCGAACTTCGCCTTGCAGTCTGCCCATTCATTCCCCGGGATGTTGGAGTGACCTGGACACCAGACAAAGTGAATGGAAAGATCCATGTATGAGTCCAATAGGGTCTGGACCCCTGCCTTCCATTGGTGGAGGAGGTGCGCGCCTGGGACTGGTGCCCACGTTCGGATCAGGTGGAGTGCTGTCAGCAAATCCGACAAAAAGAAGATGTCAGATGTGACAGGCAGGAGCTCCCAGAGGTGGTGTGCGGCCCAGCTTGGTGTGGAGGTGAGGGAGAAGATTTCTGCATCCGTCACAGTAGCGCAGGTGGGGGAGGCCAGCCGGCGAGATTTGAGGCAGGTAAGGCCTTCCATGGCGCAGATTGCTGATCCAGACTTGGAGCCAATGCGAGAGCCATCAGTGAAAACCTGGAGATGGGGGAGGGTGCTCAGGGAGTGTGCGGCGCCCACAAATTCTTTGCAGGTGTCTTCGCTGACTGGAGTGATAGGAGTGGTGAACGAGACTCGACCATTCGTGAATGCCAGGGGGTCCATCCACAGGGGATGAGTGTATGCAGGGACCGGTTGTACCCGAGGGACCCGGACCTGCAGAGAAGTGGAAAAGGGGCAGTTAGCTACTGATTTGTTATAACGTTTTCTACCGATGGAGTGCAGGGTACACCAGAGGCGCAGAGAATGGAGAGTCTTAGCATATTTGAAATAGTAAGAGAGGGGGGGAAGGGAACAAAGGAAATTTGTGGAGTAAGGGGAGGCACCTTTGTAGACACCAAGAATCCATCTACATGCCGTGTTTTGCACAGCCTGCAGACGGCTTACTAATGTTTTTTGGCGCTGGCCATGGTACCACACCAGGGCGCCCCATGTGAGAACGGAGTGGACGCAGGCGATGTATAGACGGCGAAGGAGGAGGGCCGAAATTCCCCGTTCCGTGTTACCAAGGATGCGGAGGGCGGCAAGGGTGGAGAGGCCCTTGGAGCGCATGCGCTCGACATGGGCCTTGAAGGTAAGGGCAGGGTCCCACCATATTCCCAGCCAGCGAAGTGGGATGGAGGGTCGGATTAGCATGGTGGGGTCGACCTGGACCCCAGCTGTGTCCCAGTTGGTGTATGCTGAGGTACAGCGCCGGGGCGGGTGGAAGTGTAGGCACTCCATCTTGGCGGCCTCGATGTTGAGACCAATGTTGCCAAAGAGAGCATCGAGTTGGTGGTAGGCAGCGGATAGTTGCTGGCAGTTGGATGCCACGCTGGGGCTGATGCACACTAGGAGGTGGTCATCCACGTATGTGAGGGCGGTGGTGCCAGTTTGGTGAAATTTCTGGAGGACCACACCCGTGAATATAGTCGAGAGGATCAGGGAAACTGGCGACCCTTGGGGGGTGCCGAGATCAGGTTTCTGGGCAGTTGGGAGGGTGGTGCCATCGAAAGCAATAGCTACCTGCCAATCCATCATGAAGGACAGACACCAGTTTGCCATGTCTGGCAGGCACTGGAGGTCCAGCAGTTGCCGGTGAAGGAGTTGGGGGTTTACCGAGTCGAAGAAACCTTGTATGTCGACCACGAGGACCGAACATACGTGGCCCTCAGCCTGGGCTCGTTGTGCAATCTGAAGGAGGTGTTGGGTGGCATCATAGATGGAATGTCCTTGACGCCCCCCATACTGGTTAGGTGGCAGCCACTTTCTTGTGTTGGCAAGGAATTGGAGCCAGTTAGCAATGATCTTTTTGAGGAGTTTCCCTAGGGTCTCTTCGAGGGAGATGGGTCGGTATGAGCGAGGTGAGAAAGGGTCCTTCTTGTTTGGCTTCTGGAGCATGACCACTTTTGCCACCCGCCAGCACTTAGGGTGGTGCCCCATGGGCAGGCAGTCATTGAAAAGGGCCAGGATCTTGTCTGGGTAGGCATCTACCACCCATTTTAAAGGGCAGTATCTGATCCCTGAGAGGCCCGGAGCCAACAAGTTGGAGGTGTCGGACAGTGCCCCCATTAGCTCCGTTAGGAGGATGGGTGGGGCAGCTGGTTGGTGAGGGGGCGGCGGCATAGCTGCCGCTTGTCGAGGTGGCGGGGGCATGAAGAAAGTTGTGTGGAAGAGCTCACCTTTCTCGTCATCTGATTGGGTGAAGGTGCCATCGTTCTTTTTGAGCGAGGGGATCAGTGTAGGTCAGTTGCCAAGGCTGCGTTTGGCCCAGCCCCAGATGTTGGAGGCATCTGCCTGGTCAGCTTGCTTGGTGTAGAAATTTCGCTTTGCCACCCGTATGCCTCGCTTAAATGCGCGGCGGGCTGCTGACCGTTGAAGGGGGGTGGAGGCTGTTGAAATCGCCCATAGGAGCATTTTGCATGTCAGGGTCCACCAGGAGACCTCGGTTTTGGACGGCTTTGTGATTCAGGTGAAGGGGGCAAGGGCCGCAATCATAGAGTCGACTACAGCCTGCGCTTTGATATCAAGGGTGAGGGTGTCATCTGTCTGTAGTGTAAAGGCAGCTTCGAGTAGTGGAAAGGCAATGTTGGTTCACTCCTCCTTGTTGTCCAGTGTTAGCCGGTGGGTTTTGACGGTTGGGGGTGGGGGCTGAGTCGGCAGTGACCAGCATAAGATAGTGTGGTCAGACAGTGTGGAGGTGGTTGAGGTGCCTGAATCTAATATAGAGTTGGGGTTGATCATGGGAGGGGACCAGATCATGTCAATTGGGCACCGCTGATGATTGTCGACAGGCCTGGAGTCCGAGTCTGGGAGGTGGGCTGGCGCAAGGCCATGCTCCCGGAAGAAATCATCAAGAGGTTGCGCTCTCAAATCCTCCTGCCGTGAAGCAAGTAATTCGGACCATGAGTGGTGGCAATGGTTGAAGTCGCCTGCCACCATGAGGGTGGAGGCCAGAGCCAGTGGTATTGAAAAGAGGAAAGACTCACCGGGGTAGAGGGGGGCAGCGGTCGTACGGTCTGGTGTGTGCATACCATAGAAGTTGCACAAACGGATTGTCATGAGTGAGCGGATTTCGATGGTGAGGATGTCAGTGCCAGAGGATGCGGCGCCAAGAACTGACCAGGCAGTGGGTGGGATGGTCCAGGATACATATGTAACAACCCTTGGCCGAGTGGCTGGGGGGAGTATGGCTGTGTAGCCAGGTAGGGACGGGACATTGAGTACCGGCATGCCGGCAGAAACAGTGAGTGAGGGCTGGAGGCCTATTTGGTACCAGGGCGGTTCCTGGATCAAAATTATGGTGGGTGGAGATGGGTCAGTGGTGAGGATTGGAATAAGGGAATGGACCATGGCCAGAGAGCGGGCAGCATTCCACTGAAGAATAGAGATGTGGCTATTCATTGGTCCTCCATTAATTCGTCATCGGTTCCTTCAACCGCCTTGAGGATCTGGCGGAATCGCCGTTTCTTGGGGCATTGAGGAAGGGTAGTGGGGTGGTCGCCTTTGCAGTTCATGCAGTAGCAAGGGTGAGGGCAGTGGTCACCCTTGATGGCTTCTTTTTTTTTTTTTTAATTATTATTCCTGCAGTATTACATAATTACAAGCTGCCCCCCCGAAGGGGGGGCCCTAACTACATAACAACAGAGGCGCCCGTCATTGCGCAATGCACGAAACTGGGTGGGGGCCCTGCTCCCCAAGGGGAGCCAGAGTGGGAAGGGCCCCTATTAATGAGATAACAGAAAGAGGAAGGAATACGTATCACTACGGCCGAACCAAACAGACAACATCAGGCAAAGGGGGTAGCTTAGAATTGGAAAGGGGGGGCAAGAGCGCCGGCTGGGACATATGCGGGAGAGTCCGAAAGGCAGTCACAGATCAGAGGAAAAGGGAGGAAGCATACCTGAAAGCTCCAAGAGAGCCGGGTCTGGGTCCTGGGTATGGGTTCCAAGCATACAACTCATGTATTCCCGAAGGAGGTCCAAGTCCATATCTTCGTTGGTCAGGTGCCCCTTGAGTTCCATCGCGGCAAAGGCCAGACAGATGGAGGTGGAGGTGTGGTCGGAGATGCGATTCAGGTGCCCTGTCAGCTTAAGCCAGCGGTGCAGAACCTGGAGACGGTTTTCATCGGCCCATTTGGCATGGTGGGTTGGAAGTGGGTCATGGGGGGGCCAGACCTTGTGGATCCAGGGGCGGAAAGTGCGACATCCACCCAGTACGTGGGCAGTCGACTGGGCTGGCCAGGGGGGGTGGTTATGCCATCAGCAGTGTGAGATCAGGCCATGCCTGTGTCGGTAGGCTGAGTTGAAGCTCAGCCAGTATCCCCCATAGGGACCGGCATGGCAGAGAACCTAGGCGACTGCTGAGAGCTCCCGGCGAGGGTGGTCTACCGCTTGCATCATGAGCTTTCAGGGACGACAGGAAGGGACGCTGCTGATAGCCAGGTATTTATTGGCTGTCGAGGCGAGGGGGCAGGCGAGAGAAAGGGCCCAGCGCTCCATGAGGGTGTTAATGGTGGCCTCTTTCAGTGCAGAGGTGGAGGGTGTGAGGGTAGACGGGGGGAGATTCATTGCGAACTTCGCCTCTTGGTCTGCCCATTCATTCCCCGGGATGTTGGAGTGACCCGAACACCAGACGAAATGAACAGCGAGATCCAGGTAAGAGTCCAAGAGAGTCTGGACCCCTGCCTTCCATTGGTGGAGGAGATGTGCGCCTGAAACTGGCGCCCAGGTTCGGATCAGGTGGAGTGCTGTCAGCGAATCTGACAAGAAGAATATGTCGGATGCGACAGGCAGATACTCCCGGAGATGGTGTGTGACCCAGCTAGGTGTGGAGGTGAGAGAGAAATTTTCTGCGTCCATGGCTGTAGCACAGGTGGGGGAGGCAAGCCGGCAGGACTTGAGGCGGATAAGACCTTCCATGGCGCAGACTGCTGACCCAGACTTTGAGCCGATGCAGGAGCCATCGGTGAAAACCTGAAGGTGGGGGAGGGTGCTCAGGGAGCGCGCTGTGCCCACAAATTCCTTGCAGGTATCTTCGCTGACCAGAGTGATTGGAGTGGCAAACGAGACTCGTCCATTCGTAAATGCCAGAGGATCCATCCACGGGGGATGAGTGTATGCAGGGACCGGTTGTACCCGAGGGACCTGGGCCTGCAGAGAAGTGGAAAAGGGACGGTTAGTTACTGATTTATTATATCATTTTCTACCGATGGAGTGCGGGGTGCGCCAGAGGCGCAGAGAATGGAGAGTCTTAGCATATTCAAAATAATAAGAGAGAGGGGGAAGGGAACAAAGAAAATTTGTTGAGAATGGGGAGGCACCTTTGTAGATGCCCAGAATCCATCTACAAGCCGTGTTTTGTACAGCCTGTAGGCGGCTTACTAATGTTTTTTGGCGGTGGCCATGATACCACACCGGAGCGCCCCATGTGAGAACGGAGCGAACGCACATGGAGTACAGTCGTCGAAGGAGGAGGGCCGAGATTCTGCGTTCCATGTTGCCGAGAATGCGGAGGGCGGCAAGGGTGGAGAGGCCCTTGGAGCGCATGCACTCTACATGGGCCTTGAAGGTGAGGGCGGGATCCCACCAAATTCCCAGCCAGTGGAGCGGGATAGAGGGTCGGATTAATGTGGTTGGGGTGACCCATACCCCGGTGGTATCCCAGTCGGCATAGGCGGCTGATCAGCGTCGGGGTGGGTGAAAGTGTTGGCATTCCATCTTTGCAGCTTCAATGTTGAGGCCGATGGCGCTAAAGTGGGCGTTGAGTTGATGGTAGGCGTTGGACAATTGCTGGCAGTTGGATGCCATGCTGGGTCCTACGCACACTAGGAGGTGGTCATCCACGTATGTGAGGGTGGTGGTGCCAGTTTGGTGAAATTTCTGGAGGACCACACCCGTGAATATGGTCAAGAGCCCTCGATGGCTTCGGTGGTGCAGGACACGCACAACTTATGGTGGTTGTGGGACAAATGTCCTCCTCCGCAGTTGGTGCAGCAGGGCTGGGCGTGGCAGCCTTTCGTCCCATGGCCTAAGCCCTGGCAGCACTCACACTGGGTGAGGCTGGGGTGGTAGGGCAGGACGGAGAGGGAGAGGGCGGAGCTGAACAGCCATACTTGTGGGCGCTTCAGGAGCTGTGCGCAGATTGAGCCATCCGGGTCGGAGAAGGAGAAAGCCACAGGGCACTTTTGAAGGGAGGGGAGGTGATCCTCTGTGGCGGCGAAGTGGGGGTCGACTACGAAGTCGAGGGGGCGGAGCGCCGGATTGTTCCGGATTTCGGCCATGAGGGCCTTCGGGGAGATGGTGTGGCCATTCTGGCCGAAGAGGTAGTCCATGCAAGGCACCATCGAGATGCGAAGGGAGGACCGAGGGCAGACACGGACGGGGGTGAGGGTGAACCAGGCGGAAATTTTGTCGGCCGTCACGGATAAACACCTGTCGCACATATGGACTGCGAATGCCGCAGAGTGGCGATCAATGATCGTGTCTGTGGCGGGAGAGGCAGAGGCTGGGCGCTTGGCAAAGGAAGTCACAAGGTTCCCCTTCACGTTGAAGGAGGAAGTGAGGACTGTGACCTGGTCAGCAGTGGGGAGGGAGGAGAAGAACTCATGGGCAGTGGTGGTAAGGCGCATGGTGGGGAGCTGCAGCTCAGTCTTGGGGACGACGGCCAGGATTAGGACCAGGGTTGGGTCCTTGGCGTAAACCGGGGGTGGTGGCGGAACCTGGCATTGCTTTTTCTTCTTTTTGTGGGTCACTGTCGTAAAGACTGTGCCCGCAGCCGGTGCAACGGGGCTGGGGTTGGAGGCGGTGGTTGGGGCCGGGGCGGCGGCTACCTGGGCATAGGAGGAGGTTTTTTTTTTTTTTTTAAAAAAAAATTATTCCTGCAGTATTACATAATTACAAGCTGCCCCCCCAAAGGGGGGGCCCTAACTACATAACAGTGGAGGCGCCCATCATCGCACAACACACGAAACTGGGCAGGGGCCCTGCTCCCCGAAGGGTGCCAAGGTGGGAAGGGTCCCTATTAGTAAAGGAGAAGCGAGAGAGAGGAATACATATCGCTACAATGAGACCAAGTGGGTGAAGGCAGGCAAAGGGGGTAGCTTAGAATAGGAAAGGGAGGGCAAGAGCACCAGCCGGGACATACAAGGGAGAGTCCGAAAGGCAGTCACTGAACAGAGGAAAAGGGGGGGCATAGGAGGAGGTTGGAGCTGCGGTGTTTGCAGTTGGGCCGGTGTTGGTGGTGGGGGCCTGGGCCTTCTGGGCCTGTGGGGCATGGGGTGCGGGCCAGTTGACAAGGGTTGAGACTTGTCGGGAGATGGTGGCGACTTCTGTGGAGAGCTGTTTGACAATATTGGTCAGCGCAGCCACATCAGGTGACACGTTAGTAGTTCCGGGGGTCCTGGTAAGGGCAGAGGGTTGGGTAGTGGTGATCGGGGTCCTGTGTTGGGGGCGAGCTGGGGCAAAGGGCGCTGGCAGGGAGGCTTCTGCCCCCCCCTTGCGATGTTGTAGGCCATCTCTATGTTGTGGGAGATGATGTACTGGGGGTCCTTCTTGTCTCTCAGAATGCTGGTGATGGTCTGTTGGACATTCCAGAGGAGGTCGCCCACAAACTTGGCCGCAGCCCAGTCTATCTCATTGGGGTTGTAGCGGTGGGTCTTCCTGTCGAAGTCCTCCAACGCTCGGGATATGGCGTACATAAATCCTGATGTGTGCGGCTCGAACTGGGCTCGAGGGCGGGGTCGGGGGGTGTGCGGGGAGAGGTTCTCGGATGATCTCTTGTTGGTGAGTGGCAGCGAGGGGGTGTGTGGGTTCTTGAGGACATCTTCCATTGCTCCCTGGTCGCTGACCGGGGGGTTGGAGCCTTCAGAGGGGGGGTGGCTTACATGCTCGAATGTGTGGGTGAACTCCATGTTCGAGACTCCGATGACGGGGGATGGGGCGAGACGGAGCGCATCTGGGGACAACGCCGGGAGGCCTGGGTCGATTTGGGCGGGGGTGGGGGTCGTACCATGTAAAGCGGCAGCTACGTTGCCAGTGGCCACCCAATTGGCGGCAGCCCTGGTGGCCCCGTCGGCATCGGCACTGGCCGATGAGGGAGGTGGGAGGGGTGGTCGAGTCGAACGTAGGGCATTTCTGTATCCACTGGGGTTCGACATGGGGGAGTTTTAGCTGCCCACACTAGTCGATGGTGGTGGTTACTGGTCAAGAAGGATGGCCACCACTCGTGGTCAACCCTCGACTCCACCCAAGAAGAAAATCGCAGAGCCCAACCTCTGGACGACTTCTTTAGAGAAAACGGCCATGAACCAGCCCACCCACCCAACTGCAACACTCGACCCCTCCCAGGGCGTAGGAGATGCCCAATCGACATGGTATGGGCACCACCATCAATCAATCCAGAGTCCATCATGGACTCCTTCAATGCAACCCCATCACCTCTATCTGACCACCAAGTCCTGCGATGGTCAATACCAACCTCAATACCTCGGCCCTCACCCACAACCCGGAAACTCAGTAATGAGGATAAGGACAGTTGGACAGAGGCCGCTTTCCCAGCCCTCACAAATGCATTTGCCCTACCAGTAGTGGATGCTAACTCCCTTGACCAGAAAGCAAGTGCCGTCCTCAAAGCCATGACAGACGTGCTACAACCATTCACCAAAATCCACACTCCATCGAAAACAGCTGTCCCCTGGTGGTCGTCCAACTGCCGGGATCTACTGAATGCAATCCACAGTGCCCGAACACCAACCGCGAAAGCAGCAGCAAGACGCTCATTCAAACGAGAGGTGTGAGCTGCTAAGCGGACATACTACTCAGAACAGGCGTCAGAAGCCGACCCCTCCAACATCTGGTCATGGGCCAAACGAGGCCTGGGCGTCCACCCAACCCAAGTACCTTCACTCAAACGTGAGGACGGCACCTTCACACAGATGGATGATGAGAAAGGTGAGCTCTTCAGATCTACTTTCTTCCCACCACCCCCCCCACTCTTGGCTGCGGGCCTTGGCCCCCTGCCTCCCCCTACCCCAGCTGTGCCGCCATTACTCTTCTGAAAGCTCCACCTTCTTGACCAGTAACCACCACCATTGACTAGTGTGGGCAGCTAAAACTCCCCCATGTCGAACCCAGGCGATTACAGGAATACTCTCTGTCGAACAAACCGTACCAACCCACCACCCACCCCATCGGCCAATGCCGATCCCGACTGCGGCACCAGGATGGCCGCCAACTGGGCCTCTGCAGGCGCCGAGGCCGCTCACCGCCATGGAACGGCCCCCACCACCCCCACTACCAACCCCTCCCAGGACCAGTTGTCCTCACCGGACATCCTAGCCCCCTCCCCAGCCATCGGCGACTCCCAAATGATCTCGGCCTACGACTTCACCACCCAAGCGTGCACAGAATCAAGGGCAGCATCCCGAGCCGGCTCCCCAGCTGCCTCGGTAGGGTTGATCCACGGAGTCATAGAAACAGGTGAGACAGCCCCAGAAATGGCAGTTGACCCCCATACCCCCCCGCAACAGGTGGGAGGCGCAAGCCTCGGGCAGAAACGCTCCTCTTCCGTCATGTCACCTCTCACACTGAGAGGCCCCCCCACCCAACAACAACATGAAAAGCACACCGCAGGCTTCATGTACTCCCTCACCCATGCCCTGGATGACTTTGACGAGCAAACCAGGGATGCCACCACCAAGACAATTGACATCAAGGCTGTGCAGTTTGTAGGCGACCTCCTCTGGAACGTCCAACGAACGCTGGCCAACATAGAGCAAGATAGGACATACCCACAAAACATCATTTACCGTAATGCAGTAATGGCCTATAACTTTGCGAGGGAGGGAGCAGTAATCGCCCTCCCGGCACCCTTCGCCCCAGCTCCCCCCCCCCAGAGGACCCCGGTCGCAACCGGGACCTCTAACACCGCCCCTGTGACCCCAGAAATGAGGGCGCTGACTGAGGCAGTCAAGCATCTGACTACTGACATGGCTTCTATTTCCTGTCAGATGGCTTCCATCAGCTCTAGGCCCGCCCAACAACAACAACAGCAACAACAACAGCAACCGGCTCCCCAAGCGACCACGGCGGTCGCCCCCACCTCCTATGCACAAGTGGCAGCATCAGCGGCCCCCCCGACAACTGCCAACCCCACCCCCATGGCCCCGGCCACAGGAGTGGTCATCAATCCATCGCAGAAGAAGAAGAAGCACATGCGGAAGGTGCCCCCACCACCCACAATGTACGCCAAGGACCCGACCTTGGTTCTCACCCCGACAGTCGGCATACGTGCCGAAAATCAGAAATCCACGATGGCCCTCACCAAAGTGTCACATGAGTTTTTTGCCTCCCTCCCCACCGCAGACCGTGTCCCGGTCCTTTCCTCGTCATTTAATGTGAAAGGAAATATCGTGACTACATTCGTGTCACGCCCATCCTCGGCTAACCTGACCACGGAAACGATCATTGATCGCCACTCCGCGGCGTTTGCCACCCATATGTGCACAGAGTGCATAGCGGCAGGAATCAACATCCCGTCTGCATTCTCCCTAACCCCCTCCAGAGTCCACCTGCAGTCTGCACTGCACATCTCTATGGTGCCATGCAGGGACTTCCTGTTCGGTCAAAACGGACACACCATCTCCAACAAAGCCCTCCTAGCCGAGATCCGGCACAACCCGGCACTCCTCAACCTGGACTTCGTAGTCCCCCCCCACTTCACCACCACCAAAGACCACCTGCCAACATTGGACAGGTGCCCTGTAGCATTCTCCTTTGTCGATCCTGACAGATCCATTCGCAAGTGCCTCCTCAAGAGGCCACAGGTATGGATGTTCGGCTCCACCCTCCAGCTCTCGGTCCCACCCATCCGCCCCACCCTCACCCAATGTGAACGGTGCCAGGGCCTAGGCCACGGAACCAAGGGTTGCCGAGCACAACCATGCTGCGCTGATTGTGCAGGTGCCCACCTGACCCACAATCACTGCAAATTGTGCGCCCACTGCGCCACAGACACAGTGCCCGAAGGCGACACATGTCCCCACCCCCGCCAATGCATAAACTGCAAAGGCGACCACCCTGCCACCCTGCCGATGTGCCCAAAGAAGAGGCGCTACCGCCAAATCATTGAGGCCCTCGACGCCGACCCCACCAACAAACAGATGGAGGAAATATGATAGAGACACTCTCTATCTTACAGTGGAACACTGCCCGCTCACTAGCGGCAATACATTCCCTTATCCCCATCCTTACAACTGATCCATCCCCCCCACACCTGATCCTCATTCAGGAAACACCCTAGCACCAAATAGGGCTGCAACCATCACTCACTGACCCAACCGGCACCCCGGTCCTCAATGTCCCCACCATCCCAGGATACACACCTGTATTACCACCAGAGGCCCGCCCTCAGGTAGTCACGTACATATCCAAGTCCCTCCCCCCAACATCATGGTCAATTCTCGGAGCTGCTTCGCACGGCACCGATGTACTGACGGTGGAAGTTCGATCCCAAATCACCCTCCGGGTGTGCAACTATTACGGTATGCACCCCCCGGACCATGAAAACGCCTCCCCTCAGTACCCAGGTGAGTCCTTCTTATTTTCACTCCCCTCGGCGCTAGCCACCACACTACTCATGGCAGGCGACTTCAACCATCACCACCACACATGGTCCGAACTCACTGTCCCACGATGAGACAACCTGGGGGCGCAACCCCTCAACGATTTCTTTCGTGAGCACGGCCTAGAGCCTGCCCACCTACCTGACTCTGACTCACGGCCTGATGGCAACTGTTGTCGGTGCCCCATTGACATGATCTGGGCCCCACCCACGGTCAACCCCGACTCTATTTTGGATTTGGCTACCTCCGACCCCTCCCCCCTGTCAGACCACGCAATCCTGCAGTGGTCACTGCCATTTCGGCCCCCCCCTCTGGTCCTAAGGACTCGCCAGCTACTCCCAGCCGACAAGGAGGTATGGACCGACATAGCCTTCCCTCTCCTCGAGTCAGCCTTTCAACTCCCAGGGCTCGACATCCATGCTCTGGACATCAAAGCACAAGCAGTCATCGACTCTATGATAGCCGCCCTCCAGCCATTCACACGACTCTCCAAACCATCGAAAGCAGAAGTCCCATGGTGGTCACCCCACTGCAAGACCCTATTATCCGCCATTAAGACGGCCTCCACCCCCCTCCAGCGATCATCAGCTCGACGTGCCTTCAAAAGGGGAGTTAGGACTGCCAAATGACAGTTCTACACCGACCAGGCAGCAGAAGCGGATGCCTCCAACATCTGGAACTGGGCCAAACGAGGCCTTGGGAACGACCAACCCCCATCCCCTCACTCAAAAAACGAGATGGATCCTTCACACACACGGACAACGAGAAAGGTGAGCTTTTCTGCGAAACCTTCTTCATGCCTCCCCCACCCCAGACAGTGGCCAGTAGCCCGCTGCCACCACCCCAACTAGCTGCCCCGCCTATACTCCTCACAGAGCTTACAGGGGCACTGGCCGACACCTCCAACTTGTCGGCTCCGGGCCTCTTGGGAATAGGCTACCGCCCCCTGAAATGGGTGGTGGATGCTTACCCCGATGAGATCCTCACACTTTTCAATGACTGTCTGCGCTTAGGGCACCACCCCAAGTGCTGGCGGGCAGCAAAAGTGGTGATGCTCTGGAAGCCAAACAAGAAGGACCCCTTCTCACCATGGTCATACCGTCCCATCACCCTTGAGGAGACCCTAGGGAAACTCCTCGAAAAGATAATTGCTAACCGGCTCCAGTTCCTCATGAATACGAGGGACTGGCTGCCACCCAATCAATACGGGGGGTGCCAAGGCCACTCGGTCTATGACACTGCCCAACACCTACTACAGATCACTGAGAGGGCACACTCAGAAGGCCTCATTTGTTTGGTCCTAGCAGTCAACATTCAGGGCTTCTTTGACTCAGTCCACCCACGACTCCTCCACCAGCAACTGCTGGAACTCGGGTGCGCACCCGACCTGGCCAACTGGTGCCTCTCCTTCATGATGAACAGGCAGGTGGCAGTTTCCTTCGATGGCACCACCCTCCCAACCACCCCCAAACCCGACCTCGGCACCCCTCAAGGGTCACCGGTGTCCCCCATCCTGTCGACGATCTTTGCAGGAGTAGTCCTCCGGTGCTTTCACCAAGCCGGCACTACTGCCCTGGCATATGTCGATGACCATTTACTCATCTGCATAGGACCCTCAGTGGCATCCAACTGCCGCGCCTTAGCCCGTGCCTACCACCAACTGGACACCCTCTTCGGCACCATTGGTCTCAACATCAAAGCTGCCAAGACAGAGTGCCTCCACTTCCACCCCCCCTGACAATGCAGCGGCTATCAAGGCTGGGACACCACCGGGGTTCAGGTAGACCCTAACACACTAATCTGCCCCTCGATCCCACTACGGTGGTTGGGAATATGGTGGGACCCGAGCCTCTCCTTTAAACCCCACATTGAGTGCATGCACTCCAAGGGGCTCTCCACACTTGCCGCCCTCCGCATTCTCGGTAACACCCAATGCGGCATCTCGGCCCTTCTCCTCTGCCACCTTTACACCTCCTGCATGCGCTCCGTCCTTGCATGGGGAGCACCAGTATGGT
Source organism: Coniferiporia sulphurascens (assembly GCA_002794785.1). NCBI lineage: Eukaryota > Fungi > Basidiomycota > Agaricomycetes > Hymenochaetales > Hymenochaetaceae > Coniferiporia > Coniferiporia sulphurascens. Next base: position 1,159,253 of record NBBA01000007.1, on the reverse strand, counting down.
ATCATGGGCGCTGCCAAAAAACTCTGGTAAACCGCCTACAGGCTGTGCAAAACACGGCATGTTGCTGGATCCTAGGCATCTTTAAAGGCGCCTCCCCCCATTCCACTAATTTCCTTTGCTCTGTTCCCCCTCTCTCTTTCTATTTCGAATATATAAAGACGACCCATTCCCTACACCTATGGCGCACCCCTCACTCTATTGGCCATAAATTATTTAAAAATGTAGCTAACAGACCTTTTTCCCTTTCTCTGCAGGTCCGAGTCCCCCGGGTTCAACAAGTCCCTGCATACATGCATCCCCCATGGACAGATCCATTGGCCTTTACGCAAGGCCACGTCTGTTTCACCACCCCCATCACCCCAGTAAGCGCCAACACATGAAAGACATTCGTAACAGCTGCACGCCAACTCGGCTCCACCCCACATCTCCAGGTGTTCACAGATGGCTCCCGCATTGACAATAAGTCGGGCTTGGCTATCTGCACCTTGCAAGGCCACACACGACTCCGGTCACGACAATTGGAATCCCCCTCCTGCGCCACAGCCGCAGACGCCAAGGAATTCTCCCTCGCCACAGCTCCAGGCTGGGTTGCGCGCCGTCTCCCGGAGCAACTGTGTGTCGCATCAGATGTCTTCTTCCTCTCTGATTCACTGACTGCCCTCCACCTATTCCGCACATGGGCCGCTGCCCCTGGAGCCCACCTCCTACACATCTGGAAGGCCGGAGTGGAGACCCTCCTGGACTCGTTCCCCCAACTCATGATTCATTTCGTATGGTGCCCCGGACACTCGGACATCCCCAGCAATGAATGGGCTGACAAGGAAGCGAAGCTGGCGACCGAGCTTCCACCATCCGACTTAAAGCCATCCATCTCAGCACTGAAAGAAGCAGCCGTCTGCATGCTCATGGACAGGTGGACCTTCTCGCTTGCCTGCCCCCTAGCCTCAACTGCCGACAAATACTTGGCAGTACATGGCATCCTGTCCCACCAACCTCGAAAGCTGCTTATGCATTCGGTTGACCACCCACGAAGTGAACTATCTGTGGTAGCACAGGTTCTATGCCATGCCGGTCCCTACGGGGGTTACTGGCTGAGCTTCGACTCAGCCTATTGACGACGTCACGGCCTGATCTCTCACTGCAGGTGGCACAACCACCCCCCCTGGCCTGCCCAGTCGACCACCCACATCCTTGGCGGCTGCAGCACTTTCCACCCATGGATACAATGAGTCTGGCCGCCACAAGTCCCACTCCCAGTCCACCACTCAGAGTGGGCCAATGAAAACTGCCTCCCGATTTTGTGCCGATGGCTTAAGCTAACGGGGCACCTAAATCGCCTCTCTGACCGCACCGCGGGGGCCATCCGGCTGGCATTTGCCGCTATGGACCTCGACAGACACCCAACCGACAAAACTATGGACTTGGACCTCCTACGGGACTACATGTGCCATATGCTCGGACACCGAACCCAGGACTCGGACCCGGCTCTCTTGGAGCTCTCAGGTACGCTCCCTCCTTTCCCATATGAGTAACGTCTGCCCTTCGGACTCCTATGGATACGTCTCGGCCGGCACTCTCACCATCCCTTTCTCCATTCTAAGCTTCTTACTTTGCCTGCCCTCACCTGCTTGGTTGGTTCGTAGCGATATGTATTCCTCCTTCTACCATCTCCGTCTTTCCCAAAAACCCAATAGGGGCTCTCCACATGTCGGCGCCCATATGGGAGCAGAGCCCCCACCCAGTTTCGTGCAATGCACGATGACGGACGCCTCCGTTGTTATGTAGTTAGGGCCCCCCCTTCGGTGGGGCAGCTTGTAATTACATAATACTGCAGGAATAATAATAATAATAATAATAATAATAATAAAAAAGCCGCCATTACTCTTCACCGAGCTTACAGGCGCACTGGCCGATACCTCCAACTTGTCGGCTCCGGGCCCCTTGGGGATAGGATATCGCCCCCTGAAATGGGTGGTTGATGCCTACCCAGATGAGGTACTCACACTTTTCAACAACTGCCTGCGACTGGGCCACCACCCAGCCTGCTGGCGGACAGCAAAGGTTGTGATGCTACGGAAGCTGAACAAGAAGGACCCATTCTCCCCCTGGTCCTATCGCCCCACCCTTCTTGACCTCTTACCACCACCACCTCCCTAGTGCAGGCAGCTCAAACTCCCCCATGGCAGATCAGTTCAGTGGTTGTCCACTATGACCTACAGGCCTCACTACATCTAGTTCTTCTGCGTCCGGGACGGCCAACCCTGGCCGCTGTCAGTCACCAACCGCCCCCCAGAGCCACTCGCTGTCCCCACCACCGCGACTCACCCCCCTCAACTATGACGCCCTCACAGGCGAAACCCCGCTAGGCGACCTCAACCAGTGGCCCCAGCGAGGAACACAGACCGCCCTCAATGTTTCCCAAGCCCAGATCACACTAGGGCAGCAGCAAGACGACCAGATGCGGGTAGAACCGCATACACCCCCCCAGTCGACAGGCAAACGCACGGCCGATGTCCTCTCCCCCGAGACCCCTCGCAACCGGCCAGTCACATCAGAGTTCGTCCGAGCCCTGACAGACTTCGTGCCAAATGTGGAAAGGGCACTCGATACCCTCAAAGCCGGAATCGAACAAGCAGCCAACTCCACAGCGGTCATACAGGTGACAGCAGCATTCCTGGGGAAACTAACAGCCCTCAGCCATGAAGCGCTAGGGGCTGCAATGGTGCAGTGGTCTGGCATGCGCTGAGTGTCCAAGTTTGGCTACCGTTCAGGATTGGGGTTCGACTCCCCTTTGAACCCGGAATCAGGCACCTGCCGGAAAATGCCTGCCGGTTTGACGAAGCACGTATGACTAAACCACTGATGCCGCACCCCTCGGCCTACCCCGGGCCGTTAGGGATTCCCACGGGTGGGGTTTCCTTCTCACCCAAAGGGTCCCACAGGCAGACCATCCATGTGCAGCTGGAGCATGGAACCCAGGCAACTGGGAGGTCAGGCTTCCCCCCTGTTCGCGGGGTGGGAGGTTTTTCCCAACCGCCCCTAAACCCGACCTTGGCACCCCCCAGGGATCGCCAGTCTCCCCCATTCTTAAAATCTATGCACGTTGTGGTAGACAATGAGGTGCAGTGGTGAAGTTGAGGCAAAGGTGGGTTATCAGCGTAAACCAATGTATTTCATGGTAGAGACCAGCTCTCCTTATATACATCTATCATGGGCTACGTATACTATATCTATCATAGCTCCTATCGTATGGCGTTATCTTTGCGTTATCATTCACTTAGTAAGATGGTTGTTCATATGACCATCATATATTTATATTGTTCATTATATTTATTTAATACTCCCCTTCAAACTTTTACTAGGCAGAGTAGACTCGTAAAACGTTTGATTAATTTGATTGTTGGCACTTTAGTCGTAATATCAGCTTTTTGCTGTCCAGTTGGAATGTATGAAACTGATATGGTTTCATTTTCTATATAATCTCATAAAAAATCTTTTTGTATATCAATATGTTTTGTTTGTTGTGTATATTTTTGCTCTGTTGAGTTTACTATAGTTATGGCTGCTTGATTATCGCATAATATTTTCATAGGTGTATCCAAGGTCTGCAGTACCTCTTCAACCAGTCTTCTTAGCCATATAGCTTCTTTTACTCCATGCGTTAAAGCTTGTAATTCAGCTTCACATACTGATAATGACACTAATTCTTGTTTTTTACTTGACCATGATGCCATTGCATTTCCAATTTGGAATATATATCCAGATATTGCTTTATGGCCTTCTTGTGTCATTCCATCAGCATCAGTATATCCAATTAACTCGATTGGTTCTTTTCCTCCGAGTATTAACCAATAATTGTTCATTCCTTTTAAATATTTGAAGCAGTGTTTTACTGCATTGTAATGTTCAATACTAGGTTTATTTAAATGCCTAGCAAATTGACCTGTTGCGAATGATATATCAGGTCTCATGCAATCTGCTGCATATTGTAATGCTCCAACCATATTCATGTATGGTATTTGTCTCATAAAGTTTATTTCTTCGTTAGTTGGATTTTCAAGTGATTTTAACACTTGTCCTGGTGTCATTGGTGTTCGTACTGTTGCAGCATCTTTTAACTTATATTTTTCTATTATATTATCAATGTAATTCTTTTGTCTTAGTTTAATAATTCTTTCTTCTCAGTTTCTTTCAATTTCAATACCAAGTAACCAATGTACATCGTTTCTGTCAGTGAATTTTATGTGTTTTCCTATTTCGTCTTTAAAGGCTTTTATTATTAATAAATTTAAGCCACATATCGTTATGTCATCAACATGTATGAAAAGTACTAAAATTGTTTTTCCTTTTACTTTTCTTAGGAATACTGCATTATCTTGGACTGCTTGTGTTAGTCCTATTCCTGTTAATATTTCTGATAATTTTTTATACCATTGTCTGCCTGCTTGTTTTAATCCGTATAAGGCTTTATTTAATTTTAAAATTTGTCCAGGTTTTGTTTCAATTAGATTTCCTGGTGGTGGTTTTATGTATATGTTTTCATCTTTTTCTAATTCACCATATAAGTAAGCTGATTTTATATTGATTTGGTGAATTTTGTAATTATTTGTTGTGCTCCAACTTAATATAGTTCTTACTGTAGCTAATTGTGCTACTGGAGTGAATGTATTGTTTGAGTAATAGTCTATACCCTCTTTCTGGGCAAATCCTTGAACTACTAATCTTGCTTTGTAACGTTCAATTTCTCTGTTTGCTAATCTTTTTGTTTTGTAAATGAATCTTGTTCCAATTATATTTATATCTTTTGGTGGATCAATGATTTTCCATGTAGATCTTTCAATTAACGTTTTTATTTCTTCTTTCATTGCCGTGATCCACTGATTTGTGTCAATTCTATTGATTGCTTGTTGATATGAATTGGGATTGCCTATTAATTCCATATTGAATTGATTGAATTCCGTAAGATAGGCGACTGTGTTTTGTTCATCAAAATTTAGACCTAATGATCATTTTGTTGGTTTAATTGTTCTTATTGGTCTTTCTTTTGTTAATTCTTGTATTTGTTTGTTATGTTTTTCTGTTATATTCTCCCCTTCAATTTTAGATGGTGGAGAATCTAAAAATTGTAAGTTTCGTTTGACTGAAATTTTTCTGTTATAATAGGTTCTGTGACCTTTACTATCTTCATCAAATCCTAACCATTGTGCATATATTCCTTTTGGTTGTAATTTGTTAACGTCTTCTTGTTGTATTATGCAATATTGGCCGAATTCTTTTAAATCGTCGATGTTGTAATTTTCGTTATATCTTTTAAAATATGGTGTTTTAAAATCAATAGCACTCTTTGGCGTTCTATTGTAAACATAAGTGCTGTATTTTACAGCTTCTCCCCATAAACTGGGTGGTAATTTTGCTTGTAGCAGATTTACTCATGTATTATTTAAAATTGTTTGGTGTGATTGTTCTGCTACTCCATTTTGTTGTGGTGTATCGTGAACAGTCAGCTTTCATATTGTTCCATTTTTTTCTAAATATTCAGTGAATTGTTTACTTAAAAACACTGTATCATTATTGCTTTGTAATATTTTTATTTTTATATTAAATTGTGTATTGAGCATTGTGGCCCAAGTCATATAAGCGTTTAAACCCTCATCTTTTGTTTTTAATAAAATCATTTTTGTCCATCTAGTAGCATCATCTGCTAGAGTTAGAAGATATTTATATCCTCCAATAGCATGTGTGGATGCAGGACCCCACATGTCCATATGTATGTGATTGCCGAATTTTTCAGCTAACTTTGAAATACATAATTTTGGAATTTGCATTCTTTTTATATTTGCTTCAATGCAAATTGTACATTGAGTTTCATCATAATTTGAAATTTTATTGTTTGTAATTTGGTCTTCTTTTAGTAATCGCTTTATATAAGCATAGCTTATATGTCCAAGTTTTTTATGGAGTTCAAATAATGTTACATTTTTTGTAGCCACTTGTACATTGTTGTTAAATATACTATACAATCCATTTCTGTTTTTAATTTTTTCACATAAAGATCCATTAGGATACTTTATTGTACATTCATTTTCTTTATAAATAAATTTGTAACCATCTTGACATAGAAGTCCTTGAGAGACTAATGTCATATTCATTTTAGGATTGTAATATACATTTGATAATGTTATGACACTTACCAAGTGTCCGTTGGGGATGTAAAGCTTAAGATCCCCTACTATGTTTGCCATGAACGTTGTTTTGTTTGCAGCCGTTATTGTTATTGCATCAGTTTTATAAGTACTTCGTAATCAATTGAGATATGGTGTTAAGTGTATTGTTGCACCAGTATCAATTATATCCATAGAAGAATAAATATTGTTGGCAAATTCTTCTGTTGTTATAGTGTTAATGCTTACATCTAAATTGTTATCATCCATGTCTTCCATGGCGCTATTGTGATTTCCTATTGCATCAAGGAAGTCATTATAGGAATAAATTGGGAATTCTCCCATGTTGAAGTCGTTGTCATCAATTTCGGTTATAAAGGCAGTTTCACCTTGGCCTATTACAGTGCTTAACTCGATTCGAGAGCTCGATGTGATGTTTGTTGCTGCTGCTGCTGTGGTATGTTTAGCCTGGGCCGCACTTGCCCCAGTCATTGTCGGTGCCGCTGACGCACCCATTTCCTTCCCTTTTCCTTTGTCATCATTCATGTCCTCTTTCTTTTTCTGAGCTGCCTTCATCCATTCCGTTTTTGGCACCCAGCAGTCTCGACTAAAGTGCCCTAGCTTATTACAATTATAGCACTTAATGACATGTGATTGTTGGTTAGGGGAGTATCCCCCTTGTCCTCGTCCTTGCATATATCCGCCATGGCCCCTATAGCTGCGACCTCATGATTGTACACCGCAGCTAAAACCGCATCTGTGGCCCCTAAAATAAGGGTGGTTCCGCTTGTCCTTGGGCAGGTGGTTAGCTGCCGCTCCTGTCCTCTGGTGATTTTTCCTCCACCCCTCGAAGGCATTGTGTAGTGCAGTTAATAAGAATTGAGGGGTTAGTTCAATTTCATCTTTGTCTGGATTTGTTTCGTTGATCGTTTTAATATATAACTCACTCTGCGTGAGTATGTATTGATATTGTTTGGGTGTTGCCCACATAATAGCCGATATGTATGTTGACTCTGAAACTTTTACCCCTTGGGCTATTAGTTCCTCATATTTATTGCTGAGGTTATCAAGTGTTCCATTGAAATGGCTGACATGACCTCTGATATCAAAAAGGGCAGCCTCATTAAAGCCCTTTGTAATTGTTGTCTGGATGTTATATTGTCCGTCAAGCACTTTGAGTAGTGCTGGAATATCTTTAGAGAAATTAAGATAATAAGCCAATATTTTGTCGGGCATAGTGCGCATAATGCCGTTATATAAAGCACTTGATATACCAGTCTCTCCAGTTCCTGGGGAGTTAGTGAGCAGGTTACCATAACCTGCACTCTTGATTGCACTTCGGACTCTGTAGTTCCAGAGTTTGTAGTTTCTGTGCCCATTGAGTTTCTCAATTCCGTCGAAGAATTTCTGGAGTTCCACAAGTTTAGTTGCCATACTCGGTTCATCTTCCTCAGTATCGTTAGCATCTGAATCGTCAGGTTCAGATGGTTCTGATGGCTCACATGATGGGTTATTTTTGGATTCTTCAGTATTTTCTTCTTCATTATCTTCTTTTTTATCGTCATTTTCTTCTTCTTCTTCTGGCTTAATATACGGATTGTCAATTAAAAAATTTTCTTTTTCTGTTGGATCTGATATGCCCAAATATGTACTAATTCAATATCTGATTTCGGATGATATTCCTAAATCTTTAGCGTGATTTGTTAATTCCGTTTTATAGTCAGCTTTTGTTTTTAATTTTTCGTCTTTGGTAGAATTATCATACCTGGAAATTTGATCTTGAATTTGTTGTTCTGTTCCATGTATGGGTATTTGTCATAAATTACATTGAACTATTAGGTCGACTAACCTTTTGCTATCTTTAGCTTTTTGTATTTTTTCTTCGAGTTCTTCGATAGTTGATGACTGTGTATATGTTATTTTTAGTTCATTAGCGATTATTTGTAATCCTGATAATTTTTGCAAACGTGTTTGCTCACGAGTGTTTGGTTTCTGTCCGTCAGACATGATTTTGTTATTCGAGGATTTATAAATTTGTTAATCATTTCGTTAGTTATAGAGTCAAGGCTCATAACCTCTTAAAATCTATGCACGTTGTGGTAGATGATGAGGTGCAGTGGTGAAGTTGAGGCAAAGGTGGGTTATCAGCATAAACCAATGTATTTCATGGTAGAGACCAGCTCTCCTTATATACATCTACCATGAGCTATGTATACTATAACTATCATAGCTCCTATCATATGGCATTATCATTGCATTATCGTTCACTTAGTAAGATGGTTGTTCATATGACCATTGTATATTTATATCGTTCATTATATTTATTTAATATACCTCGTCTGGGTAGGCATTGACCACCCATTTCAGGGGGCAATACCCAATCCCTGATGGGCCCAGAGCTGACAAGTTGGAAGTATCGGCCAGTGCGCCTGTGAGCTCAGAGAAGAGTAATGGTGGCACAGCTGGGGTAGGGGGAGGCAGGGGGCCGAGGCCTGCAGCTGGGAGTGGGGGAGGCGGAGGGAAGAATGTTGTCCTGAACAGCTCACCTTTCTCTTCGTCTGACTGGGTGAAGGTGCCATCCCTGCATTTAAGCGAGGGGACCTGGGTTGGTTGGATGCCTAGGCTGCGTTTGGCCCATGCCCAGATGTTAGAGGGGTCGGCCTCTGATGCCTGTTCCAAGTAGTATGTTCGCTTTGCTGCCCTTACTCCTCGTTTAAAGGAGCATCTGGCTGAAGCTTTCGCTGTGGGTGTTGGGGCACTATGGATCGCGTTTAGTAAGTCTCGGCAGTTGGACGACCACCATGGGACTGCTGTTTTCGACAGTGTCCGGATTGTGGTGAAAGGTTGGAGTGCGTCTGTCATGGCTTTGAGGACAGCGCTTGCTTTCAGGTCTAGTGAGTTAGCATCCACTGATGGCATGGTGAATGCTTTTTCAAGGGCAGGGAATGCGGCTTCGGTCCAACTGTCTTTGTCCTCATTGTTGAGTTTTTGCATTGTTGGTGTGGGCCAGGGCATTGATGTCGGTATCGACCAATGTAGTATGTGATGGTCAGAGAGTGGCGATTGATTGCTGGTGAAGGAGTCCATCATGGACTCTGGGTTGATTGACAGTGGGGCCCATACCATGTCGATTGGGCAGCATCGACGCCCTGGGAGGGGTCGGGTGTCACAATCAGGTGGGTGGGCCGGTTCATGGCCATGTTCCCTAAAAAAGTCATCCAGAGGTTGCACTCTGCGGTCTTCTTCATGGGTTGAGTCAAGGGTTGACCACAAGTGGTGGCGACAGTTGAAGTCACCGGCCACCATGAGGGTGGTGGTGAGTGCCGAGGGGAGAGAGCAAAGGAACGTCTCACCTGGGTACCCTAGTCTTGCTACTGCCCTGTCTGGGGGCAACATACCATAGTAGTTGCACACCCTGACCGGGCGGTTGGCTTGGATCTCTACTGTCACGACATCGGTTCCGCTTGATGTAGGGCTGACGATCAACCATGATGACTGGGGGAGGGTCCTTGAGACATATGTGACCACCCTTGGTCGGGTGGCAGGTGGGAGTACTGGGATGAATCCGGGGATCATCGGCATGTTGAGTACCGGATCTCCTTCTGGGTTGGTGAGTGAGGGCTGTAGCCCGATTTGATACCACGGTGGCTCCTGGATCAGTATCAGGTGAGGGGGGGAGGGTTTGTTAGTGAGGACCGGGATTAGGGAATGAATCGCCACAAGTGAGTGGGCGGCGTTCCACTGGAGCACATGCATTTGTGCACTCATAGATCCTCCTCCATGAAGGCGTCAGTGTCCTCTTCAACCTGGAGGCCGGAGTCGATCATGTGGAAGCGCTTCTTCTTCGGGCAGGTGGGAATGGTGGTGGGATGGTCGCCCTGGCAATTGGCACAGTGGCGGGGGTGGGGGCAGGCGTCTCCTTCGACTGCATCATTTGCACAATAGGTGCATGACTTATGATGGTTGGCCGTCAGGTGCTGTCCGGCACATTCGGCGCAACAAGCCTGGGCTTGGCAGCCTTTCTTTCTGTGGCCGAGTCCTTGGCAGCGTTCACACTGGGTGAGGCCGGGTCGGACTGGTGGGACTGAGAGGCGGAGGGAGGATCCGAATAGGTAAACCTTGTTCCTCTTGAGAAGGTGTGCTCGGGTTTGGCCGTCTGGATCGACGAAGGTGAAGGATACCGGGCATGCCACCAAGAGTGGGAGCTTTTCCGGTACCGTCGCATAGTGGGGGGGCACCACAAAGTCGAGGTGTTTGAGGGAGGGGTTCTGGCGGACCTCCGCTAGGAGCGCCGCTTCGGTGATGGGGTGGGGGTTCTGCCCGAAGAAGACATCCCGGCAGGGCACCATTGAGATGCATAGTGTCAATCTGGGTCGAACTCTGGAAGGGGTCAGTTGGAATCGGTCTGATAAGGGCCGGTCCGCTGGGAGGGCTAGGCAGTGGTCACGCATGTATTTCGTGAATGCATCTGCATGGCGATCAATGATTGCTGATGTGGTTGGGGTGGAGGAGGCAGGTCTTTCTGCAAAGGTGGTCACCAGGTTGCCTTTAGCATTGAACTTCAAGGACAACATGGTGACTGCATCAGCAGTAGGCAGGGCCCGGAAGAAACCCCGGGCCATTTCAGTGAGGGAGGCGCCTGACTTACGCATAGCTGCAGGGGCAATGAGGTCCCATGGTGTTAGTACCAAGGTGGGTTCCTTGGCATACATCTTGGGGGGGGAGGTGGTTGCCGGACTTTCTTTGCTTTCTTTGCTGGGGCCATCTGGGCTGCTGGGGGCTGGGGGAGGTTAGCTGCAATCGCCACTAACTGGGCATACATCATTGGGGCTCCTGCTGGTATGACTTTCGCCACGGCCTCGAGTTGAGCCAAGGTAATGGTAGTGGCTGCTGTTGCCACAGTGGTGGGAGTGGGGGTGTTTCCTCCCACATTGGTGGGAGTCTGCTGTGGGGCCTGTTGTGGCTGTGGGGCAGGGCATGAGGCCATGGAGGATACCTGGCAGGTGAGGTTCCCCATGTCGACTGAGAGCTGCTTGACGACGTCCGCTAGCGCTGTGATCTGTGAGTCGGGGGGGGTAAGTTGGGCTTGGGCCTGCGGGTTAGTCCTTGTGTTGAAGGTAAACGGGGCCCTCATGGCAGTGGAGAATGGTGCACCGAGTGAGATTCTCGCACCCATCGTGGCTTGGGCATATTCCTGTTCTGCAGCGCAGGTGGCTACGTGTTCTGGGTCATCCCTGTCTTGCGTCTGGTATGTTGTCGACAATGCTTCATGACTGAGGGCTGTTAGTTTCCCCAGAAATGCCGCTGTCACCTGTACAACCACCGTGGAGTTGGCGGCCTGTTCAATTCCGGCCTTGAGTGTGTCGAGAGCTCTTTCCACATTTGGCGCGAAGTCTGTCAGTGCTCATACAAACTCTGAGGTGACTGGCTGGTTGCAGGGAGTCTCGGGGGAGAGGATGTTGGCGTTGTGTTTGCCTGTCGACTGAGGGGGTGTGTGCGGTTTGTCCTGCATCTGGTCGTCTTGCTGCTGCCCTGCTGTGGACAGGGCTCGAGTGACGTCGAGGGCAGTCTGTGTGCCCCGCTGAGGCCACTGGTTGAGGTCGCCTAGCGGGATTTCGCTCATGAGGGTGTCGTAGTTGGGGGGGGGTGAGTCACAGCAGTGAGGACAGCGAGTGGCTTCGGGGGGCGGTTGGCGACTGCTGGCGGCCTGGGTTGGCCGCTCCAGACGCTGTAGAACTAGTTGTAGAGAGGCCTGTAGATTGTAGGGGACGTCCACTGAACCGATCTGCCATGGGGGAGTTTGAGCTACCCATGCTAGGAAGATGGTGGTGGTAAGAGGTCAAGAAGGGTCCCCCATCAGTTTCTTCTATGGCAATTGCAGCCACTCCTTTCCATTTCTAAGGGACTCATTTTTCCTGACCTCGTTTTAACTTGCTTGGGTTCTTTGTAGTCGCGATATGTATTCCTCTCTCTTCCCCTCCTTATTTATCCCTAGTAGGGCACACAAGTACACTAGGCCTCCCCGGAGGCACGCGCCCCACCCAGTTTCACTCGATGAGCGATGACAGGTGCCTCAGTAGTTAGGTAGTTTACAGGCAGCCCCTATGGGGCCGCAGGTGTATTACAGAACACAGTAGGAATAATAAAATTAAAAATTAAAAAAAAGGTCCTATCGCCCCATCACCCTCGAGGAAACCCTGGGCAAGTTACTTGAGAAAATGATCGCTAACCGGCTCCAGTACCTTGCAAATGCGAGGAACTGGTTGCCACCAAACCAGTATGGAGGACATCAGGGCCACTCAGTCTATGACGCTGCCCAGCACCTATTACAGATTGTCGAAGGCACACATGCAAAAGGCCTGGTATGCTCTATCCTAGCAGTAGACATCCAAGGCTTTTTCGACTCGGTGCACCCCAGACGACTCCACCATCAGCTCTTGGAGATGGGATGCCCGCCGAACATGGTGGAATGGTGTCTCTCCTTCATGACGACAAGGGAAGTGGCCATCTCATTCAATGGCATAACCCTACTGACTGCACCAAAACCCGACCTCGGCACCCCACAAGGGTCACCGGTGTCACCGATCCTATCGACGATTTTCGCAGGCATTGTGATGCAGCACTTCCAACAGTGTGGCTCCCAACTGCTAGCATATGTCAATGACCACCTCATCGCCTGTGTAGGCACATTGGTAACAGCTAACTGTCGATCCCTTGCACAGGCATACCAACAACTCGACCTCCTCTTTTGCCAAATAGGCCTCAACATTGAGCCAGCAAAGACGGAGGCCCTCCATTTCCACCTGCCCAGGTGGCGAACTGGCTATCACCGCTGGGACACCACCAGAATTCAAATTGATGCCGTGACCCTGGTCCGACCCACCAATCCCCTGTGCTGGCTCGGGATTTGGTGGGACACGGGCCTCACCTTCAAACCACACGTGGAACGCATGCGTTCCAAGGGGCCATCAACTTTGGCGGCCCTCCGCATTCTCGGCAACACCGAGAGGGGTCTTTCAGCCATCCACCTATGCCGACTCTACACTGCCTGCATGCGCACTGTCCTAACCTGGGGTGCACCAGTATGGTACCATGGACATCGACAAAAAACCTTAGTCAACCGACTACAGGCCGTGCAGAACACTGCTTGCCGCTGGATATTGGGCGTCTACAAGGGCGCATCTCCTCATTCTACAAATTTTCTTTGTTCCACCCCCCCTTTTTTCGCTTACCTCGAATATTTAAAATCCACCCACACACTGCGCCTGTGGCGCACCCCCCACCAAGTAGGGCAGAAAAAGTTCAACCCTAATGCTAATACCCCTTTTTCCCTTTTGTTGCAGGTCCGCGTCCCCCAAGTCCAACAGATCCCAGCATACATGCACCCCCCCTGGACGGACCCTCTTGCCTTCGGCAGAGGGCATATCGTCTTCTCAATCCCAAAGCAGCCGGTCTCTGCGAACCTACGCGACCACTACATCGCCCAGGCCAGGATATGCTGCACCGACACCTCCCTGCAAGTTTTCACTGATGGATCACACATCAGAAATACCTCAGGATCAGCCATCTGCGGCATGAAGGGAACACTCCAAATCAGCTCCCTCAGGCTCGCCTCCCCCACCTGCACCACAGCAACAGATGCCGAGATTTTCTCATTGGCAACTGCTCCAGGCTGGGCAGCAAGACGACTCTACCACCTACTGCCAGATGCCCAGGAGATCTTCTTCCTCTCCGACTCTTTTTTTTATTATTATTATTATTATTTATTATTCCTGCTGTGCTATGTAATACACCTGCGGCCCCGGAGGGGCCGCCTGTAAACTACCTAACTACTGAGGCACCCATCATCGCTCATCGAGTGAAACTGGGTGGGGCACGTGCCTCCAAGGAGGCCTAGTGTACTTACACGCCCTATTAGGGATAAATAGAAAGGGGAGAAGGAGGTATACATATCACGACTACATGAAAACCAGAACCACTTGGAACAAGATCAGGAAGAAAGAGTCCCTTAGAATTGGAAAGGAGTGGCTGCGATTGCCATAGAAGAAACCGAGGGGAATCCGAATGGCAGTCACGAGTCAGAGGGAAATGGGGGGAGCATACCTGAGAGCTCCAAAAGGGCCGGGTCCGTGTCCTGAGTCCTGGATCCCAGCAACCTGTGCACATAGCCCCGGAGGGTGTCCAAGTCGAGGTTGTTATCAGTGGGGAGTCCGTCCAGCTCCATAGCCACAAAGGCAAGGCGAATCGCCCCAGCTGTGTGGTTGGACATCTGGTTGAGGTGTCCTGTAAGGCGTAGCCAGCGCCTTAGGACTAGAAGGTGGTTTTCGTCCACCCATTCGGTGTGGTGGACAGGGAGGGGGTCGCTCTTGGGCCAGACATGTCGTATCCAGGGCTGGAAGGTTTCGCATCCACCAAGGACATGGGAGGTTGACTGTGCTGGCCAGGGAGGGTGGTTGTGCCACCTGCAGTGGGAGATCAGGCCATGTCTGTGCTGGTAGGCTGAGTCGAAGCTCAGCCAGTAGCCCCCGTAGGGACCAGCATGGCAGAGGACCTGCGCCACCACAGTGAGTTCCGCTCAAGGGTGGTCGACCGAGATTGTGATGAGCTTTCTTGGTCTTCGTGTAGGGGCCCCTGTCACCGCCAGGTATTTGTCGGTGGTAGAGGCTAGGGGGCGGGCCAGCTGAAGGGACTAGCGTTCACTGAGTGTGCGTGTCGCCACTTCCTTCAGAGCGGAGATAGAGGGGGGCGACCTCCTTTGGAACGTCCAGAAGACACTGGCCAACATAGAGCAAGACAGGACATACCCCCAGAACATCATCTACCGCAATGCGGTGATGGCCTATAACTTCGCAAGGGAGGGGGCAGTAATCGCCCTCCCGGAACCCTTCACCCCAGCTCGCCCCCCCCAAAGGGCCCCGGCCACCACCGGGACCCCCGGCACCGCCCCCGTGGCCCCAGAAATGAGGGCGCTGACAGATGCAGTCAAGCGCCTGACAACTGACGTAGCTTCTATGTCACATCAGATGGCCTCCATCAGCTCTAGGCCCACCCCCTGACAACCACAACAGCAACAACAACAGCAGCCCACCCCCCAGGCAGCCCCACAGGCCGCCCCCACCTCCTACACACACCCGTACCCAGGACCCAGACCCGGCTCTCTTGGAGCTTTCAGGTGTGCTTCCTCCCTTTTCCTCTGACCTGTGACTGCCTTTTGGACTCTCCTGCATATGTCCCAGCCGGCGCTCTCGCCCCCCCTTTCCAATTCTAAGCTACCCCCTTTGCCTGATGTCGTCCATTTGGTTTGGCTGTAGTGATACGTATTCCTCCTTCCTTCTGTTATCTCAGTAATAGGGGCCCTTCACACTCTTTTTTTATTTATTTATTTATTTATTATTCCTGCAGTATTACATAATTACAAGCTGCCCCCCCAAAGGGGGGGCCCTAATTACATAACAACGGAGGCGCCCGTCATCACGCATTGCACGAAACTGGGTGGGGGCTCTGCTCCCCATAGGGATGCCGAAGTGTGAAGAGTCCCTATTTAGTAAGAGAAAATGGTAGAAGGAGGAGTACATATCGCGATGAACAAACCAAGCAGGTAAGGGCAGGTTAAAGTAAGTAGCTTAGAATTGGAAAGGGAGGGCGAGAGCACCGGCCAGGACATTCAAGGGAGAGTCCGAAAGGCAGTCACTGAACAGAGGAAAAGGGGGGGAGTGTACCTGAAAGCTCCAAGAGAGCCGGGTCTGGGTCCTGGGGTCGGGGTCCAAGCATACAACTCATGTATTCCCATAGGAGGTCCAAGTCCATATCTTCATCGGTGGGGTGCCCTTCTAGGTCCATCACTGCAAAAGCCAGGCAGATGGTAGCAGAGGTGCAGTTGGATAGGTGGTTCAGATGCCCAGTCAGTTTCAACCAGCAGCGCAGAACCTGGAGATGGTCTTCATCGGCCCACTCTGTATGGTGGGTCGGAGGTGGGTCATGGGGGGGCCAGACCTTACGGATCCATGGCCGGAATGTGCAGCACCCGCCCAGGACATGGGCGGTGGATTGGGCTGGCCAGGGGGGGTGGTTGTGCCATCTGCAATGCGATATCAGGCCGTGTCTGCGCCAGTAGACTGAGTTGAAGCTCAGCCAGTAGCCCCCATAGGGACTGGCACGGCAGAGGACCTGGGCGACTGCCGAGAGCTCTTGGCGGGGGTGGTCAACCGACTGGTTAAGTAACTTCCATGGTCTGTGGGAGGGGATGCCGTTGACAGCCAAGTACTTGTCGGCTGTCAAGGCGAGGGGGCGGGTGAGAGAGAGGGACCATCGTTCCATTAGGGTTTTGATGGCGGCCTCCTTTAGTGCAGAGGTAGAGGGGGCGAGGGAGGACGGGGGAAGATTTGTCGCAAACTTGGCCTTGTGGTCGGCCCATTCATTCCCTGGTATATCGGAGTGACCCGGACACCATACAAAGTGCATGGAGAGATCCGGGTACGAGTCCAAGAGAGTCTGGACCCCAGCCTTCCATTGGTGGAGGAGATGGGCGCCCATGTGCGTATGAGGTGGAGTGCTGTCAGCGAATCTGACAGAAAGAAGATGTCAGATGTGACAGGCAGAAGCTCCCAGAGGTGGTGTGCTGCCCACATCGGCGCAGAGGTGAGTGAGAAAATCTCTGCATCCGTTGCTGTGGCGCATGTGGGGGAGGCGAGTCAGTGTGATTTTAGGCGGGTGAGGCCCATCTGGTGCAGACGGCAGAACCAGACTTTGTGCCCATGCGGGAGCCATCGGTGAAGACCTGGAGGTGGGGGAGGGTGCTCAGGGAGCATGCGGCTTCCACGAATTCCTCACAGGTGTCCTTGCTGACTGGAGTGATAGGAGAGGCGAATGAAACTCGACCATTCGTAAATGCCAGAGGGTCCATCCATGGGGGATGAGTGTATGCAGGGACCAGTTGAACCTGGGGGACCCGGACCTGCAGAGAAGTGGAAAAGGGGCGGTTAGTTACTGTTTTATAGAAACATTTTCTACCAATGGAGTGTGGGGTGTGCCATAGGTGCAGAGAATGGAGAGTCTTAGTATATTCGAAGTAATAAGAAAGGGGGGGAAGGGAACAAAGGAAATTTGTAGAGAAAGGGGAGGCACCTTTGTAGATGCCGAGAATCCATCTGCATGCCGTGTTTTGCACTGCCTGCAGGCAGCTTACTAAGGTTTTTTGGCATCGGCCATGGTACCAAACCGGTGCGCCCCATGTGAGTACCGAGTGGACACAGGTGATATATAGGTGGTGTAGGAGAAGGGCCGAGATGCCGTGTTCGGTGTTGCCGAGGATGCGGAGGGCAGCGAGGGTGGAGAGGCCTTTGGAGCGCATTCGCTCGACATGGGCCTTGAAGGTGAGGGTGGGATCCCACCAAATCCCCAGCCATCTGAGGGGGATTGACGGTCAGATGAGCATGGTTGGGTTGACCTGAACCCTGGCTGAGTCCCAGTTGGTGTATGCTGAGGAGCGGTGCCGGGGCAGGTGGAAGTGTAGGCACTCTGTCTTGGTGGCTTCGATGTTGAGACTGATGTTGCCGAAGAGAGTGTCGAGTTGGTGGTAGGTGGCAGCAAGTCGCTGGCAGTTGGATGCCACGCTGGGGCCGATACGAACAAGGAGGTGATTGTCCACATATGCGAGGGCGGTGGTGCCAGTTTGATGAAATTTCTGGAGAACCACACCTGTGAAGATGGTGGACAGGATGGGGGATACTGGCGATCCTTGAGGGGTGCCAAGGTCGGGTTTCTGGGTGGTTGGGAGGGTGGTGCCATCGAAAGCAATGGCTACCTGCCGATCCGTCATGAAGGACAGGCACCAGTCCGCCATGTCAGGCGGGCACTGGAGGTCCAGCAGTTGTCGGTGGAGGAGTTGCGGGTGCACTGAATCGAAGAAGCCCTGTATGTCGACCGCGAGGACCGAGCATACAAGGCCCTCTGCATGGGTGCGTTCTGCTATCTGTAGGAGGTGCTGGGCAGCGTTGTAGACTGAGTGTCCCTGACGCCCCCCATATTGGTTAGGTGGCAGCCAGTCCCGCGTGTTAGCGAGGAACTGGAGCCAGTTAGCTATGATCTTTTCCAGGAGTTTCCCTAGGGTCTCCTCAAGGGTGATGGGCCAATATGATCTCGGCAAGAATGGGTCCTTCTTGTTAGGCTTCCATAGCATTACCACCTTTGCTGCCCGCCAGCACTTGGGGTGGTGCCCCATGCACAGGCAGTCATTGAAAAGTGTAAGTATCTCTTCAGGGTAAGCATCTACCACCCATTTTAGTGGGTGATAGCTGATTCCTGAGAGGCCTGGAGCTGACAAGTTGGAGGTGTCGGCCAGTGCCCCCATAAGCTCCACAAGGAGTATAGGCGGGGCAGCTGGTTGGGGGGGGGGTGGAGGGGTGGCAGCCTCTACCAGTGGTGGGGGGGGCATGAAGAAGGTCATGTGGAATAGCTCACCTTTCTCATTGTCCAATTGGGTGAAGGTGCCATCGCCCTTTTTTAACGATGGGATGGGTGTGGGTCGGTTGCCCAGGCCACATTTGGCCCAGCTCCAGATGTTGGTGGCGATCCACCACCCACGTCTTGGGTGGTTGCCATACTTTCCGGCCATGGATCCGTAAAGTCTGGCCACCACGTGACCCTCTCCTGACCCACCACACCGAATGGGCCGATGAAAACCGTCTCCAGGCTCTGTGTCGCTGGCTAAAGCTGACAGGACACATGACCCACCTCTCTGACCACACCTCTGCTATCATCTGCCTGGCCTTTGCCGCAATGGAGCTGGAAGGACACCTGACCGACGAAGATATGGACTTGGACCTCCTCCGGGACTACATGAGTCATATGCTTGGACCCTGAACCCAGGACCTGGACCCGGCTCTCTTGGAGCTCTCAGGTGCGCTCCCACCCCTTTCCTCTACTCTGTGACCGCCTTTCGGACTCTCCCACGTATGTCCCGGCCGGCACTCTCGCCCTCCCTTTCCTATTCTAAGTTACCCCTTTTACCTGCCCTCACCCACTTGGTTTTGCTGTAATGATATGTACTCCTCTCTCCTTCTTCTCTTCTTCTTACTAATAGGGACCCTTCACACCTTGGCACCCTCCGGGGAGCAGGGCCCCCGCCCAGTTTCGTGCATTGTGCAATGACGGGCGCCTCCGTGGTTATGTAGTTAGGGCCCCCCCTTTGGGGGGGGCAGCTTGTAATTATGTAACACTGCAGGAATAATAATAATAAAATTAAATTAAATTTAAAAAAAAGATGTTGGTGGCATCTGCAGAATTGGCTTGGTTGGCGTAAAAATGCTGCTTGGCTGCTCGTACACCACACTTGAATGCGCAGTGGGCTGCTGATCACTGAAGGGGGGTGGTGGCCATCGATATTGCCTGGAGGAGTGATTTACATGTTGGGGTCCACCATGGGACCTCAGTTTTGCACGGCTTGGTGAGTCGGGTGAAGGGGGCAAGGGCGGCAGTCATGGAGGCGACTACTGCCTGTGCTTTGGCATCTAGGGTGGTGGTATCGCCTGCCGAGAGGCTGAAGGCGGTTTCGAGTAGTGGGAAGGCAATGTCGGTCCAGGTTTCTCTGTCGTCCGGGAGCAGCTGGCGCGTTTTCATGACAGGGGGTGGGGGTCGAGATGGCAGGGACCAGTGTAGCATAGCATGGTTGGACAGTGGGGAGATGGTTGATGAGCCCGAGTCTATGATGGAGTTGGGGTTGATGGCGGGTGGGGCCCAGATCATGTCAATAGGGCACTGCCAATGATTGTCGACAGGCCATGAGTCAGAGTCTGGGAGGTGAGCTGGCGCAAGGCCATGCTCTCGGAAGAAGTCATTGAGGGGTTGTGCCCTCAAATCCTCCTGCTGAGCGGTGAGGAGTTTGGACCATGAGTGGTGGTGATGGTTGAAGTCGCCTGCCACTAGGAGGGTGGAGGCCAAGGCTGGTGGGATCATGTAGAGGAACGACTCACCTGGGTATTGTGGGGTGGTGGTGGTGCGGTCTGGTGCATGCATCCCATAGAAGTTGCACAGTCGGATCATAAGGTGGGCACGGATTTTGATAGTGAGGACATCGGTGCCTGATGAGGCAGCCCCGAGGACAGACCATGAGGTGGTGGGGATGGCCCAGGAAACATACGTGACCACCCTGGGCCGTGTAGCCAGGGGTAGGACTGCTATGTACCCGGGAAGGGAGGGGACATTGAGGACCAGCGAGCCGGTGGGGTTGGTGAGGGATGGCTGGAGGCCGATTTGATACCAGGGGGGTTCCTGAATCAATATAACAGTGGGCGGGGATGGGTCAGTAGTGAGAATCGGGACGAGGGAATGGACAGCGGCTAGAGAGCGTGCGGCATTCCACTGAAGAATAGAGATGTCTCTATTCATTGGTCCTCCATGTGGTCGTCATCGGGTCTGTCAATGGCCGCCTCGATTTGGCGGAAACGCTGTTTCTTGGGGCATTGAGGTAGGGTGGCGGGGTGGTCACCTTTGCAGTTTGTGCAGTAGTGGGGGTGAGGGCAGTGGTCGCCCTCGATGGCTTCGGAGGCGCAAGATGCGCATGACTTATGGTGGTTGCAGGTGAGATGTCCTCCCCCACAGTCAGCGCAGCAGGGCTGGGCGTGGCACCCCCTTGTTCCATGGCCAAGGCCCTGGCAGCATTCACATTGTGTGAGGCCAGGACGGTACGGTGGGACCGAGAGGGAGAGGGCGGAGCCGAATAGCCATACACATGGGCGCTTGAGGAGTTGCACCCTGATGGATCCATCGGGGTCAGAAAAGGAGAACACCACAGGGCACTTCTGGAGGGTCGGGAGGTGCTCTTTGGTGGTGGCAAAGTGAGGGTTGATGACAAAGTCGAGGGGGCGGAGAGACGGATTGTTCCATATTTCAGCCATGAGGGCCTTGGGGGATATGGTGTGGCTGTTCTGACCAAAGAGGTAGTCCACGCAGGGCACCATGGAGATGCAGAGGGCGGACTGGGGCCGGACATGGATGGGGGTGAGCTTGTACTGCTTGGGGATCTTGTCGACTGGGACCGAGAGGCAGCACTCACGCATGTGGGCCGTGAAGGCCGTGGAGTGTCAATCAATGATCGTGTCCGTGGCCAGGGAGGCAGAGGTGGGGCGCTTGGCGAAAGAGGTCATGAGGTTCCCCTTCACATTGAAGGAGGAGGCCAGAACCGTGACCTGGTCAGCAGTGGGAAGGGAGGAGAAGAACTCACGAGCAGTGGCGGTGAGGCGCATGGCTGGGAGCTGGATCTCGGATTTAAGTGAAATCACCAGGAGGAGAACCAGGGTGGGGTCCTTGGCGTACATCGGGGGTGGGGGTGGAACTTAGCATTGCTTTTTCTTCTTCTTGTGGGTCACTGTCGTAAAGATGGTGCCTGGAGCGGGTGCAACAGGGTTGGGGTTGGAGGTGGTGGGTGGGGCCAGGGCAGCTGCCCTCTGGGCATAAGATGTTGGTGCCACAGCGATGGCGGCCTGGGGGGTGGTGGTAGGGGCCTGGGCCTTCTGGGCTGGTGGGGCGCGGGGGGCGGGCCGGTTGACAAGGGTTGAGACCTGTTGGGAGATGGAAGCGACCTCTGTGGAGAGCTGCTTAACAATGTTAGTCAGCGCGGCCACATCAGGCGAGATGTTAGTGGTTCTGGGAGTCCTGGTCTGGGCAGAGGGTTGGGGGTTGGTGGCCGGGGTCCTTTGACGGGGGGGGGCTGGGGCGAAGGGTGCTGGGAGGGAGGCTTCCACTCCCTTCCTGGCAAAGTTGTAGGCCATCTCCATGTTGCGGGAGACAATGTGTTGGGGGTCCTTCTCATCCCTAATGACACTGGCGATGGTTTGCTGAAGGTTCCAGAGGAGGTCCCCTACAAACTGGGCGGCAGCCGTGTCAGTCTCAGCGATATTGGTGCAGAGGGTCTTCCGGTCGAAGTCCTCCAAGGCACGGGAGATGGAGTACATGAACCCCGCCATGTGCGGCTCGAACTGGTCTCGAGGGCGGGGGCGGGGGGTGTGCAGGGAGAGGCTCTCTGCGGAGCGCTTGTGGGTCAGTGGTGGCGAGGGCATGTGCAGGTTCTCGAGGATGTCCTCCATCCCGCCGGGCTCGTTGGAGCCGGCCGGGGGGTTGGGGCCTTCGGACGGGGGGCGGCTGATGTGCGCAAAAGACCGAGTAAACTCGGTGTTCGAGACGCCAATGACAGGGGACAGAGCGAGCCGGAGAGCGTCTGGGGACGACGCTGGGAGGCCTGGGTCGATTTGGGCGGGGGTGGGGGTTGTGCTGTGCATAGCAGCGGCGACGTTGCCGGCAGCCACCCAATTGGCGGCGGCTCTGGCGGCCCTGTCGGCATCAGCGCTGGCCGATGAGGGAGGTGGGAGGGGTGGTTGAGTCGAACGTAGAGCATTTCTGTATCCACTGGGGTTTGACATGGGGGAGTTTTAGCTGCCCACACTAGTCGATGGTGGTGGTTACTGGTCAAGAAGGATGCTGCGGCAGTAGGCTGAGTCGAAGCTCAGCCAGTAGCCCATAGGGACCAGCGTGGCAGAGGACCTGGGTGACTGTGGATAGCTCGCTGTGTGGGTGGTTGACCGAGTGCATGAGCAGCTTTCGAGGTCGGCAGGATGGGAGGCTGTGGACTGCCAAGTACTTGTCAGCAGTTGAGGCAAGGGGGCGGGCTAGTGAGAGCATCCATCATGCCATGAGGGTGTTGATGGCGACCTCTTTTAGTGCGGAGGTGGAAGGTTTAAGGTCAGATGGGGGGAGCTCTGTCGCCAGCTTCACTTCCATGTCAGCCCATTCATTCCTGGGGATGTCCAAGTGGCCAGGGCACCACACAAAATGAACGGTGAGTTGGGGGTACAAGTCCAGCAGGGTCTCCACACCTGCTTTCCAGATGTGGAGGAGGTGGGCGCCAGGGGCAGCAGCCCAGGTGCAGAAAAGGTGGAGAGCGGTCAGCGAATCAGACAAGAAGAAGATATCTGATGCGACATGCAATTGTGCAGGGAGGCGGCGTGCTACCCACCCTGGGGCTGTGGCGAGGGAAAATTCCTCGGCATCCGTGGCTGTGGCACAGGTGGGGGACTCTAGTCGGCGAGACTGGAGTCTGGTGTGGCCCAGCATAGCGCAGATGGCCGAGCCCAACTTATTGTCAATGTGGGAGCCGTTGGTGAATACCTGGACATGCGGGGTGTGGCCTAGTTGGCACATGGCTTTTACAAATGATTTCCGGGTGTCGGTGCTAACCGGGGTGGTGGGGGTGGTGAAGCGGACGTGGCCTTGAGTGAAGGCCGGGGGGTCCATCCATGGGGGATGCATGTATGCAGGGACCTGTTGAACTCAGGGGGCTCGGACCTGCAGAGAAAGGGTGAAAGGTCTATTAGTTACATTCTTAAAAAGTTTACAACCAATAGAGTGAGGGGTGTGCCAGAGGCACAGAGAATGGGTCGTCTTTATATATTCAAAATAGAAAGAGAGAGGGGGAACAGAGCAAAGAAAATTAGTGGAATGGGGGGAGGCGCCTTTGAAGATGCCCAAGATCCAACGACAGGCTGTGTTTTGCATGGCCTGGAGTCGGTTTACCAGGGTTTTTTGGCGATGGCTGTGGTACCATACTGGCGCCCCCCATGACAAGATGGAGCGGACACAGGAGGTGTACAGGCGGCAGAGGAGGAGGGCCGATATGCCATGTTGGGTGTTACCTAGGATGCAGAGTGTGGCTAGGGTGGAGAGCCCCTTTGAGCACATGCACTCAACATGGGGCTTGAAGGAGAGGCCTGGGTTCCACCATATCCCCAACCACCGTAGGGGGATTGAGGGGTGGATCAGGGTGTTGGGGTCTACCTGGATGCCAGTGGTGTCCCAGCCGTCATAGCCAGTCTTTCATCAGGGTGGGTGGAAGTGGAGACACTCCATCTTTGCGGCTTCGATGTTGAGACCAATGGTGCCGAAGAGGGTGTTGAGTTGTTGGTAGGTGCGGGCCAGAGTGCGGCAGTTGGATGCCACTGAGGGACCTATGCAGATTAGTAAATGGTCATCGACATATGCTAGGGTGGTGGTGCCGGCTTGGTTTTTTAATTTAATTTAATTTATTATTCCTGCAGTATTACATAATTACAAGCTGCCCCCCCAAAGGGGGGGCCCTAACTACATAACAACAGAGGCACGCATCATCGCACAATGCATGAAACTGGGCGGGGGCCCTGCTCCCTGGGGGGAGCCAGAGTGGGAAGGGCCCCTATTAGTAAAAGACCAGATGGAGGGAGGAATATGTATCACTACAGCCAGGCCAAACGGGCAACATCAGGCAAAAAGGGGGTAGCTTAGAATTGGAAAGGGAGGGCGAGAGCGCTGGCTGGGACATACATGGGAGAGTCCGAAAGGCAGTCATAGAGCAGAGGAAAAGGGAGGAAGTGCACCTGAAAGCTCCAAGAGAGCTGGGTCCAAGCATACGACTCATGTATTCCCTGAGGAGGTCCAAGTCCATATCTTCGTCGGTTGGGTACCCCTCCAGCTCCATCATGGCGAAAGCCAGGCAGATGGAAGCAGAGGTGCAGTTGGAGAGGCAGTTGAGGTGCCCCGTCAGCTTAAGCCAACGGCACAGAACCTGG
This sequence comes from Coniferiporia sulphurascens, assembly GCA_002794785.1. Classification (NCBI taxonomy): domain Eukaryota; kingdom Fungi; phylum Basidiomycota; class Agaricomycetes; order Hymenochaetales; family Hymenochaetaceae; genus Coniferiporia; species Coniferiporia sulphurascens. The sequence continues at coordinate 1,134,499 of NBBA01000007.1, read as the reverse complement.
AGGCAGTTTTCATCGGCCCACTCGGTGTGGTGGGTCAGAAGTGGGTCTCGGGAGGGCCAGACCTTGCGGATCCATGGTCGGAAAGTGCGACATCCACCCAGGATGTGGGCGGTCGACTGGGCTGGCCAGGGGGGGTGGTTGTGCCATCTGCAGTGCAATATCAGGCTGTGTCTGTGTTGGTAGGCTGAGTCGAAGCTCAGCCAGTAACCCCCATAGGGACCGGCACGGCAGAGAACCTGGGCGACTGCTGAGAGCTCCTGGTGGGGGTGGTCGACCGACTGCGTCATCAGCTTTCAGGGACGGTGGGAGGGGACCCTGTTGACAGCTAAGTATTTGTCGGCTGTCGAGGCAAGGGGGCGGGCAAGAGAGAGGGTCCATCGCTCCATGAGGGTGTTGATGGTGACCTCTTTCAGTGCAGAGGTGGAGGGTGTGAGGGGAGATGGGGGGAGATTTGTTGCGAACTTCACCTCATGGTCTGCCCATTCATTCCCAGGGATGTCAGAGTGACCCGGACACCAGACAAAGTGAATGGAAAGATCTGGGTATGAGTCCAAGAGAGTCTGGACCCCTGCCTTCCATTGGTGGAGGAGATGTGTGCCTGGAACTGGCGCCCATGTGCGGATCAGGTGGAGTGCCATCAGTGAATCTGACAGAAAGAAGATGTCAGATGCAACAGGCAGAAGCTCCTGGAGGTGGTGTGTGGCCCAGCTTGGTGTGGAGGTGAGGGAGAAGATTTCTGCATCCATAGCTGTGGCACAGGTGGGGGAGGCGAGCCGGTGAGACTTGAGGCAGGTGAGGCCTTCCATGGCACAGACTGAGAGTGTGTCTATCATATTTCTTCCATCTGGTCATTGGTGGGGTTGGCGGCGAGGGCCTCTTCAATATGGCAGTAGCGCCTCTTCTTTGGGCACGTTGGCAAGGTGGTGGGGTGGTCGCCTTTGCAGTTGTTGCATTGGCGAGGGTGAGGGCATGTGTCACCTTTGGGCACTGCGTCGGTTGCGCAGTGGGCGCACAATTTGCGGTGGTTGTGGGTCAGATGGGCACCCGCACATTCAGCGAGACATGGTTGGGCACAGCAGCCCTTGGTTCCATGGCCGAGGCCCTGGCACCGCTCGCATTGAGTGAGGGTAGGGTGGATGGGGGGGACCGAGAGCCGGAGGGCTGATCTGAACATCCATACTCACAGCCTCTTGAGGAGGCATTTGCAGATGGATCCATCGGGGTCGACAAAGGAGAAGACCACTGGGCACCTGTCGAGTGTCGGCAGGTGTTCATCAGTGGCAGCAAAGTGGGGGGTGACTACAAAGTCGAGGTTGCGGAGTGCTGGATTGTGTCGGATTTCGGCCATTAGGGCCTTCTCGGTGATGGTGTGTCCATTCTGGCTGAATAAGAAGTCTTTGCAGGGCACCATTGAGATGCAGAGGGTGGACCGGGGGCGGACTCTGGAGGGGGTTAGCGAGAAGGCGGCTGGGATGTTAATCCCGGTGGCAATGCACTCTGTGCGCATATGGGAAGCATAGGCTGTGGAGTGACGATCAATGATCGTTTCTGTGGATGGGTTAGCCAAGGATGGGCGTGTCGCAAACGTGGTTATGATGTTCCCCTTCACATTGTATGACAAGGACAGGACCAGGACTTGGTCTGCAGTGGGGAGGGAGGCAAAGAACTCATGGGACGTCTTGGTCAAAGCCATTGCTGACTTTTGGTTTTCGGCCTGTATGCCTACAGTTGGGGTGAGGACCAAGGTTGGGTCCTTGGCGTACATTGTGGGTGGGGGGGGCACCTTGCGCTGGCGCTTCTTCTTCTTCTGCGCAGGGTTGATGACCACTCCTGTGGCTGGGGGCACTGGAGATGGGTTGGCGGATGTTGGGGGGGCCGCTGCTGCGGCCACTTGTGCATAGGAGGTGGGGGCGGCCTGGACAGTCGCCTGTGGGGTGGGTTGCTGTTGTTGTTGCTGCTGCTGTTGTTGGGGGGGCGGGCCTAGAGCTGATGGAAGCCATCTGATGGGAAATAGAAGCCACATCAGTAGTCAGGCACTTGACTGCTTCAGTCAGTGCCCTCATTTCTGGGGTCACGGGGGTGGTGCCAGGGGGCCCTGTGGTGGTCGGGGTCCTTTGTGGGGGGTGAGCTGGGGCGAAGGGTTCCGGGAGGGCAATCACCGCCCCCTCCCTCGCGAAGTTGTAGGCCATCACTGTGTTGTGGTAGATGATGTGTTGGGGGTTACTCCTTTCTTGCACTATGTTGGCCACTGTCGTTTGAAGGTTCCAGAGGAGGTCCCCTACAAACTGTGCAGCTTTGATGTCGATGTCTGTGGTGGTGGCGCCCAGGGTTTCCTTGTCGAAGTCGTCTAGGGCTCGGGAGAGGACATGCATGAACCCCGCAGTATGGGGTTCGTGCTGTTGTTGGGCTGGGGGTCCTCTCAGGGTGAGAGGTGACATGGTGGCTGAGGAGCATTTCCACCTGAGGCTTGTGCCTCCCACCTGTTGCAGGGGGGTGTGTGGGTCTACTGCCATTTCTGGGGCTGACCCATCGTGTTCTATGGAGCCATGGATCGACCCTACCGAGGCGGCTGGGGAGCCAGCTCGGGATGCTTGCCTCGATTCTGCCCGTGCTTGGGCGGTGAAGTCGTAGGCCAACACCAATTGGGAGTTGCCAATGGCTGGGGAAGGTGCCAGTACATCCGGGGAGGAGGTGAGTGGTGGGAATCCGGTGAGGGGTTCTCTGTTGGGGGTTTTTATTATTATTATTATTATTCCTGCAGTATTACATAATTACAAGCTGCCCCCCTGAAGGGGGGGCCCTAACTACATAACAACGGAGGCACCTGTCATCGCACATCGCACGAAACTGGGCGGGGACCCTGCTCCCTGAAGGGTGCCAAGGTGGGAAGGGTCCCTATTAGTAAAAGGAGAGCCAGGGAGAGGAATACATATCACTACGATGATACCAAGCAGAGGATGGCAGGTAACAGAGGTAACTTAGAATTGGAAAGGGAGGGCAAGAGCGCCGGCCAGGACATACATGGGAGAGTCCAAAAGGCAGTCACTGAGTAGAGGAAAAGGGAGGAAGCATACCTGAAAGCTCCAAGAGAGCTGGGTCCGGGTCCTGGGGTCGGGATCCAAGCATATGACTCATGTATCCCCTGAGGAGGTCCAAGTCCATATCTTCATCAGTGGGGTGCCCCTCTAAGTCCATTGCTGCAAAGGCCAAGCGGATGGTGGCAGAGGTGCGATTGGAGAGGTGGTTCAGGTGCCTGGTCAGTTTCAGCCAGCAGCACAGAACCTGGAGACAGTTTTTGTCGGCCCACTCGGTGTGGTGGGTCAGAAGTGGGTCATGGGGGGGCCAGACCTTTCGGATCCATGGCCGGAATGTACAGCACCTGCCCAGAATGTGGGCAGTGGATTGGGCCGGCCATGGGGGGTGGTTGTGCCACCTGCAATGTGAGATCAGGCCGTGTCGGCACCGGTAGACTGAGTCAAAGCTCAGCCAGTAGCCCCCATAGGGACCGGCATGGTAGAGGACCTGGGCGACTGCCGATAGCTCCTGGCGGGGATGGTCAACTGACTGGTTGAGTAGCTTCCATGGTCTGCGGGAGGGGGCACTGTTGACAGCCAGGTACTTGTTGGCTGTCGATGCAAGGGGGTGGGCGAGAGAGAGGGACCATCGTTCCATTAAGGTGTTGATAGCAGCCTCCTTCAAGGTGGAGGTAGAGGGGGTGAGGGAGGATGGGGGGAGATTTGTTGCAAACTTGGCCTCGTGGTTGGCCCATTCATTCCCTGGTATATCGGAGTGGCCCGGACACCATACGAAATGGATGGAGAGATCCGGGTATGAGTCCAAGAGAGTCTGGACCCCAGCCTTCCATTGATGAAGGAGATGTGCGCCTGGGACTGGCGCCCATGTTCGGATGAGGTGGAGTGCCATCAGCGAATCTGACAGAAAGAAGATGTCAGATGTGACAGGCAGAAGCTCCTGGAGGTGGTGTGCAGCCCATGTAGGCGCGGAGGTGAGGGAGAAGATCTCCGCATCCGTTGCTGTGGCACATGTGGGGGAGGCGAGTTGGCACAATTTTAGACAGTTGAGGCCCATCATGGCACAGACAGCGGAACCAGACTTTGTGCCCATGTGGGAGCCATCAGTGAAGACCTGGAGGTGGGGGAGGGTGCTCAGGGAGCATGCAGCTTCCACGAATTCCTCGTGGGTGTCTTTGCTGACCGGAGTGATAGGAGAGGCAAACGAAACTCGACCATTCGTGAATGCCAGAGGATCCATCCATGGGGGATGAGTGTATGCAGGGACCGGTTGAACCTGGGGGACCCGGACCTGCAGAGAAGTGGAAAAGGGGCGATTAGTTACTGTTTTGTAAAAACGTTTTCTACCGACGGAGTGCGGGGTGCGCCATAGGCACAGAGAATGGAGGGTCTTAGTATATTCAAAGTAATAAGAAAGGGGGGGAAGGGAACAAAGAAAATTTGTAGAGAAGGGGGAGGCGCCTTTGTAGATGCCGAGAATCCATCTGCATGCCGTGTTTTGCACTGCCTGCAGGCAGCTTACTAAGGTTTTTTGGCATCGGCCATGGTACCAAACCAGCGTGCCCCAGGTGAGTACTGAGCGGATGCAGGCGATGTGTAGGTGACATAGGAGAAGGGCTGAGATTCCACGTTTGGTGTTGCCGAGGATGTGGAGGGCGGCGAGGGTGGAGAGGCCTTTGGAGCGCATTCGCTTGATGTGGGCCTTGAAGGAGAGGGCAGGGTCCCACCAGATCCCCAGCTCGATATTGAGACCGATGTCACCAAAGAGAGTGTTGAGTTGGTGGTAGGCGGCGGTGAGTTGCTGGCAGTTGGATGCCATGCTGGGGCCGACCTGTACTAGGAGGTGATTGTTGACATATGCGAGGGCGGTGGTGCCGGTTTGGTGAAATTTCCGGAGGACCACTCCCATGAATATGGTGGAGAGTATGGGGGATACTGGCGATCCCTGAGGGATGCCGAGGTCGGGTTTATGGGCAGTTGGGAGGGTGGTGCCGTCGAAGGTGATGGCGACCTGCCAGTCCGTCATGAAGGACAAACACCAGTCCGCCATGTTGGGTGGGCACTGGAGGTCCAGCAGTTGTCGGTGGAGGAGTTGCGGGTGCACTGAATCGAAGAAGCCCTGTATGTCAACTGCGAGGACCGAACATACAAGGCCCTCTGTGTGGGCGCATTCTGCAATCTGTAGGAGGTGCTGGGCGGCATTGTAGACTGAATGTCCTTGATGCCCCCTGTATTGGTTAGGTGGCAACCAGTCCCACGTATTAGCGAGGAACTGGAGCTGGTTAGCTATGATCTTTTCGAGGAGTTTCCCTAAGGTCTCCTCAAGGGTGATGGGTCGATATGATCTTGGCGAGAACAGGTCCTTCTTGTTAGGCTTCCGCAGCATTACCACCTTTGCTGCCCACCAGCACTTGGGGTGGTGCCCCATGTGCAGGCAGTCATTGAAAAGGGTAAGTATCTCTTCCGGGTAGGCGTCTACCACCCATTTGAGTGGGCAATAGCCGATCCCTGAGAGGCCTGGAGCTGACAAGTTGGAGGTGTCAGCCAGTGCCCCTGTAAGCTCCACAAGGAGTATAGGTGGGGCAGCTGGTTGGGGGGGGGGTGGTGGGGTGATGGCCACTACCGGGGGTGGGAGGGGCATGAAGAAGGTCATGCAGAAAAGCTCACCTTTCTCATTGTCCGATTGGGTGAAGGTGCCATCGCCCTTTTTTAACGATGGGATGGGTGTAGGTCGGTTGCCCAGGCCACGTTTGGCCCAGCTCCAGATGTTGGAGGTGTCTGCAGTGTTGGCTTTGTCGGCATAGAAGTGCCGCTTGGCCGCTCGTACGCCGCATTTGAAGGCACGGCAGGCTGCTGATCGCTGGAGGGGGGTGGTGGCCGTCGCTATCGCCTGGAGGAGCGATTTGCATGTCGGGGTCCACCAGGGGACCTCGGTTTTGCACGGCTTGGCAAGTCGGGTGAAGGGGGCGAGGGCGGCAATCATAGAGTCGACCACTGCCTGCGCTTTGATGTCTAGGGTGAGGGTGTCACCTGCCGGGAGGCGGAAAGCGGTTTTGAGTAATGGAAAGGCAATATCGGTCCAAGTTTCTCTGTTGTCCAGTAGGAGCCGGCATGTTTTCATGACAGGGGGTGGGGGTTGAGACGGCAAGGACCAGCATAGCATAGCATGGTCAGACAGTGGGGAGGTGGTCGAAGAGCCTGAGTCTATGATGGAGTTGGGGTTGATGGCAGGTGGGGCCCAGATCATGTCAATAGGGCACCACCGACGATTGTTGATGGGCCATGAGTCAGAGTCTGGGAGGTGAGCTGGCGCAAGGCCATGCTCTCAGAAGAAGTCATTGAGGGGTTGCGCCCTCAAATCCTCCTGCCGAGCAGTGAGGAGTTCGGACCATGAATGGTGGCGACAGTTGAAGTCGCCTACCACTAGGAGGGTGGAGGCCAAGGCTGGTGGGATCATATAGAGGAATGACTCACCTGGGTATTGTGGGGTGGTGGTGGTACGATCCGGTGCATGCATCCTGTAGAAGTTGCATAGGTGGATTGTCAGGTGGGCATGGATTTTGATAGTGAGGACATCAGTGCCAGATGAGGCGGCCCTGAGGACAGACCATGAGGTGGTGGGGATGGCGTGGGAGACATAGGTGACCACCCGGGGCCGAGTGGCTGGGGGTAAGACTGCTATGTACCCGGGAAGGGAGGGTACGTTGAGGACTGGCGTTCTGGTGGGGTTGGTAAGGGATGGTTGGAGGCCGGTTTGGTACCAGGGGGGTTCCTGAATCAATATGACGGTGGGTGGGGATGGGTCAGTAGTGAGGATCGGGATGAGGGAATGGACTGCGGCCAAAGAGTGTGTGGCATTCCACTGAAGAATAGAGATGTCCCTATTCATTGGTCCTCCATGTGGTCGTCATCGGGTCCGTCAATGGCCGCCTCGATTTGGCGGAAACGCCGTTTCTTGGGGCATTGAGGTAGGGTGGCAGGGTGGTCGCCTTTGCAGTTTGTGCAGTAGCGGGGGTGAGGGCAGTGGTTGCCCTCGACGGCTTCAGATGCGCAGGATGCGCATGACTTATGGTGGTTGTGGGTGAGGTGTCCTCCCCACAGTTGGCGCAGCATGGCTGGGCGTGGCACCCCCTTGTTCCATGGCCGAGGCCCTGGCAGCACTCACATTGTGTGAGGCCGGGGCGGTATGGTGGGACCGAGAGGGAGAGGGCGGAGCCAAACAACCATACACGCGGGCACTTGAGGAGTTGCGCCCTGATGGATCCATTGGGGTCGGAGAAGGAGAATGCCACAGGGCACTTCTGGAGGGTTGGGAGGTGCTCTTCTGTGGCAGCAAAGTGAGGGTTGACTACGAAGTCGAGGGGGCGGAGAGACAGATTGTTCCGAATTTCGGCCATGAGGGCCTTAGGGGATATGGTGTGACCATTCTGGCCAAAGAGGTAGTCCATGCAGGGCACCATGGAGATGCGGAGGGTGGACCTGGGGTGGACATGGACGGGGGTGAGCATGTACTGCTCGGGGATCTTTTCGACCAGGACCGAGAAGCAGTGCTCGTGCATGTGGGCCGCGAAGGCCGCAGAGTGTCGATCGATGATCGTGTCCATGGCTGGGGAGGCAGAGGCTGGGTGCTTGGTGAAGGAGGTCACGAGGTTCCCTTTTACATTAAAGGAGGAGGCCAATACCGTGACCTGGTCAGCAGTGGGAAGGGAGGAGAAGAACTCATGGGCGGTGGCAGTGAGGTGCATTGCCGGGAGCTGGATCTCAGATTTAAGCATGATCGCTGGGAGGAGGACCAGGGTGGGGTCCTTGGTGTACATCGGGGGCAGGGGTGGAACTTGGCGTTGCTTTTTCTTCTTCTTGTGGGTTACTGTTGTGAAAACAGTACCCGGAGCAGGTGCAGTGGGGTTGGGGTTGGAGGCAGTGGGTGGTGCTGGGGCAGCCGCCACCTGGGCATAGGATGTTGGTGCCACACCGGTGGTGGCTTGGGGGGTGGTGGGGGGGGGCTGGGCCTTTTGAGCCGATGGGGCATGGGGGGCGGGCCGGTTGACAAGGGTTGAGACCTGTCGGGAGATGGAGGCTACTTCTGTGGAGAGCTGCTTAACAATGTTAGTCAGCGCGGCCACATTGGGCGAAACGTTAGTGGTGCCGGGGGTCCTTGTCTGGGCAGAGGGTTGGGGGGCGGTGGCCGGGGTCCTTTGACGGGGGGGAGCTGGGGCGAAGGGTGCTGGGAGGGAGGCTTCTGCCCCCTTCCTGGCAAAGTTATAGGCCATCTCCATATTGCGGGAGATGATGTATTGGGGGTCCTTCTCGTCCCTAATGATGCTGGCGATGGTTCGCTGAAGGTTCCAGAGGAGGTCCCCTACAAACTGGGCGGTGGCCATGTCGGTCTCAGCAATGTTGGTGTGGAGGGTCTTCCGGTCGAAGTCCTCCAAGGCACAGGAGAGGGAGTACATGAAGCCTGCCGTGTGTGGCTCGAACTGATCTCGAGGGCGGGGGCAGGGGGTGTGCGGGGAGAGGTTCTCTGAGGAGCGCTTGTGAGTTAGCAGTGGCGAGGGAGTGTGCGGGTTCTCGAGGATGTCCATTGCGCCCGACTCGTTGGAGCCGGCCAGGGGGTTGGAACCTATAGAGGGGGGACGGCTGATGTGCGTGAATGAGCGAGTGAACTCGTTATTCAAGACGCCTATGACAGGGGACGGGGCGAGCCGGAGGGCGTCTGGAGATGACACTGGGAGGCCTGGGTCGATTTGGGTGGGGGTGGGGGTCGTGCTGTGCAAGGTGGCAGCAGCATTGCCGGCAGCCACCCAGTTGGTGGCGGCTCTGGCGGCCCTGTCCGCATCGGCACTGGCTGATGAGGGAGGTGGGAGGGGTGGTTGAGTCGAACGTAGAGCATTTCTGTATCCCCCTGGGTTCGACATGGGGGAGTTTTAGCTGCCCGCACTAGTCGATGGTGGTGGTTACTGGTCAAGAAGGATGTAACTTGTTGGCACCGGGCCTCTCAGGAATAGGCTACCGCCCCCTGAAATGGGTTGTGGACGCTTACCCCAATGAGATACTCTCGCTTTTCAACGACTGTCTGTGCTTGGGGCACCACCCTGAGTGCTGGCAGGTGGCAAAGGTGGTGATGCTCTGGAAGCCCAACAAAAAAGACCCCTTCTCACCGCAATCATACTGGCCCATCACGCTCGAGGAGACCCTAGGGAAACTCCTCGAAAAGATAATAGCTAACCGGCTGCAGTTCCTTGCCAACACAAGGAACTGGCTGCCACCAAACCAATATGGGGGGCGCCAAGGCCATTCAGTCTACGACGCCACCCAACACCTTTTACAGATAGCAGAGTGCACCCACTTGGAGGGCCTAGTCTGTTCAGTCCTAGCGGTTGACATTCAGGGTTTCTTCGACTCAGTGCACCCCCAACTCCTCCATCAGCAGTTGCTGGACCTCGGTTGCATGCCCAACATGGCCAACTGGTGTTTGTCCTTCATGACAGACCGACAGGTGGCCATCACCTTCGATGGCACTACCCTCCCTACCGCCCCCAAACCCGACTTCGGCACCCCCCAAGGATCGCCAGTATCCCCTATCCTGTCAACAATATTTGCGGGCATGGTCCTCTGGCACTTCCACCAAGCCGGCACCATGCATCCTTCTTGACCAGTAACCACCACCATCGACTAGTGCAGGCAGCTAAAACTCCCCCATGTTGAACCCTGGTGGATACAGAAATGCTCTACATTCGACTCGACCACCCCTCCCACCTCCCTCATTGGCCAGCGCCGATGCCGACAGGGCCGCCAGGGCCGCCACCAACTGGGTGACCGCTGGCAACGTCACCGCCACTATGCACGGCACGACCCCTACCCCTGCCCGAATCGACCCAGGCCTCCTGGCATCGTCCCCAGATGCACTTCATCTCGCCCCATCCCCTGTCATCGGAGTCTCAAACACAGAGTTCACCCACACATTCGAGCATGTCAGCCGCCCCCACTCTGTAGGCTCCAACCCCCAGCCAGCTCCAACGAGCCAGGAGAAAGGGAAGACATTCTTGAGAACCCGCACACACCTTTGCCACCACTCACCAACAAGAGGTCATCCGAAAACCTGTCCCCACACACCCCCCGACCCCGCCCTCGAGCCCAGTTCGAGCCACACACATCAGGCTTCATGTATGCCATCTCCCAAGCACTGGAGGACTTCGATAGGAAGACCCACTGCTACAACCCCAAAGAGATCGACCGAGCTGTGGCCAAGTTTGTGGGCGACCTCCTCTGGAACATCCAACAGACTATTGCCGGCATTTTGAGAGACAAGAAGGACCCCCAGTACATCATCTCACACAACATAGAGATGGCCTACAACATTGCAAGGGGGGGGGCGGAAGCCTCCCTACCAGCGCCCTTCGCCCCAGTTCGCCCCCAACAAAGGACCCCGACCACCGCCACCCAACCCTCTCCCCTTACCAGGACCCCTGGAACCACTAACATGTCACCAGATGTGGCTGCGCTGACCAATATTGTCAAACAGCTGTCCACAGAGGTCACCTCCATATCTTGGCAGGTCTCAACCCTCGTCAACCGGCCCGTGCCCTGGGCCCCACAGGCCCAGAAGGCCCAGGCCGCTACCACCACCACCACCCAGACCGCTAACACTGCGGCACTGACAACCTCCTACACCCAGGTGGCGGCCGCCCCGGCCCCACCAACTGCTTCCAACCCCAACCCTGTTGCACCGACCTCAGGCATGGTCTTTACGACAGTGACCCACAAAAAGAAGAAAAAGCAACACCAGGTTCTGCCCCCACCCCCGGTTTACACCAAGGACCCAACCCTGGTCCTAATCCCTGCAGTCGTCCCTAAGACTGAGCTGCAGCTCCCCGCCATGTGCCTTACCACCACTGCCCATGAGTTTTTCACCTCCCTCCCCACTGCTGACCAGGTCATGGTCCTAGCATCCTCCTTCAATGTGAAGGGGAACCTCGTGACCTCTTTTGCCAAGTGACCCTCCTCCACCTCACCTGCAACTGACATGATCATAGACCATCACTCAGCCGCGTTTGCGGCCCATATGCACGACAGGTGTTTATCCACGACAGCCGACCAAATCTCCGCCTGGTTCACCCTCACCCCAGTCCATGTCTGCCCCCGGTCCGCCCTCCACATCTCCATGGTGCCATGCATGGACTATCTCTTCAGCCAGAATGGCCACACCATCTCCCCAAAGGCCCTCATGGCCGAAATCCGGAATAACCCGGTGCTCTGCCCCCTCGACTTTGTGGTCGACCCCCACTTTACCACCACAGAGGATCACCTCCCAACCCTCCAGAAGTGCCCCGTGGCTTTCTCCTTCTCCGACCTGGCGGCTCAATCCGTGCACAACTCCTAAAGCGCCCATGAGTATGGCTGTTCAGCTCTGCCCTCTCCCTCTCCGTCCCACCCTATCACCCCAGCCTCACCCAATGTGAGCGCTGCCAGGGCCTAGGCCATGGAACGAAAGGCTTCCGCACCCAGCCCTGCTGTGCCGACTGCGGAGGTGGACACTTGTCCCACAACCACCGCAAGTTGTGCGCATCCTGTGCCACCGAAGCCATCAAGGGTGACCAGTGCCCTCACCCTTGCTACTGCACCAACTGCAAAGGTGACCACCCTGCCACTCTCCCTCAATGCCCCAAGAAACGGCAATTCCGCCAGATCCTCGAGGTGGTTGAAGGAACCGATGACAAAATCATGGAGGACCAATGAATAGCCACATCTCTATTCTTCAGTGGAATGCCACCCGCTCTCTAGCCACGGTCCATTCCCTTATCCCAATCCTCACCACTGACCCATCACCACCCACCATAATTTTGATCCAGGAACCGCCCTGGTACCATATAGGCCTCCAGCCCTCACTCACTGACCCTGCTGGCACACTGGTACTCAATGTCCCGTCCCTCCCCAGCTACACAGCTGTTCTTCCCCCAGCCAACTGGCCAAGGGTCGCCACGTATGTATCCCGGACCATTCCAACAACCGCCTGGTCTGTCCTTGGCGCCACATCCTCCAGCACCGACGTCCTCACCATCAAAATCCATTCCCAGTGTACAATCTGCCTCTGCAACTACTATGGCATGCATGCCCCAGACCGCACCACTGCCGCACCACTCTACCCTGGTGAGTCGTTTCTTTTTGCAATCCCACCGGCCTTGGCCTCCACACTCCTGGTGGCAGGTGAATTCAACCATCACCACCACTTGTGGTCTGAACTTCTCGCTACACGGCAGGAGGATTTGAGAGCACAACCTCTTGATGACTTCTTCCGGGAGCACGGCCTTGCACCAGCTCACCTCCCAGACTCGGACTCCAGGCCCATCGACAATCGTCAGTGGTGCCCAATTGACATGATCTGGTCCCCTCCCATGATCAACCCCAACTCTATATTAGATTTGTGCACCTCAACCACCTCCGCACTGTCTGACCACACCATCCTATGCTGGTCCCTGCCGACTCGGCCCCCACCTCCTACTGTCAAAACCCACTGGCTAACACTGGCAGACAAGGAGGAGTGGACCGACATTGCCTTTCCACTACTTGAAGCTGCCTTCCTCCTACAGGCAGACAACACCCCCACCCTCGACATCAAAGCGCAGGCAGTGGTCGACTCCATGATCTCTGCCCTCGCCCCCTTCACCTGAATCACCAAGCTGTCCAAAACCGAGGTCCCATGGTGGACCCCAACATGCAAAATGCTCCTACAGGTGATTTCAACGGCCTCCACCCCCCTTCAACAGTCAGCAGCCCACAGGGCCTTTAAGTGGGGCATCCGAGCGGCAAAGCGACATTTCTACACTGAACAAGCAGACCACGCAGATGCCTCCAACATTTGGGGCTGGGCCAAACAAGGCCTTGGCAACTGACCTACACCATCCTTCTTGACCAGTAACCACCACCATCGACTAGTGTGGGCAGCTAAAACTCCCCCATGTCGAACCCCAGTGGATACAGGAATGCTCTATGTTCGACTCAACCACCCCTCCCACCCCCCTCATCAGCCAGTGCCAATACCGACAGGGCCACCAGGGCCGCCACCAACTGGGTGGCCGCTGGCAACACTGCTGCTGCACTACATGGCATGACCCCCACCCCCGCCCAAATAGACCCAGTGTTAAGCTCAACGGTTACGCGGTGATCGACGTCAGGGCTTCCTGATCGTCAGAACTGATGGTACGGCAACGGGGCTTCCTAGATGTCATAAGTCGAAGGTGATTGTCGGTGGGGCTTCCTGATCGACGATGTGGACACGGTAGGCTTCTTATAGCAAGTCGGGTTACAACGAAGTGGCTAGTGGCACAATGGCACACAGTAGACTTGGTGGTAGCAGATAATGGGCTTGTATGAACAAAGAGCACAAGCTTAGGGCTTGTGCTACTGAAGTTACATGCTTATATGCTACTCTATGTGTTTACTACTGTAGCGGCCTGTGTAGGGTAGTTTACCAGACTATGGAAGGTCATGGAAACCCAAGGAATGCCTTGGTAATACAAGTAGGGCTATCAGTAAGCAAAGCACGTCATGATGGTGCAATAAGGCGTCATCATGGCGTCTTATGGCACAAGGTGAATAAGGATGAGTAAGGCAAAGAAATGGGGGGGAGTTGTGCTGACTGATGATGATGAAGGTGAAGTGAGTCAGCGCAGTAAGGGAAAGTAAAGGAAATTTGTAACACCCAGGCCTCCTGGTGTCGTCCCCAGATGCTCTCCATCTCGCCCTGTCCCCCATCATCGGAGTCTCAAACAATGAATTCACTTGTGCATTCGAGCATGTTAGCCGCCCCCCGTCTACAGGCTCCAACCCCCCCACCGGATCTAACGAGTTCGGTGAGATGGAAGAAATCCTTGAAAACCCACACACCCCGTCGCCACCACTCACCAACAAGCGCTCATCTGACAATCTTTCCCCACACACCCCCCGACCCTGCCCTCACGACCAGTTCGAGCCGCACATGTTGGGCTTCATGTATGCCATCTCCCGAGCACTAGAGGACTTCGACTGGAAGACCCACCGCTACAACCCTGCAGAGATTGACCAGGCAGCCACTAGGTTTGTAGGTGACCTTATTAAATAAATATAATGAAGGTACTAAATATAAAGGAGGTCATATGAACAACCACCTTACTAAGTGAACAATAACGCAATGATAACGCCATATGAATAGAAGCTATGATAGTTATAGTATATGTAGCTCACGGTAGATGTATATAAGGAGAGCTGGTCTCTACTATGAAATACATCGGTTTACACTGATAACCCACCTTTACCTCAACTTCACCACTGCACCTCATCGTCTACCACAATGTGCGTAGATTTTAAGAGACCTCCTCTGGAATGTCCAACAGACCATCGTCAGCGTTTTTAGGGACAAGAAGGACCCCCAGTACATCATCTTGCACAACATCGAAATGGCCTACAACATCGCAAGGGGGGGGGTGGAAGCCTCCCTGCCAGTGCCCTTTGCCCCAGCTTGCCCCCAACAAAGGACCCCGACCACTGCCACCCAACCCTCTGCCCCGACTAGGACCCCTGGAACCACTAACACATCACCTGACGTGGCTGCGCTGACTAACATTGTCAAACAGCTATCCACAGAGGTTGCCACCATCTCCCGACAAGTCTCCACACTTGTCAACCAGCCCACGCCCTGTGCCCCACAGGCCCCCACCACCACCACCGCCCAGGACGCCACCAACACAGCGCCAACCTCCTACACCCAGGTGGCGGCTGCCCCAGCCCCACCTACAGCCTCCAACCCCAACCCCGCCACACCTGCCCTGGGCACTGTCTTCATGATGGTGACCCACAAAAAAAAGAAAAAGCAGTGCCAGGTACCACCCCCACCCCCGATGTATGCCAAGGACCCGACCCTAGTCCTACTGCTGACCATTGTGATTAAGTCCGAGGTCCAGCTCCCGGCTATGCGCCTCACCACCACAGCCCATGAGTTCTTCTCCTCCCTTCCCACTGCTGACCAGGTCATGGTCCTAGCGTCCTCCTTCAATGTAAAGGGGAACCTAGTGACCTCGTTCACCAAGCACCCCTCCTCCGCTACCCCAGCCACAGATATGATCATTGATTGGCACTCCACAGCCTTCGCAGCCCACATGCGAGAAAGGAGTCTGTCCCTGGAGGTCACTAAGATCCCCAGGATGTTCTCCTTCAACCCCACCCACGTCCGCCCCCGGTCAGCACTCCGCATCTCCATGGTGCCGTGCAAGGACTACCTCTTTGGCCAGAACGGCCACACCATCAACCCGAAGGCCCTCATGGCCGAAGTCCGGCATAACCCGGCTCTCCACAACCTCGACTTTGTCGTCGACCCTCACTTCGCTGCCACTGATGACCACCTACCGACCCTGGACAGGTGCCCTGTGGCATTCTCATTCTCCGACCTGGACGGATCCATCTGAGCACAGCTCCTCAAGTGCCTGAGAGTATGGATGTTCGGCGCCTCCCTCTCCCTATCAGTCCCACCCTTCCGCCCCAGCCTCACCCAATGCAAGCGCTGCCAAGGCCTAGGTCATGGAATGAAAGGATGCCGTGCCCAGCCCTGTTGTGCCAAATGTGGTGGAGGTCATCTCTCCCACAATCATCGTAAGTCATGCGCACACTGCACCACCGAAGCCATCGAGGGCGACCACTGCCCTCACCCCCGCTACTGCACAAACTGCAAGAGCGACCATCCCACCACCTACCCTCAGTGCCCCAAGAAATGGCGATACCGCCAGATCGAGGCCGCCATTGAAGGACCTGAAGACAACACAATGGAGGACTCATGAATAGAGACATCTCTATTCTCCAGTGGAATGCCGCCCACTCCCTAGCCACGGTCCATTCCCTCATTCCAATCCTAACCACTGACCCATCCCCACCCACTGTCATTTTAATCCAGGGGCCACCCTGGTACCAAATCGGTCTCCAACCCTCCCTCACTGACCCCACTGGTACGCCAGTCCTCAATGTCCCCTCCCTTCCAGGATACACAGCCATCCTCCCCCTGGCCACACGGCTGAGGGTAGTCACGTATGTATCCCATGCCATCCCCACAACTGCATGGTCAGTACTTGGGGCTGCCTCTTTCGGCACCGATGTCCTCACCATCGAAATCCACTCCCACTCGACGATCCGCCTCTGCAACTACTACGGTATGCATGCACCAGACCACACCACTGCCACCCCCCTATACCCCAGTGAGTCATTTCTTTTGACAATCCCACTGGCCTTGGCCTCCACCCTACTAGTGGCAGGCGACTTCAATCATCGCCACCACTCATGGTCCGAACTCCTCGCCTCACGGCAGGAGGACTTGAGGGCACAACCCCTCAATGACTTCTTCTGGGAGCGCGGCCTTGCCCCAGCTCACCTCCTGGACTCTGACTCATGGCCTGTCGACAACCATCGGCGGTGCCCAATTGACATGATCTGGTCCCCCCCCACGATAAACCCTGGCATAATCTTAGATTCAGGTACCTTGACCACCTCCCCTCTGTCCAACCATGCAATCCTGCAGTGGTCCCTGCCTTTTTGGCCCCCAAACCCAGTCATCAAAACACGCTGGTTACTCGCGGCAGACAGGGAAGAGTGGACTGACATCGCCTTTCCATTACTCAAATCCACCTTCCAACTCACGGTGGACAGCACCCTTGCCCTCAACGGCAAAGCGCGGGCAGTGGTCGACTCTATGACCACCTGACGGCTCTCCACCTTATCCGTACATGGGCGCCGGTCCCAGGAGCCCATCACCTTCATCAATGGAAGGCTGGGGTCCAGACACTCTTGGACTCATATCCAGATCTTTCCATTCACTTCGTCTGGTGCCCAGGTCACTCGGACATCCCCAGGAATGAATGGGCTGACAACGAGGCCAAGTTTGCCACAAACCTACCCCCATCTTCCCTCACACCCTCCACCTCCACACTGAAAGAGGCTGCCGTCAACACCCTGATGGAACGATGGTCACTCTCACTAGCCCGCCCCCTTGCCTCGACAGCCGACAAGTACCTCGCCATCAATGGGGCCCCCTCCCGTTGACCCTGAAAGCTGTTAATGCAATCGGTCAACCATCCACGAAAAGAGCTCTTGGCGGTCACCCAGATCCTCTGCCGTGCCGGTCCCTATGGGGGTTACTGGCTGAGCTTTAACTCAGTCTACCGACGTAGGCACGGTCTGATCTCGCACTGCCGATGGCACAACCACCCCCCCTGGCCTGCCCAATCCACTGCCCACATCCTGGGCGGCTGCCATACGTTCCGGCCATGGATCCGTAAAGTCTGGCCCCCCCGTGACCCTCTTCCGACCCACCATGCCGAGTGGGCCGATGAAAACCACCTTCAGGCTCTGTGTCGCTGGCTAAAGCTGACAGGACACATGAACCGCCTCTCCGACCGCACCTCTGCCACCATCCGCTTGGCCTTCACCATGATGGAGTTGGAGGGACACCCAACTGACGAAGATATGGACTTGGACCTCCTTCGGGAATACATGAGTCGTATGCTTGGACCCCGTTCCCAGGACCCGGACCCAGCTCTATTGGAGCTTTCAGGTGCACTCCCTCCCCTTTCCTCTACTCTGTGACTGCCCTTTGGACTCCCATGTGTATGTCCCGGCCGGCACTCTCACCCTCCCTTTCCAATTCTAAGTTACCCCCATTACCTGCCCTCATCCACTTGGTTTGGTCATAGCGAAATGTATTCCTCTCTCTTTCTCAGTCTTCTCCTCTAAATAGGGGCCCTTCCCACCTTGGCACCCTTCGGGGAGCAGGGCCCCTGCCCAGTTTTGTGTGTTGTGTGATGACAGGCGCCTCCGTTGTTATGTAGTTAGGGCCCCCCCTTTGGGGGGGCAGCTTGTAATTATGTAATACTGCAGGAATAATAATAATAATAAAAAGACTCTATGACCGCCACCCTCACACCCTTCACCCGACTCGCCAAGCCATCCAAAACCGAGGTCCCCTGGTGGACTCCAACATGCAAGACACTCCTCCAGGGGATCTCAATGGCCACCACCCCCCTCCAGCGATCAGCAGCCCACCGTGCATTCAAATGCAGGGTCAGGGCAGCCAAGCGGCAGTTCTATGCCAACCAAGCCGACCAAGCTGACGCCTCTAATATCTGGAACTGGGCCAAACGTGGCCTCGGCAACTGCCCTACACCTATCCCCTCACTCAAGAAACGCAATGGCACTTTCACCCAGATGGATGATGAGAAAGGTGAGCTCTTCCACACCACTTTCTTCACACCCCCACCACCCCTCCAAGTGGCCGATACCCCGCCGCCTCCCCTCCAACCAGCTGCCCCACCCATACTCCTATCAGAGCTTACGGGGGCACTGTCCGACACATCCAACTTGTCGGCTCTGGGCCTCTCGGGCATCGGCTACCGCCCCCTGAAATGGGTGGTGGACGCCTACCCCGATGAGATTCTCACCCTTTTCAACGACTGCCTGCACATGGGGCACCACCCCAAGTGCTGGCAGGTGGCAAAAGTCATGATGCTCCGGAAGCCTAACAAAAAGGATCCCTTCTTGCCATGCTCATACCGGCCCATCACCCTTGAGGAGACCTTAGGGAAACTCCTCGAAAAGATTATCGCTAACTGGCTCCAGTTCCTTGCTAATACAAGGGACTGGCTGCCACCTAACCAATATGGGGGACGTCAAGGACATTCTGTCTACAACGCCACCCAACACCTCCTACAGATTGCAGAGCGAGATCATGCCGAGGGCTGGGTATGTTCGGTCCTAGTGGTCGACATACAGGGCTTCTTCGACTCAGTACACCCGCAACTCCTCCACTGACAACTGCTGGACCACCAGTGCCCACCTGACATGGCAAACTGGTGTTTGTCCTTCATGACGAACTGGCAAGTAGCCATCGCTTTTGACGGCACCACCCTCCCAACCGCCCAGAAACCCGACCTCGGCACCCCCCAAGGGTCACCAGTCTCCCCTATCCTCTCGACTATATTTGCGGGTGTGGTCCTCCAGAAATTCCACCAAACCGGCACCACTGCCCTCGCATATATTGATGACCACCTCCTAGTGTGCATCGGACCCAGCGTGGCATCCAATTGCCAGCAACTGTCCAACACCTACCACCAACTGAATGCCCACTTCGGTGCCATCGGTCTCAACATCGAAGCTGCCAAAACAGAGTGCCTCCACCTCCACCCACCCTGACACCATTCAGCTGCTTACACCAACTGGGACACTGCTGGGGTCTGGGTCGCCCCCACCACGCTCATCCGACCCTCTATCCTGCTTCACTGGCTGGGGATTTGGTGGGACCCGGCCCTTACCTTCAAAGCCCACGTGGAACGCATGCGATCCAAAGGCCTCTCCACCCTCACTGCCCTCCACATTCTAGGCGACACAGAACATGGCATCTCGGCCCTCCTCCTCCGTCGACTGTACACCGCCTGTGTCCACTCTGTCCTCACATGGGGCGCCCTGGTCTGGTACCATGGCCGATGCCAAAAAACCTTAGTAAGCCATCTGCAGGCTGTGCAAAACACGGCATGTAGATGGATTCTTGGAGTCTACAAAGGCGCCTCCCCCTTCTCTACAAATTTTCTCTGCTCCCTTCCCCCACTTTCTTACTATTTCGAATATGCTAAGACCCTCCATTCCCTGCATCTCTGGCGCACCCCACACTCCATAGGTAGAAAACAATATTATAAAAGTGTAACTAACCATCCCTTCTCCACTTCTCTGCAGGTCCGGGTTCCTCGGGTTCAACCAGTCCCTGCATACACTCATCCCCCATGGACAGATCCTCTGGCATTTATGAATGGAAGAGTCTTGTTCACCACTCCTATCACTCTGGTCAGCGAGGACACCTGCAAAGAATTTGTAGGTGCCACACACTCCCTGAGCACCATCCCCCACCTCCAGGTTTTCACTGATGGCTCATGCATTGGCCAAAAGTCTGGATCGGCTGTCTGCGCCATGAAGGGCCTTACCCGCCTCAAGTCCCGCAGGCTAGCCTCCCCCACCTGCGCAACAGCAATGGACATGGAAATCTTCTCTCTTACCTCCACACCAAGCTGGGCCACACACCACCTCCAGGAGCTCCTGCCTGTCGCATCCAACATCTTCTTTTTGTTGGATTCACTGATGGCACTCCACCTGATCCACACATGGGCACCAGTTCCAGGTGTGCATCTCCTCAACCAATGGAAGGCAGGGGTCCAGACTCTCTTGGACTCATACCTGGATCTCTCCATTCATTTTGTTTGGTGCCCGGGTCACTCCGACATCCCCAGGAATGAATGGGCGGACCATGAGGCGAAGTTTGCAACAAACCTACCCCCGTCTTCCCTCGCACCCTCCACCTCAGCACTGAAAGAGGCTGCCGTCAACACACTCATGGAATGTTGGTCCCTCTCACTTGCCCGCCCCCTCGCCTCAACAGCCGACAAATACCTAGCTGTCAACAGGGTCCCCTCCTGCCATCCCTGAAAGATCATCACGCAGTCAGTGGACCACCCTCGCTGGGAGCTATCGGCAGTCGCCCAGGTTCTCTGTTGCGCCGGTCCCTATGGGGGCTACTGGCTGAGCTTTGACTCAGCCTACCGGCACAGACATGGCCTGATATTGCACTGCAGATGGCACAACCACCCCCCCTGGCCGGCTCAGTCAACCGCTCACATTTTGGGTGGTTGTTGCACATTCCGACCCTGGATCCGCAAGGTCTGGCCCCCCTGCGACCCACCTCCGACCCACCACACCGAGTGGGCCGACGAAAACCGTCTCCTGGTGCTGCGCCGATGGCTTAAGCTAATGGGGCACCTTAACTGTGTTTCTGACCATACCTCTGCCACCATCCGCCTGGCCTTCGCCATGATGGAGCTGGAGGGACACCCCACCAACAAAGATATGGACTTGGACCTCCTCTGGGATTACATGAGTTGTATGCTTGGACCCCGCACCCCAGACTCGGACCCGGCTCTCTTGGAGCTCTCAGGTGCGCTTCCTCCCTTTTCCACTGATTAGTGCCTGCCCTTCAGACTCCCCCCCATATGTCCTGGCTGGCACTCTTGCCCCCCCTTTCCTATTCTAAACTACTTCCTTTGCCTGCCTTTGTCTGTTTGGTATAGTCATAGCAATATGTATTCCTCCCTCCTTCAGTCTTTTACTAATAGGGGCCCTTCACACCTTGGCACCCTTTGGGGAGCAGGGCCCCCACCCAGTTTCATGCGTTGTGCGATGATGGGTGCCTCCATTGTTATGTAGTTAGGGCCCCCCCTTTGGGGGGGCAGCTTGTAATTATGTAATACTGCAGGAATAATAATTTAAAAAAAAAAAAAAAACCGACCTACACCAATCCCCTCACTCAAAAAGTGAGACGGTACCTTCACCCAATCCAATGATGAGAAAGGTGAGCTCTTCTGCACCACTTTTTTCATGCCCCTGCCACCCCAACAAGCGGCTGACACACTGCCGCCCCCCCCCCCAACCAGCTGCCCTGCCCATCCTCCTCACGGAGCTTACAGGGGCACTGGCCAACACCTCCAACTTGTTGGCTCTGGGCCTCTCAGGGATCAGATACCGCCCTCTAAAATGGGTGGTAGACACTTACCCCAATGAGATCCTCGCCCTTTTCAACAACTGCCTGCGCATGGGGCACCACCCTAAGTGTTGGCGGTCAGCAAAAGTGGTCATGCTCCGGAAGCCAAACAAGAAGGACCCTTTCTTGCCGCACTCATATCGGCCCATCTCCCTTGAGGAGACCCTAGGGAAACTCCTAGAAAAGATCGTAGCTAACCGGCTCCAGTTCCTCACTAACACGAGAAACTGGCTGCCACCTAACCAATATGGCGGGCATCAAGGACACTCTGTCTACGACACTGCCCAGCACCTCCTACAGATTGTGGAAAGAGCCCATGCCGAGGGCCGTGTATGCTCGGTCCTTGCGGTCGACATACAAGGGTTCTTTGACTCGGTACACCCACAACTCCTCCACCGGCAACTGTTGGACCTCCAATGCCCGCCAGACATGGCAGATTGGTGTCTGTCCTTCATGACAGATCGGCAGGTAGCCATCGCCTTCGATGGAACCACCCTCCCAACCGCCCAGAAACCCGACCTTGGCACCCCTCAAGGGTCTCCAGTATCCCCGATCCTCTCGACCATATTCATGGGCGTGGTCCTCCAGAAGTTTCACCAAACCGGCACCACCACCCTGGCATACGTCAACGACCACCTCCTCGTGTGTGTCGGACCCAGCATGGCATCCAACTGCCAGCAATTGTCTAATGCCTACCACCAACTTAATGCCCATTTTGGTGCCATCGGTCTCAACATCGAAGCCGCCAAAACGGAGTGCCAACAATTCCACCCACCTTGATGCTGCTCAGCTGCCTACACCGACTGGGACACCGCCAGGGTCTGGGTCGCCCCCAACATGCTAATCCGACCCTCTATCCCAATGCTTTTTTTATTATTTTATTATTTTTATTATTATTCCTGCAGTATTACATAATTACAAGCTGCCCCCCCAAAGGGGGGGCCCTAACTACATAACAACGGAGGTGCCCATCATCGCGCAATGCACAAAACTGGGTGGGGGCCCTGCTCCCTGGAGGGAGCCAAAGTGGGGAGGGCCCCTATTAGTAAGGGGACGGAAAGAGGGAGGAATACATATCACTACAGCCAAGCCAAACGGATGAGGGCAGGTAATGGGGGTAACTTAGAATTGGAAAGGGAGGGCGAGAGTGCTGGCTAGGACATACGCATGAGAGTCTGAAGGGCGGTCACAGAGTAGAGGAAAGGAGAGGGAGCGCACCTGAAAGCTCCAATAGAGCTGGGTCCAGGTCCTGGGTATGTGGTCCAAGCATACAACTCATGTATTCCCTGAGGAGGTCCAAGTCCATATCTTCGTTGGTTGGGTGCCCCTCCAGCTCCATCACAGCGAAAGCCAGGTGGATGGTGGCAGAGGTTCTGTCAGAAACACAGTTAAGGTGCCCCATCAGCTTGAGCCAACGGCGCAAAACCTGGAGGAGGTGTTCATCAGCCCACTCGGCGTGGTGGGTCGGAAGTGGGTCACAGGGGGGCCAGACCTTGTGGATCCATGGTCGGAAAGTGCGACATCCACCCAATATGTGGGCGGTCAACTGGGCTGGCCAGGGGGGGCCAGAATTAAGAGCACCCTTGCAGGACTCAAACAACGCATGTACCTTCCTCGGGATATGCAGCGACCGAAACTGCTCCCGCTGTCCTCTACGACATATGGGCGCTATATTGGAGCACTAGGGTAAGGTGTGCCGTGCCAGGAGGCCACCCTGGGTGAAGGTTGCGGCGCCATAGGCACTACTCCACCCATATGGAATGACCCCCCTACCCTACACATTCCCTCCCCAACCATAGAGGTCCTGTAGAGTACCACTGCGCTTCTGGGAATCAACTTAAGCCTGTAGTGGGAATTACCCCCACACGAACCGACAGAGGATTTAGTCCTCTGGAGCCATTGAGGGGAACTCTCCCACAGTGCTACAGCCCAAGACACTACACTTCTGCATGCCGGGATGCTGACACACACTCCATGCAGGCCCTTTCCCGTGCCCTGGCACGCACTTCAGAAACAGCCATTACAGCTGGAATACTCAGGAACCAAGGTCATGGGACAAGCGCCCAGTCAACCCCCAGCCCCGCTTCTGGATCCGCGATTGTACCAGGATCTTTGTCTTGCATACCCAACCCCAGTGGCAAAGCCGTCCCAGGGAGTAAGGGATACTAACCACCTCAAGGGGGTCCAACCCACCCAAGAGGCCCATGGTGCCCTGTCGCCTTTCGGCATCGGGTGGTTCTTACCGCCACGCCATGTGTTATGAGCCCCCTATCTCCTTTTAGCACATGGTGCCGTCATCAGAGATCCTTTCGGGAATTTGGGGGGGCAGTTTTTGATTTGTCATGCCAGGGACAACGTGGGCCCTGAGGTGCCCAGGAGGGTATTGCTCAGCACCCAAAGGTGTGATCCAAGTTGCCCCAAACCAAGATCTCCCAACCGAAGTCACCTGCTGCGAGGCAGGGGGTTTCCCCCCCCCTGTGAGGACGTTAATGTCATGTCCCCCCCTACCGAGCCCACATACAATGCAGGCCCAACGAGCACGCCACCCCAAGAGGATAGCGAAGACGCCAGAAGGATGCAAGCTCACCGAGAATCCAACCAGTAGCA
Source organism: Coniferiporia sulphurascens (assembly GCA_002794785.1). Taxonomy (NCBI): domain Eukaryota; kingdom Fungi; phylum Basidiomycota; class Agaricomycetes; order Hymenochaetales; family Hymenochaetaceae; genus Coniferiporia; species Coniferiporia sulphurascens. The sequence continues at coordinate 1,110,268 of NBBA01000007.1, read as the reverse complement.
ACATTTTCGACGGGTTGCCAAGACCGCCAGTGAGCTCCACACCCATTCCCCGCCGCATTACGGTGACCAACGACCAACCCCAGCGCACTAGGGTGAGTCGGAACCTTCTCTCGTATGATGCCCAGTCCCAGAGAGTCCAGACAAGGTCGGGTAGCTGCGACTTCCCCCCAGCCGACCCCAGTCGCAAAACCGAGATGGTGGTGGTAAGAGGACAAGAAGGATGCCTCTATCCCGATGCGCTGGCTGGGAATATGGTGGGACCCTGCCCTCACCTTCAAGGCCCACGTAGAGCACATGCGCTCCAAGGGCCTCTCCACTCTTGCTGCCCTCCGCATTCTTGGCAACACAGAACACAGAATCTCGGCCCTTCTCCTCTGTCGACTATACACTGCCTGTGTCCGCTCTGTTCTGACATGGGGTGCCCCAGTTTGGTACCATGGCTGGCGCCAAAAAACACTAGTGAGCCGCCTGCAGGCTGTGCAAAACACAGCATGTAGATGGATCCTGGGCGTCTATAAAGGCACCTCCCCTTTCTCTACAAATTTTCTTTGTTCCCTTCCCCCCCTCTCTTACTATTTCGAATATGCTAAGACTCTCCATTCTCTTTGCCTCTGGTGTACCCCGCACTCCGTCGGTAGAAAACAATATCATAAAACCGTAACTAACCGTCCCTTTTCCACTTCTCTGCAGGCCCAGGTCCCTCGGGTACAACCGGTCCCTGCATACACTCATCCCCCATGGACAGATCCTCTGGCATTTACGAATAGTTGAGTCTCGTTTGCCACTCCTATCACTCCGGTCAGCGAAGACACCTGCAAGAAATTCATTGGCGCTGCACGCTCCCTGAGCACCCTCCCCCATCTCCAGGTTTTCACTGATGGCTCCCGCATCGGCTCTAAATCTGGGTCAGCAGTCTGCGCCATGGAAGGCCTCACCTGCCTCAAGTCTCACCGGCTCGCCTCCCCCACCTGTGCCACAGCTATGGACGCAGAAATCTTCTCCCTCACCTCCGTGCCAAGCTGGGCCACACACCACCTCCAGGAGCTTCTGCCTGTCGCATCTGACATCTTCTTTCTGTCAGATTCACTGATGGCACTCCACCTGATCCGCACATGGGCGCCAGTTCCAGGCACACATCTCCTCCACCAATGGAAGGCAGGGGTCCAGACTCTCTTGGACTCATACCCAGATCTTTCCATTCACTTTGTCTGGTGTCTGGGTCACTCCGACATCCCCGGGAATGAATGGGCAGACCATGAGGCGAAGTTCGCAACAAATCTCCCCCCATCTCCCCTCACACCCTCCACCTCTGCACTGAAAGAGGTCGCCGTCAACACCCTCATGGAGCGATGGACCCTCTCTCTTGCCCACCCCCTTGCCTCGACAGCCGACAAATACTTAGCTGTCAACAGGGTCCCCTCCTGCCGTCCCTGAAAGCTGATGACGCAGTCGGTCGACCACCCCTGCCAGGAGCTCTCGGCAGTCGCCCAGGTTCTCTGCCATGCCGGTCCCTATGGGGGTTACTGGCTGAGCTTCGACTCAGCCTACCGACACAGACATGGCCTGATATTGCACTGCAGATGGCACAACCACCCCCCCTGGCCAGCCCAGTCGACTGCCCATGTCCTGGGTGGATGTCGCACTTTCCGACCATGGATCCGCAAGGTCTGGCCCTCCCGAGACCCACTTCTGACCCACCACGCCGAGTGGGCCGATGAAAACTGCCTCCAGGTTCTGTGCCGTTGGCTTAAGCTGATGGGGCACCTCAACTGCCTCTCCAACCGCACCTCTGCTTCCATCTGCCTGGCTTTCGCTGCAATGGAGCTGGAGGGGCACCCGACTGACGAAGATATGGACTTGGACCTCCTCAGGGAATACATGAGTCGTATGCTTGGACCCTGCACCCAGGACCTGGACCCAGCTCTCTTGGAGCTTTCAGGTGCACTTCCTCCCTTTTCCTCTGCTCTATGACTGCCTTTCGGACTCTCCCACGTATGTCCCAGCCAGCGCTCTCGCCCTCCCTTTCCAATTCTAAGCTACCCCCTTTTTGCCTGATGTCGCCCGTTTGGCCTGGCTGTAGTGATATGTATTCCTCCCTCCGTCTGGTCTTTTACTAATAGGGGCCCTTCCCACTCTGGCTCCCCCCAGGGAGCAGGGCCCCCGCCCAGTTTCATGCATTGTGTGATGATGGGTGCCTCTGTTGTTATGTAGTTAGGGCCCCCCCTTCGGGGGGGCAGCTTGTAATTATGTAATACTGCAGGAATAATAAAATAAATTAAATTAAAAAACCAAGCCGGCACCACCACCCTAGCATATGTCGATGACCATTTACTAATCTGCATAGGCCCCTCAGTGGCATCCAACTGCCGCACCCTCGCCTGCACATGCCAACAACTCAACACCCTCTTCGGCACCATTGGTCTCAACATCGAAGCCGCCAAGACAGAGTGCCTCCATTTCCACCCTCCTCGGCGACGAACCAGCTACGACGGCTGGGACACCACAGGAGTCCAGGTCGACCCCAACACCCTGATCTGCCCCTCAATCCCACTTTGATGGTTGGGGATATGGTGGGACCCAGGCCTCTCTTTCAAGCCCCATGTAGAGTGAATGTGCTCCAAGGGGCTCTCCACCCTCGCTGCCCTCCACATCCTGGGCAACACCCAACACGGAATTTCAGCCCTTCTCCTTCACTGCCTGTACACCTCCTGTGTCCACTCAGTCCTGTCCTGGGGTGCACCAGTATGGTACCACAGCTGCTGCCAAAAAACCTTGGTAAACCACCTCCAGGCCGTGCAAAACACAGCCTGCCACTGGATATTGGGCATCTTTAAGGGCACCTCCCCTCATTCCACTAATTTCCTTTGCTCTGTTCCCCCTCTTTCTTTCTATTTTGAATATATAAAGACTACCCATTCTCTGTGCCTTTGGCGCACCCCACACTCCATTGGCTGAAAAATATTTAAAAACATAGCTAATAGACCTTTCTCCCTTTCTCTGCAGGTCTGAGCCCCTTGGGTTCAACAGGTCCCTGCATACACGCATCCCCCATGGACAGACCCCCTGGCCTTCACCAATGGCCGAGTCCACTTCACCATCCCTGTCACCCCGGTCAGCACCGACATGTGCAAACAGTTTGTAAGTGCCACAAGGGCCCTCGGCTCCACCCCCCACGTTCAGGTATTCATGGATGGCTCCCACATTGATGAAAAGTCGGGCTCGGCCATCTGTGCAATGCTGGGCACCACCTGCCTCCAGTCACACCGACTGGAATCCCCCACCTGTGCTACGGCCATGGACGCCGAGGAATTCTCCCTCGCCACAGCTCCCGGTTGGGTTGTGCGCCGCCTCCCAGCACAACTGCATCTCGCATCAGACATCTTCTTTCTGTCTGATTTGCTGACTGCACTCCACCTCTTCCACACATGGGTGGCCACCCCCAGCGCCCATTTCCTCCACATTTGGAAAGTGGGTGTGGAGACTCTGCTGGACTCGTACCCCCAGCTCGCCATTCACTTCGTATGGTGCCCCAGTCACTCGGACATCCCCGGAAATGAATGGGCCGACATGGAAGTGAAACTAGCAACGGAGCTCCCTCCATCCGACCTGAAACCCTCCACCTCCGCACTCAAAGAAGTCGCCGTCCGCACCCTTATGGACAGGTGGACCTTCTCACTAGCCCGTCCCCTCGCCTCCACTGCCGACAAATACCTGGTGGTACAGGGCCCCCCCACATGCCACCCGAGAAAGCTGCTCATGCACTCAGTGGACCACCCCCGGAGTGAGCTATCAGCAGTCGCTCAAGTCCTCTGTTGCGCCGGTCCCTATGGGGGATACTGGCTGAGTTTTGACTCAACCTACCGACACAGACATGGCTTGATCTCGCACTGCAGGTGGCACAACCACCCCCAATGGCCCACGCAGTTGACCGCCCACATCTTAGGCGGCTGTAGCACCTTCCAACCTTGGATACAATGCATATGGCCGCCTCGGGACCCTCTCCCAGTCCACCACTCTGAGTGGACTGACAAAAACCGCCTCCTGGTTTTGCGCCACTGGCTTAAGCTAACGGGGCACCTAAACCGCCTTTCTGACCGCACCGCAGGCGCCATCCGGCTGTCGTTCACCATGATGGACCTCAATGGACACCCAACCAATGAGGATATGGACCTGGACCTCCTAAGGGACTACATGTGTTGTATGCTCAGACCTTGAACCCAGGACTCGGACCCAGCCCTCTTGGAGCTCTCAGGTATGCTTCCCCCCTTCCCTCTCGTATAGCGACTGCCTTTCGAATTCCCATGAATACGTCTTGGCCGGCGCTCGCGCCCTCCCTTTCCATTTCTAAGCTTCTTACTTGAACCTGCCCTCACCCACTTGGTTTGTTTGTAGCGATATGTATCCCTCCTTCTTCCCTTCTCGTACTAAATAGGGGATCTTCACACTTCGGCACCCCCTTGGGGGAGCAGAGCCCCTGCCCAGTTTTGTGCAATGCATGATGATGGGCGCCTCCATTGTTATGTAGTTAGGGCCCCCCCTTCGGGGGGGCAGCTTGTAATTATGTAATACTGCAGGAATAATAATAATAAAAATAAATAAAAATAAATAAAATGCTAGGTGAGCCCCAGTGTTATCCCCCCAAGAGGCCCATGGTGGCCTGTCGCTTTTGTGTCAGCTGGTTCTTACTGCAATGCCATGTGTTATGAAGCCCCTATCTCCTTATAGCAACTAGTGCCGTCATCAGAGACCCTTTTGGGATTTGGGGTGGCAGTTTTTATGGTTTGTCTTGCCAGGGACAACGTGGCCCCAGGATTTTAAGTCCTGACCCGAAGGTCAGATCCGAGTTTCCCCGGACCCGAGGTCTCCTGGCTTAAGCCGACCACTGAAGGGCAGAGGGTTACCCCCCCCTGCATGGGTGTGGGGACGTTAACGTTGTGTCCCCCCCTGACTGGCAGGCATGCACCCCTTGCACCACCGAGAGGCGGACCAGCCGAGCACCATGCCCTGAGAGAGCACGACAGATGTGAGAGAGGATCTTGGTACTCACTGAGCCATCCCCCCCCACTGCAACATTAACAACAGGTTGCATACCCCCTGGCAGGTGTGAGCCCCTTTTGCACCATCAGACAATGCCACTACAGCACCTCGGCAACCAGCGAGCAGCGCTCCTTTATAAAAGGTGCACAGTTGGGAACCTTCTCTCATGTCAACCCAGTAGAATACCAGACCAGAGCATGGGTTGCTGCAACAAACCCCGAGATGACCCCCAGTGAAAACCAGAGATGGTGGTGGTAAGAGGACAAGAAGGATGGAGGGGCTCGGACCTGCAATGAAAGGGAAAAAGGTCTGTTAGCTATGTTTTTAAATATTTTTCGGCCAATAGAGTGGGGGGTGTGCCAAAGGCGCAGGGAATGGGTCGTCTTTATATACTCAAAATAGAAAGGAAGAGGGGGAACGGAGCAGAGGAAGTTAGTGGAATGGGGGGAGGTGCCTTTAAAGACACCTAGAATCCAGTGACAAGCCATGTTTTGCACAGCCTGGAGGTGGTTTACTAAGGTTTTTTGGCAGCGGCCATGGTACCAGACTGGCACCCCCCATGACAGGATGGAGCGGATGCAGGAGGTGTATAGGTGGCGGAGGAGGAGGGCTGAGATGCCGCATTGGGTGTTGCCCAGAATGTGGAGTGCGGCAAGGGTGGAGTGTTACAATTTTCCTTTACTTTCCCTTATGCACTGACTCATTTCCCCTTCATCATCATCAGTCAGCGCAACTCCCCCATTTCTCTGCCTTACTCATCCTTACTCGCCTCGCACCATAAGACGCCATGATGACACCTTATTGCACCATCATGATGTGCTTTGCTTACTGATCACCATACTTGTATTACCAAGGCCTTCCTTGAGTTTCCATGACCTTCCATAGGCTGGTAAACATACCTAACCAAGTCACTACAATAGCAAACACATAGAGTAGCATATAAGCATGTAACTTCAGTAGCACAAGCCCTAAGCTTGTGCTCTTTGTTCATACAAGCCCATTATCTGCTACCACCAGTCTACTGTGTGCCACTGTGCCATTAGTCGCTTCATCATAACCCGACTTGCTATAGAAGCACACCGCGTCCACATCGCCAATCAGGAAGCCCCATCAACGATCACCCTCGACTTACGACATCTAGGAAGCCCTGTTGCCGTACCATCAGTTCCGACGATCAGGAAGCCCCGACGTCGATCACCGTGTAACCGTTGAGCTTAACATGGAGAGCCCCTTGGAGCGCATTTGCTTGACATGAGGCTTGAAGGAGAGGGCTGGATCCCACCATATTCCTAACCATCATAGTGGGATGGAAGGGCAGATCAGGGTGTTGGGGTTGACCTGGACGCTGGCGGTGTCCCAGCCATCATAGCCGGTATGTCGCCGGGGGGGGGGTGGAAGTGGAGGCACTCAGTCTTGGCAGCCCCGATGTTGAGACCAATGGTGCTGAAGAGTGTCGAGTTGGTGGTAGGTGTGGGCAAGAGAGTGGCAATTTGATGCCACCGATGGACCTACACAAGTAAGTAAGTGGTTGTCAACATATGTGAGGGTGGTGGTGCCGGCTTGGTGAAAGCGCCGGAGGACCACGCCTGCAAATATTGTCGACAAGATGGGGGAGACAGGCAATCCTTGAGGGGTGCTGAGGTCAGGTTTCGGGGCAGTAGGGAGGGTGGTGCCATCGAAGGCAATGGCGACCTGCTGGTCTGTCATGAAGGACAAACACCAGTCGGCTATGTCTGGTGTGCAACCGAGGTCCAACAGTTGTCAGTGGAGGAGCTGGGGGTGTACCGAGTCGAAGAATCCCTGTATGTCTACTGCAAGGACAGAACATATGAGGCCTTCTGAGTGGGCATGCTCCACAATCTGTAAAAGGTGTTGGGCGGCATCGTAGACCAAATGGCCTTGACGCCCCCCATATTGGTTAGGTGGCAGCCAGTCCCGCGTGTTAGCGAGGAACTGGAGCCGGTTAGTGATTATCTTTTCAAGGAGTTTCCCTAGGGTCTCTTTGAGGGTAATGGGCCGGTACAAACACAGCGAGAATGGGTCCTTCTTGTTTGGCTTCCTGAGCATTACCACCTTTGCCGCCCACCAGCACTCTGGGTGGTGCCCCAAGCGCAGGCAGTCATTGAAAAGTGTGAGTATCTCATCAGGGTAGGCATCCACCACCCATTTCAGGGGGCAATAGCCTATTCCCAAGAGGCCCAGAGCCAACAAGTTGGATGTGTCGGCCAGTGCCCCCATAAGCTCTGATAGGAGTATGGGCGGGGCAGCTGGTTGGGTTGGTGGTAGCAGGGTGTCAGACACTGCCTGGGGTGGGGGGGGCATGAAAAAGGTTTCTCAAAAGAGCTCACCTTTTTTGTTGTCCATCTGGGTGAAGGAGCCATCTCGCCATTGTAGCGAGGGGATAGGGGTAGGTCAGTTGCCGAGGCCACACTTGGCCCAGTTCCAGATGTTGGAGGTGTCCGCTTCTGATGCCTGGTCAGCATAGAACTGCCTTTTGGCCGTCCTAATGCCCCTTTTGAAGGCTCATCTAGCTGAGGAACACTGGAGTGGGGTGGTGGCCATCATGATGGTGGATAGGAGGGTCTTGCAGTGGGGTGACCACCATGGGACTTCCATTTTTGATGGCTTGGAGAGGCGGGTGAACAGCTGGAGGGTGGTGACCATGGAGTCGATGACCGCCTTAGCTTTGGTGTCCAGGGCTTGGGTGTTGAGCCCCAGGAGGTGGAAGGCTTCTTCAAGTAGTGGGAAGGCTATGTCGGTCCATTCCTCCTTGTCGGCTGGGAGTAGCTGGCGTGTCTTTAGGACAGGAGGGGGGGGCCGAAATGGCAGTGACCAGCACAGGATACCATGGTCGGACAGTGGGGAGGGGTTGGAGGTAGCTGAATCTAGAATAGAGTCGGGGTTGACTGCAGGTGGGGCCCAGATCATGTCAATGGGGCACTGACGATGCTTGCCATTGGGCTGTGAGTCAGAGTCAGGAAGGTGGGCAGGTGTCAGGCCATGCCCACAGAAAAAGTCATCAAGGGGTTGCACCCCCAAGTCATCTCACCATGTGGCTGAGAGTTCGGACCACATGTGGTGGTTGCCACCACACATGGTCCGATTTCCCCGTCCCATGAAGAGATGACTTGAGGGCGCAACCCCTTGATGACTTTTTCTGTGGGCATGGCCTGACACCTGCCCACCTTCCTGACTCTGACTCACAGCCCAATGGCAAGCATCGTCAGTGCCCCATTGACATGATCTGGGCCCCACCTGCAGTCAACCCCGACTCTATTCTAGATTCAGCTACCTCCAACCCCTCCCCACTGTCCGACCATGGTATCCTGTGCTGGTCACTGCCATTTCGGCCCCCCCCTCCTGTCCTAAAGACACGCCAGCTACTCCCAGCCGACAAGGAGGAATGGACCGACATAGCCTTCCCACTACTTGAAGAAGCCTTCCACCTCCTGGGGCTCAACACCCAAGCCCTGGACACCAAAGCTAAGGCGGTCATCGACTCCATGGTCACCACCCTCCAGCTGTTCACCCGCCTCTCCAAGCCATCAAAAATGGAAGTCCCATGGTGGTCACCCCACTGCAAGACCCTCCTATCCACCATCATGATGGCCACCACCCCACTCCAGTGTTCCTCAGCTAGATGAGCCTTCAAAAGGGGCATTAGGACGGCCAAAAGGCAGTTCTATGCTGACCAGGCATCAGAAGCGGACACCTCCAACATCTGGAACTGGGCCAAGTGTGGCCTCGGCAACTGACCTACCCCTATCCCCTCGCTACAATGGCGAGATGGCTCCTTCACCCAGATGGACAACAAAAAAGGTGAGCTCTTTTGAGAAACCTTTTTCATGCCCCCCCCACCCCAGGCAGTGTCTGACACCCTGCTACCACCAACCCAACCAGCTGCCCCGCCCATACTCCTATCAGAGCTTATGGGGGCACTGGCCGACACATCCAACTTGTTGGCTCTGGGCCTCTTGGGAATAGGCTATTGCCCCCTGAAATGGGTGGTGGATGCCTACCCTGATGAGATACTCACACTTTTCAATGACTGCCTACGCTTGGGGCACCACCCCAAGTGCTGGCGGGTGGCAAAAGTGGTGATGCTCAGGAAGCCTAACAAGAAGGACCCATTCTCGCCGCGCTCATATCAGCCCATCACCCTTGAGGAGACCTTAGGGAAACTCCTTGAAAAGATCATAGCTAACTGGCTCCAGTTCCTCGCTAACACGAGGGGCTGGCTGCCACCCAACCAATACGGGGGGTGCCAAGGCCATTTGGTCTATGGCGCAGCCCAACACCTCCTACAAATTGTGGAGCGTGCTCACTCGGAGGGTCTCATATGCTCGGTCCTAGCGGTCGACATTCAGGGTTTCTTCGACTCAGTGCACCCCCAACTCCTCCACTGACAACTGTTGGACCTCAGTTGCATGCCAGACATGGCCAACTGGTGCTTGTCCTTCATGACAGACCAGCAGGTTGCTGTCGCCTTCAACGGCACCACCCTCCCTACCACCCCTAAACCCAACTTCGGCACCCCACAAGGATCACCAGTCTCCCCCATCCTGTCAACAATATTCGCAGGGGTAGTCCTCCAGCGCTTTCACCAAGCCGGCACCACTGCCCTGGCATATGTTGATGACCACTTACTTATTTGCATAGGTCCCTCCATGGCATCCAACTGCCGCACTCTGGCCCTCGCCTACCACCAACTGGACACCCCACTTTCACCCTCCTTGGCGATGCACTGGCTACGACAGCTGGGACACCGCCAGAGTTCAAGTTGACCCCAACACCCTGATCCGCCCCTCAATCCCATTACGGTGGTTGGGAATATGGTGGGACCTGGGCCTCTCCTTCAAGCCTCATGTTGAGCACATGCGCTCGAAGGGGCTCTCCACCCTCACCGCCCTACGCATCTTGGGTAATACCCAACGTGGCATATCGGCCCTACTCCTCCGCCACCTATACACCTCCTGTGTCCGCTCTGTCCTGTCATGGGGAGCGCCAGTATGGTACCATGGCCGCTGCCAAAAAACCCTGGTCAACTGCCTCCAGGCTGTGCAAAACACGGCCTGTTGCTGGATATTAGGCGTCTTCAAAGGTGCCTCCCCCCATTCCACCAATTTCCTTTGCTCTGTTCCCCCTCTCTCTTTCTATCTCGAGTATATAAAGACGACCCATTCTCTGTGCCTATGGCGCACCCCTCACTCTATTGGCTGTAAATTATTTAAAAACATAGCTGACAGACCTTTTTCCCTTTCTCTGCAGGTCCGAGCCCCCCGGGTTCAACGGGTCCCTGCATACATGCATCCCCCATGGACAGACCCCCTGGCCTTCACAAACGGCCGAGTCCACTTCACCACCCCCATCACCCCAGTCAGCGCGGACACTCGCAAGCAATTCATGAGTGCCACAAGGGCCCTAGGCTCCACCCCCCACATCCAAGTATTCACGGACGGCTTGCGTATCGACGACAGGTCGGGCTCGGCCATCTGTGCCATGCTAGGCCCTACCCACCTCCGGTCACGCTGACTGGAGTCCCCCACCTGTGCCACCACCACAGACACCGAGGAGTTCTCCCTCACAACAGCCCCTGGCTGGGTCATCCTTCTTGACCAGTAACCACCACCATCGACTAGTGTGGGCAGCTAAAACTCCCCCATGTCGAACCCAGGCGATTACAGGAACACACTTCGTTGAACAACTCGAACCAACCCCCCACCCGCCCCATCAGCCAACACTGATCCAGACCAGGTCGCCAGGATGGCTGCCAACTGGGTGTCCGCTGGCACCGCTGCCACTGTGAGGCACGGAACGGCCACCCCCACCACCCCCAACAGAGATCCCCTCACCGGTTTCCCACCACTGACCTCCTCCCTGGATGTCCTAGCACCCTCCCCAGCCATTGTCGACTCCCAACTGGTGTCCACCTACGACTTCACCATACAAGCACATGTGGAGTCAAGACAGGCATCCCGAGCAGGCTCACCAGCAGCCTCGGAAGGGTCGATCCATGGCTCCATAGAACATGACAAGATGGCCCCAGAAATGGCGGTCGACCCCCATACCCCCCCACAACAAGCGGGAGGCGCAAGCCTCAGGTGGAAATGCTCCTCAGCCGCCATGTCACCCCTCACCCCAAGAGGACCCCTGGCCCAACAACAGCATGAACCCCGCACCACGGGGTTCATGCATGCCCTCTCTCGAGCCCTGGACGACTTCGACAAGGAAACCCTGGGCGCCACCACCAAAGACATCGACATCAAAGCCACTCAGTTTGTAGGCGACCTCCTCTGGAAGCTCCAAACAACAGTGGCCAACATAGCGCAAGAAAGGAACAACCCCCAACACATCATCTACTGCAACACAGTAATGGCCTACAACTTTGTGAGGGAGGGGGCGGAAATCGCCCTCCCGGAACCCTTCGCCCCAGCTCGCCCCCCCCAAAGGGCCCCGGCCACCATCAGGACCTCCGGTACTGCCCCTGTGACCCCAGAAATGAGGGCGCTGACTGAAGCAGTCAAGCGCCTGACTACTGATGTGGCTTCTATTTCCCGTCAGATGGCTTCTATCAGCTCTAGGCCTGTCCAGAGACAACAGCAACAACAGCAACAACCTGCCCCCCAAACACTCACCACAGCCACCCCCACCTCCTAATCCCAAGTGGCAGCAGCAGCAGCCCCCCCGACAACCGCCAACCCATCTCTGGTAGCTCCAGCCACTGGAGCAGTCATCAACCCGGTGCAGAAGAAGAAAAAGCGCCAGTGGAAGGTGCCCCCACCCCCCACTATGTACGCCAAGGATCCAACCTTGGTCCTCACCCTGACAGTTGGCATATGGGCCAAAAACCAGAAGTCAGCTATAGCCCTGACAAAAACGTCCTGTGAGTTCTTCGCTTCCCTCCCCACCGCAGACCAAGTCCCGGTTTTGTCCTCTTCCTACAACGTAAAGGGGAACATCGTGACCACGTTTGCGATGTGCCCATCCTCCGCTAACCCTACCATGGAGACAATCATTGATCACCACTCCACAGCATATGCTACCCACATGCGCACAGAGTGCATCGCAGCAGGGATTAACGTCCCAACTGCCTTCTCGCTGACCCCCTCCAGAGTCCGCCCCCAGTCCGCCCTCTGCATCTCGATGGTGCCTTGCAAGGACTTCCTGTTTGGACAAAACAGACACACCATAACCGAGAAAGCCCTCATGGCTGAAATCCAGCACAACCCGGCACTCCACAACCTCGACTTCGTTGTCACCCCCCACTTCGCTGCCACTGAGGACCATCTGCTGATGCTTGACAGGTGCCCCATGGTTTTCTCCTTTGTCGACCCCAACGGCTCCATCCATGAGTGCCTCCTCAAGAGGCTGCGGGTATGGATGTTCGGATCCGCCCTCCGGCTCTCGGTCCCCCCCATTCGCCCCACCCTCACCCAATGTGAGTGGTGCCAGGGCCTCAGTCACAGAACCAAGGGCTGCCGAGCCCAACCTTGTTGCGCTGACTGCACGGGTGCCCATCTGACCCGCAACCATCGCAAATCGTGTGCCCACTGCGCTACTGACACAGTGCCCGAAGGCAACACATGCCCCCACCCCCGCCTATGCAACAACTGCAAGGGTGACCATCCAGCCACCCTGCCGGCCTGCCCTAAGAAGAGGCACTACCACCAAATCGAAGAGGCCCTCGCCACCGACCCCACCAACGATCAGATGGAGGAAGTATGATAGATTTTAATTTTAATTTATTATTCCTGCAGTATTACATAATTACAAGCTGCCCCCCTGAAGGGGGGGCCCTAACTACATAACAACAGAGGCGCCCATCATCACACAACACATGAAACTGGGCGGGGGCCCTGCTCCCCAAAGGGTGCCAAGGTGTGGAGGGCCCCTATTAGTAAGGAAAGAGAAAGAGGGAGGAATACATTTTGCTACGACAATACCAAGCAGATGAAGGCAGGCAAAGGAGGTAGTTTAGAATAGGAAAGGGGGGGCGAGAGCGCCGGCCAGGACATACATGGGAGAGTCTGAAAGGCAGTCATAGATCAGAGGAAAAGGGAGGAAGCGCACCTGAAAGCTCCAAGAGAGCTGGGTCCGAGTCCTGGGGTCAGGGTCCAAGCATACGACTCATGTATTCCCTGAGGAGGTCCAAGTCCATATCTTCATCGGTGGGGTGCCCCTCTAAGTCCATCGCAGCAAAGGCCAGGTGGATGGTGGCTGAGGTGCGGTTGGAGAGGCGGTCCAGATGCCCTGTCAGTTTCAGCCAGCGGCGTAGAACCTGGAGATGGTTTTCATCAGCCCACTCAGTGTGGTGGGTCGGGAGTGGGTCGCGGGGAGGCCAGACCTTATGGATCCATGGTCGAAAGGTACAACACCCGCCCAGGACATGGGCGGTGGATTGGGCTGGCCAGGGGGGGTGGTTGTGCCACCGGCAATGTGAAATCAGGCCATGTCTGCACCAGTAGACTGAGTCAAAGCTCAGCCAGTAGCCCCCGTAGGGACCAGCGCAACAGAGGACCTGGGCGACTGCCGAGAGCTCATGGCGGGGATGGTCGACCGACTGGGTGAGAAGCTTCCGTGGTCAGTGGGAGGGGATGCTGTTGACTGCCAAGTACTTGTCGGCTGTCAAGGCTAGTGGGTGGGCGAGAGAAAGGGACCATTGTTCCATTAATGTGTTGACAGCGGCCTCCTTCAATGCGGAGGTAGAGGGGGTGAGGGAAGACGAGGGGAGATTTGTTGCGAACTTGGCCTCTTGGTCAGCCCATTCATTCCCCAGTATGTCGGAATGACCCGGACACCAGACGAAATGTATGGCGAGTTCCGGATATGAGTCCAAGAGAGTCTGGACCCCAGCCTTCCATTGATGAAGGAGGTGGGCGCCTGGGGCCGGCACCCATGTGCAGATAAGGTGGAGTGCCGTCAGCGAATCTGACAGAAAGAAGATGTCAGATGCGACAGGCAGTAGATCCCGGAGGTGGTGTGCAGCCCACATGGGTGCGGAGGTGAGGGAGAAGACTTCTGCGTCCGTTGCTGTAGCACATGTGGAGGAGGCAAGTCGGCGAGATTTTAGGCAGGTGAGGCCCATCATGGCGCAGACAGCAGAACCAGACTTCGTCCCCATGCAGGAGCCATCAGTGAAGACCTGGAGGTGGGGGAGGGTGCTCAGGGAGCGAGCGGCTTCCACAAATTCCTCATGGGTGTCTTTGCTGACCGGAGTGATAGGAGAGGCAAACGATACTCATCCATTCGTAAATGCCAGAGGATCCATCCAAGGGGGATGAGTGTATGCAGGGACCGGTTGAACCCAAGGGACCCGGACCTGCAGAGAAGTGTAAAAGGGGCGGTTAGTTACAGTTTTATAATAGCATTTTCTACTGACGGAGTGCAGGGTGCGCCAGAGACGCAGAGAATGGAGAGTCTTTGCATATTCGAAATAATACAAGAGTGGGGGAAGGGAACAAAGGAAATTTGTAGAAAAGGGAGAGGCACCTTTGTAGATGCTGAGAATCCATCTGCATGCCGTGTTTTGCACAGCCTGCAGGCGGCTTACTAAAGTTTTTTGGCGCTGCCCATGGTACCAAACCGGCACCCCCCAAGTGAGAACCGAGTGGATGCAGGCGGTGTACAGGCGACGTAGGAGAAGGGCCGAGATGCCGCGTTCAGTGTTGCCAAGGATGCAGAGGGCAGTGAGGGTGGAGAGGCCTTTGGAACGCATGCACTCCACATGGGCCTTGAAGGTTAGGGCAGGATCCCACCAAATCCCCAGCCAACGGAGAGGGATCGAAGGTCGGATGAGTGTGGTGGGGTCGACCTGGACCCCGGCTGTGTCCCAGTTGGTGTATGCTGAGGTGTGGTGCCGGGGCAGGTGGAAGTGTAGGCACTCCATCTTGGCGGCCTCGATGTTGAGACCAATGTCACCAAAGAGGGCATCAAGTTGGTGGTAAGCGGCGGATAGTTGCTGGCAGTTGGATGCCACACTGGGTCCGATGCGCACAAGGAGGTGATTGTCTACATATGCAAGGGTGGTGGTGCCGGTTTGGTGAAATTTCCAGAGGACCACACCCGCGAATATGGTGGAGAGGATAGGGGATACCGGCGACCCTTGGGGGGTGCCGAGGTCGGGTTTCTGGGCAGTTGGGAGGGTGGTGCCATCGAAGGCAATGGCGACCTGCCGATCCGTCATAAAGGACAGGCACCAGTCCGCCATGTCTGGTGGGCACTGGAGGTCCAGCAGTTGTTGGTGGAGGAGTTGCAGGTGCACCGAGTTGAAGAAACCCTGTATGTCGACCACGAGGACCGAGCATACCAGGCCCTCTGCATGGGTGCATTCTGCAATCTGTAGGAGGTGCTGGGCGGTGTCGTAGACTGAGTGTCCTTGATGCCCCACATATTGGTTAGGTGGCAACCAGTCCCATGTGTTAGTGAGGAACTGGAGCTGGTTAGTGATAATTTTTTCCAGGAGTTTCCCTAGGGTCTCCTCGAGGGTGATGGGCCAATAAGATCTCAGTGAGAAGGGGTCCTTCTTGTTAGGCTTCTGTAGCATTACCACTTTTGCCACCCACCAGCACTTGGGGTGGTGCCCCATGCGTAGACAGTCATTGAAAAGGGTAAGGATCTCGCCAGGGTAGGCGTCTACCACCCATTTTAGTGGGTGGTAGCCAATCCCTGAGAGGCCCAGAGCTGACAAGTTGGAGGTGTCGGCCAGTGCCCCTGTGAGCTCCGTAAGGAGTATGGGCAGGGCAGCTGGTTGGGGGGGAGGCAGTAGGGTGAGGGCCACTTGTTGGGGTGGTGGGGGTGCGAAGAAAGTAGCGTGGAAGAGCTCACCTTTCTCGGCATCCGATTGGGTGAAGGTGCCATTGCATTTCTTGAGCAAGGGGATTGGAGTGGGTCGGTTGCCGAGGCCACACTTGGCCCAGTTCCAGATGTTGGAGGCGTCTGCCCGGTCGGCTTGTTCGGCATAGAAATGCCGTTTGGCCGCTTGAATGCCGCGTTTGAATGTGCGGCGGGCTGCTGATCGCTGAAGGGGGGTGGCGGCCGTTGCAATTGCCTGGAGGAGCGACTTACAGGTTGGGGTCCACCAGGGGACCTCAGTTTTTGATGGCTTGGTGAGTCTGGTGAAGGGGGTGAGGGTGGTGATCATAGAGTCGACCACTGCTTGCGCTTTGACATTGAGGGTGGTGGGGTTGTCCGCTGGCAGGAGGAAAGCGGATTCGAGTAGGGGGAAGGTGATGTTGGACCACTCCTCTCTGTCGGCTGGGAGAAGCCGACGCATTTTCATAACTGGAGGGGGGGCCGAGATGGCACAGACCAGTGCAACATTGCATGGTCAGACATTGGGGAGGTGGTTGATGAACCCAAGTCTATAATGAAATCGGGGTTGATTGCAGGTGGGGCCCAGATCATGTCAATGGGGCACCACTGATGATTGTCAACGGGCTGCGAGTCAGAGTCCGGGAGGTGGGCTGGCTCGAGGCCATGCTCCCAGAAGAAGTCATTGAGGGGTTGCGCCCTCAAATCCTCCTGCCAAGCGGCAAGGAGTATGGACCACGAGTGGTGGCGATGGTTGAAGTCACCTGCCACTAGCAGGGTGGAGGCCAAGGCTGGCGGGATCATGAAGAGGAATGACTCACCAGGGTATTGCAGGGTAGTGTGGGTGTGGTCCGGCGCATGCATACCATAGAAGTTGCAGAGGCAGAGTGTCAGTTGGGAGTGGATTTTGATGGTGAGGACATCAGTGCCGGATGAGGTGGTGCCAAGGACTGACCATGCTGTTGAGGGGATGGCGCATGATACATATGTAACTACCTGGGGCCGGGTGGCTGGGGGTAGGACAGCTATGTACCTGGGGAGGGAGGGTATGTTCAGGACTGGGGTGCCAGTTGGGTTGGTGAGGGAGGGCTGGAGGCCGATTTGGTACCAGGGCAGTTCCTGTATCAAAATGACAGTGGGTGGGGATGGGTCAGTAGTAAGGATCGGGATAAGGGAATGGACTGCAGCTAGGGAGTGAGCGGCATTCCACTGAAGAATAGAGATGTCTCTATTCATTGGTCCTCCATGTGGTCATTGTTGGGTCCATCAATAGCTGCCTTGATCTGACGAAAACGCTGTTTCTTGGGACACTGCTGGAGGGTAGCGGGGTGGTTGCCTTTGCAATTGGTGCAGTAGCAAGGGTGAGGGCAGAGGTCGCCCTCAATGGCTTCGGAGGTGCAAGATGTGCATGACTTTCGGTGGTTGTGGGTGAGGTGTCCTCCCCCACAGTCGGTGCAGCAGGGCTGGGCGTGGCACCCTCTCATTCCATGACCTAGGCCCTGGCAGCACTCACATTGAGTGAGGCCAGGACGGTATGGTGGGACGGAGAGGGAGAGAGCCGAGCCGAATAACCATACTCGTGGGTGCTTGAGGAGCTGAGCCTGGATGGATCCGTTGGGGTCAGAGAAGGAGAATGCCACAGGGCACTTCTGGAGGGTCAGGAGGTGTTCCTCGGTGGCAGCAAAGTGAGGGTCGACAACAAAGTCGAGGGGGCGGAGGGACGGATTGTTCCGGATTTCGGCCATGAGGGCCTTCGGGGAGATGGTGTGGCCGTTCTGGCCGAAAAGGTAGTCGACGCACAGCACCATGGAGATGTGGAGCGCCGACCTGGGGTGGACGCGGATGGGGGTGAGTGCATACTGCTCGGGGATCTTGTCGACTGCTATCGAGAGGCAATGCTCGCGCATGTGGGCTGCAAAGGCCGCGGAGTGTCGATCAATGATCATATCCATGGCTGGTGAGGCGGAAGAGGGGCGCTTGGCGAACAAGGTCATGAGGTTCCCCTTTATGTTGAAAGAGGAGGCCAAGATGGTGACCTGGTCAGCAGTGGGGAGGGAAGAAAAGAACTCACAGGTGGTAGCAGTGAGGCGCATTGCCGGGAGCTGAATCTCGGCTTTGAGCGCAATGGCCAGGATGAGGACCAGGGTCGGGTCTTTAGCGTACATTGGGGGTGGGGGCGGGACTTGGCATTGCTTTTTCTTCTTTTTGTGGGTCATCATTGTGAATACGGTGCCTGGGGCAGGTGCAACTGGGTTGGGGTTGGAGGCGGTAGGTGGTGCTGGGGCAGCCGCCACCTGGGTGTAGGAAGTTGGTGCTGCGGTGATAGCAGCCTGGGCGGTGGTGGTAGGGGCCTGGGCCTTCTGGGCCTGTGGGGCGCAGGGGGCGGGCTGGTTGATGAGGGTGGAGACCTGTCTGGAGATGGAAGCAACCTCTGTGGAGAGCTGCTTAACAATGTTAGTCAGCGCTGCCACGTCAGGTGATACATTAGTTGGTCCTGGGGTCCGGTTCTGGGCGAAGGGTTGGGGGGTGGTGGCTGGGGTCCTTTGGCGGGGGGGAGCTGGGGCGAAGGGTGCTGGGAGGGAGGCTTCTGCCCCCTTCCTGGCAAAGTTATAGGCCATCTCCATATTTTGGGAGACTATGTACTGGGGGTCCTTCTCATCCCTGATGACACCAGCGATAGTTTGTTGGAGGTTCCAGAAAAGGTCCCCTACAAACTGGGCGGTGGCGGTATCGGTCTTGGCGATGTTGGTGTGTAGGGTCTTCTGGTTGAAGTCCTCCAAGGTGCGGGATAGGGAGTACATAAAGCCTGCCATGTGTGGCTCGAACTGGTCTCGAGGGCAGGGGCAGGGGGTGTGCGGTGAGAGGTTCTCTGTGGAGTGCTTGTGAGTGAGCAGCGGCGAGGGGGTGTGGGGGTTCTTGAGGATGTCTTCCATTTCGACAAACTCGTTGGAGCCGGCAGAGGGGGGACGGCTGACATGCGCGAACAAGCAAGTGAACTCAGTGTTCAAAACTCCGATGATGGGGGATGGGGTGAGGCAGAGCAGGTCTGGAGACGAGGCCAGAACGCCTGGGTCGATAGAGGCATAGGGGGTGGGGGTGTTGTCACACTGGGTGGCGGCGACTGTGTGGGCAGCCATGTTAGAGGCCGCTTTGGCTGCCCTGGCAGTGGCGAGGCTTGCTGATGAGGACGGAGGGGTGGTGGAGGATGTTGTTGTGCGATGGAGGGCTTTCCTGTAGTCACCTGGGTTCGACATGGGGGAGTTTTAGCTGCCCACACTAGTCGATGGTGGTGGTTACTGGTCAAGAAGGATGAGGAAGTATGATAGAGAAACTCTCTATCCTGCAGTGGAATGCCGCCTGCTCACTAGCAGTGATAAACTCCTTAATCCCTGTCCTTACAGCTGACCCCTCCCCCCTGCACCTGATTCTTATACAGGAACCACCCTGGTACCAAATAGGGCTGCAACCCTCACCCACCGACCCAACCGGCATCCCGGTCCTCAACGTCCCAACCATCCCAGGATACATACCTGTTCTACCACCAGAGGTCCATCCTCACGTGGTCATGTATGTATCCAGGGCCCTCCCCCCAACCTCATGGTCGATCCTCGGAGCCGCCTCGCATGGCACTGATGTACTCACACTGGAGGTCCGATCCCAACTCACCCTCCGGGTGTGCAACTACTATGGTATGCACCCTCTGGACTGAGAGAACGCCTCCCCCCAGTACCCAGGTGAGTCCTTTTTATTCTCACTCCCCTCAGTGCTTGCCACCACTCTACTTGTGGCAGGCAACTTCAACCATTGCCACCACATGTGGTCCGAATTCCCAGTCCCACGACGAGACGACTTGGGGGCGCAACCCCTTGATGACTTTTTCCGTGGGCATGGCCTGGCGCCTGCCCATATCCCTGACTCTGACTCAAGGCCTGACGGCAATCGTCATCAGTGCCCCATTGACATGATCTGGGCCCCACCCACAGTCAACCCTGACTCTATTTTAGACTCGGCTACCTCCGACCCTTCCCCGCTGTCTGACCACACTATCCTGCAGTGGTCACTGCCATTTCTGCCCCCCCCTCCTGTCCTAAAGACACACTGGCTGCTACCAGCCGACAAGGAGGAATGGACCGACATAGCCTTCCCTCTACTTGAAGCAGCCTTCCATCTCCCAGGGCTCGACACCTGCGCCCTGGACATCAAAGCAAGGGCAGTCATCGATGCTATGGTCGCCACTCTCCAGCCATTCACCCGCCTCTCAAAACCGTCAAAAATGGAAGTCCCATGGTGGTCACCCTACTGCAAGACCCTCCTATCCACCATTATGACGGCCACCACCCCCCTCCAACGTTCCTCAGCTAGACGAGCCTTCAAGAGAGGTGTCAGGATGGCCAAATGGCAGTTCTATGCTGACCAGGCCTCAGAAGCGGATGCCACCAATATCTGGAACTGGGCCAAACGCGGCCTCAGCAACTGACCGACCCCTATCCCCTCGCTCAAATGACGAGACGGCTCCTTCACCCAGATGGACAATGAGAAAGGTGAGCTCTTTCGCAAAACCTTCTTCATGCCCCCCCCCACCCCAGGCAGTGAACAATACCCTGCCACCACCAACTCAACCAGCTGCCCTGCCCATTCTCCTATCAGAGCTCATGGGGGCACTGGCAGACACATCCAACTTGTTGGCCCCGGGCCTCTCGGGAATAGGCTATCACCCCCTGAAATGGGCAGTTGATGCCTACCCTGATGAGATACTCACGCTTTTCAACAACTGCCTCCGCTTGGGACACCACCCCGAGTGCTGGCAGGCGGCAAAAGTGGTAATGCTCAGGAAGCCTAACAAGAAGGACCCTTTCTCACTGCGGTCATACCGGCCCATCACCCTCGAGGAGACCATAGGGAAACTCCTCGAAAAGATAATAGCTAACTGGCTCCAATTCCTCGCTAACACGCAGGGTTGGCTGCCACCTAACCAGTACGGGGGACACCAAGGCCATTCAGTCTATGACGCCGCCCAACACCTCTTACAGACTGCAGAATGCGCTCACTCGGAGGGCCTCATCTGCTTGGTCCTAGCAGTCGACATTCAGGGTTTCTTCGATTCAGTGCACCCCCAACTCCTCCACCGACAACTGTTAGACCTTGGTTGTGTGCCAGACATGGCTGACTGGTGCCTGTCTTTCATGACGGACCGGCAGGTTGCTATTGCTTTCGATGGCACCACCCTCCCTACTGCCCCTAAACCGGATTTTGGCACCCCTCAGGGATCGCCAGTCTCCCCCATCCTGTTGACAATTTTCATGGGGGGTGGTCCTCCAGCGCTTTCACCAAGCTGGCACCACCGCCCTGGCATACATCGACAACCACTTACTTATCTGTGTAGGTCCCTCAGTGGCATTCAACTGCTGCGCTCTTGCCCGCGCCTACCAACAACTAGACACCCTCTTTGGCACCATCAGTCTCAACATCGAAGCAGCCAAGACAGAGTGCCTCCACTTCCACCCCCCTCAACGACACACTGGCTATGACAGCTGGGACACTGCTGGCGTCCAGGTCGACCCCAACACTCTGATCCACCCCTCCATCCCACTCAGGTGGCTAGGGATATGGTGGGATCCAGGCCTCTCCTTCAAGCCCCATATTGAGCGTATGCGCTCCAAAGGGCTCTCCACCCTCGCCACACTCCGCATTTTAGGCAACACCCAACGCGGCATCTTGGCCCCCCTCCTCTGCCACCTATACACCTCCTGCATCCACTCAGTCCTGTCCTGGGGCGCACTGGTATGGTACCACCGCCACCGCCAAAAAACTTTGGTAAACCGCCTCCAGGCTGTGCAAAACACGGCTTGCCGCTGGATATTGGGCATCTTCAAAGGCGCCTCCCCCCATTCCACTAATTTTCTCTGCTCTGTCCCTCCTCTCTCTTTCTACTTCGAGTATATAAAGACTACCCATTCTCTGCGCCTATGGTGCACCCCTCACTCCATTGGCCATAAATTATTTAAAAACGTAGCTAACAGACCTTTTTCACTTTCTCTGCAGATCCGAGCCCCCCGGGTTCAACAGGTCCCTGCATACACACATCCCCCATGGATGGACCCCCTGGCCTTTACCAACGGCCGAGTCCGCTTCACCACCCCCATCACCCCAGTAAGCACCGACACACAAAAGTCCTTTGTAATGGCCGCACACCAACTTGGCCAAACTCCACATGTCCAGGTATTCACTGACGGCTCCTGCATTGACAATAAGTCAGGCTCGGCCATCTGTGCCATGATGGGCCACACTCGCCTTCGGTCTCACCGACTGGAGTCCCCCACCTGTGCAACAGCCATGGATGCAGAGGAATTCTCCCTCGCTACTGCCCTGGGCTGGATAGCATGCTGCCTCCCCACACAACTGTGGGTCGCATCAGACATCTTCTTCTTGTCCGATTCGCTGACCACCCTCCACCTCTTCCACACTTGGGCTGCCACCCCCGGTGCCCACCTCCTACACATCTGGAAAGCAGGTGTGGAGACTCTGCTGGACTCATACCCCCAGCTCACCATTCATTTCGTCTGGTGCCCTGGTCACTCGGACATCCCCGGCAATGAATGGGCTGACATGGAAGCGAAGCTGGCAACTGAGCTCCCCCCATCTGACCTCAAACCATCCACCTCCGCACTAAAAGAGGTCGCCCTCTGCACCCTCATGGAATGATGGTCACTCTTGCTAGCCTGCCCCCTCGCATCAACTGCCGACAAATACTTGGCAGTTCACAGCCTCCCCTCTCATCGACCTAGAAAGCTGCTCATGCATTCAGTCGACCACCCACGCAATGAGCTATCCACAGTCGCCCAGGTCCTCTGCCATGCCAGTCCCTATGGGGGATACTGGCTGAGTTTTGACTCAACCTACCGGTGCAGGCATGGCCTGATCTCACACTGCAGGTGGCACAACCACCCTCCATGGCCCGCGCAGTCGACCGCCCACATCCTCGGCAGCTGTAGCACTTTCCACTTGTGGATACAATGCATATGGCCACCTCAGGACCCTCTCCCAGTCCACCACTCAGAGTGGGCTGAAGAAAACTGCCTCCCGGTTCTGCGCCGCTGGCTAAAGCTGACGGGGCACCTTAACCACCTCTCTGACCACACCGCAGGCGCCATAAGGCTATCCTTTGCCACTATGGACCTAGACGGCCACCCAACAGACAAAGATATGGACCTTGACCTCCTATGGGAATACATGCGTTGTATGCTTGGACCTCGAACCCAGGACTCAGACCCAGCCCTTTTGGAGCTATCAGGTATGCTCCCTCCCTTCCCATCTGATTAACGCCCATCTTTCGAATTCCTCTCGATACGTCTCGGCCGGTGCTCTCACCCTCCCTTTCCAGTTCTAAGCTTCTTACTTTAACCTGCCCTTACCTGCATGGTTTGTTTGTAGCGATATGTATTCCTCCTTCTCGTGTTTTTTCCTACTAAATAGGGGCTCTACACACTATGGCACCCCTTGGGGAGCAGAGCCCCCGCCCAGTTTTGTGTGATGCGCAATGATGGGTGCCTCCATTGTTATGTAGTTAGGGCCCCCCCTTCAGGGGGGCAGCTTGTAATTATGTAATACTGCAGGAATAATAATAATAAAAAATAATAAAAATAAAAAAGGTCTGAGCCCCTCAGGTTCAACAAGTCCCCGCATACACGCATCCCCCATGGACGGACCCTCTGGCCTTCACCAACAGCCAGGTTCACTTCACCACCCCCATCACACCGGTCAGTGCTGACACCCACAAACAATTTGTGAGAGCCACGCATGACCTAGGATCCACCCCCCACATCCAGGTCTACACTGATGGCTCCTGCATTGACAATAAGTCAGGCTCAGCCATCTTTTTTATTTTTATTTTTAATTATTATTCCTGCAGTATTACATAATTACAAGCTGCCCCCCCGAAGGGGGGGCCCTAACTACATAACAATGGAGGCACCCATCATTGTGCATTGCACAAAACTGGGCGGGGGCTCTGCTCCCCGAAGTGTGGAGAGCCCCTATTTAGTAAGACAAAACGCGAGAGGGAGGAATACATATCGCTACGAACTAACCAAGCAGGTAAGAGCAGGTTAAAGTAAGAAGCTTAGAAGAGGGAAAGGGAGGGCGAGAGTGCTGGCCAAGACATATCCATAGGAATCCAAAAGACGGGCACTAGTCAGAAGGGAAAGGAGGGAGCATACCTGATAGCTCCAAAAGGGCTGGGTCCGAGTCCTGGGTTCGAGGTCCAAGCATATGACACATGTATTCCCGTAGGAGGTCGAGGTCCATATCTTCGTCTGTTGGGTGGCCGTCTTGGTCCATCGCAGCGAATGACAGCTGGATGGCACCTGCAGCATGGTCAGAGAGGCAGTTAAGGTGCCCTGTCAGCTTAAGCCAGCAGTGCAAAACCGGGAGGCGGTTTTTGTCAGCCCACTCTGAGTGGTGGACTGGAAGAGGGTCCTGAGGTGGCCATATGCGTTGTATCCATGGGTGGAAAGTGCTACAGCCGCCTAAAATGTGGGCGGTCGACTGTGCAGGCCATGGGGGGTGGTTGTGCCACCTGCAGTGCGAAATCAGGCCATGTCTGCGCCAGTAGGCTGAGTCAAAGCTCAGCCAGTAGCCCCCATAGGGACCAGTGTGGCAGAGGACCTGCGCAACTGCAGATAGCTCATTGTGTGGGTGGTCAACCGAGTGCATGAGCAGCTTTCGAGGTCGGTGAGAGGGGGGGCTGTGTACTGCCAGGTATTTGTCAGTGGTTGAGGCAAGGGGGCGGGCCAGTGAGAGTGTCCACCAGTCCATGAGGGTGCGGATGGCGACCTCTTTTAGTGCGGAGGTGGAGGGCTTTAGGTCGGATGGAGGGAGCTCTGTCACCAGTTTCGCTTCCCTGTCAGCCCATTCGTTGCTGGGGATGTCCGAGTGACTGGGGCACCAAGCAAAATGAATGGTGAGCTGGGAGTATGAGTCCAGCAGAGTCTCCACACCAGCTTTCCAGATGTGGAGGAGGTGGGTGCCAGGGGCGGCAGCCCATGTGCAGAAAAGGTGGAGAGCAGTCAGCAAATCAGACAAAAAGAAAATGTCTGATGTGACACACAGTTGTGCCAGGAGGCGGTGCACCACCCAGCTAGGGGCCATGGCAAGGGAGAATTCCTCGGTGTCTGTGGCTGTGGCACAGGAAGGGGATTCCAGTCGGCGTGACTGGAGTCTGGTGGGGCCTAGCATCGCACAGATGGCCGAGCCTGACTTCTTGCCAATGCGGGAGCTGTCCATGAATACCTGGACATGGTGGGTGGAACCCAGTTGGTGCATGGCTGTTACATAGGACTTATGTGTGTCGGCGCTGACCGGGGTGGTGGGGTGGTGAAGTGGACATGGCCTCAAGTGAATGCCAGAGGATCTGTCCATGGGGGATGCGTGTATGCAGGGACTTGCTGAACCTGAGGAGCTTGGACCTGCAGAGAAAGGGAAAAAGGTCTGTTAGCTATGTTTTTAAATAATTTTCGGCCAATAGAGTGAGGGGTGCACCAGAGGCACAGAGAATGGGTCGTTTTTATATACTCAAAGTAGAAAGAAAGAGGGGGAACAGAGCAAAGGAAATTGGTGGAGTGGGGGGAGGCGCCTTTGAAGACACCCAGAATCCAACGACAGGCCATGTTTTGTACAGTCTGGAGGCAGTTTACCAAGGTTTTTTGGCAGCAGCCATGGTACCACACCGGCGCACCCCAGGACAGGACGAAGCAGATGCAGGAGGTGTATAGGCGGTGGAGGAGGAGGGCCGAGATGCCGCATTGGGTGTTGCCCAGAATGCGGAGGGCGGCTAGTGTGGACAGCCCCTTGGAGCGCATGCACTTGACATGGGGCTTGAATGAGAGGCCCGGGTCCCACCAGATCCCCAACTACCAGAGTGGGATTGAGAGGCAGATCAGGGTGTTGGGGTTGACCTGTACCCCAGCCGTGTCCCAGCCGTCATAGCCAGTACATTGCTGGGGAGGGTGGAAGTGGAGGCACTCCGTCTTGGCAGCTTTGATGTTGAGACCAATGGTGCTGAAGAGGGTGTCAAGTTGTTGGTAGGCACGGGCTAGGGCGCGGCAGTTGGATGCCACTGAGGGACCTATGCAAATAAGTAAATGGTCATCAACATATGCCAGGGCAGTGGTGCCGGCTTGGTGAAAGCACCGGAGGACCACCCCTGGGACACACCATCACCGAGAAGGCCCTCATGGCTGAAATCCGGCACAACCTGGCACTTCGCAACCTCGACTTCATTGTCACCCCCCACTTCGCCACCACTGAGGACCACCTGCCGACTCTCGACAGGTGCCCAGTGGTTTTCTCCTTTGTCGACCCCGATGGCTCCATACGCGAGTGCCTCCTCAAGAGGCCTCGAGTCTGGATGTTTGGATCCGCCCTCCGGCTCTCAGTTCCACCTGTTCGCCCCACCCTCACCCAATGTGAGCGGTGCCAGGGTCTTGGCCACAGGACAAAGGGCTGCCGCGCCCAACCTTGCTGTGCAGACTGCGCGGGTGCCCACCTGACCTGCAATCACTGCAAATTGTGCGCCCACTGTGCTACTGACGCAGTGCCCGAGGGCGACACATGCCCCCACCCCTGCCTCTGCAACAATTGCAAGGGCGACCATCCAGCCACTCTACTGGCATGCCCCAAGAAGAGGCAATACCGCCAAATCGAAGAGGCCCTCGCCACTGACCCCACCGACGACCAGATGGAGGAACTATGATAGAGACACTCTCTATCTTGCAGTGGAACGCCACCCACTCACTAGCAGCGATACATTCCCTAATTCCTGTCCTTACTACTGACCCATCCCCCCCACATCTAATTCTTGTCCAGGAACCCCCCTGGTACCAAATAGGATTGCAACCCTTGCTCACCGACCCAGCCGGCACCCCGGTTCTCAATGTCCCAACCATCCCAGGCTATGTACCTGTTCTACCACCAGAGCCATGCCCTTGTGTAGTCATGTATGTATCCAGGGCCCTCCCCCCCACCTCCTGGTCGATTCTCGGAGCTGCGTCACATGGCACCGACATGCTGACGGTGGAGGTACGATCTCAACTCACCATCCGGGTATGCAACTACTATGGGATGCACCCTCTGGATCAAGAGAACACCTCCCCCCAGTACCCAGGCAAGTCCTTTCTTTTCTCACTCCCCTCGGTGCTAGCCACCACTCTACTTGTGGCGGGCGACTTCAACTGTCGCCACCACACATGGTCCGACCTCTCAGCCACACAGCAAGATGACTTGGGGGCACAACCCCTCGACAACTTTTTCTGTGGGCATGGCCTGGCACCTGCCCATATTCCTGACTCTGACTCATGGCCTGACGGTGTTCGCCGTCAGTGCCCCATTGACATGATCTGGGCCCCACCCATGGTCAACCCCAACTCGATTCTAGACTCGGCTACCTCTGACCTGTCACCACTGTCTGACCACACCATTCTGCATTGGTCTTTGCTGTTTCGACCCCCCCCTCCTGTCCTAAAGACATGCCGGTTGATACCAGCTGACAAGGAGGAATGGACTGACATTGCCTTCCCTCTACTTGAAGAAGCCTTCCATCTCCTGGGGCTTTTTTTTTTTTTTTTTAAATTATTCCTGCAGAATTACATAATTACAAGCGGCCCTAACTACATAACTACAGAGGCGCCTGTCATTGTGCAGTGCACAAAACTGGGCGGGGGCCCTGCTCCCCAAAGGGTGCCGAAGTGTGAAGGGCCCCTATTAGTACATGTCAAAAAGAAGAGGGAGGAATACATATCACTACGACGATACCAAGCGGGCGAGGGCAGGCAAATGAGGTAGCTTAGAATGGAGAAAGGGAGGGTGAGAGCACCAGCTGAGACATATGATTAGGAGTCCGAAAGGCAGTCACAAGTCAGAGAGAAAGGGTGGAAGCGCACCTGAGAGCTCCAAAAGAGCTGGGTCTGAGTCCTGGGTCCTGTTAGGGCAACACTATACACCAACACGGCGCACAGGTTCTACCAGTGAAATGACTTAGGAAAGTGAGATGCAAGTTGACAAGGAGGGATCACACAGAGATAGTGGATATCCTAAGAGAACTCGACTGAGTTCCCCAGGTCTGTATTGGTTGCTACTTATACACATTTGACTACTTAAGGGCAGGTCAAATCTATAATAAACTACCAATCAGAAGCATGAAACAGTCATGATGCCATTACTATGTAATATGTCACCATACTGATGCAATATGGCGTCATTGCTCTAGAACCTTCTACTGTGACGTCATAGATCTAGAACTATCTGTGCCTGCTTGCTACTGATCAGACGAAGCGTACCTAATGACTAATCCATCATTATATAATAAAAGATGAAACTTGAATTGAAAAACATATATATCATAACAGGTCCGAGGTCTGAGCATACGATGCATGTAGTCCCAAAGGAGGTCCAGGTCCATTTTCTCATTGGTGGGGTGGCCACCTTCTTGTCCTCTTACCACCACCATCTCTGGTTTTCACTGGGGGTCATCTCGGGGTTTGTCACAGCAACCCATGCTCTGGTCTGGTATTCTACTGGGTTGACATGAGAGAAGGTTCCTGACTGTGCACCTTTTGTAAAGGAGTGCTGCTCGCTGGTCGCCGAGGTGCTGTAGTGGTGTCATCTGATGGTGCGAAAGGGGCTCACACCCGCCAGGGGGTTCGCAACCCGTCGTTAACATTGCAATGGGGGAGGATGGCTCAGTGAGTATCAAGATCCTCTCTCACATCTGCCATGCTCTCTCGGGGCATGGTGCTCGGCTGGTCCGCCTCTCGGTGGCACAAGGGGTGCATGCCTGCCAGTCGGGGGGGGACACAATGTTAACGTCCCCACACCCATGTGGGGGGGGGGTAACCCTCTGCCCTTCAGCAGTCAGCTTCGGTTGGGAGACCTCGGGTTCAGGGAGACTCGGATCTGACCTTCGGGTTGGGACTTAAAATCCTGGGGCTGCATTGTCCCTGGCATGACAAACCATAAAAACTGCCACCCCAAATCCCAAAAGGGTCTCTGATGACGTCACTAGTTGATATAAGGAGATAGGGGCTTCATAACACATGGCATTGCAGTAAGAACCAGCTGACGCGAAAGCGACAGGCCACCATGGGCCTCTTGGGAGGATAATGCTGGGGCTCACCTAGCATTTGCAGGAAGTCCCTGGTAGCTGGCCCTCTCCCATCGAAGTGGGAAGGACGCTGGTACCCCTCGAGAGGTGGTTAGTCCGAGCAGACTCCCTGGTGGCTGTAACAAGTGCTGGGGTCCAAGCGAGGGCAACACATCAACTCTGGTATGCCGTGGATCCAGAAGCGGGCCTTGTTCCTGAGTATTCCCCTTCAGGGCTCTGAAGCATGTGCCAGGGAACAGGAAACTCTGGGGGGCCTAGGAAACCCCTCCATTATGGAGCAAGCTGTAGCGGTGGGGGATAGTTCCCTCCACTGGCTCCAGAGCACTAAATCTGGCATGGGTGTGCATAGGAGTAAGTCCTATTGTGTGCTTAAGTTGATTCCCAGAAACTAGTGGCACTCTACAGTGGAAAGCGGGGTAAGGGGGGGAATGTGTAGGGTAGGGGGGGCACCCAATGGGTGGGGTAGTGCCTACAGTGCCGCAACCCCCACTCAGAATGTCTCCCTGGTGTGGCATGCCCTTCCCAATCCAGTGCGCCATAAAGGACAGCGTGTCAGGTATAAGTCCTACCAGTTGGGCATCTATGTCACGAGGAAGGTGCATGCATAGTGGGGTACTGCAAGGGTGCCCTTTAATTCTGGCCTATTCCACACATGGGCCACCGCTCCTGGCACCCACCTCCTACACATCTGGAAAGCAGGTGTGGAAACTCTGTTGGACTTGTACCCCCAACTCACTGTTCACTTCGTGTGGTGTCCCGGTCACTCAGACATCCCCGGAAATGAATGGGCTGACATGGAAGTGAAACTGGTGACTGAGCTCCCCCCATCCAACCTAAAGCCCTCCACCTCTGTGCTACAAGAAGTTGCCATCCATACCCTCATGGACTGATGGACACTTTCGCTCGCCTGCCCTCTCACATCAACCACAGACAAATATTTAGCAGTACATGGCCTCCCATCCCGATGACCCCGGAAGCTACTCATGCACTCAGTCGACCACCCCCAGAGTGAGCTATCCACAGTCACTCAAGTCCTCTGCCACGCCAGTCCCTATGGGGGATACTGGCTGAGTTTTGACTCAACCTACCGGCACAGGCATGGCCTGATTTCGCACTGCAGGTGGCACAACCACCCCCATTGGCCTACGCAGTCGACCACCCACATCCTTGGCGGCTGCAGCACCTTCCACTCATGGATATGATGCATATGGCCACCTTGGGACCCTCTCCCAGTCCACCATTCCAAGTGGGCTGACGAACACCGCCTCCTGGTTCTGCGCCATTGGCTTAAGCTAACAGGGCACCTAAACCGCCTTTCCGACCATGCTGCAGGTGCCATCAGGCTAGCATTTGCTGCGATGGAACTAGATGGCCACCCCACCAATGAAGACATGGACCTGGACCTCCTACGGGAATATATGCATTGTATGCTCAGACCCAGAACCCAGGACTCGGACCCGGCCCTTTTGGAGCTATCAGGTATGACTCCTCCCTTTCCTTCCACTTGAAGCCTGCCTTTCGAATTCCTATGAATACGTCCTGGCCAGTGCTCTCGCCACCCCTTTCTCAATTCTAAGCTTCCTACTTTGCCTGCCCTTGTCCACTTGGTTAGTTCATAGCGATATGTATTCCTCCTTCTTCTTCTGTTGTTCTCTAACTCAATAGGGGCTCTTCACACTTCGGCACCCTTTGGGGAGCAGAGCCCCTGCCCAGTTTTGTGCAATGCACAATGATGGGTGCCTCTGTAGTTATGTAGTTAGGGCCCCCCCTTTGGGGGGGCAGCTTGTAATTATCTAATACTGCAGGAATAATAATTAAAAAAAATTAAAAAAAATGATCAACTCGACCACCCCTCCCACCTCCCTCATCGGCCAGCGCAGATGCCGACAGGGCCACCAGGGCCACCACCAACTGGGTGGCTGCTGGCAACGTAGCCGCTGCAATGCACAGCACAACCCCCACCCCTGCCCAAATCGACCCAGGCCTCCTGGCGTCATCCCCAGATGCTCTCCGGCTTGCCCCATCCCCCATCATAGGAGTCTCGAACACCAAGTTCACTCGTATGTTCGAGCACATTAGCTGCCCCCCCTCCTCAGGCTCCAACCCCCCCACCGGCTCCAATGTGTCTGGCAAAATGGAAGACATCCTCAAGAACCCTCACACACCTTTGCCGCCACTCACCAACAAGCGCTCATCCGAAAACCTCTCCCCACACACACCTCGACCCCGCCCTTGATCTCAGTTCGAGCTGCACACGTCGAACTTCATGTACTCCATCTCCCAAGCACTTGAGGACTTCGACTGGAAGACTCACCGCTCCAGTGCTGCAGAGACCGACTGAGCAGCGGGCCAGTTCATTGGCGACCTCCTATGGAATGTCCAACAGACCATTGCCAGCGTTTTTAGGGACAAGAAGGACCCCCAACACATCATCTCCTGCAACTTGGAGATGGCCTACAACATCACAAGGGGGGGGGGTGGAAGCCTCCCTGCCAGTGCCTTTCACCCCAGCCCACCCCCAACAAAGGACCCCAGCCACCACCACCCAACCCTCTGCCCCAACCAGGACCCCCAGAACTACTAACATGTCACCTGATGTGGTGGCGCTGACTAACATTGTGAAACAGCTCTCCACAGAAGTTGCCACCATCTCCCGACAAGTCTCCACACTCATCGACCAGCCCACACCCCATGCCCCACAGGCCCAGAAGGCCCAGGCCCCCACCACCACCACCACACCCGCCCAGGCCACCATCACTGCAGCACCCACCTCCTATGCCCAGGTGGCGGCTTCCCCGGCCCCACCCACCATGGCCAACCCCAACCCAGTTGCCCCAGCCCCCAGCACCACCTTCACCACTGTGATGCACAAGAAGAAAAAGAAACAATGTCAGGTCCCACCCCCACCCCCGGTATACACCAAGGACCCAACCCTGGTCCTCATCCCAGCCATTGTCCCCAAAACTGAACTCCAGCTCCTGGCTATGTGCCTCACCACCACCGCCCATGAGTTTTTCACCTCCCTCCCCACTGCTGACCAGGTCACAGTCTTGGCTTCCTCCTTCAACATAAAAGGAAACCTCGTGACCTCTTTCACCAAACGCCCCTCCTCCACCTCCCCTGCCACGGACATGATCATTGATCGACACTCCGCAGCATTCACGGCCCACATGCACAACAGGTGCCTATCCACGACAGCTGACCAAATCTCCGCCCAATTCACCCTCACCCCAGTCCGTGTCTGTCCCTGGTCTGCCCTCCACATCTCCATGGTGCCCTGTGTGGATTACCTATTCAGCCAGAACGGCCACACCATCTCCCCAAAGGCCCTCATGGCTGAAATTTGGAACAACCCATCACTCCGCACCCTCGACTTTGTAGTCGACCCCCACTTCGCTGCCACCAAGGACCACCTCCCAACCCTTCAAAAGTGCCCCATGGCCTTCTCCTTCTCTGACCCCGATGGATCAACATGTGCCCAGCTGCTTAAGTGACCACATGTCTGGCTGTTTGGCTCTGCCCTCTCCCTCTCCGTCCCTCCCTACCGCCCCAGCCTCACTCAATGTGAGCGCTGTCAGGGCCTAGGCCATGGGACAAAAGGCTGCCACGCCCAGCCATGTTGTGCCGACTGTGGGGGGGGACACCTAACCCACAACCACCGTAAGTCATGCGCATCCTGTGCCACCGAAGCCATTGAGGGTGACCACTGCCCTCACCCTCGCTACTGCACAAACTGCAAAGGCGACCACCCCACCACCCTCCCTCAGTGTCCCAAGAAATGGCATTACCGCCAGATCCTGGAGGCCGTTGAGGGGCCCGAAGACGAACCTATGGAGGACCAATGAATAGAGACATCTCTATTCTTCAGTGGAATGCCACCCACTCCCTAGCCGCAGTCCATTCCCTCATTCCAATCCTTACCACTGACCCATCTCCACCCACCATCATTTTGATTCAGGAACCACCCTGGTATCAGATTGGCCTCCAACCTTCACTCACTGACCCAGTGGGCATGCCGGTACTCAATGTCCCATCCCTCCCAGGATACGTAGCTGTCCTTCCCCCAGCCACCCAGCCAAGGGTCGTTATGTATGTATCCTGGGCCATCCCACCAACTGCCTGGTCAGTCTTAGGCGCCACATCCTCCGGCACCAACGTCGGAGCCATTGAAATCTGCTCCCACTTGGCAATCCACCTCTGCAACTATTATGGCATGCACGCCCCAGACTGCACCACTGCCACCCCCCTCTACCCAGGTGAGTCTTTTCTCTTCACAATCCCACCAGCCCTGGCCTCCACTCTACTCATGGCTGGCGACTTCAACCATTGTCACCACTCATGGTCTGAACTCCTAGCCTCACGGCAGGAGGACTTGAGGGCACAACCCCTCAATGACTTCTTCCGGGAGCATGGCCTTGCACCAGCTCACCTCCCGGACTCTGACTCACAGCCTGTCGACAATTGTTGATGGTGCCCAATTGACATGATCTGGTCCCCCCTGCAATCAACCCCGATTCAATTCTAGACTCAGGCACCTCAACCACCTCCGCCCTGTCTGACCATGCAATACTACACTGGTCCCTGCCATCCCGGCCCCCACCTCCCACTGTCAAAACCCGCCAGCTACTACCGACTGACAAGGAGGAGTGGACCGACATTGCCTTTCCACTACTCAAAGCCACCTTCCTCCAACCAGTGGACAACATCCTCACCCTTGATGTCAAAGCACAGGCAGTGGTCGACTCCATGATCGCTGCCCTCGCCCCCTTCACCAGAATCAGCAAGCCATCCAAAACAGAGATCCCATGGTGGACCCTGACCTGCAAATCGCTCCTCCAGGCGATTTCAGCAGCCCCCACCCCCCTTCAGCAGTCAGCAGCCTGCCATGCTTTTAAGCAGGGCATCTGGGCAGCAAAACGGCACTTCTACGCCGAGCAAGCAGACCAAGCAGACGCCTCCAACATCTGGGGCTGGGCCAAACGAGGCCTCGGCAACCACCCCACACCAATCCCCTCGCTCAAAAAGTGAGACGGCTCCTTCACCAAAATGGACAATGAGAAAGGTGAGCTCTTCTGCATGACTTTCTTCATGTCCCCACCACCCCAGCAGGCGGACAACACTCCACCGCCCCCTCCCCACCCAGCTGCCCCACCCATACTCCTTACAGAGCTCATGGGGGCACTGGCCGATACCTCCAACTTGTCGGCCCCGGGCCTCTCAGGGATCGGATACTGCCCTCTCAAATGGGTGGTAGACGCTTACCCCGATGAGACACTTGCCCTTTTCAATGACTGCCTGTGCATGGGGCACCACCCTAAGTGCTGGTGGGTGGCAAAAGTGGTAATGCTCCAGAAGCCAAACAAGAAGGATCCCTTCTTGCCATGCTCATACCAGCCCATCACCCTCGAGGAGACCCTAGGGAAACTCTTTGAAAAGATTATTGCTAACCGGCTCCAGTTCCTCACTAACACGAGGGACTGGCTGCCACCCAACCAATACAGGGGACACCAAGGACACTCTGTCTACGATGCCGCCCAGCACCTGTTACAGATTGCGGAGTGAGCCCATGCCAAAGGCTGCATATGTTCGGTCCTAGTGGTCGACATACAGGGTTTCTTCGACTCAGTACACCCACAACTCCTCCACCGGCAACTGCTGGACCTCCAGTGCCCACCCAACATGGCAGACTGGTGCCTGTCCTTCATGATGGACTGGCAGGTGGCCATCACTTTCGACAGCACCACCCTCCCAACAGCCCAGAAACCCAACCTCGGCACCCCCCAAGGGTCACCGGTCTCCCCGATCCTCTCGACCATATTCGTGGGCATGGTCCTCCGGAAATTTCACCAAACTGGCACCACCGCCCTAGCATATGTAGATGACCACCTCCTGGTATGCGTCGGACCAAGTGTAGCATCAAACTGCCAGCAACTGTCTAATGCATACCACCAACTTAATGCCCATTTCGGGGCCATTGGCCTCAATATCGAAGCCACTAAAACAGAGTGCCTCCACTTCCACCCACCCTGGCACTGCTCAGCCGCCTACACTGACTGGGACACCGCCAGAGTTTGGGTTGCCCCCACCACGCTCATCCAACCCTCTATCCCACTTTGCTGGCTGGGAATATGGTGGGACCCTGCCCTCACCTTCAAGGCTCATGTGGAACAGATGCGCTCCAAGGGCCTCTCCACTCTTGCCACCCTCCGCATTCTTGGCAACACTGAATGCGGCATCTTGGCCCTCCTCCTCTGTCGACTGTACACTGCCTGCATCCACTCTGTCCTCACATGGGGCGTGCCAGTATGGTATCATGGCCAGCGCCAAAAGACATTAGTAAGCCGCCTGCAGACTGTGCAAAACACGGCATGCAGATGGATTCTGGGCGTCTACAAAGGCGCCTCCCCCTTCTCCACAAATTTCCTTTGCTCCCTTCCCCCCCCTCCTTACTATTTTGAATATGCTAAGACCCTCCATTCTCTGTGCCTCTGGCGCACCCCACACTCTGTTGGTAGAAAATATTATTATAAAACAGTAACTAACCGTCCCTTTTCCACTTCTCTGCAGGTCTGGGTCCCTTGGGTTCAGCCGGTTCCTGCATACACTCATCCCCCATGGATGGATCCTCTGGCATTTATGAATGGAAGAGTTTCGTTTGCCACTCCTATCACTCCGGTCAGCAAAGACACCCACAAGGAATTTGTGGATGCTGCAAGCTCCCTGAGCACCCTCCCCCACCTCCAGGTTTTCACCAATGGCTCCCACATTGGCTCCAAGTCTGGATCAGCTGTCTGCACCATGCGGGGCCTCACCCGCCTCAAGTCCCGCTGGCTGGCCTCCCCCACCTGTGCAACAGCCACAGATGCAGAAATCTTCTCTCTCACCTCCACACTGAGCTGGGCTGCACACCACCTACGGGAGCTCCTGCCTGTCGCATCTGACATCTTTTTCTTGTCAGATTTGCTGATGGCACTCCACCTGATCCGCACATGGGCGCCAGTTCCAGGTGCGCATCTCCTCCATCAATGGAAGGCAGGGGTCCAGACTCTATTGGACTCATACCTGGACCTTTCCGTTCATTTCATATGGTGCCCGGGTCACTCCGACATCCCCAGGAATGAATGGGTGGACCACGAGGCGAAGTTTGTGATGAACCTACCCCCATCTTCCCTCGCCCCCTCCACCTCAGCACTGAAAGAGGCCGCTGTCAACACACTCATGGAATGATGGTCCCTCTCACTGGCCTGCCCTCTCGCCTCGACAGCTGACAAATACTTAGCTGTCAATGGGGTCCCTTCCCACATTCCCCAAAAGCTTATCACACAGTTGGTGGACCACCCTCACCACGAACTCGCTGCAGTCGCTCAGGTCCTCTGCCATGCTGGTCCCTATGGGGGCTACTGGCTGAGCTTCGACTCAGCCTACCGGCACAGGCATGGCCTGATCTCGCATTGCAGATGGCACAACCACCCACCCTGGCCGGCCCAGTCGACCGCCCACATACTGGGTGGCTGCAGGACGTTCCGACCATGGATCCATAGGGTCTGGCCCCCCCCGTGAACCACTTCCCACCCACCACACCGAGTGGGCGGATGAAAACCGTCTCCAGGTTTTGTGCCATTGGCTGAAGCTGACGGGGCACCTTAACCGCCTTTCTGACCATACCTCTGCCGCCATCCGCCTGGCCTTCGCCGCAATGGAGCTGGAGGGACACCTGACCGACAAAGATATGGACTTGGACCTCCTCCAGGACTACATGAGTCGTATGCTTGGACCCCGTACCCAGGACCTGGACCCGGCTCTCTTGGAGCTTTCAGGTGTGCTTCCTCCCTTTTCCTCTGATCTATGACTGCCTTTTGGACTCTCCTGCATATGTCCCAGCCAGTGCTCTCACCCTCCCTTTCCAATTCTAAGCTACCCCCTTTTGCCTGATGTCATCTGTTTGGTTTGGCTGTAGTGATACGTATTCCTCCCTCTTTCTTGTACTTACTAATAGGGGCCCTTCCCACTCTGGCACCCCTTGGGGAGCAGGGCCCCCACCCAGTTTTGTGTGTTGTGCAATGATGGGCACCTCAGTGGTTGTGTAGTTAGGGCCCCCCCTTTGGGGGGCAGCTTGTAATTATGTAATACTGCAGGAATAATAAAATAAAATAAAAAAGTATTGCCAAGAATGCGGAGGGTGGCAAGAGTGGAGAGGCCCTTGGAGCGCATCTGTTCCACATGAGCCTTGAAGGTGAGGGCAGGGTCCCACCATATTCCCAGCCAGCAAAGTGGGATAGAGGGTTGGATGAGCGTGGTGGGGGCAACCCAAACTCTGGCGGTGTCCCAGTCAGTGTAGGCGGCTGAGCAGTGCCAGGGTGGGTGGAAGTGGAGGCACTCTGTTTTAGTGGCTTCGATATTGAGGCCAATGGCCCCGAAATGGGCATTAAGTTGGTGGTATGCATTAGACAGTTGCTGGCAGTTTGATGCTACACTTGGTCCGACGCATACCAGGAGGTGGTCATCTACATATGCTAGGGCGGTGGTGCCAGTTTGGTGAAATTTCCGGAGGACCATGCCCACGAATATGGTCGAGAGGATCGGGGAGACCGGTGACCCTTGGGGGGTGCCGAGGTTGGGTTTCTGGGCTGTTGGGAGGGTGGTGCTGTCGAAAGTGATGGCCACCTGCCAGTCCATCATGAAGGACAGGCACCAGTCTGCCATGTTGGGTGGGCACTGGAGGTCCAGCAGTTGCCGGTGGAGGAGTTGTGGGTGTACTGAGTCGAAGAAACCCTGTATGTCGACCACTAGGACCGAACATATGCAGCCTTTGGCATGGGCTCACTCCGCAATCTGTAACAGGTGCTGGGCGGCATCGTAGACAGAGTGTCCTTGGTGTCCCCTGTATTGGTTGGGTGGCAGCCAGTCCCTCGTGTTAGTGAGGAACTGGAGCCGGTTAGCAATAATCTTTTCAAAGAGTTTCCCTAGGGTCTCCTCGAGGGTGATGGGCTGGTATGAGCATGGCAAGAAGGGATCCTTCTTGTTTGGCTTCTGGAGCATTACCACTTTTGCCACCCACCAGCACTTAGGGTGGTGCCCCATGCACAGGCAGTCATTGAAAAGGGCAAGTGTCTCATCGGGGTAAGCGTCTACCACCCATTTGAGAGGGCAGTATCCGATCCCTGAGAGGCCCGGGGCCGACAAGTTGGAGGTATCGGCCAGTGCCCCCATGAGCTCTGTAAGGAGTATGGGTGGGGCAGCTGGGTGGGGAGGGGGCGGTGGAGTGTTGTCCGCCTGCTGGGGTGGTGGGGACATGAAGAAAGTCATGCAGAAGAGCTCACCTTTCTCATTGTCCATTTTGGTGAAGGAGCCGTCTCACTTTTTGAGCGAGGGGATTGGTGTGGGGTGGTTGCCGAGGCCTCGTTTGGCCCAGCCCCAGATGTTGGAGGCGTCTGCTTGGTCTGCTTGCTCGGCGTAGAAGTGCCGTTTTGCTGCCCAGATGCCCTGCTTAAAAGCATGGCAGGCTGCTGACTGCTGAAGGGGGGTGGGGGCTGCTGAAATCGCCTGGAGGAGCGATTTGCAGGTCAGGGTCCACCATGGGATCTCTGTTTTGGATGGCTTGCTGATTCTGGTGAAGGGGGCGAGGGCAGCGATCATGGAGTCGACCACTGCCTGTGCTTTGACATCAAGGGTGAGGATGTTGTCCACTGGTTGGAGGAAGGTGGCTTTGAGTAGTGGAAAGGCAATGTCGGTCCACTCCTCCTTGTCAGTCGGTAGTAGCTGGCGGGTTTTGACAGTGGGAGGTGGGGGCCGGGATGGCAGGGACCAGTGTAGTATTGCATGGTCAGACAGGGCGGAGGTGGTTGAGGTGCCTGAGTCTAGAATTGAATCGGGGTTGATTGCAGGGGGGACCAGATCATGTCAATTGGGCACCATCAACAATTGTCGACAGGCTGTGAGTCAGAGTCCGGGAGGTGAGCTGGTGCAAGGCCATGCTCCCGGAAGAAGTCATTGAGGGGTTGTGCCCTCAAGTCCTCCTGCCGTGAGGCTAGGAGTTCAGACCATGAGTGGTGACAATGGTTGAAGTCGCCAGCCATGAGTAGAGTGGAGGCCAGGGCTGGTGGGATTGTGAAGAGAAAAGACTCACCTGGGTAGAGGGGGGTGGCAGTGGTGCAGTCTGGGGCGTGCATGCCATAATAGTTGCAGAGGTGGATTGCCAAGTGGGAGCAGATTTCAATGGCTCCGACGTTGGTGCCGGAGGATGTGGCGCCTAAGACTGACCAGGCAGTTGGTGGGATGGCCCAGGATACATACATAACGACCCTTGGCTGGGTGGCTGGGGGAAGGACAGCTACGTATCCTGGGAGGGATGGGACATTGAGTACCGGCATGCCCACTGGGTCAGTGAGTGAAGGTTGGAGGCCAATCTGATACCAGGGTGGTTCCTGAATCAAAATGATGGTGGGTGGAGATGGGTCAGTGGTAAGGATTGGAATGAGGGAATGGACTGCGGCTAGGGAGTGGGTGGCATTCCACTGAAGAATAGAGATGTCTCTATTCATTGGTCCTCCATAGGTTCGTCTTCGGGCCCCTCAACGGCCTCCAGGATCTGGCGGTAATGCCATTTCTTGGGACACTGAGGGAGGGTGGTGGGGTGGTCGCCTTTGCAGTTTGTGCAGTAGCGAGGGTGAGGGCAGTGGTCACCCTCAATGGCTTCGGTGGCACAGGATGCGCATGACTTACGGTGGTTGTGGGTTAGGTGTCCCCCCCCACAGTCGGCACAACATGGCTGGGCGTGGCAGCCTTTTGTCCCATGGCCTAGGCCCTGACAGCGCTCACATTGAGTGAGGCTGGGGCGGTAGGGAGGGACGGAGAGGGAGAGGGCAGAGCCAAACAGCCAGACATGTGGTCACTTAAGCAGCTGGGCACATGTTGATCCATCGGGGTCAGAGAAGGAGAAGGCCATGGGGCACTTTTGAAGGGTTGGGAGGTGGTCCTTGGTGGCAGCGAAGTGGGGGTCGACTACAAAGTCGAGGGTGCGGAGTGATGGGTTGTTCCAAATTTCAGCCATGAGGGCCTTTGGGGAGATGGTGTGGCCGTTCTGGCTGAATAGGTAATCCACACAGGGCACCATGGAGATGTGGAGGGCAGACCAGGGACAGACACGGACTGGGGTGAGGGTGAATTGGGCGGAGATTTGGTCAGCTGTCGTGGATAGGCACCTGTTGTGCATGTGGGCCGTGAATGCTGCGGAGTGTCGATCAATGATCATGTCCGTGGCAGGGGAGGTGGAGGAGGGGCGTTTGGTGAAAGAGGTCACGAGGTTTCCTTTTATGTTGAAGGAGGAAGCCAAGACTGTGACCTGGTCAGCAGTGGGGAGGGAGGTGAAAAACTCATGGGCGGTGGTGGTGAGGCACATAGCCAGGAGCTGGAGTTCAGTTTTGGGGACAATGGCTGGGATGAGGACCAGGGTTGGGTCCTTGGTGTATACCGGGGGTGGGGGTGGGACCTGACATTGTTTCTTTTTCTTCTTGTGCATCACAGTGGTGAAGGTGGTGCTGGGGGCTGGGGCAACTGGGTTGGGGTTGGCCATGGTGGGTGGGGCCGGGGAAGCCGCCACCTGGGCATAGGAGGTGGGTGCTGCAGTGATGGTGGCCTGGGCGGGTGTGGTGGTGGTGGTGGGGGCCTGGGCCTTCTGGGCCTGTGGGGCATGGGGTGTGGGCTGGTCGATGAGTGTGGAGACTTGTCGGGAGATGGTGGCAACTTCTGTGGAGAGCTGTTTCACAATGTTAGTCAGCGCCACCACATCAGGTGACATGTTAGTAGTTCTGGGGGTCCTGGTTGGGGCAGAGGGTTGGGTGGTGGTGGCTGGGGTCCTTTGTTGGGGGTGGGCTGGGGTGAAAGGCACTGGCAGGGAGGCTTCCACCCCCCCCCTTGTGATGTTGTAGGCCATCTCCAAGTTGCAGGAGATGATGTGTTGGGGGTCCTTCTTGTCCCTAAAAACGCTGGCAATGGTCTGTTGGACATTCCATAGGAGGTCGCCAATGAACTGGCCCGCTGCTCAGTCGGTCTCTGCAGCACTGGAGCGGTGAGTCTTCCAGTCGAAGTCCTCAAGTGCTTGGGAGATGGAGTACATGAAGTTCGACGTGTGCAGCTCGAACTGAGATCAAGGGCGGGGTCGAGGTGTGTGTGGGGAGAGGTTTTCGGATGAGCGCTTGTTGGTGAGTGGCGGCAAAGGTGTGTGAGGGTTCTTGAGGATGTCTTCCATTTTGCCAGACACATTGGAGCCGGTGGGGGGTTGGAGCCTGAGGAGGGGGGGCAGCTAATGTGCTCGAACATACGAGTGAACTTGGTGTTCGAGACTCCTATGATGGGGGATGGGGCAAGCCGGAGAGCATCTGGGGATGACGCCAGGAGGCCTGGGTCGATTTGGGCAGGGGTGGGGGTTGTGCTGTGCATTGCAGCGGCTACGTTGCCAGCAGCCACCCAGTTGGTGGTGGCCCTGGTGGCCCTGTCGGCATCTGCGCTGGCCGATGAGGGAGGTGGGAGGGGTGGTCGAGTTGATCATTTTTTTTAATTTTTTTTAATTATTATTCCTGCAGTATTAGATAATTACAAGCTGCCCCCCCAAAGGGGGGGCCCTAACTACATAACTACAGAGGCACCCATCATTGTGCATTGCACAAAACTGGGCAGGGGCTCTGCTCCCCAAAGGGTGCCGAAGTGTGAAGAGCCCCTATTGAGTTAGAGAACAACAGAAGAAGAAGGAGGAATACATATCGCTATGAACTAACCAAGTGGACAAGGGCAGGCAAAGTAGGAAGCTTAGAATTGAGAAAGGGGTGGCGAGAGCACTGGCCAGGACGTATTCATAGGAATTCGAAAGGCAGGCTTCAAGTGGAAGGAAAGGGAGGAGTCATACCTGATAGCTCCAAAAGGGCCGGGTCCGAGTCCTGGGTTCTGGGTCTGAGCATACAATGCATATATTCCCGTAGGAGGTCCAGGTCCATGTCTTCATTGGTGGGGTGGCCATCTAGTTCCATCGCAGCAAATGCTAGCCTGATGGCACCTGCAGCATGGTCGGAAAGGCGGTTTAGGTGCCCTGTTAGCTTAAGCCAATGGCGCAGAACCAGGAGGCGGTGTTCGTCAGCCCACTTGGAATGGTGGACTGGGAGAGGGTCCCAAGGTGGCCATATGCATCATATCCATGAGTGGAAGGTGCTGCAGCCGCCAAGGATGTGGGTGGTCGACTGCGTAGGCCAATGGGGGTGGTTGTGCCACCTGCAGTGCGAAATCAGGCCATGCCTGTGCCGGTAGGTTGAGTCAAAACTCAGCCAGTATCCCCCATAGGGACTGGCGTGGCAGAGGACTTGAGTGACTGTGGATAGCTCACTCTGGGGGTGGTCGACTGAGTGCATGAGTAGCTTCCGGGGTCATCGGGATGGGAGGCCATGTACTGCTAAATATTTGTCTGTGGTTGATGTGAGAGGGCAGGCGAGCGAAAGTGTCCATCAGTCCATGAGGGTATGGATGGCAACTTCTTGTAGCACAGAGGTGGAGGGCTTTAGGTTGGATGGGGGGAGCTCAGTCACCAGTTTCACTTCCATGTCAGCCCATTCATTTCCGGGGATGTCTGAGTGACCGGGACACCACACGAAGTGAACAGTGAGTTGGGGGTACAAGTCCAACAGAGTTTCCACACCTGCTTTCCAGATGTGTAGGAGGTGGGTGCCAGGAGCGGTGGCCCATGTGTGGAATAGGCCAGAATTAAAGGGCACCCTTGCAGTACCCCACTATGCATGCACCTTCCTCGTGACATAGATGCCCAACTGGTAGGACTTATACCTGACACGCTGTCCTTTATGGCGCACTGGATTGGGAAGGGCATGCCACACCAGGGAGACATTCTGAGTGGGGGTTGCGGCACTGTAGGCACTACCCCACCCATTGGGTGCCCCCCCTACCCTACACATTCCCCCCCTTACCCCGCTTTCCACTGTAGAGTGCCACTAGTTTCTGGGAATCAACTTAAGCACACAATAGGACTTACTCCTATGCACACCCATGCCAGATTTAGTGCTCTGGAGCCAGTGGAGGGAACTATCCCCCACCGCTACAGCTTGCTCCATAATGGAGGGGTTTCCTAGGCCCCCCCAGAGTTTCCTGTTCCCTGGCACATGCTTCAGAGCCCTGAAGGGGAATACTCAGGAACAAGGCCCGCTTCTGGATCCACGGCATACCAGAGTTGATGTGTTGCCCTCGCTTGGACCCCAGCACTTGTTACAGCCACCAGGGAGTCTGCTCGGACTAACCACCTCTCGAGGGGTACCAGCGTCCTTCCCACTTCGATGGGAGAGGGCCAGCTACCAGGGACTTCCTGCAAATGCTAGGTGAGCCCCAGCATTATCCTCCCAAGAGGCCCATGGTGGCCTGTCGCTTTCGCGTCAGCTGGTTCTTACTGCAATGCCATGTGTTATGAAGCCCCTATCTCCTTATATCAACTAGTGACGTCATCAGAGACCCTTTTGGGATTTGGGGTGGCAGTTTTTATGGTTTGTCATGCCAGGGACAATGCAGCCCCAGGATTTTAAGTCCCAACCCGAAGGTCAGATCCGAGTCTCCCTGAA
This sequence comes from Coniferiporia sulphurascens, assembly GCA_002794785.1. Taxonomy (NCBI): domain Eukaryota; kingdom Fungi; phylum Basidiomycota; class Agaricomycetes; order Hymenochaetales; family Hymenochaetaceae; genus Coniferiporia; species Coniferiporia sulphurascens. Next base: position 1,066,660 of record NBBA01000007.1, on the reverse strand, counting down.
CCCGAGGTCTCCCAACCGAAGCTGACTGCTGAAGGGCAGAGGGTTACCCCCCCCCCACATGGGTGTGGGGACGTTAACATTGTGTCCCCCCCCGACTGGCAGGCATGCACCCCTTGTGCCACCGAGAGGCGGACCAGCCGAGCACCATGCCCCGAGAGAGCATGGCAGATGTGAGAGAGGATCTTGATACTCACTGAGCCATCCTCCCCCATTGCAATGTTAACGACGGGTTGCGAACCCCCTGGCGGGTGTGAGCCCCTTTCGCACCATCAGATGACACCACTACAGCACCTCGGCGACCAGCGAGCAGCACTCCTAAGCTTGTGCTCTTAGTTCATACAAGCCCATTATCTGCGCCTCAGTGCCCTCTGTGTGCCCTCCCTCACCATCAGGCACTTTGTCATAACCCAACTCCTCTAAGAAGACCACCATGTCCACATCGATGATCAGGAAGCCCCATCGCTGATCATCCCCACATTATGACATCTAGGAAGCCCTGTTGCCATACCATCAGTCCTGATGATCAGGAAGCCCCGACATTGATCACCGCATAACTGTTGAGCTTAACAACCCACGCAATGAGCTATCCACAGTCGCGCAGGTCCTCTGCCGCACCAGTCCCTATGGGGGCTACTGGCTGAGCTTTGACTCAGCCTACTGGCGCAGACATGGCCTGATTTCGCACTGCAGGTGGCACAACCACCCCCCATGGCCCGCACAGTTGACCGCCCACATTTTAGGCAGCTGTAGCACTTTCCACCTGTGGATACAATGTGTATGGCCACCTCGGGACCCTCTTCCAGTCCACCACTCAGAGTGGGCTGACAAAAACCGCCTCCCGGTTTTGCGCCACTGGCTTAAGCTGACAGGGCACCTTAACCGCCTCTCTGACCGTGCTGCAGGCGCCATCCGGCTGTCATTCACTGTGATGGACCAAGATGGCCACCCAACAGACAAAGATATGGACCTCGACCTCCTATGGGAATACATGCATTGTATGCTTGGACCTCGAACCCAGGACTCAGACCCAGCCCTTTTGGAGCTATCAGGTACGCTCCCTCCTTTCCCTTCTGACTAGTGCCCGTCTTTCGGATTCCTATGGATACGTCTTGGCCAGCACTCTTGCCCTCCCTTTCCTCTTCTAAGCTTCTTACTTTAACCTGCTCTTACCTGCTTGGTTAGTTCGTAGCGATATGTATTCCTCCCTCTCGCGTTTTGTCTTACTAAATAGGGGCTCTCCACACTTCGGCACCCTTCAGGGAGCAGAGCCCCTGCCCAGTTTTGTGCAATGTGCAATGACGGGCACCTCTGTTGTTATGTAGTTAGGGCCCCCCCTTTGGGTGGGCAGCTTGTAATTATGTAATACTGCAGGAATAATAATAAAAATTTAAAAATTTAAAAAAAGGTGATGGTGTGTCTGTTCTGGCCGAACAAAAAGTCCTTACAGGGCACCATGGAGATGTGGAGGGCGGACTGGGGGCGGACTCTGGAGGGGGTTAGGGAGAATGCAGTAGGGATAGTGACTCCCTTTTTTTTAAATTATTATTATTATTATTCCTGCAGTATTACCTACTTACAAGCTGCCCCCCCAAAGGGGGGGCCCTAACTACATAACAACAGAGGTGCCTGTCATCACACAACACACAAAACTGGGCAGGGGCCCTGCTCCCTGAAGGGTGCCAGAGTGGGAAGGGCCCCTATTAGTAAGTGAGAGAAAAGAGGGAGGAATACATATCGCTACGGCCAAGCCAAATGGACAACATCAGGCAAAAGGGGGTAGTTTAGAATTGGAAAGGGAGGGCAAGAGCACCGGCTGGGACATACACAGGAGAGTCCGAAAGGCATTCATAGATCAGAGGAAAAGGGGGGAAGCATACCTGAGAGCTCCAACAGAGCTGGGTCCGGGTCCTGGGTCTGGGGTCCAAGCATATGACTCATGTATTCCCGGAGGAGGTCCAAGTCCATATCTTTATCGGTGGGGTGTCCCTCCAGCTCCATCGCAGCAAAGGCCAAGCAGATGGTGGCGGAGGTGCAGTCGGAGAGGCGGTTCAGGCGGCCTGTTAGCTTTAGCCAGCGGCACAGAACCTGGAGACAGTTTTCATCGGCCCACTCGGTGTGATGGGTCAGGAGTGGGTCATGGGGGGGCCAGATCTTGTGGATCCAGGGTCGGAATGTACGACACCCACCCAAAATGTGGGTGGTCGACTGGGCCGGCCAGGGGGGGTGGTTGTGCCACCTGCAGTGCGAGATCAGGCTGTGCCTGTGCCGGTAGGCTGAGTCGAAGCTCAGCCAGTATCCCCCGTAGGGACCAGCACAGCAGAGGACCTGGGCGACTGCAGAGAGTTCATGGTGGGGGTGGTCAACCGACTGTGTGAGCAGTTTCTGTGGTTGGTGTGATGGGATGCCATTGACAGCGAGGTACTTATCGGCTGTCGAGGCGAGTGGGCAGGCGAGTGAAAGAGCCCAGCGCTCCATGAGGGTTGTGACTGCGGCCTCCTTCAGTGCGGATGTTGAGGGTGCGAGGGAGGACAGAGGTAGGTTCGTGGCGAACTTTGCCTTGTGGTCAGCCCATTCATTTCCCAGTATGTCAGAGTGGCCCAGACACCAGACGAAATGGACAGAGAGATCCGGGTGTGAGTCCAAGAGAGTCTGGACCCCTGCCCTCCATTGGTGGAGGAGATGGGCGCCTGGGACTGGCGCCCATGTGCAGATCAAGTGGATGTTAAGCTCAACGGTTACACAGTGATCGATGTCGGGGCTTCCTAGATGTCGTAAGTCGAAGGTGATCGTCGAGGGGCTTCCTGATCGACGATGTGGACGTGGTATGCTTCTTAGCGGAGTCGGGTTATGACGAAGTGACTAATGGCCAAGTGGCACACAGTAGACTGGTGGTAGCAGATAATGGGCTTGTATGAACAAAGAGCACAAGCTTAGGGCTTGTGCTACTGAAGTTACATGCTTATATGCTACTCTATGTGTTTACTACTGTAGCGGCCTGTGTAGGGTAGTTTACCAGACTATGGAAGGTCATGGAAACCCAAGGAATGCCTTGGTAATACAAGTAGGGCTATCAGTAAGCAAAGCACGTCATGATGGTGCAATAAGGCATCATTATGGCGTCTTATGGTGCAAGGTGAATAAGGATGAGTAAGGCAAAGAAATGGGGGAGTTGTGCTGACTGATGATGACGAAGGTGAAGTGAGTCAGCACAGTAAGGGAAAGTAAAGGAAATTTGTAACAGTGGAGTGCCATCAGCAAATCTGACAGAAAGAAGATGTCGGATGCAACAGGCAGAAGCTCCCAGAGGTGGTGTGCAGCCCAGCTTGGTGCAGAAGTAAGGGAGAAAATCTCCATGTCCATGGCTGTTGCACAGGTGGGGGAGGCTAGCTGGCGGGATTTGAGGCGGTTAAGGCCCTTCATGGCGCATATGGCTGATCCAGACTTAGAACCAATGCACAAGCCATCAGTGAAAACCTGGAGGTGGGGGAGGGTGCTCAGGGAGCACACGGCCACCACAAATTCTTTGCAGGTGTCCTCACTAACCAGAGTGATAGGAGTGGTGAACGAGACTCGTCCATTCATAAATGCCAGAGGATCCGTCCACGGGGGATGAGTGTATGCAGGAACTGGTCATACCCAGGGGACCCAGACCTGCAGAGAAGTGGAAAAGGGGCGATTAGTTACGTTTTTATAGTATTGTTTTCTACCAACTGAGTGCAGGGTGCACCAGAGGCGCAGAGAATGGAGAGTCTTAGCATATTCAAAATAGTAAGACAAAGGGGGAAGGGAGCAAAGAAAATCTGTAGAAAAAGGGGAGGCGCCTTTGTAGACGCCAAGAATCCATCTGCATGCCGTGTTTTGCACAGCCTGCAGATGGCTTACTAGGGTTTTTTGGTGTCAGCCATGGTACCAAACCAGAGCGCCCCATGTGAGGACGGAGCAGATGTAGGCAGTATACAGTCGACAGAGGAGGAAGGCCGAGATACTGTGTTCTGTGTTGCCGAGAATGCAGAGGGCAGCAAGGGTGGAGAGGCCTCTGGATCGCATGTGCTCCACATGGGCTTTGAAGGTAAGGGCTGGGTCCCACCAGATTCCCAGCTATCGAAGTGGGATAGAGGGTTGGATGAGCATGGTGGGGGAGACCCAGACCCCGGTGGTGTCCCAGTTGGTATAGGCAGCTGAGTGGCGTCGGGGTGGGTGGAAGTGAAGGCACTCCATTTTGGCGGCTTCGATGTTGAGACCAATGGCACCAAAGTGGGCATTGAGTTGGTGGTAGGCATTGGACAGTTGTTGGCAGTTGGATGCCACACTGGGTCCGACGCACACAAGGAGGTGGTTGTCGATGTATGCGAGGGTGGTGGTGCCAGTTTGGTGGAATTTCTGGAGGACCACACCCATGAATATTGTTGAGAGGATAGGGGAGACTGGTGAACCTTGGGGGGTGCCGAGGTTGGGTTTATGGGTGGTTGGGAGGGTGGTGCCGTTGAATGCGATGGCGACTTGCTGGTCTGTCATGAAGGACAGACACCAGTTCGCCATATCAGGCGGGCACTGGAGGTCCAACAATTGCCAGTGGAGGAGTTGCGGATGTACCGAGTCAAAGAAGCCCTGTATGTTGACCGCTAGGACCGAGCATACACAGCCCTCGGCATGGGCTCGCTCTGCAATCTGTAGGAGGTGCTGGGCGGTGTCATAGACTGAGTGTCCTTGACACCCCCTGTATTGGTTAGGTGGCAACCAGTCCTTCATGTTTGCAAGGAACTGGAGCCGGTTAGCAATGATCTTTTCGAGGAGTTTCCCTAAGGTCTCCTCAAGGGTAATGGGCCAGTAGGATTGTGGTGAAAAGGGGTCCTTCTTGTTGGGCTTCTGAAGCATCATGACTTTTGCCGCCCGCCAGCACTTGGGGTGGTGCCCCATGCGTAGGCAGTCGTTGAAAAGGGTGAGAATCTCGTCAGGGTAGGTGTCCGCCACCCATTTCAGGGGGCAGTAGCCAATACCCGAGAGGCCCAGGGCCGACAAGTTGGAGGTGTCAGACAGTGCCCCCATGAGCTCCGATAGGAGTATGGGTGGGGCAGCTGGTTGGAGGGGAGGCGGCGGGTTCTCGGCCGCTTGGTGGGGTGGTGGGGGTGAAAAGAAAGTGGTGTGGAAAAGCTCACCTTTCTCATCATCTGTTTTGGTGAAGGTGCCATCGTGTTTCTTGAGCGAGGGGATTGGGGTAGGACGGTTGCCGAGGCCACGCTTGGCCCAGCTCCAGATGTTGGAGGCATCAGCCTGGTCGGCTTGGTCGGCGTAGAACTGCCGCTTGGCCGCCCGAACCCTGCATTTGAATGCGCAGCAGTCTGCTGACCACTGAAGGGGGGTGGTGGCTGTCGAGATCTCCTGGAGGAGAGCCTTACATGTCGGAGTCCACCAAGGGACCTCGGTTTTGGACAGCTTGGCGAGTCGGGTGAATGGTGCAAGGGTGGCGATCATAGCATCGACCACTGCCTGTGCTTTAACATCGAGGGTTAGGGTGCTGTCTGCCGTTAGGTGAAAGGCAGATTTGAGTAATGGGAAGGTGATGTTGGTCCACTCTTCCCTGTTGGCCGGGAGTAACCGGTGCGTTTTAATGACTGGGGTTGGAGGCCGAAAAGGCAAGGACCAGCGCAGCATTGCATGATCTGACAAGGGGGAGATGGCTGAGGTGCCCAAATCTAAAATTGTGTCAGGGTTTATTGAGGGAGGGGACCAGATCATGTCAATTGGGCACCATTGATGATTGTCGACGGGTCGTGAGTCAGAGTCCGGGAGGTGAGCTGGCGCAAGGCCGTGCTCCCAGAAGAAGTCATTGAGGGGTTGTGCCCTCAAGTCCTCCTGCCACGAGGCGAGGAGTTTGGACCACGAGTGGTGGCGACAATTAAAGTCGCCCACCACAAGTAGAGTAGAGGCCAAAGCCGGTGGGATTGCAAAGAGGAAAAACTCACCGGGGTAGAGGGGAGTGGCGTTGGTGCGATCCGGGGCGTGCATACCATAGTAGTTGCAGAGGCGGATTGTCCAGTGGGAGCGGATTTCAATGGTGAGAACATCGGTGCCGAAGGAGGCGGCCCCGAGGACTGACCATGCGGTTGAGGGGATGGCACGGGATACATACATTATGACCCTCGGCCGTGTGGCCAGGGGAAGAACTGCCATGTACCCTGGGAGGGATGGGACATTGAGGACCGGCATACCGGTGGGGTCAATGAGGGAGGGTTGGAGACCGATTTGGTACCAGGGGGGTTCCTGTATCAAAATGATGGTGGGTGGGGATGGGTCAGTGGTAAGGATCGGAATAAGGGAATGGACTGTGGCTAAAGAGCAGATGGCATTCCACTGAAGAATAGAGATGTCTCTATTCATTGGTCCTCCATATGTTCATCATCAGGCCCTTCAATGGCCTCCATGATCTGGCGGTAGCGCCTTTTCTTGGGACATTGAGGGAGGGTGGCGGGGTGGTCGCCTTTGCAGTTTGTGCAGTAGCAAGGGTGAGGACACATCCTTCTTGACCAGTAACCACCACCATTGACTAGTGCAGGCAGCTAAAACTCCCCCATGTCGAACCCCAGTGGATACAGGAATGCTCTACATTCGACTCAACCACCCCTCCCACCCCCCTCATCAGCCAGCACCAATGCCAACAGGGCCGCCAGGGCCGCCGCCAACTGGGTGGCGGCTGGCAACACCGCTGCCACACTACACAGCACGACCCCCACCCCCGCCCAAATCGACCCAGGCCTCCTGGCGTCGTCTCCAGACATGCTCTGTCTCGCCCCATCCCCCGTCATTGGAGTCTCGAACACCGAGTTCACGAGCATGTTCGAGCATGTTAGCCATCCCCCCTCCGAAGGTTCCAACCCCCCCACCGGCTCCAATGAGTTCGGTGAGATGGAAGACATCCTTGAGAACCCACACACTCCATCGCCACCGCTCACCCATAAGCGATCATCGGAAGCCCTCTCCCTGCACACCCCCCAACCCCGCCCTCGAGACCAGTTAGAGCCGTACATGGCGGGATTCATGTACTCCATCTCCCGCGCACTTGAGGACTTCGACCAGAAGACCCACCGCTCCAGTGCCGCAGAGACCGACCAAGCAGCCGCTCAGTTTGTGGGCAACCTCCTTTGGAACATCCAACAGACCATTGCCGGCGTTCTTAGGGACAAGAAGGACCCCCAGTACATCGTCTCCTGCAACATGGAGATGGCCTACAACTTTGCAAGGGGGGGGCGGAAGCCTCCCTGCCAGTGCCCTTTGCCCCAGCTCGCCCCCAACAAGGGACCCCAACCACTGCCCCCCAACCCTCTGCCCCAACCAGGACCCCCAGAACCACTAACGTCTCACCTGATGTGGCTGCGCTGACAAACATTGTTAAGCAACTCTCCACAGAAGTCGTGTCCATCTCCCGACAAGTCTCAATGCTTGTCAACCGGCCTGCGCCCCATGCCCCACCGGCCCAGAAGGCCCAGGCCCCCACCACCACCATCCAGGCCGCCCACAATGCAGCACCAACCCCCTACGCCCAGGTGGTGGCCGCCCCAGCCCCACCCACCGCCTCCAACCCCAACCCAGCGGCCCCAGCTCCGGGCACTGTCTTCACAACGGTGACCCACAAGAAAAAGAAGAAGCAGCGACAGGTACCACCCCTGCCCCCAATGTACGCCAAGGACCCTACCCTGGTCCTCCTGCCAACTATCGCAATCAAATCCGAGGTCCAGCTCCTGGCCATGTGCCTCACTGCCACAGCCCATGAGTTCTTTTCCTCCCTTCCCACTGCTGACTGGGTCATGGTCCTGGCATCCTCTTTCAATGTAAAGGGGAACCTCATGACCTCTTTTGCCAAGCGCCCCTCCTCCGCCACCCCAGCCACAGATATGATCATTGATCAGCATTCCATGGCCTTCTTTTTTATTTATTTTATTATTATTATTATTCCTGCAGTATTACATAATTACAAGCTGCCCCCCCAAAGGGGAGGCCCTAACTACATAACAACAGAGGCGCCCATCATTGTGCATCGCACAAAACTGGGCAGGGGCTCTGCTCCCCTAAGGGTGCCAAAGTGTGGAGAGCCCCTATTGAGTAGAAAGAAAGAGGGAGAAGGTGGGATACATATCACTACAAACAAACCAAGCAGGCGAGGGCAGGTAAAGTAAGAAGCTTAGAAGTGGGAATGGGGAGGCAAGAGCGCCGGCCGAGACATATCTGTAGGAATCCAAAAGACAGGCGCTAATCAAGAGGGAAGGGAGGAAGCGTACCTGATAGCTCCAAAAGGGCTGGGTCCGAGTCCTGGGTTTGGGGTCCGAGCATATGACACATGTAGTCCCGTAGGAGGTCCAGGACCATATCCTCATTGGTTGGGTGTCCGTCTAGGTCCATTGCAGCAAAGGAAAGCCGGATGGCGCCTGCAGCGTGGTCAGACAGGCGGTTTAGGTGCCCTGTCAGCTTAAGCCAGTGGCGCAAAACCGGGAGGTGGTTTTTGTCAGCCCACTCTGAGTGGTGGACTGGGAGAGGGTCCCGAGGTGGCCATACATGTTGTATCCATGGGTGGAAGGTGCTGCAGCCACCAAGGATGTGGGCAGTCAACTGTGCAGGCCATGGGGGGCGTTTCAGCGGCTCTGGCGGCGGCTATACTAGCCAATGATGAGGAGGAGACGGTGGGTCGAGTTCGATGAAGTGTTAGGCAGCGGCTGGGAATAACTCGACAGGGCCCCGAAGAGATCGATGAAACACTGACTAGCATGAAGGGAACACCTAGTAATCTGAGGGGGGAGCTCAGAGGGACTATGTTCAGATCACGTGTAACGCTTAGACGACACAACAGTAAGTAGATTGCTTCAAAATGACAGGGATATACAGGTAATACCTTAGACAACACGACAGTAAGTAGAAGAGAAGAACAGGAAACAATAATGTTCGGCTCGACTATTTAAGCTCAGGGGGTCATCGGGAAAGTATTACCATAAGGGGATGATCACGAGTCATAATGAGTCATTTGACTAAAGGGGATCAGAGAGCAGGTGATCATGCCAAAAGGGGAGTCATGAAAGGAAAGAACAGAAAAGGAAAAAGGATCGGAGGTAGATGAAAAAGGAAAGAAGATTGACCGCATCTAACACGAAGTGCATTCTGGTAATCACTTGGGTTCGACATGGGGGAGTTTTAGCTGCCTGCACTAGTTGATGGTGGTGGTTACTGGTCAAGAAGGATGCCTGTGCTCTGGTCTGGTATTCTACTGGGTCGACATGAGAGAAGGCACTCCGACTGCCCACCCTTATAGGGAGGGTAGCTGGCCAGTCGCCAAGGCACTGTAGCGGCGTCGCTGGATGGCAGGAAATGGGCACTTGCGTTTGCCGGCTGGCATGAAGACCTGTTGTTAACGTCTTCATGGGGGGGGTAACTCGGTGAGGATGATCCTTCTTCACGTCTGCTGTGTTCTCTTGGGGCATGGTGCTCACTGGTCCGCCTTTCGGTGGTGCAAGGGGTGCATGCCTGCCAGTTGGGGGGGGACACGACGTTAATGTCCCCACACCCATGCAGGGGGGGGGGGTAACCCTCTGCCCTTCAGTGGTCGGCTTCGGTCAGGAGACCTCGGGTTCAGGGAGACTCGGATCTGACCTTCGGGTTGGGACTTAAAATCCTGGGGCCGTGTTGTCCCTGGCATGACAAACCATAAAAACTGCCACCCCAAATCCCAAAAGGGTCTCTGATGACATCACTAGTTGATATAAGGAGATAGGGGCTTCTTAACACATGGCATCATGGTAAGAACCAGCCGACGCAAAAGTGACAGGCCACCATGGGCCTCTTTTTTATTTTTTATTTTTTATTATTTTATTATTCCTGCAGAATTACATAATTACGGGCTGCCCCCCGAAGGGGGGGCCCTAACTACATAACTATGGAGGTGCCCATCATTGCGCAGCACACAAAACTGGGTGGGGGCCCTGCTCCCCAAAGGGTGACAAAGTGTGAAGGGCCCCTATTAGTACATGTCAAAAAGAAGAGGGAGGAATACATATCACTACGATGATACCAAGTGGGCGAGGGCAGGCAAACGAGGTAGCTTAGAATGGAGAAAGGGAGGGTGAGAGCACTGGCCGAGACATACGATTAGGAGTCCAAAAGGCGGTCACAAGTCAGAGAGAAAGGGTGGAAGCGCACCTGAGAGCTCCAAAAGAGCCGGGTCTGAGTCCTGGGTATGAGGTCTGAGCATACGACGCATGTAGTCCTGAAGGAGGTCCAGGTCCATGTTCTCGTTGGTGGGGTGGCCGTCTAGTTCCATCGCGGCAAAAGCCAGGCGGATGGTACCTGTGGTTCTGTCGGAAAGGCGGTTTAAGTGCCCTGTCAGCCTAAGCCAACAGCGCAGGACCAGAATATTGTTCTCCTCAGCCCATTCTGAGTGACCATGGGCCTCTTGGGGGAGTAAGGCTGGGGCCCACCCTGCAGTCACAGGAGGTTCTTGGTAGCTGGCCCCACACCATCAAAGTGGTTGGGTGCTGGTACCCCTTGAGAGGTGGTTAGTCTGAGTGGACTCCCTGGCAGCTGTAACAAGCGCTGGGGTCCAAGCAAGGGCAACACGTCAACTCCGGTACATTGCAGATCCAGAAGCGGGCCTTGTGCCTGAGTATTCCCCTTTGGGGCTCTGAAGCATGTTCCGGGGAACAGGAAACTCTGGGGGGGCCTAGGAAACCCCTCCATTATGGAGCAAGCTGTAGCGGTGGGGGATAGTTCCCTCCACTGGCTCCAGAGCACTAAATCTGGCATGGGTGCGCATAGGAGTAAGTCCTACTGTGTGCTTAAGTTGATTCCCAGAAACTAGTGGCACTCTACAGTGGAAAGCGGGGTAAGGGGGGGAATGTGTAGGGTAGGGGGGGCACTCAATGGGTGGGGTAGTGCCTACGGTGCCACGACCCCCACTCGGAATGTCTCCCTGGCACGGCATGCCCTTCCCAATCCAGTGTGCCATAAAGGACAGCGTGTCGGGTATAAGTCCTACCAGTCAGGCATCTATGTCATGAGGAAGGTGCATGCGTAGTGGGGTCCTGCAAGGGCGCCCTTTAATTCTGGCAGGTGCCATCCGGCTGTCTTTTGCCACAATGGACCTAGATGGCCACCCAACCGACTTTTTTTTTTTTTAATTATTATTCCTGCAGTATTACATAATTACAAGCTGCCCCCCCAGGGGGGGCCCTAACTACATAACAATGGAGGTACCTGTCATTGCACATCGCACAAAACTGGGCAGGGGCTCTGCTCCCCTAGGGGTGCCAAAGTGTGGAGAGCCCCTATTGAATAAGAAAGACTGAGGAAGGAGGGATACATATCGCTACAAACCAACCAAGCGGGTGAGGGCAGGCAAAGTAAGAAGCTTAGAAGTGAGAATGGGGAGGCGAGAGTGCCAGCCGAGACGTATCCGTGGGAATCCGAAAGACAGGCACTAATCTGAAGGGAAAGGTGGGAGCATACCTGAGAGCTCCAAAAGGGCTGGGTCTGAGTCCTGAGTTCAAGGTCCAAGCATACAATGCATGTACTCCTGTAGGAGGTCCAGGTCCATATCCTTGTCAGTAGGGTGGCCGTCTAGGTCCATCGTGGCAAAGGAAAGCCTGATGGCACCTGTGGCATGGTCAGAGAGGCGGTTCAGGTGCCCTGTCAGCTTGAGCCAATGGCACAGAACCAGGAGGCGGTTCTCCTCAGCCCACTCTGAGTGGTGGACTGGGAGAGGGTTCCGAGGTGGCCATACACATTGTATCCATGGGTGGAAGGTACTACAGCTGCCGAGGATGTGAGTGGTCGACTGTGCGGGCCAGGGGGGGTAGTTGTGCCACCTGCAGTGTGAGATCAGGCCATGCCTGCACTGGTAGGCTGAGTCAAAGCTCAGCCAGTAACCCCCATAGGGACCGGCTCGGCAGCCAGAATTAAGAGCGCCCTTGTGGGACTCAAACAATGCATGTACCTTCCTCGGGATATGCAGCCGACCGAAACTGCTCCCGCTGTCCTCTACGACATATGGGCACTATATTGGAGCACTAGGGTAAGGTGTGCCACGCCAGGAGGCCATCCCGGGTGAGGGTCGCAGTGCCATAGGCACTACCCCACCCATATGGAACAACCCCCCTACCCTACACATTCCCTCCCCGACCATAGAGGTCCTGTAGAGTACCGCTGCACTTCTGGGAATCAACTTAAGCCTGTAGTGGGAATTACCCCCGCATGAACCAACAGAGGATTTAGTCCTCTGGAGCCACTGAGGGGAACTCTCCCACAGCACTACAGCCCAAGACACTACACTTCAGCGCACCAGGATGCCGATGCACACTCCATGCAGGCCCTTTCCCGTGCCCTGGCACATGCTTCAGAAACAGCCATTACAGCCGGAATACTCAGGAACCGAGGTCATGGGACAAGCGCCCAGTCAACCCCCAGCCCCGCTTCTGGATCCGCGATCGTACCAGGATCTCCGTCTCACATACCTGACCCCGGTGGCAAAGCCGTCCCAGGGAGTAGGGGATACTAACCACCTCAAGGGGGTCCAACCCACCCAAGAGGCCCATGGTGCCCTGTCGCCTTTTGGTGTCGGGTGGTTCTTACCACCACACCATGTGTTATGAGCCCCCTATCTCCTTTTAGCACGAGGTGCCATCATCAGAGACCCTTTCGGGAATTTGGGGGGGCAGTTTTTGATTTGTCATGCCAGGGACAACGTGGGCCCTGAGGTGCCCAGGAGGGTATTGCTCAGCACCCAAAGGTGTGATCCAAGTTGCCCCGAACCAAGATCTCCTGACCGAAGTTGCCCGCTGTGAGGCAGGGGGTTTCCCCCCCCTGTGAGGACGTTAACATTGTGTCCCCCCCCGCCGAGCCCACATACAATGCAGGCCCAACGAGCACGCCACCCCAAGAGGACAGCACAGACACCAGAAGGATGCAAGCTCACCGAGAATCCAACCAGTAGCAACATTTTCGACGGGTTGCCAAGACCGCCGGGCGAGCTCTGCGCCCATTCCCCGCCGTGTTACAGCGACCAATGACCAACCCTGGCACACCAGGGTGAGTCAGAACCTTCTCTCGTACGATGCCCAGTCCCAGAGAGTCCAGACAAGGTCGGGTAGCTGCGACTTCCCCCCAGCCAACCCCAGTCGCAAAACCGAGATGGTGGTGGTAAGAGGACAAGAAGGATGACACGGAATCCCCTCCCATCACCCGCGGAAGCTGCTCATACACTCTGCAGACCACCCCTGCCATCACCTCTCTGCAGTAGCACAAGTCCTCTGCCACGCTGGTCCCTATGGGGGCTACTGGCTGAGCTTCGACTCAGCCTACCAGTGCCAACACGGCTTGATCTCCCACTGCAGATGGCACAACCACCCGCCATGGCCTGCGCAGACAACCGCCCACATTCTAGGCGGGTGCACCACCTTCCAACCTTGGATTCGGCGCATATGGCCAGCCAAAACCCCCCTCCCAGCCCACCACTCAGAGTGGGCCGAGGAAAACCTTATCCCGGTTCTGCGCCGCTGGCTCCGACTGACAGGGCATCTGAACCACCTCTCTGACAGAACCTCAGGAGCCATCCATCTGGCGTTTGCCACAATGGATCTTGACGGTCACCCTACCAATGAAGACATGGACCTGGACCTCCTGCGGGACTACATGTGTCGTATGCTCGGACCCCATACCCAGGACTCGGACCCGGCTCTCTTGGAGCTCTCAGGTGTGCTTCCTCCCTTTCTCTCTGTTTTGTGACCACCTTTCGGACTCCACACTGTATGTCTCAGCCGGTGCTCTCACCCCCCTTTCTCCATTCTAAACTACCTCCTTTGCCTGCCCTTGCCCGTTTGGTATTGTCATAGCAATATGTATTCCTCCCCCTTCTCTTCTGGCTTTGTACTAATAGGGGCCCTTCACACCTTGGCACCCTTTGGGGAGCAGGGCCCCTGCCCAGTTTCATGCATTGCACGATGACGGGCGCCTCCATTGTTATGTAGTTAGGGCCCCCCTTTGGGGGGGCAGCTTGTAATTATGTAATACTGCAGGAATAATAAAATAAAATAAAATATAAAAAAACGGGGGTGGTGAAGCGTACACGGCCCTGAGTGAAGGCCAGGGGATCCGTCCATGGGGGATGTGTGTATGCAGGGACTTTCTGAACCTTGGGAGCTCGGACCTGCAGAGAAAGGGAAAAAGGTCTATTAGCTACATTTTTAAAAAGTTTACAGCCAATGGAGTGCAGGGTGTGCCAGAGGCACAGAGAATGGGTGGTCTTTATATATTCAAAATAGAAAGAGAGAGGGGGAATGGAGCAAAGGAAATTAGTGGAATGGGGGGAGGTGCCTTTAAAGATGCCAAGAATCCAGCAGCAAGCCATGTTTTGCATGGCCTGAAGGCGGTTTACTAATGTTTTTTGGCGGTGGCCATGGCACCAGACTGGCGCCCCCCATGACAGGACGGAGCGGACGCAGGAGGTATAGAGGCGGTGGAGGAGGAGGGCTGAGATTCCACATTGGGTGTTGCCCAGGATGCGGAGGGCGGCAAGGGTAGAGAGTCCCTTAGAGTGCATGTGCTCGACATGGGGCTTGAATGAGAGGCCCAGGTCCCACCAAATCCCCAACCATCATAGAGGGATTGAGGGGCGAATTAGGGTGTTGGGGTTGACCTGGATCCCGGCAGTGTCCCAGCCGTTGTAGCCAGTTCATTGCCAGGGGGGGGTGGAAGTGGAGGCACTCTGTCTTGGCGGCTTTGATGTTGAGGCCGATAGTGCCAAAGAGTGTGTCGAGTTGGTGGTATGCGCTGGCTAGGGAGTGGCAGTTGGATGCTACAGAAGGGCCAACACAAATTAGTAAGTGGTCATTGACATATGCTAAGGCTGTGGTGCCGGCTTGGTGGAAGCGCTGGAGTACCACACCCACAAATATGGTCGACAGGATTGGGGAGACTGGTGATCCTTGAGGGGTGCCGAAGTCGGGTTTAGGGGTGGTAGGGAGGGTGGTGCCATCGAAGGCTACAGTGACTTGCTGGTCCATCATGAAGGACAAACACCAGTTGGCCATATCGGGTGCACAACCTGTTACAATTTTCCTTTACTTTCCCTCCCTGCGCTGACTCACTTCCTCTTTGTCATCATCAGCCAGCGCAATTCCCCCATCTCCCTGCCTTACTCATCCATACTCGCCTTGCGCCATAAGATGCCATGATGATGCCTTAGTGCACCATCATGACGTGCTTTGCTTACTGATAGCCCTACTTGTATTACCAAGGCACTCCTTGGGTTTCCATGACCTTCCATAGTCTGGTAAACTACCCTACACAGGCCACTACAGTAGTAAACACATAGAGTAGCATATAAGCATGTAACTTCAGTAGCACAAGCCCTAAGCTTGTGCTCTTTGTTCATACAAGCCCCTTATCTGCTACCATCAGTCCACTGTGCGCCTCTTCGGCCATTAGTCGCTTCGTCATAACCCAACTCCGCTAAGAAGCATAATGCGTCCACATCGCCGATCAAGAAGCCCCATCGCTGATCATCTTCGACTTATGACATCTAGGAAGCCCCATTGCCGTATCATCAATTCCGATGATCAGGAAGCCCCGACATTGATCACTGCGTAACCGTTGAGCTTAACACAACCTAGGTCCAGCAGTTGGCGGTGGAGGAGTTGGGGGTGTACTGAATCGAAAAAACCCTGAATGTCGACTGCTAGGATCGAGCAGACGAGGCCTTCTGAGTGGGCATGCTCCGCAATCTGTAGAAGGTGTTGGGCAGTGTCGTAGACCGAGTGGCCTTGGCGCCCCCCATATTGGTTCGGTGGCAACCAGTCCCTCGTGTTGGCGAGGAACTGGAGCCGGTTAGCAATAATCTTTTTGAGGAGTTTCCCTAGGGTCTCCTCAAGGATGATGGGCTGGTATGAACGTGGTGCGAAGGGGTCCTTCTTGTTTGGCTTCCAGAGCATCACCACCTTTGCTGCCCGCCAACACTCAGGGTGGTGCCCCAAGTGCAGGCAGTCATTGAAAAGTGAGAGAATCTCATTGGGGTAAGTGTCCACCACCCATTTCAGGGGGCAGTAGCCTATTCCCAAGAGGCCCAGTGCCGATAGGTTGGAGGTGTCGGCCAGTGCCCCCATAAGCTCTGTGAGGAGGATGGGTGGGGCAGCTGGTTGGGGTGGTGGCAGTGGGGTTCCGCCCCCACCTCCTATGCACAAGTGGCCACAGCAGCGGCCCCCCCAACAACTGTCAACCCATCTCCAGTGGCCCCGGCCACAGGAGTGGTCATCAACCCAGTGCAGAAGAAGAAGAAGCGCCAGTGTAAGGTGCCCCCACCTCCCACAATGTACACCAAGGACCCGACCTTGGTCCTCACCCCAACGGTCGGCATATGGGCCGAAAACCAGAAGTCAGCAATGGCCCTGACCAAGACATCCCATGAGTTCTTTGCCTCCCTCCCCACTGCAGACCAAGTCCCAGTCCTCTCCTCTTCATATAATGTAAAGGGGAACATCGTGACCACATTCGCGGCATGACCATCCTCCGCTAACCTGACCACAGAAATGATCATTGATCACCACTCTGCAGCCTATGCCTCCCACATGCACATGGAGTGCATTGTGGCGGGAGTCACTATCCCATCCTTCTTGACCAGTAACCACCACCATTGACTAGTGCGGGCAGCTAAAACTCCCCCATGTCGAACCCCAGTGGATACAGGAATGCTCTACGTTCGACTCGACCACCCCTCCCACCCCCCTCATCGGCCAGTGCCAATGCTGACAGGGCCGCCAGGGCTGCTGGCAACACCGCTGCCGCATTACACAGCACAACCCCCACCCCCGCCCAAATCGACCCAGGCCTCCCGGCATTGTCCCCAGATGCTCTCCATCTCGCCCTGTCCCCTGTCATCGGAGTATCGAACACCGAGTTCACTCGCACATTCAAGCACATCAGCCATCCCCCCTCTGCAGCCTCCAACACCTTGGAAGAAGTCCAAGGATGTGAAATGGAGGACATCCTCAAGAACCTGCACACACCTTTGCCACCGCTCACCAACAAGTGTTCGGCTGAAAACCTGTCTCTGCACGCCCCCTGACCATGCCCTCGAGACCAGTTCGAGCCACACACAGTGGGCTTCATGTACTCCATCTCCCGAGTGCTAGAGGACTTCGACCGGAAGACCCACTGCTCCAGTGCCGCAGAGACCGACTGAGCAGCCGCTCAGTTTGTGGGCAACCTCCTTTGGAACGTCCAACAGACCATTGCCGGCGTTTTTAGGGACGAGAAGGACCCCCAGCACCTTGTCTCCCGCAATTTGGAGATGGCCTATAACTTCACAAGGGGGGGGGGGGTGGAAGCCTCCCTGCCAGCGCCCTTTGCCCCAGCCCCCCCCCTGCAAAGGACCTCAGTCACCCCTCACCAACCCTCTGCCCCGACTAGGACCCCCAGAACCACAAACATGTCACCTGATGTGGTAGCACTGACTAACATTGTTAAACAGCTCTCCACCAAAGTCGCCACCATCTCCCAGCAGGTCTCAACCCTCATCAACCGGCCCATGCCCCATGCCCCATAGGCCCAAAAGGCCCAGGCCCCCACCACCACCACTGCCCAGGCCGCCATCACCACGGCGCCAACCTCCTATGCCCAGGTGGCGGCTGCCCTGGCCCCACCCACTGCCTCCAACCCCAACCCGGTCGCTCCAGCCCCTGGCACCATCTTCACCACTGTGACACACAAGAAGAAGAAGAAACAGCGCCAGGTCCCGCCCCCGCCACTGATGTATGCCAAGGACCCGACCCTGGTCCTCATCCCGACCATCACCCTCAAAGCCGAGATCCAACTCCAGGCTATGCGCCTCACCACCACCGCTCATGAGTTCTTCTCCTCCCTCCCCACTGCTGACCAGGTCACGGTCTTGGCCTCCTCCTTCAACATGAAGGGAAACCTTGTCACCTCTTTCACCAAGCGCCCCTCCTCTGCCTCTCCCACCATGGACATGATCATTGATCGACACTCTGCAGCATTTGCAGCCCACATGCGTGACAGGTGCCTCTCGGTGGCAACGGACAAGATCCCCACCCAGTACACCCTCAACCCAGTCCATGTCCGTCCCCAGTCTGCACTCCGCATCTCCATGGTGCCCTGCATGGACTACCTTTTTGGCCAGAACAGCCACACCATCTCCCCAAAGGCCCTTATGGCTGAAATCCGGAACAATCCATCGCTCCACCCCCTCGACTTTGTGGACAACCCTCACTTTGCAGCCACTGAGGGCCACCTCCCGACTCTTCAGAAATGCCCCGTGGCTTTCTCCTTCTCCGACCCCAATGGATCAATCCACGCACAGCTACTCAAGCGCCCATGCATTTGGATGTTCGGCTCTACCCTCTCCCTCTCCATCCCTCCCTACCGCCCCAGCCTCACCCAATGTGAGCGCTGTCAGGGCCTGGGCCATGGGACGAAAGGATGCTGCGCCCAGCCATGCTGCGCAGACTGCGGAGGAGGTCATCTGACCCACAACCACCACAAGTCATGCGCATCCTGCGCCACTGAAGCCATCGAGGGCGACCACTGCCCTCACCCTCTTTTTTATTATTTATTATTATTATTATTCCTGCAGTATTACCTAATTACAAGCTGCCCCCCTGAAGGGGGGGCCCTAACTACATAACAACAGAGGCGCCCGTCATCACACAATGCATGAAACTGGGTGGGGGCCCTGCTCCCTGAAGGGTGCCAAGGTGTGTAGGGCCCCTATTAGTAAAGGAAGAGAAGAGAGAGGGAGGAATACATTTCACTACGGCACAGCCAAACGGATGAGAGCAGGCAAATGAGGTAGCTTAGAATAGGAAAGGGAGGGCAAGAGTGCCGGCCAGGACATACGAGAGGGAGTCTGAAGGGCAGGCATTAATCAGAGGGAAAGGGGGGAAGCATACCTGAGAGCTCCAAGAGGGCCGGGTCCGGGTCCTGGGTACGGGGTCCAAGCATACGACTCATGTATTCCTGGAGGAGGTCCAAGTCCATATCTTTGTCAGTCGGGTGTCCTTCCAGCTCCATCGCGGCGAAGGCCAGGCAGATGGCGGCAGAGGTACGGTTGGAGAGGCGGTTCAGGTGCCCCATCAGCTTTAGCCAGCAGTGCAGGACCTGGAGATGGTTTTCATCAGCCCACTCGGTGTGGTGGGTCGGGAGTGGGTCGTGGGAGGGACAGACCCTGCGGATCCAGGGACAGAAAGTGTGACACCCACCCAAGACATGGGCAGTTGACTGGGCCGGCCAGGGGGGGTGGTTGTGCCACCTGCAGTGTGAGATCAGGCCATGCCTGTGCCGGTAGGCTGAGTCAAAACTCAGCCAGTATCCTCCATAGGGACCAGCTTGGCAGAGAACCTGGGCAACTGTGGAGAGTTCATGGCGAGGGTGGTCAACCGACTGTGTGAGCAGTTTACGTGGCCAGCATGATGGGATGCCATTGACAGCGAGGTACTTGTTGGCTGTTGAGGCGAGTGGTCGGGTGAGTGAAAGAGACCAGCGCTCCATGAGGGACGTAACTGCGGCCTCCTTCAGTGCAGAGGTAGAGGGTGTGAGGGAGGACAGGGGTAGGTTCATGGCGAACTTTGCCTCATGGTCAGCCCATTCATTTCCCAGTATGTCGGAGTGGCCCGGACACCAGACAAAATGTATGGCAAGATCCAGGTATGAGTCCAAGAGAGTCTGGACCCCTGCCCTCCATTGGTGGAGGAGATGGGCGCCTGGGGCTGGCGCCCATGTGTGGATCAGATGGAGTGCCGTCAGCAAATCCGACAGAAAAAAGATGTCAGATGTGACAGGCAGAAGCTCCTGGAGGTGGTGTGCTGCCCAGCTTGGTGCGGAGGTAAGGGCAAAAATCTCTGTGTCCGTGGCAGTGGCGCAGGTGGGGGAGGCTAGCCGGCAGGATTTGAGGCGGTTAAGGCCCTTCATGGCGCAGATGGCTGATCCAGACTTAGAGCTGATGTGCAAACCATCGGTGAAAACCTGGAGGTGGGGGAGGGTGCTCAGGGAGCGCACAGCGGCCACAAATTCTTTGCAGGTGTCCTCGCTAACCAGAGTGATAGGAGTGGCAAATGAGACTCTTCCATTCATAAATGCCAGAGGATCTGTCCATGAGGGATGAGTGTATGCAGGAACTGGTTGAACCCTGGGGACCCAGACCTGCAGAGAAGTGGAAAAGGGATGGTTAGTTATGTTTTTGTAATATCATTTTCTACCTATAGAGTGCGGGGTGTGCCAGAGGCGCAGAGAATGGAGGGTCTTAGCATATTCAAAATAATAAGAGAGGGGGGGAAGGGAGCAAAGAAAATTTGTAGAATAAGGAGAGGCGCCTTTGTAGACACCGAGGATCCATCTGCATGCCGTGTTTTGCACAGCCTGCAGACGACTTACTAAGGTTTTTTGGCATCGGCCGTGGTACCAGACTGGAGTGCCCCATGTGAGGACAGAGTGGACACAGGCGGTGTACAGATGACGGAGGAGGAGGGCCGAGATGCCACATTCTGTGTTGCCAAGAATGCAGAGGGCAGCAAGGGTGGAGAGGCCTTTGGATCGCATACATTCCACATGGGCTTTGAAGGTGAGGGCTGGGTCCCACCATATTCCAAGCCAGCGGAGCGGGATGGAGGGTCGGATGAGCATGGTGGGGGCAACCCAGACCCCGGCGGTGTCCCAGTTAGTGTAAGCAGCTGAGCGGCGTCAGGGTGGGTGGAAGTGAAGGCACTCTGTTTTGGTGGCTTCGATGTTGAGACCGATGGCGCCGAAGTGGGCATTGAGTTGGTGGTAGGCATTAGACAGTTGCTGGTAGTTGGATGCCATGCTGGGTCCGACGCACACTAGGAGGTGGTCATCCACATATGCAAGGGTGGTGGTGCCGGTTTGGTGAAATCTCTGGAGGACCACACCTGCAAATATGGTTGAGAGGATTGGTGAGACTGGTGACCCCTGAGGGGTACTGAGGTCCGGTTTCTGGGCAGTTGGAAGGGTGGTGCCATCGAAGGCGATGGCCACCTGCCGGTCCATCATGAAGGACAGACACCAGTCTGCCATATCAGGCGGGCACTGGAGGTCCAACAGTTGTTGGTGGAGGAGTTGTGGGTGAACTGAGTCGAAAAAGCCCTGTATGTCGACTGCTAGGACCGAACATACCCGGCCCTTGGCATGGGCTCATTCTGCGATTTGTAAGAGGTGCTGGGCGGCGTTGTAGACAGAATGTCTTTTTATTATTATTATTATTATTATTATTCCTGCAGTATTACATAATTACAAGCTGCCCCCCCGAAGGGGGGGCCCTAACTACATAACAACAGAGGCGCCTGTCATTGTGCATCGCACAAAACTGGGTGGGGGCTCTGCTCCCTGATGGGTGCCAAAGTGTGAAGAGCCCCTATTGGGTTAATAAACGAAAAGGAAGAAGGAGGAGTACATATCACTACGAACTAACCAAGCAGGCAAGGGCAGGCAAAGTAGGAAGCTTAGAATTGAGAAAGGGATGGCTAGAGAGCCGGCTGAGACATATTCATGGGAATTCGAAAGGCAGGCTTCAAGCAGAAGGAAAAGGAGGAGTCGTACCTGATAGCTCCAAAAGGGCCGGGTCCGAGTCCTGGGTTCTGGGTCCGAGCATACAACGCATGTAGTCCCGTAGGAGGTCCAGGTCCATGTCTTCATCAGTGGGGTGTCCATCTAAGTCCATCGTGGCGAATGATAGCCTGATGGCACCTGTGGCGCGGTCAGAGAGGCGGTTTAGGTGCCCTGTCAGCTTAAGCCAATGGAGCAGAACCGGGAGGCAGTGTTCGTCAGCCCACTCAGAGTGGTGGACTGGGAGAGGGTCCCGAGGTGGCCATACGCATCGTATCCACGAGTGGAAGGTGCTGCAGCCGCCAAGTATGTGGGCGGTCGACTGCGCAGGCCAGGGGGGGTGGTTGTGCCACCTGCAGTGCGAGATCAGGCCATGCTGGCGCCAGTAGGTTGAGTCTAGGCTCAACCAGTAGCCCCCATAGGGACCGGTGCAGCAGAGGACTTGAGCAACTGCTGATAGCTCACTCCGGGGGTGGTCGACCGAGTGCATGAGTAGCTTTCGGGGTCGTCGGGACAGGAGGCCATGTACCACTAAGTATTTATCACCGGTTGAGGCGAGGGGGTGGGCAAGTGAAAGCATCCACTGGTTCATGAGGGTGCGGACAGCGACTTCTTTTAGCACAGAGGTGGAGGGTTTAAGATCAGATGGGGGGAGCTCAGTCGCTAGTTTCGCTTCCATGTCAGCCCATTCATTTCTGGGGATGTCCGAGTGTCCGGGACACCACACAAAGTGAATGGTGAGCTGGGGGTATGAGTCCAGCAGAGTCTCCACACCTGCTTTCCAGATGTGAAGGAGGTGGGCCCCCAGGGCGGCAGTCCATGTGCGGAAAAGGTGCAATGCAGTCAGTGAATTGGATAGGAAGAAGATATCTGATGCGACATGCAATTGAGCCAGAAGGCGGTGCGCTACCCAGCCCAGTGCCATGGCGAGGGAAAACTCCTTGGCATCCGTAGTGGTGGCCCAGGTGGGGGACTCCAGTCGGCGTGACCGGAGGCGGGAGGGGC
Organism: Coniferiporia sulphurascens; assembly: GCA_002794785.1. Lineage (NCBI taxonomy): Eukaryota > Fungi > Basidiomycota > Agaricomycetes > Hymenochaetales > Hymenochaetaceae > Coniferiporia > Coniferiporia sulphurascens. The sequence continues at coordinate 1,044,055 of NBBA01000007.1, read as the reverse complement.
CTAGCATTGCGCATATGGCAGAGCCTGACTTGTCGTCAATGCGAGAGCCATCCATGAATACTTGGACATGGGAGGTGGAGCCTAGGGCTCGAGCAGTGCAAACGAATTGTTTTCGGGTGTTGGCGCTGACCGGGGTGGTGGGGGTGGTGAAGTGGACTCGGCCATTGGTAAAGGCCAGGGGGTCCGTCCATGGGGGATGCATGTATGCAGGGACTTGTTGAACTTGGGGGGCTTGGACCTGCAGAGAAAGGGAGAAGGGTCTGTTAGCTACATTTTTAAATAATTTATGGCCAATAGAGTGGGGGGTTCGCCAGAGGCGCAGGGAATGGGTGGTCTTTATGTATTCAAAGTAGAAGGAAAGAAGGGGAACAGAGCAAAGAAAATTAGTGGAGTGGGGGGAGGTGCCCTTGAAGATGCCCAGGATCCAGCAGCAGGCTGTGTTTTGTACAGCCTGCAGATGGTTTACCAGGGTTTTTTGGCAGCGGCCATGGTACCAAACTGGGGCTCCCCACGTGAGGACGGAGCGGACACAGGAGGTATAGAGGCGGCAAAGGAGGAGGGCCGAGATGCCGTGTTGAGTGTTACCCAGTATGCGGAGGGCGGCGAGGGTGGAGAGCCCCTTGGAACGCATTTGTTCGACATGTGGCTTGAAGGATAGGCCTGGGTCCCACCAGATCCCCAACCACCAAAGCGGGATTGAGGGGCAGATCAGGGTGTTGGGGTCGACCTGTACACCAGCAGTGTCCCAGCCATCATAGCCAGTACATTGCCAGGGAGGGCAGAAGTGGAGACACTCTGTTTTGGCCACCTCAATGTTGAGACCAATGGTGCCAAAGAGGGTGTCGAGTTGTTGGTAGGTGTGGGTGAGGGCGCAGCAGTTGGATGCCACTGAGGGACCTATGCAGATTAGTAAATGGTCATCGATGTATGCTAGGGTGGTAGTGCCGGCTTGGTGAAAGTGCCGGAGGACCACACCTGCGAAGATAGTCGACAGGATGGGGGAGACCAGCGATCCTTGGGGGGTGCCGAAGTCGGGTTTTGGGGTGGTGGGGAGGGTGGTGCTGTCGAAAGCAATGGCAACCTGCCGATCCGTCATGAAAGACAAGCACCAGTTGGCCAAATCTGGAGCACAACCGAGGTCTAACAGCTGTCGGTGGAGGAGTTGGGGGTGCACTGAATCAAAGAAGTCCTGAATGTTGACTGCAAGGACCGAACATATGAGGCCCTCCGAGTGAGTGCGTTCTGCAATCTGTAGAAGGTGTTGGGCAGTGTCGTAGACCGAATGGCCTTGGCGCCCCCCATATTGGTTGGGTGGCAGCCAGCCCCTCATGTTAGTGAGGAACTGGAGCTGGTTAGCAATTATCTTTTCAAGGAGTTTCCCTAGGGTCTCCTCAAGGGTAATGGGCTGGTATGAACACAGTGAAAACAGGTCCTTCTTGTTAGGCTTCTGTAGCATCACCACCTTTGCTGCCTGCCAGCACTCAGGGTGGTGCCCCAGGTGCAGACAGTCGTTGAAAAGTGAGAGAATCTCATCGGGGTAGGCATCGACCACCCATTTCAGGGGTCGGTAGCCTATTCCTGAGAGGCCTGGAGCCGACAAGTTGGAAGTATTGGACAGTGCCCCTGTGAGCTCCGACAGGAGTATGGGCAGGGCAGCTGGGTTGGGTGGAGGCAGCGGGGTGTTGGCCGCTGCATGGGGTGGGGGGGACATGAAGAAAGTGTTGCGGAAGAGCTCACCTTTCTCACCGTCCATCTGGGTGAAGGAGCTGTCACGCCTCTTGTGAGACAGAATGTCCCTGATGCCCCCCATATTGGTTAGGTGGCAGCCAGCCCCTCGTGTTAGCGAGGAACTGGAGCCAGTTAGCAATTATCTTTTCAAGGAGTTTCCCTAGGGTCTCCCCGAGGGTAATGGGCCGGTATGATCGCAGCAAAAAGGGGTCCTTCTTGTTTGGCTTCTGAAGCATCACGACTTTTGCCACCCGCCAGCACTTGGGGTGGTGCCACATGCACAGGCAGTTGTTGAAAAGGGTGAGGATCTTGTCGGGGTAGGCATCTACCACCTATTTTAGGGGGCAGTAGCCGATGCCCGAGAGGCCCAGGGCCGACAAGTTGGAGGTGTCGGACAGTGCCCCCATGAGCTCCGAACGGAGTATGGGCGGGGCAGCTGGTTGGGGGGGAGGTGGTGGGGTGTCAGCCACTTGGTGGGGTGGTGGGGGCATAAAGAATGTAGAGCAGAAAAGCTCACCTTTCTTGTCGTCTGATTGGGTGAAGGTACCGTCACTCTTCTTGAGCGAAGGGATTGGGGTGGGACGGTTGCCGAGGCCTCGCTTGGCCCAGCTCCAGATATTGGAGGCATCTGCTTGGTCAGCCTGTTCGGCATAAAAATGCCGTTTAGCCGCCCATATGCCGCGTTTGAATGCATGGTGGGCTGCTGATCGCTGTAGGGGGGTGGTGGCCATCAAGATCACCTGGAGGAGCGACTTGCATGTCGGGGTCCACCAGGGGACTTCGGACTTGGACAGCTTTGCGAGCCTGGTGAAAGGAGTGAGGGCAGCAGTCATCAAGTCGACCACTGCCTGCACTTTCTCATCGAGGGCGATGGTGTTGTCCGCTGGAAGTGAGAAGGCAGATTCGAGTAGGGGGAAGGCAATTTCGGACCATTCCTCCCTGTCTGCCGGGAGTAACCGGCATGTTTTAATGATGGGGGGTGGAGGCCGAAAAGGCAAGGACCAGCGTGACATGGCATGGTTGGACAGTGGTGAGGTGGTTGAGGAGCCCAAATCTATTATTGTGTCAGGGTTAATCATGGGGGGGGATCAGATCATGTCAATTGGGCACTGCCAACAAGTGTCGATGGGCTGTGAGTCAGAGTCTGGGAGGTGGGCTGGTGCAAGGCCGTGCTCCCGGAAGAAGTCGTCGAGGGGTTGCACCCTCAAGTCCTCCTGCTGTGAGGCGAGGAGTTCGGACCACGAATGGTGGCGATGGTTGAAGTCGCCAGCCACAAGTAGTGTGGAGGCCAGTGCCAGTGGGATCATAAAGAGGAACGACTCACCTGGGTAGAGGGGGGTGGCGGTGGTGCGGTCCGGTGCATGCATACCATAGTAATTGCACAGGCGGATCGTCAGGTGTGAGCGGAGTTCGATGGTGAGGATGTCGGTGCCGGAGGAAGCGGCTCTGAGGACGGACCATTGAGTGGAGGGGATGGCTTGGGATATGTAGGTAGCGACCCTCGGCCGGGTGGCCGGGGGGAGGATAGCAGTGTATCCTGGGAGGGATGGGACATTGAGGACCGGAGTGCCCATGGGGTCAGTGAGTGAGGGCTGGAGGCCAATTTGGTACCAGGGTGGTTCCTGGATTAAAATGACAGTGGGTGGGGATGGGTCAGTGGTTTTTTTTTTTTTTTTTTTAAAATTATTCCTGCAGTATTACATAATTACAAGCTGCCCCCCTGAAGGGGGGGCCCTAACTACATAACAACAGAGGCACCCGTCATTGCACAATGCACAAAACTGGGCGGGGGCCCTGCTCCCCGAAGGGTGCCAGAGTGGGAAGGGCCCCTATTAGTAAGTACAAGAAAGAGGGAGCAGTACATATCACTACGGCCAAGCCAAACAGACAACATCAGGCAAAAGGGGGTAGCTTAGAATTTGAAAGGGAGGGCAAGAGCGCCAGCCGGGACATACACAGGAGAGTCCGGAGGGCAGTCATAGATCAGAGGAAAAGGGAGGAAGCACACCTGAAAGCTCCAAGAGAGCTGGGTCTGGGTCCTGGGTCTGGGATCCAAGCATACAACTCATGTAGTCCCAAAGGAGGTCCAAGTCCATATCTTTGTTGGTCAGGTGACCCTCCAGCTCCATCGTGGCAAACGCCAGGTGGATAGTGCCAGAGGTACGGTCGGAGAGGCGGTTAATATGCCCTGTCAGCTTCAGCCAGCGGCGCAGCACCTGGAGATGGTTTTCATCGGCCCACTCGGTGTGGTGGGTCAGAAGTGGGTCACAGGGAGGCCAGACCTTGCGGATCCATGGTTGGAATGTACGACATCCACCCAGTATGTGGGTGGTCGACTGGGCTGGCCAGGGGGGGTGGTTGTGCCATCTGCAGTGCGAGATCAGGCCATGCCTGTGCCGGTAGGCTGAGTTGAAGCTCAGCCAGTAACCCCCATAGGGACCGGCACAGCAGAGAACCTGGGCGACTGCAGAGAGCTCCCAGTGGGGGTGGTCGACTGACTGCATGATGAGCTTCCAGGGACGACAGGAAGGGCCCTGTTTACGGCCAAGTATTTGTCGGCTGTTGAGGCAAGTGGATGGGCGAGTGAGAGGGACCATTGCTCCATGAGTGTGTTGATGGCGGCCTCTTTTAGCATGGAGGTGGAGGGTGCGAGGGAGGATGGGGGTAGGTTCATAGCGAACTTTGCCTCGTGGTCAGCCCATTCATTCCCAGGGATGTCGGAGTGACCCGGGCACCACACGAAATGAACGGAAAGATCCGGGTATGAGTCCAGAAGAGTCTGGACCCCTGCCTTCCATTGGTGGAGGAGATGTGTGCCGGGGACAGGCACCCATGTTCGGATCAGGTGGAGTACCGTCAGTGAGTCTGACAGAAAAAAGATGTCAGATGTGCCAGGCAGTAGCTCCCGTAAGTGGTGTGCGGCCCAGCTTGGTGTGGAGGTAAGGGAGAAAATCTCTGCATCCATAGCTGTTGCGCAGGTGGGGGAGGGGATGGGTCAGTGGTAAGGATCGGAATGAGGGAATGGACTGCAGCTAGGGAGCAGGCGGCATTCCACTGAAGAATGGAGATGTCTCTATTCATGAGTCCTCCATTGTTTCATCTTTGGGTCCTTCAATGGCAGCCTCGATCTGGTGGTATTGCCGTTTCTTGGGGCACTGAGGGTAGGTGGTGGGGTGGTTGCCCTTGCAGTTTGTGCAGTAGCGTGGGTGAGGGCAGTGGTCGCCCTCAAAGGCTTCTGTGGCGCAGTGTGCACATGACTTATGGTGGTTGTGGGAGAGGTGACCTCCTCCACATTCAGTGCAGCATGGCTGGGCTCGGCATCCTTTCGTTCCATGTCCTAGGCCCTGGCAGCACTCGCATTGGGTGAGGCTGGGGCAGAAGGGGGGGACCGATAGGGAGAGGGAGGCGCCAAACATCCATACTCGCAGGCGCTTGAGGAGCTGCACTCGGATGGATCCATTGGGGTCGGAGAAGGAGAATGCTATGGGGCACCTATCAAGGGTCGGCAGGTGGTCGTCCATGGCAGCGAAGTGGGGGTTGACAATGAGGTCGAGGTTGTGGAGAGCCGGGTTGTGCCGGACTTCGGCCATGAGGGCCTTCGCATTGATGGTGTGGCCGTTCTGGCCGAAGAGGTAGTCCTTGCATGGCACCATGGAGATGCGGAGTGCGGACTGGGGGCAGACATGGATGGGGTTGAAAGAGAACATCCTGGGGATCTTGTTGACCTCCAGGGACAGACTCTTTTCTCGCATGTGGGCTGTGAAGGCTGCGGAATCCCGCATTGACAATAAGTCGGGCTCAGCCATCTGTGCTATGTTAGGCCACACCCAACTCCAGTCATGCCGACTGGAATCCCCCCCCTGCGCCACAGCCACGGACACCGAGGAATTCTCCCTCGCCACAGCCCCTGGCTGGGTCATGCGCCGCCTCCCGGTGCAACTGCGTGTCGCATTGGACCTCTTCTTTCTGTCCGATTCGCTGACTGCACTCCACCTATTCCACACATGGGCCGCCGCCCCTGGCACCCACCTCCTACACATATGGAAAGCCGGCGTGGAGACCCTGCTGGACTCATACCCCCAGCTCACCGTTCATTTTGTCTGGTGCCCTGGTCACTCAGACATCCCCAGTAATGAATGGGCTGACATGGAAGCGAAACTGGCGATGGAGCTCCCCCCATCCGACTTGAAACCATCCACCTCCACACTAAAAGAAGTCGCCATCTGCACCCTCATGGACAGGTGGACCCTCTCGCTTGCCTGCCCCCTCACCTCCACTGCCGATAAATACCTGGCAGTACACAGCACACCATCCCACCAACCACGAAAGCTGCTCATGCACTCAGTCGACCACCCCCACAACGAGCTCTCTGCAGTAGCACAAGTCCTCTGCTGTGCCAGTCCCTATGGGGGCTACTGGCTGAGTTTTGACTCAGCCTACCGGCGCAGGCATGGCCTGATATCACATTGCAGGTGGCACAACCACCCCCCATGGCCTGCACAGTCGACTGCCCACATCCTTGGTGGCTGCAGCACCTTCCACCCATGGATACAACATGTATGGCCACCTTGGGACCCTCTCCCAGTCCACCACTCAGAGTGGGCTGACAAAAACCACCTCCTGGTTTTGTGCCACTGGCTTAAGCTGACAGGGCACCTAAACCGCCTGTCTGACCGCGCTGCGGGCACCATCCGGCTTTCCTTTGCTGCGATGGACCTAGACGGACACCCAACCAACGAGGATATGGACCTGGACCTCCTATGGGACTACATGCGTCATATGCTTGGACCCTGAACCCAGGACTCGGACCCAGCCCTTTTGGAGCTATCAGGTACGCTTCCTCCCTTCCCTCTTGATTAGCACCTGTCTTTCGGATTCCTACAGATACGTCTTGGCTGGCACTCTCGCCTCCCCATTCCCACTTCTAAGCTTCTTACTTTACCTGCCCTTGCCCACTTGGTTTGTTTGTAGCGATATGTATCCCACCTTCTCCCTCTTTCTTTCTACTCAATAGGGGCTCTCCACACTTTGGCACCCTTAGGGGAGCAGAGCCCCCACCCAGTTTTGTGCGATGCGCAATGATGGGTGCCTCCATTGTTATGTAGTTAGGGCCCCCCCTTCGGGGGGGCAGCTTGTAATTATGTAATACTGCAGGAATAATTAAAAATAAAAATAAAAATAAAAAAAGAGCTGCTGAAACGGCCGCCAACCTGGCCCCACCTCCACTCAACATGAGATGAGATGACCCCCAATCCCTACTCTCAAAACCCCCTCTTGGCCCCGACCTCCTCCCCAGACGTCCTGGCACCCTCCCCCGCCATCGGCGGCTCCCAACTGGTGTCGGCCTACGACTTCACTGCCCAGGCGCACTTGGAGTCAAGGCAAGCATCCCGAGCCGGCTCCCCAGCTGCCCTGGTAGGGTCGATCCATGGCTCCAACGAATTCAGTGAGATGACCCCAGAAATGGCGGTCGACCCCCATACCCCCCTGCAACAGGTGGGAGGCGCAAGCCTCAGGCGGAAATGCTCCTCAGCCGCCATGTCACCCCTCACCCCGAGAGGACCCCCTGCCCAACAACAGCATGAACCCCATACCTTGGGATTCATGCATGCCCTCTCCCGTGCCCTGGATGACTTCGATGAGCACACCAGGGATGCCACCATGGCAACCATCAACATCAAGGCTGCACAGTTTGTAGGCAACCTCCTCTGGAACGTCCAACAAACCTTGGCCAACATAGCACAAGAAAGGAAAGACCCCCAAGACATCATCTACCACAATGCAGTGATGGCCTACAACTTCACAAGGGAGGGGGCAGAAATCGCCCTCCCGGAACCCTTTGCCCCAGCTCGCCCCCCCCAAAGGGCCCCGGCCACCACCAGGACCCCAGGCACCGCCCCAGTGACTCCATAAATGAGGGCACTGACTGATGCAGTCAAGTGCCTGACTACTGACGTGGCTTCTATTTCATGTCAGATGGCCTCCATCAGTTCTAGGCCCGCCCAATGCCAACAACAGCAACAACAACAGCAACTCGCCCCCCAGGCCGCCATCACCACCGCCCCCACCTCCTATGCACAAGTGGCCGCATCAGCGGCCCCCCCAACAACCGCCAACCCTACTCCAGTGGCCCCGGCTGCTGGAGCGGTCATCAACCTGGCGCAGAAGAAGAAGGTGCCCCCCCCACCCACAATGTACGCCAAGGACCCAACCTTGGTCCTCACCCCCACCATCAGCATCCAAGCCGAAAACCAGAAATCTGCGATGGCCCTCACCAAAGTGTCACATGAGTTTTTCACCTCCCTCCCCACCACAGACTGTGTCCCGGTCCTTTCCTCTTCATTTAATGTGAAGGGAAACATTGTGACCACATTTGTGGCACAACCATCCTCAGCTAACCCGACCACAGAGATGATCATTGATCATCACTCTGCGGCGTATGCCTCCCACATGCATACAGAGTGCATCACAGTGGGAATTACTATCCCGACTGCCTTCTCCCTAACCCCGTCCAGAGTCCGCCCTAGGTCCGCACTCCGCATCTCCATGGTGCCCTGCAAGGACTTCCTGTTCGGCCAGAATGGACACACCATCTCCGAGAAGGCCCTCCTGGCCGAAGTCCGGCACAACCCGGCACTCCTCAACCTCGACTTCATAGTTGCCCCCCACTTCACCGCCACCAAAGACCACCTGCCAACCCTGGACAGGTGCCCTGTGGCCTTCTCCTTTGTCAATGTTAAGCTCAACGGTTACACGGTGATCGACATCGGGGCTTCCTGATCGTCGGGACTGATGGTACGGCAACGGGGCTTCCTAGATGTCGTAAGTCAAGGGTGATCATCGGTGGGGCTTCCTGATCGATAATGTGGACGCGGTAGGCTTCTATAGCGAGTTGGGTTACGACGAAGCGACTAATGGCCAAGTGGCACACAGTAGACTGGCGGTAGCAGATAATGGGCTTGTATGAACAAAGAGCACAAGCTTAGGGCTTGTGCTACTAGAGTTACATGCTTATATACTACTCTATGTGTTTGCTACTGTAGGGTCATGTATCGGGTTGTTGACCAGACTATGGAAGGTCATGGAACTCCAAGGAATGCCTTGGTAATACAAGTGATGGTATCAGTAAGCAAAGCACGTCATGATGGTGCAATAAGGCGACATCATGGCGTCTTATGGTGCGAGATGAAATAAGGATGAGTAAGGCAGAGAAATGGGGGAGTTGCACTGACTGATGATGATGAAGAGGAAATGAGTCAGCGCATAAGGGAAAGTAAAGGAAAATTGTAACAGTCAACCCCGACGGCTCCATCCACGAATGCCTCCTCAAGAGGCCACATGTATGGATGTTCGGCTCCGCCTTCCAGCTCTCAGTCCCACCCATTCGCCCCACACTCACCCAATGTGAGCATTGTCAGGGCCTCGGGCATGGGACCAAGGGCTGCCGCACCCAACCTTGCTGCACTGATTGTGCGGGTGCCCATCTGACCCACAACCATCGCAAATTGTGCGCCCACTGCACCACTGACACAGTGCCCGAAGGCGACACATGTCCCCACCCTTGCCAATGCATCAACTGCAAGGGCGACCACCCTGCCACCCTGCTGACATGCCCAAAGAAGAGGCGCTACCACCAAATCATAGAGGCCCTCAATGCCGACCCCACCGACAAACAGATGGAGGATATATGATAGAGACACTCTCTATCCTACAGTGGAATGCTGCCCACTCACTAGCGGCAATTCATTCCCTAATCCCGGTCCTTACTACTGACCCCTCCCCCCCACACCTAATTCTTATACAGGAACCACCCTGGTACCAAATAGGGCTGCAACCCTCGCTCACCGACCCGGCCAGCTCCCCAGTCTTTAATGTCCCCACCATCCCAGGTTATACACCTGTTCTACCCCCCGAGGTTCACCCCATGTTAAGCTCAAGGATTGTGCAGTGATCGATGTTGGGGCTTCCTGATTGTCGAGGCTGATGGTGATGACAACAGGGCTTCCTAGATGTTGTAAGTCGAAGGTGATCATCAGTGGGGCTTCTTGATTGACAATGTGGATGTGGTAGGCTTCTGAGCAGGGTTGGGTTATGACGAAGCAACTAGTGGCTCAACGGCACATGGTAGACTGGTGGTAGCAGATAATGGGCTTGTATGAACAAAGAGCACAAGCTTAGGACTTGTGCTACTGAAGTTACATGCTTATATGCTACTCTATGTGTTTGATACTGTAGGGTTGTGTGTAGGTTTGTTTACATGGCTATGGAGGGTCATGGAAACCCAAGGAAGGTCTTGGTAATACACGTTGAGGTATCAGTAAGCAAAGCACATCATGGTGATGCAATAAGGCATCATCATGGCGTCTTATGGTGCAAGGCGAATAAGGATGCGTAAGGTAGAGAAATGGGGGAGTTGCGCTGACTGATGATGACAAAAGGGAAGTGAGTCAGTGCAGTAAGGGAAAAGTAAAGGAAAATTGTAACACCCCAGGGTAGTCACATGTCTCCCGAGCCCTCCCCCCCACTTCATGGTCAATCCTCGGCACTGCATCTCATGGCACTGACATACTGACAGTGGAGGTCCAATCTCAACTCACCCTCTGGGTATGCAACTACTATGGCATGCACCCCCCGGACCGTGAAAACGCTGTTAAGCTCAACGGTTATGTGGTGATCGACGTCGGGGCTTCCTGATCGTCGGGACTGGTGGTTACGGCAACAGGGCTTCCTAGATGTCATAAGTCGAGGGGGATCGTTGATGGGGCTTCCTGATCGGCGATGTGGACGCGAGGTGCTTCTGAGCGGAGTCAGTTTACGACGAAGCGACTTAGTGGCCAAGGGGCACACAGTAGACTGATGGTAGCAGATAATGGGCTTGTATGAACAAAGAGCACAAGCTTAGGGCTTGTGCTACTGAAGTTACATGCTTATATACTACTCTATGTGTTTACTACTGTAGCGGCCTGTGTAGGGTAGTTTACCAGACTGTGGAAAGTCATGGAACCCCAAGGAATGCCTTGGTAATACAAGTAGGGCTATCAGTAAGCAAAGCACGTCATGATGGTGCAATAAGGCGACATCATGGCGTCTTATGGTGCAAGGCGAATAAGGATGCGTAAGGTAGAGAAATGGGGGAGTTGCGCTGACTGATGATGATGAAGAAGAAGTGAGTCAGCGCATTTAGGGAAAAAGTAGAGGAAAATTGTAACAAACGCCTCCCCCCAGTACCCAGGTGAGTCCTTCATATTTTCACTTTCCTCGGAACTGGCCACCACTTTACTTGTGGTGGGCGACTTCAACTGTCGCCACCACTCATGGTCCGAATTCCCCATCCCACAACGAGATGACTTGGGGGCACAACCCCTCGATGACTTTTTCCATGGGCATGGCCTGGCACCTGCCCATCTTCCTGACTGTGACTCGTGGCCCAACAGCAATTGTCGCTGGTACCCCATTGACATGATCTGGGTCCCACCCACAGTCAACCCCGACTCTATTCTAGATTCGGCTACCTCCGACCCCTCCCCACTGTCTGACCACGCCATCCTTAGGTGGTCAGTGCTGTTTCGGCCCCCCCTGCCGGTTCTAAAAACCCGCCGGCTCCTCCCAGCCGACAAGGAGGAATGGACCGACATCACCTTCCCCCTCCTCGAAGCAGCTTTCGGCCTACTGGGGCTCAACACCCACAACCTGGACATTAAAGCTAAGGCAGTCATCGACTCTATGGTCGCCGCCCTTCAGCCATTCACCTGCCTCTCAAAACTGTTGAAAATGGAAGTCCCATGGTGGTCACCCCACTGCAAGAATCTTCTATCCGCCATTACAACAGCCACCACCCCCTTCCAGCATGCAGCAGCTCGACATGCCTTCAAAAGAGGTGTCAGGACAGCCAAACAGCAGTTCTATGCCAACCAGGCATCAGAAGCAGATGCCTCCAACATCTGGAACTGGGCCAAACGCGGCCTGAGCAACTGACCAACTCCCATCCCCTTGCTCAAGAGGCGAGATGGCTCCTTCACCCAAACAGATGGGGAGAAAGGTGAGCTCTTCTGCAAAACTTTCTTCATGCCCCCCCCACCCCATGCAGCGGCCAACACCCTGCTGCCACCACCCAACCCAGCTGCCCTGCCCATACTCCTGTCGGAGCTCACAGGGGCACTGTCCGACACCTCCAACTTGTCGGCTCCAGGCCTCTCGGGAATAGGCTACCGACCCCTGAAATGGGTGGTCAACACCTACCCCGATGAGATTCTCTCACTTTTCAATGACTGTCCACACTTAGGGCACCACCCTGAGTGCTGGTGGGCAGCAAAGGTGGTGATGCTACAGAAGCCTAACAAGAAGGACCCCTTCTCACCACACTCATACCGGCCCATAACCCTTGAGGAGACCCTAGGGAAACTCCTTGAAAAGATAATTGCTAACTGGCTCCAGTACCTCACTAACACGCAGGACTGGCTGCCACCTAACCAATATGGGGGGCGTCAAGGCCATTCGGTCTATGATGCTGCCCAACACCTCCTACAGATTGTGGAACGTGCCCACTCAGAGGGCCTTGTTTGTTCGATCCTCATGGTCGACATTCAGGGCTTGTTACAATTTCCTTTTACTTTCTCCTACTGCACTGACTCACTTCCTCTTTGTCATCATCAGTCAGCGCAACTCCCCCATTTCTCTGCCTTACTCATCTTCATTCTGCCTTGCACCATAAGACGCCATGATGACGCCTTACTGCACCATCATGACGTGCTTTGCTTACTGATCACCGTACTTGTATTACCAAGGCATTCCTTGAGTTTCCATGACCTTCCTTAGTCTGGTAAACACACCTAACCAAGTCGCTACAGTAGCAAACACATAGAGTAGCATATAAGCATGTAACTTCAGTAGCACAAGCCCTAAGCTTGTGCTCTTTGTTCATACAAGCCCATTATCTGCTACCACCAATCTACTGTGTGCCAGTGTGCCACTAGTTGCCTCATCGTAACCCGACTCACTACAGAAGCCTACCACGTCCACATCGATGATCAGGAAGCCCCATCGCCAATCATCTTCGACTTACAACATCTAGGAAGCCCCGTTGCCGTAACCACTTGCACAGACGATCAGGAAGCCCCAACGTCAATCACCACGTAACCATTGAGCTTAACAGGGCTTCTTTGATTCTGTGCACCTCCAACTCCTCCACCAACAACTGTTAGACCTTGGTTGTGTGCCTGATCTGGCCAACTGGTGCTTGTCTTTCATGACAGACCGGCAGGTCACTGTAGCTTTTGATGGCACCACCCTCTTTTTTATTTATTTTATTATTATTATTATTCCTGCAGTATTACATAATTACAAGCTGCCCCCCTGAAGGGGGGGCCCTAACTACATAACAACAGAGGTGCCCGTCATTGCGCAATGCACAAAACTGGGCGGGGGCCCTGCTCCCCAAAGGGTGCCTAAGTGTGAAGGGCCCCTATTAGTACAAGACAAAAGAAGAGGGAGGAATACATATCACTACAATGATACCAAGCAGATGAATGCAGGCAAAGGAGGTAGCTTAGAATGGAGAATGGGAGGGTGAGAGCACTGGCTGGGACATATGAGTAGGAGACCAAATGGCATTCACAAATCAGAGGAAAAGGGTGGGAGCGCACCTGACAGCTCCAAGAGAGCCGGGTCTGAGTCCTGGGTGTGGGGTCCGAGCATACGATGCATGTAGTCCTGAAGGAGGTCCAAGTCCATGTCCTCATCAGTAGGGTGGCCATCGAGTTCCATCGCAGCGAAAGCCAAGTGGATGGTGCTCACAGTTCTGTCTGAGAGGCGGTTCAGTTGTCCCATTAGCCTAAGCCATTGGCGCAGAACCGGGATAAGGTTCTCCTCAGCCCATTCTGAGTGGTGGACTGGGAGGGGGATTTTGGCTGGCCAAATGCTACAAATCCAGGGTTGGAAAGTAGTACACCCACCCAAAATGTGGGCAGTCGTCTGCGCTGGCCAAGGTGGGTGGTTATGCCACCTGCAGTGGGAGATCAAGCCATGTCTGCACCGGTAGGCTGAGTCGAAGGATGGCACCACCCTCCCCACCGCACCAAAACCCGACTTCGGCACCCCTCAAGGATCGCTGGTCTCCCCCATCCTGTTGACTATCTTCACAGGCATGGTCCTCCAGCGCTTTCACCAAGCCGGCACTACCACCCTAGCATACATCAACGACCATTTACTAATCTGCATAGGTCCCTCAGTGGCATCCAACTGCCGTGCCCTCGCCCGCACCTACCAACAACTCGACACCCTCTTCGGCACCATTGGTCTCAACATTGAGGTGGCCAAAACAGAGTGTCTCCACTTCCACCCTCCCTGGTGACGTACTGGCTATGATGGCTGGGACACTGCTGGTGTACAGGTCGACCCCAACACCCTGATCCGCCCCTCAATCCCGCTCTGGTGGTTGGGAATTTGGTGGGACCCGGGCCTCTCTTTCAAGCCCCATGTTGAACACATGCGTTCCAAGGGGCTCTCCACCCTCACTGCCCTCCACATACTGGGCAACACCCAACACGGCATCTCGGCCCTCCTCCTCTGCCGCCTCTATACCTCCTGTGTCCGCTCTGTCCTCTCATGGGGAGCCCCAGTTTGGTACCATGGCTGCCAACAAAAAACCCTGGTAAACCGCCTCCAGGCTGTACAAAACATGGCCTGCCACTGGATCCTGGGTGTCTTCAAGGGCACCTCCCCCCATTCCACTAATTTTCTTTGCTCCATTCCCCCTCTTTCTTTCTATTTTGAATACATAAAGACCACCCATTCCCTACGCCTGTGGCGCACCCCTCACTCTATTGGCCGTAAATTATTTAAAAACATAGCTAACAGACCTTTTTCCCTTTCTCTGCAGGTCCAAGCCCCTTGGGTTCAACAAGTCCCTGCATACACGCATCCCCCATGGACGGACCCCCTGGCCTTTACCAATGGCTGAGTCCACTTCACCACCCCCACCACTCTGGTCAGTGCCGACACCCAAAAACAATTCATGTGTGCTGCCTGAGCCCTAGGCACCACCCCCCATGTCCAAGTATTCACGGATGGCTCTCGCATCAATGACAAGTCAGGCTCCGCCATCTGTGCAATGCTAGGCCCCACTCGCCTCCAGTCACGACAACTGGAGTCCCCCACCTGTGCCACTGCTACAGACACTGAGGAGTTCTCCCTCGCTATGGCCCCGGGCTGGGTGGCGCACTGCCTCCTGGCACAACTGCATGTCGCATCAGATATCTTCTTTCTATCTGATTCACTGACTGCATTGCACCTCCTCCGCACATGGCCCGCCACTCCTGGGGCCCATCTCCTTCACATTTGGAAAGCGGGTGTGGAGACTCTGCTGGACTCGTACCCCCAGCTCACCGTTCACTTTGTGTGGTGTCCCAGACACTCGGACATCCCCGGTAACGAATGGGCTGACCTGGAAGCGAAACTGGCGACCAAGCTCCCCCCATCTGACCTAAAGCCCTCCACCTCCGTGCTAAAAGAAGTCGCTGTCCACACCCTCATGGACCGATGGACGCTTTTGCTCACCCGCCCTCTTGCCTCCACCACCAATAAATACTTAGCAGTACATGGCCTCCCATCCTGACGACCCCGAAAGCTACTCATGCACTCGGTCGACCACCCCTGGAGTGAGCTATCCGCAGCCGCTCAAGTCCTCTGCCACGCCGGTCCCTACGGGGGCTACTGGCTGAGTTTTGACTCAACCTACCAGCGCCGGCATGGCCTGATCTCGCACTGCAGGTGGTACAACCACCCCCCTTGGCCTGCGCAGTCGACTGCCCACATCCTTGGTGGCTGCAGCACCTTCCACTCATGGATATGACGGGTATGGCCACCTTGGGACCCTCTCCCGGTCCACCATTCCGAGTGGGCTGACGAACACCACCTCCCAGTTTTGTGCCATTGGCTTAAGCTGACAGGGCACCTAAACTGCCCCTCTGACTGCACTGCAGGCGCCATCAGGCTATCTTTTGCCACAATGGACTTAGACGGCCACCCCACCGATGAAGACATGGACCTGGACCTCCTACGGGACTACATGCGTCATATGCTCGGACCTAGAACCCAGGACTCGGACCCGGCCCTATTGGAGCTATCAGGTATGACTCCCCCTTTTCCTTCCGCTTGAAGCCTGCCCTTCGAATTCCTATGAATATGTCCCGGCCGGCGCTCTTGCCATCCCTTTCACAATTCTAAGCTTCTTACTTTGCCTGCCCTCGTCTGCCTGGTTAGTTCGTAGCAATATGTATTCCTCCTTCTCCTTTTGTTTCTCTAACCCAATAGGGGCTCTTCACACTTCGGCACCCTTCGGGGAGCAGAGCCCCCACCCAGTTTTGTGCAATGCACAATGACGGGCACCTCCATCCTTCTTGACCAGTAACCACCATCATCTCACTAGCGTGGGCAGCTAAAACTCCCCCATGTCAGATTACTGTGGTGCCCTTCATCGCACAAGACCTACCATCCCCTCATCCTCATCGGCTAGCCTAGCCACCGCAAGGGCCGCCGAGACGGCCGCTAACCTGGCCACCGAAGCTCACATCGCCACTCAATGCGAGACGACCCCCATACCCTACGCCCAGCCCTCCACCCAGACACCCGCCCCAGAATCGTCGCTGGACGCCCTCCGCCTTGCTCCCTCCCCCACTCTTGGCATCTCGAATGCGGCCTTCACAGCCATGTTCGAGCAGTTTAGTAGCCGTCCCCTGTCAGCCGCCTCCAACGCTGTCGAGTCCCACGAGTATGACGCTGGAAACGAAGAGGACTACCTCCTGAACTCAGACCCCCCATACCAGACACCATTGCCTGCCGCCTCACAAAAGCGGGACGCAACGGCCCTATCGCCCCACACCCCCTGCCCCCGCCCAAGCATGGCTTGCAGCCCACTGGATGGCTTTCTGGATGCCATCACTGACCTGCACTCCGGCTATTTCGAAGCCGTAGCCAACACTGCCCCTGGCGAAAGCCATGAACAAGCGGTGGCACAACTCCTTGGGCAGACAGCTTACGTTGCACTCAAGACACTCGACACCCTTCACAGGGCCAGGAAGGATGACCTCCACCCAACACGGGCAATGTTCGATGCGATTGTTGCCTACCAGCACACAGGGGAGGGAGGCTTCGACCTCCCATACCCCTTCCAGCCAAATCGCCCCCAGGAAAGGCCCCCGGTTACCTCCCGGACCCCTGGCACCAACCCCATGACCCTGGAGATGAAGGCGCTGATCGATGTGGTCAAATGCCTGACTACTGATGTGGCTTCCATTTCTTGTCAGATGTCTTCCCTCAGCTCTAGGCCTGCCCCCCAACAACAGCAGCAGCAACAGCAACAGCCCACCCCCCAGGTGACAAGTCCAGCCGCCCCCACCTCCTATGCCCAGGTGGCCACAGCAGCAGCCCCCCCAACATCCACCAACCCCACCCCAGTGGCACCTGCCGCTGGGGCAGTCATCAACCCGGCGCAAAAGAAAAAGAAGAAGCGCACATGGCAGGTGCCCCCCCCTCCCATGATGTATGCCAAGGACCCAATGCTGGTCCTATCACCAGTCACAGGCCTCTCAGCACACCTCCAGAAACCCGCCATGGTCCTCACAAAAATAGCACGTGATTTCTTTGCCTCCCTCCCGATGGCAGACCAAGTTACAGTTCTCTCCTCTTCATTTAATGTGAAGGGGAATCTTGTAACCACATTTGCCCAACATCCATACTCGGCTAACCCCTCCACAGCCACAATCATTGATCGGCATGCAGATGCTTTTTTGCACCACATGCATGATAGATGCACCACCAAAGGGGCCGAGGCCCCTGAGGTATTCCAACTAACCCCCTCCTGTGTCCAGCCTAGGTCCTCCTTGCGAATTTCTATGGTACCATGCAAGGACTACCACTTCGGCCAAAACAAGCACACCATCTCCAAGGCTGTCCTCCTGGCAGAAGTCATGAACAACCCATCACTTCGCCTCCTGGACTTCGTAGTCGCCCCCCACTTCGCCACAACCCCTGAACACCTGCCCTCCCTGAGCAAGTGCCTGGTTGCTTTCTCCTTTGTCGACCCGGACGGATCCATACAGGAGCGCCTCCTTAAGTGCCCACAGGTTTGGCTCTTCGGCTCCTCCCTCCACCTCTCCGTCCCTCCTGTTCGCCCCAGCCTCACCCAATGTGAGTGCTGCCAAGGCCTCGGACATGGGACCAAGGGGTGCCGTGCTTAAGCCTGCTGTGCAGACTGCGGGGGTAATCACCTTACCCACAACCACCATAAGAACTGCGCCCACTGTGCCTCAGATGCTGTGGCTGAAGTGGACCCATGCCCCCACCCTCGCTACTGCAAAAACTGCAAGGGCGACCACCCCGCCATCCTTCTGTCCTGCCCCAGCAAAAAGTGATACCACCAAATCCTGGAGGCACTTGAGGGCAAACCCATCCTCAAACAGATGGAGGAGTCATGATTGGAGACATCTCTGTCATGCAGTGGAACGCCACCCACTCACTCGCAGTGATCAATTCCCTTATTCCCCTCTTAGCTGACAGCCCCTCCCCTCCACACCTAATTCTTATCCAGGAACCACCCTGGTATCAAATAGGTCTGCAACCCTCCCTCACCGACTCTGCCGGCACCCTGGTATTCAATGTCCCCAACATCCCAGGCTACACACCGGTACTACCCCCGGACTCCCGCCCTCGGGTAGTCATATATGTGGCACGCTCCCTCCCCCCAACCTCCTGGTCAGTACTCGGCACTGCCTCCCAGGGCACCGATGTCCTCACAATAGAGATCCATTCCTCCCTCATGGTACAGGTGTGCAACTACTATGGTATGTCACCCCCAGACTGTGCCGGGGCCCCACCACAATACCCAGGTGAGTCTTTCCTCTTCTCGCTCCCCTCGGCAATAGCCACCACCCTCCTTGTGGCAGGCGACTTCAACTGTCGCCACCCCACATGGTCCAAACTCTCCACCTCACGGCCAGAGGAATTGAGGGCACAGCCCCTTGACGACTTCTTCCGTGGACATGGCCTAGAGCCTGCCCACCTACCTGACTCTGACTCAAGGCCCAATGGCAACCACTGGAGGTGCCCCATAGACATGATCTGGGCCCCACCCTCCGTTAACCCCAATGCCATACTGGACTCGGCCACCTCCGACCCTTCTCCACTGTCAGACCATGCAATCCTGCGCTGGTCTATCCCCTTTCGGCCCCCACCTCCGGTCCTCAAGACCTGCTGACTTCTACCAGCCGACAAGGAGGAGTGGACCGAAATTGCCTTCCCTCTCCTAGACCATGCTTTCGACATCCCAGTCAGTGACACCACCACCCTGGACGACAAAGCAGAAGCAGTGGTGAAAGCCATGATAGCCGCCCTCGAACCGTTCACCCGCCTCTCGAAACCGTCGAAAACGGAGGTCCCATGGTGGACGCCAATGTGCAAAAGCCTGCTGACAGCCATTTCGACAACAACCACCCCCCTCCAGCATGCGTCGGCATGCCGCGCCTTCAAATGCGGAGTATGTACAGCCAAGTGGCAGTTCTACACTGATCAGGTGGCCGAAGCGGACGCCTCCAACATCTGGACCTGGGCCAAACACGGCCTCGGCACCCACCCCACACCCATCCTGTCCCTCAAGTGACAAGATGGCACCTTCACCCAGTCTGACGATGAGAAAGGTGAGCTATTCTGCGAAACTTTCTTCAAGCCTCCCCCCCCCCCTGCTGGTGGACCACAACCCGCCTCTGCCCCCCCAACCAGCTGCCCCACCAATCCTCCTCACCAAGCTCACAGGGGCACTGTCTGACACCTCCAACTTGTTGGCACTGGGCCTCTTGGGAATAGGCTATCGCCCCCTGAAATGGGTGGTGGAAGCCTACCCTGATGAGATTCTATCACTTTTCAACAACTGTCTGCACCTGGGGCACCACCCTAAGTGCTGGCGGGCGGCAAAAGTGGTGGTGCTCCAGAAGCCCAACAAGAAAGACCCTTTCTCACCATGCTCATACCGACCCATCACCCTTGAGGAGACCCTAGGGAAACTCCTTGAAAAGATTATCACTAACTGGCTCCAGTTCCTCACTAACAAGTGGAACTGGCTGCCACCTAACCAGTATGGGGAGCGCCAAGGACATTCTGTCTATGACGCTGCCCAACACCTTCTACAGATAGCAGAGAATGCCCATTCGAAAGGTCTTGTGTGTTCAGTCCTTGTGGTCGACATACAGGGCTTTTTTGATTCGGTCCACCCCCACCTCCTTCACTGACAACTGCTGGAGCTCCAGTGCCTGCCCAACATGGCAGACTGGTGCCTCTCCTTCATGATGGACCGGCAGGTAGCAGTCGCTTTCGATGGCACCACCCTCCCAACCGCACCAAAACCCAACTTAGGCACCCCCCAAGGATCGCCAGTCTCCCCCATCCTGTCAACAATCTTCGTGGGCGTGGTCCTCTGGCGCTTTCACCAAGCCGGCACCATGGCGCTCGCATACGTCAACGACCACTTACTAATATGTGTCGGACCCTCAGTAGCATCCAACTGCCGCTGCCTGGCCGACACCTATCACCAACTTGATGGCCTCTTTGGCGACATCAGTCTCAACATCGAAGCTGCCAAAACAGAGTCACTCCACTTCCACCCACCTCAGCGCAAAACCGGCTATCATGGCTGGGATATGGCCGGGATCCAAATCAACCCTAACACCCTCATCCGACCATCCCGACCACTCCGGTGGCTTGGCATGTGGTGGGACCCGGGACTAACATTCAAGCCACACATGGAGCGAATGCGCTCCAAGGGCCTCTCCACCCTCGCCGCCCTCCGCATCTTAGGCAACACAGAGCATGGAGTATCAGCCCTCCTCCTCTGGCAACTATACACTAGCTGCGTCCACTCCATCTTAGCATGGGGCGCACCGGTCTGGTACCATGGCCACCGCCAGAAAACCCTGATCAACCACCTCCAGACTGTACAAAACACGGCCTGCCAGTGGATCCTCAGTGTCTACAAAGGCGCCTCACCTTTCTCTACTAATTTCCTTTGCTCAGTCCCTCCCCTCTCTTTTTACTTCAAGTATTTAAAAATGTCCCATTCCCTGCGTCTATGGCGCACCCCCCATGCTATTGGCCGCAAACATTTTTGTACTGTAACTAATAGACCTTTTTCCCTTTCTCTGCAGGTCCGAGTCCCCCGGGTACAACTGGTCCCTGCATACATGCATCCCCTGTGGACAGACCCACTCGCCTTCACAAGAGGATGGGTCACATTCACCCTCCCTTCCCTCCTGGTCACAGGCAACAAATGAAAAGAGTTCATGAAAGCTGCCCTGGACTTAAGCACCACCCCCCACCTCCAGGTCTTCACTGATGGCTCACGCATTGGAACGGCCTTGGGATCCGCCATCTGCGCTATGCATGGCCTCACCAGACTTTGGTCCCACTGCCTTGCCTCCCCCACCTGTGCCACTGCCACAGATGTGGAAATTTTTTCACTCGCCACTGCTCCAGGCTGGGCCACACACCGCCTCTGTAACCACCTGCCTGTCGTATCGGACCTGTTCTTTCTATCCGATTCACTGATGGCATTAAACCTTTTCTGCAGCTGGGCTGCCGTACCAGGCGCCCATCTCCTCCACCTTTGGAAGGCAGGGGTTGAGACGCTTCTGGACTCGCATCCAGGCCTCAACGTTCACTTCGTGTGGTGCCCGGGTCATTCGGACGTCCCCAGGAATGAATGGGCCGATGTCGAGGCCAAGTTAGCCACGGAGCTCCCCCCCTCGCAACTTGCACCCTCCATCTCCGCACTAAAAGAAGTGGCCACCAAGATGCTGGTAGAACGGTGGACTCTGTCTCTAGCCTGCCCCCTAGCCTCCACTGCCAACAAATATCTGGCAGTACACGGCATCCCCTCCCGTCACCCGCAGAAGCTGCTCATACACTCCACAGACCACCCCCGCCATCACCTCTCTGTGGTAGCACAAGTCCTCTGCCGCACCAGTCCCTATGGGGGCTACTGGCTGAACTTCGACTCAGCCTACTGGCACCAACATGGCTTGATCTCCCACTGCAGATGGCACAACCACCCACCATGGCCTGCGCAGACAACCACCCACATTCTAGGCAGGTGCACCACCTTCCGACCTTGGATTCGGCGTGTATGGCCAGCCAAAACCCCCCTCCCAGCCCACCACTCAGAGTGGGCCGAGGAAAACCTTATCCCGGTTCTGCGCCACTGGCTCCGACTGACAGGGCATCTGAACCGCCTCTCTGACAGAACCTCAGGAGCCATCTGTCTGGCGTTTGCTGTGATGGATCTCGACGGTCACCCTACCAACGAAGACATGGACCTGGACCTCCTGTGGGACTACATGTGTCGTATGCTCGGACCCCATACCCAGGACTCGGACCCGGCTCTCTTGGAGCTCTCAAGTGCGCTTCCTCCCTTTCTCTCTGTTTTGTGACCACCTTTTGGACTCTACACTGTATGTCTCAGCTGGTGCTCTCACCCTCCCTTTTTCCATTCTAAACTACCTCCTTTGCCTGCCCTCGCCCATTTGGTATTGTCATAGCGACATGTATTCCTCCCTCTTCTCTTCTGGCTTTGTACTAATAGGGGCCCTTCACACCTTGGCACCCTTTGGGGAGCAGGGCCCCCGCCCAGTTTTGTGCATTGTGCAATGATGGGCGCCTCCGTTGTTATGTAGTTAGGGCCCCCCCTTCAGGGGGGCAGCTTGTAATTATGTAATTCTGCAGGAATAATAATAATAATAATAATAATAATAATAAAACTCTGAGTGGTGGACTGGGAGGGGGTCCCAAGGTGGCCACACGCGCTGTATCCACAAGTGGAATGTGCTGCAGCCACCAAGGATGTGGGCGGTCGACTGCAAGGGCCATGGGGGGTGGTTGTGCCACCTGCAATGTGAGATCAGGCCATGCCTGTGCCGGTAGGCTGAGTCCAAACTCAGCCAGTAGCCCCCATAGGGACTGGCATGGCAGAGGACCTGAGTGACTGCAGATAGCTCATTGCATGGGTGGTCGACCAAATGCATGAGCAGCTTTCAAGGTCATCGGGAGGGGAGGCTGTGAACTGCCAGATATTTGTCAGTGGTTGAGGTGAGGGGGCGGGCTAGTGCGAACGTCCACTGTTCCATGAGGGTTGTTACAATTTTCCTTACTTCCTCCTTATTGCACTGACTCACTTCTCTTTCATCATCATCAGTCAGCGCAACTCCCCCATTTCCCTTCCTTACTCACCCTTATTTGCCTTACACCATAAGACGCCATGATGATGCCATATCACATCACCATGACGTGCTTTGCTTACTGATACTTCACTTGTATTACCAAGACCTTCCTTGGGTTTCCATGACCTTCCCCAGCCATGTAAACAACCGGATACATGACCCTACAGTAGCAAACACATAGAGTAGCATATAAGCATGTAACATCAGTAGCACAAGTCCTAAGCTTGTGCTCTTAGTTCATACAAGCCCATTATCTGTGCCTCAGTGCCTTCTGTGTGCTCTCCCTCACCATCAGGCACTTCGTCATAACCCGACTCCTCTAAGAAGACCACCGTGTCCACATTGCCAATCAGGAAGCCCCATCGCCGATCATCCCCACATTATGACATCTAGGAAGCCCTGTTGCTGTACCATCAGTCCTGACAATCAGGAAGCCCTGACATCGATCACCACGTAACTGTTGAGCTTAACAAGGGTGTGAATGGCGACCTCTTTTAGTGCGGATGTGGATGGTTTGAGGTCGGAGGGGGGAGCTCTGTCACCAGCTTCGCTTCCGTGTCAGCCCATTCATTGCCAGGGATGTCCGAGTGACTGGGGCACCATACAAAATGGATGGTGAGCTGGGGGTATGAGTCCAGCAGAGTCTCCACACCCGCTTTCCAGATGTGCAGGAGATGGGTGCCGGGGATGGTGGCCCAAGTGTGGAAAAGGTGGAGGGCAGTCAGCGAATCGGACAGAAAGAAAATGTCCGATGCAATGCGCAGTTGCGCTGGGAGGCGGCGTGCTACCCAGCCAGGGGCCGTGGCAAGGGAGAACTCCTCGGCATCTGTGGCTGTGGCACAGATGGGGGACTCCAGTTGGTGAGACCGGAGTCGAGTGTGGCCCAGCATGGCACAGATGGCCGAACCCGACTTATTGTTGATGCAGGGGAGAAAGGGAGGGTGAGAGCACCAGCTGAGACATACAGTGAGGGGTCCAAAAGGCAGTCACAAATCAGAGAGAAAGGGTGGGAGTGCACCTGAAAGCTCCAAGAGAGCTGGGTCCGAGTCCTGGGTACAAGGTCTGAGCATACAATGCATATAGTCCTGAAGGAGGTCCAGGTCCATGTCCTCATCGGTAGGGTGGCCGTCTAGTTCCATCACAGCGAATGCCAGGCAGATGGTGCCCATGGTTCTGTCAGAGAGGCGGTTCAGGTGCCCTGTCAGCCTAAGCCAGCAGCACAGAACCGGGATAAGGTGTTCCTCAGCCCATTCTGAGTGGTGGACTGGGAGGGGGATTTTGGCTGGCCAAATGCACCGGATCCAGGGTCGGAATGTGGTGCACCTGCTTAGGATGTGGGCAGTCGTCTGTGCAGGCCATGGTGGGTGGTTATGCCACCTGCAGTGAGAGATTAGGCCATGCCAGCGCCGGTAGGCTGAGTCGAAGCTCAACCAGTAGCCCCCGTAGGGACTGGCGTGACAGAGGACTTGCGCTACTGCAGAGAGGTGATGGCAGGGGTGGTCCGCAGAATGGGTGAGCAGTTTCCATGGGCAGTGTGAGGGGATGCCGTGCACTGCCAAGTATTTGTCGGTGGTGGATGCGAGAGGTCAGGCTAGTGAAAGTGTCCACCGTTCGACCAAGGTCTTGGTGGCTACTTCCTTAAGGGCGGAGATGGAGGGCGCAAGTTGCGAGGGGGGGAGCTCTGTGGCGAGTTTCACTTCGTCATCAGCCCATTCATTCCCAGGGACGTCCGAATGACCCAGACACCACACAAAGTGGATGGTGAGGCCTGGATGCGAGTCCAGAAGCATCTCCACCCCCACCTTCCATAGGTGGAGGAGATGGGTGCCAGGAATGATGGCCCAGCCGCAGAAAAGGTTGAGTGCTGTCAGTGAATTGGACAAGAAGAACAAGTCTGATGTGACAGGCAGGTGATTGAGGAGGCAGTGTGCAGCCCAGCCGGGAGCGGTGGCGAGCAAGAAGATTTCCGTGTCTGTGGCCATGGCACAGGTGGGGGAGGCAAGTCGGCGGGACCGTAGTTTGGTGCGGCCACGCATGGCACAGATGGCGGATCCCGAGGCAGTTCCAATGCGAGAGCCATTGGTGAAGACCTGGAGGTAGGTGGTGGTGCTGAGGTCTAGGGCGGCCTTTACGAACTCGTCGTG
Organism: Coniferiporia sulphurascens; assembly: GCA_002794785.1. Classification (NCBI taxonomy): domain Eukaryota; kingdom Fungi; phylum Basidiomycota; class Agaricomycetes; order Hymenochaetales; family Hymenochaetaceae; genus Coniferiporia; species Coniferiporia sulphurascens. Next base: position 1,018,926 of record NBBA01000007.1, on the reverse strand, counting down.
TGTGTCACCTGTGACCAGGAGGGAAGGGAGGGTGAAGGTAACCCTTCTGCCTGTAAAGGCCAGAGGGTCTGTCCAGGGGGGATGTGTGTATGCAGGGACCGGTTGTACCCGAGGGACTTGGACCTGCAGAGAAAGGGAAAAAGGTCTATTAGTTACATTGCAGAAACGTTTGTGGCCAATAGAGTGGGGGGTGCGCCATAGACACAGAGAATGGGACGTTTTTAAGTATTCAAAATAAAAAGAGAGGGGAGGGACTGAGCATAAGAAATTAGTTGAGAAAGAGGAATATGGCCAACTGGTGTTTATCCTTTATGACGGACCGGCAGGTCACAATCGCATTTGACGGCACCACCCTCCCTACCACCCCCAAGCCCGACTTTGGCACCCCCCAGGGATCACCAGTCTCCCCTATCCTGTCAACTATTTTCACTGGGGTGGTCCTCCGGCGTTTTCACCAAGCCAGCACTACTGCCCTAGCATATGTTGATGACCATTTACTTATTTGTGTAGGTCCCTCAGTGGCATCCAACTGCTGCACGCTCACCCGCACCTACCAACAACTCGACACCCTCTTCGGCAACATTGGTCTCAACATCAAAGCCGCCAAGACGGAGTGCCTCCACTTTCACCCTCCTTGGCGATGCACCGGCTACAATGGCTGGGACACTGCCAGCATCCAAGTCGACCCCAACACCCTGATCTGCCCCTCAATCCCACTCCGGTGGTTGGGGATATGGTGAGATCCAGGCCTCTCCTTCAAGCCCCATGTTGAGCGAATGCGTTCCAAAGGGCTCTCCACCCTCGCCGCCCTCTGCATCCTGGGCAATACCCAACACGGCATCTCCGCCCTCCTCCTCTGCCGCCTGTACACCTCCTGCGTCTGCTCCATCCTGTCATGGGGAGCCCCAGTCTGGTACCATGGCCACTGCCAAAAAACCCTGGTAAACTGCCTCCAGGCTGTGCAAAACACGGCTTGCTGCTGGATTTTGGGCATCTTCAAAGGCGCCTCCCCCTATTCCACCAATTTTCTTTGCTCTGTTCCCCCTCTCTCTTTCTACTTTGAGTATATTAAGATGACCCACTCTCTGCGCCTTTGGCGCACCCCTCACTCTATTGGCCGCAAACTTTTTAAAAAATGTAGCTAACAGACCTTTTTCCCTTTCTTTGCAGGTCCGAGCCCCCCAGGTTCAACAGGTCCCTGCATACATGCATCCCCCATGGATGGACCCACTGGCCTTCACCAACGGCCGAGTCCACTTCACCACCCCCATCACCCCAGTCAGCGCCAACACATGCAAACAATTTGTGAACGCCACCAGCTCCAGTTCCTCGCCAATATGCGGGGCTGGCTGCCACCTAACCAGTATGGGGGACACCAAGGACATTCTGTCTATGATGCTGCCCAACACCTTCTACAGATTGCGGAGCATGCCCACTCAGAGGGCCTCATCTGTTTGGTCCTAGCAGTCAACATTCAGGGCTTCTTCGACTCAGTACACCCCCAACTCCTCCACCGACAATTGCTGGATCTCGGTTGTGCCCCAGAGATGGCCAACTGGTGTCTATCCTTCATGATGGACCGGCAGGTCACTGTTGCCTTCAACGGCACCACCCTCCCCACCACCCCCAAACCCAACTTCGGCACCCCACAGGGATCGCCAGTCTCCCCCATCCTGTCAACAATATTCACAGGTGTGGTCCTCCGGCACTTTCACCAAGCCGGCACCACTGCCCTGGCATATGTTTTTATTTTTATTTTAAATTATTATTCCTGCAGTATTACATAATTACAAGCCACCCCCCGAAGGGGGGGCCCTAACTACATAACAACAGAGGCACCCGTCATTGCGCAGCACACAAAACTGGGCAGGGGCTCTGCTCCCCGAGGGGTGCTGAAGTGTGAAGAGCCCCTATTTAGTAAGAAAATGGCGAGAAGGAGGAATACATATCGCTACAAACAAACCATGCAGATAAGGGCAGGTTAACATAAGAAGCTTAGAAATGGAAAGGGAGGGCAAGGGCGCCAGCCGAGATGTATCCATAGGAATCCGAAAGACAGGTGCTACTCAAGCGGAAAGGGAGGGAGTGTACCTGATAGCTCCAAAAGGGCTGAGTCCAAGTCCCGAGTTCGAGGTCCGAGCATACAATGCATGTATTCCTGTAGGAGGTCCAGGTCCATATCTTCATCGGTTGGGTGGCCATCGAGGTCCATCGCAGCGAAAGAAAGCCGGATGGCGCCTGCAGCGCAGTCCGAAAGGCGGTTAAGATGCCCTGTCAGCTTTAGCCAATGACACAAAACCGGGAGGCGGTTTTCGTCAGCCCACTCTGAGTGGTGGACTGGGAGAGGGTCCCGAGGTGGCCACACACATCGTATCCACATATGGAAGGTGCTACAGCCACTGAGTATGTGGGCAGTCAACTGTGCAGGCCAAGGGGGGTGGTTGTGCCGCCCTGGCATATGTTGATGACCACTTACTTATTTGTGTAGGTCCCTCAGTGGCATCCAACTGCTGCACGCTCACCCGCACCTACCAACAACTCGACACCCTCTTCGGCAACATTGGTCTCAACATCAAAGCCGCCAAGACGGAGTGCCTCCACTTTCACCCTCCTTGGCGATGCACCGGCTACAATGGCTGGGACACTGCTGGCATCCAGGTCGACCCCAACACCCTCATCCGCCCCTCAATCCCCCTCCGGTGGTTGGGGATATGGTGGGACCCAGGCCTCTCCTTCAAGCCCCATGTTGAGTGCATGCGCTCCAAGGGGCTCCCCACCCTCGCTGCACTCCGCATCCTAGGCAACACACAACGCGGCATATTGGCCCTCCTCCTTCGCCGCCTATACACCTCCTGCATCCGCTCTGTCCTCTCCTGGGGCGCACCAGTATGGTATCATGGCTGCCGCCAAAAAACCCTGGTAAACCGCCTCCAGGCCATCCAAAACACAGCCTGTTGTTGGATTCTTGGTGTCTTTAAAGGCACCTCCCCCTATTCCACTAATTTCCTTTGCTCTGTTCCCCATCTCTCTTTCTACTTTGAGTATATAAAGACCACCCACTCCCTGTGTCTTTGGCGCACCCCCCACTCCATTGGCTGGAAATTATTTAAAAACATAGCTAATAGACCTTTCTCCCTTTCTCTGCAGGTCTGAGCCCCTTGGGTTCAACAGGTCCCTGCATACACGCATCCCCCATGGACAGACCCTCTGGCCTTCATGAAGGGCCGTGTCTGCTTCACCACTCCCATCACCCCAGTTAGCGCCGACACCCAAAAATCATTTGTAACCACCGCATGCCAACTAGGCCTCACCCCCCCACATCCAGGTATTCACTGATGGCTCCCGCATTGACAATAAGTCGGGCTCAGCCATCTGCACCATGCTTGGCCACACTCGACTCCGGTCTCGCTGACTGGAGTCCCCCACCTGTGCCACAGCCATGGACACCAAGGAATTCTCCCTCACCACAGCCCAGGGCTGGATAGCATGCCGCCTCCCAGCACAACTGCGCATCGCATCGGACATCTTCCTTCTGTCCGATTCGCTGACCACCCTCCACCTTTTCCGCACCTGGGCTGCCACCCCCAGTGCCCACCTCCTCCACATCTGGAAAGCGGGTGTGGAGACCCTGCTGGACTTGTACCCACAGCTCACCATTCATTTTGTATGGTGCCCCAGCCACTCAGACATCCCCAGCAATGAATGGGCTGACACGGAAGCGAAGCTGGTGACAGAGCTCCCCCCATCCGACCTCAAACCCTCCACCTCTGCACTAAAAGAGGCCGCTGTCCACACCCTCATGGAGCGATGGACGTTCTCGCTAGCCTGCCCCCTTGCCTCGACCGCTGACAAGTACCTGGCAGTTCACAGCCTCCCCTCATGCCGACCCTGAAAGCTACTCATGCACTTGGTCGACCACCCATGCAGCGAGCTATCTGCAGTCGCGCAGGTCCTCTGCCATGCCAGTCCCTACGGGGGCTACTGGCTGAGCTTAGACTCAGCCTACCGGTGCAGGCATGGCCTGATCTCACACTGCAGGTGGCACAACCACCCCCCCTGGCCTGTGCAGTTGACCGCCCACATCCTTGGTGGCTGTAGTACCTTCCACTCATGGATACAGCACATGTGGCCACCTCGGGACCCTCTCCCAGTCCACCACTCAGAGTGGGCTGACAAAAACCGTCTCCCGGTTTTGCACCACTGGCTAAAGCTGACGGGGCATCTTAACCGCCTCTCTGACCATGCCACAGGCACCATCAGGCTGTCTTCTGCCGCGATGGACCTCGATGGCCACCCAACAGACGAGGATATGGACTTGGACCTCCTACGGGAATACATGCATCATATGCTCAGACCTTGAACTCGGGACTCAGACCCAGCCCTTTTGGAGCTATCAGGTATGCTCCCTCCCTTTCCGCTCGAGTAGTGCCTGCCTTTCGGATTCCTATGGATATGTCCTGGCTGGCACTCTCGCCCCCCCTTACCAGTTCTAAGCTTCTTATTTTAACCTGCCTTCAGCAATGCGGTTTGTTCATAGTGATATGTATTCCTCCTTCTTGCATCCATCTTACTAAACAGGGGCTCTTCACACTACAGCACCCCTCGGGGAGCAGAGCCCCCACCCAGTTTTGTGCGATGTGCAATGATGGGCGCCTCTGTTGTTATGTAGTTAGGGCCCCCCCTTCGGGGGGGCAGCTTGTAATTATGTAATACTGCAGGAATAATAATAATAATAATAATAATAATAATTCATGAATGCCGTGCACGCCCTAGGCGCCACCCCTCACATCCAGGTATTCACAGATGGCTCCTGCATAGACAAAAAGTCGGGCTCAGCCATCTGTGCCATGCTAGGCCCTACACGCCTCTGGTCATGCCGACTGGAATCCCCCACCTGCGCCACAGCCACAGATGCTGAGGAGTTCTCCCTTGCCACAGCCCTGGGTTGGGTAGCATGCCGCCTCCCTGCACAACTGCGCATTGCATCAGACATCTTCTTCCTGTCTGATTTGCTGACCGCACTCCACCTTTTTCACACCTGGGCCGCCGCCCCTGGCGCCCACCTCCTGCACATCTGGAAAGTGGGTGTGGAGACTCTGCTGGACTCATACCCCCAGCTCACTGTTCATTTCATATGGTGCCCCAGCCACTTGGACATCCCTGGGAATGAATGGGCTGACATGGAAGCGAAACTGGTGACAGAGCTCCCCCCATCCATCCTTCTTGACCAGTAACCACCACCATCAACTAGTGTGGGCAGCTAAAACTCCCCCATGTTGAACCCAAGTGATTACAGGAATGCACTCTGTCGGACAACCCTCCCACCCTCCCACCTGCCTCATCAGCCTCTGCCGATGCCGACAGGGCCGCTAGGGCCGCTGCCAACTGGGTGACTGCTAGCGCCAATGCAGCCGCCCATGTTCAAGGAACGGCCACTGCACCCACCACCCCCAACCATCAACCCCTCACTGGTTTCCCACCTTTGACCTCCTCTCTGGATGTCCTAGCACCCTCCCCCAACATTGGTGACTCCCAGCTGATATCGGCCTATGACTTCACCACCCAAGCGCATAACGAATCGAGGCACGCATCCTGAGCAGGCTCACCAGCTACCTTGGTAGGGTCGATCCATGGTTCCAACAAGTTCGGCGAGATGGCCCCAGAGATGGCGGTCGACCCCCACACCCCCCCACAACAGGCGGGAGGCATGAGCCTCGGGCAGAAACGCTCCTCAGCCGTTATGTCACCTCTCACACTGAGAGGACCCCCAGCCCAAGCCCAATATGAACCCCACACCTCAGGGTTCATGTACGCCCTGTCCTGTGCTCTGGAGGACTTTGACAAAGAAACCCAGAACACCACCATCACCAAGACCGACAAGAAAGCGGCACAGTTTGTCGGGGACCTCTTCTGGCAGGCCCAACTAACAATCACCTGCTTATGGGAGGAAAATAAGGACCCCCACTTCATCATCTACCGCAACGGGCAGATGGCCTACAACTTTGTGAAGGGGGGGGGGCGGAAATCGCCCTCCCAGAACCCTTCGCCCCAGTAAACCCCCAGCAAGAGCCCCCGACCACCATCAGGACCCCCGCCACCGCCCTAGTGACTCCGGAAATGAAGGCGCTGACAGATGCAGTCAAATGCCTGACCACTGACATCGCTTCTATTTCTCGTCAGATGGCCTCTATCAGTTCCAGACCCACCCAGTGCCCACAACAACAACAACAACAACAAACTGCACCCCAGGCTGCCATCACAGCGGCCCCCACCTCCTATGCACAAGTGGCCACAGCAGCGGCCCCCCCAACAACCTCCAACCCATCTCCAGTGTCCCCGGCCACCAGAGCGGTCATCAACCCTATGCAGAAGAAGAAGAAGCGCCAGTGGGGGGTGCCCCCACCCCCCACCATGTATGCCAAGGACCCAACCTTGGTCCTCACCCCAACAGTTGGCATACAGGCCAAAAACCAGAAGTCAGCAATGGCCCTGACAAAAACGTCCCATGAGTTCTTCACTTCCCTCCCCACTGCAGACCAAGTCCCAGTCCTGTCCTCCTCCTACAATGTAGAGGGGAACATCATGACTACATTTGCAGCATGCCCATCCTTGGCTAATCCGACCATGGAGACGATCATTGATCGCCACTCCGCAGCCTATGCCTCCCACATGCGCACAGAGTGCATTGCGGTGGGAATCACTATCCCAACCGCATTCACCCTAACCCCCTCCAGAGTCCGCCCCCGGTCCGCCCTCCACATCTCTATGGTGCCTTGCAAGGACTTCCTGTTTGGCCAGAACAGACACACCATCAACGACAAGGCCCTCATGGCCGAAATCCGGCACAACCCGGCACTCCGCAACCTCGACTTTGTAGTCACCCCCCACTTCGCCACCACTGAGGACCACCTGCCGATGCTCGACAGGTGCCCAGTGGTCTTCTCCTTCGTCGACCCTGATGGCTCCATCCGTGAGTGCCTCCTCAAGAGGCCACATGTTTGGATGTTCGGATCCACCCTCTGACTCTTGGTCCCACCCATCTGACCCACCCTCACCCAATGTGAGTGGTGCCAGGGCCTAGGCCATGGAACCAAGGGCTGCCGAGCCCAACCTTGTTGCTCTGACTGTGCGGGCGCACACTTGACCCGCAACCACCGCAAATTGTGCACCCACTGTGCAACTGATGCAGTGCCCGAAGGTGACACATGTTGTTACAATTTCCCTTTACTTTTCCTCGTAAATGCACTGACTCACTCCCTCTTCATCATCATCAGTCAGCACAACTCCCCCATTTCTCTGCCTTACTCATCCTTATTCGCCTTGCACCATACTACGCCATGATGACGCCTTATTGCACCATCATGATGTGCTTTGCTTACTGATCACCGTACTTGTATTACCAAGGCCTTCCTTGCGTTTCCATGACCTTCCATAGTCTGGTAAACATACCTAACCAAGTCGCTACAGTAGCAAACACATAGAGTAGCATATAAGCATGTAACTTCAGTAGCACAAGCCCTAAGCTTGTGCTCTTTGTTCATACAAGCCCATTATCTGCTACCGCCAGTCTACTGTGTGCCACTTGGCCATTAGTCACTTCGTCGTAACCCGACTCGCTATAAGAAGCCTACCGTGTCCACATCGCCGATCAGGAAGCCCCATTGATGATCACCCTCGACTTACGACATCTAGGAAGCCCCGTTGCCATAACCATCAGTCCCGATGATCAGGAAGCCCCGACGTCGATCACCGCGTAACTGTTGAGCTTAACACATGTCCCCACCCCCGCCTCTGCAACAACTGCAAGGGCGACCACCCCGCCACCTTACCGGTGTGCCCCAAGAAGAGGTGCTACCGCCAAATCGAAGAGGCCCTCGCCGCCAACCCCACCAACAACCAGATGGAGGAAATATGATAGAGACACTCCCTATCTTGCAGTGGAATGCTGCCCACTTGCTCACAGTGATACATTCCCTAATCCCTGTCCTTACAACTGACCCCTCCCCCCCACACCTAATTCTTATTCAGGAACCATCCTGGTACCAAATAGGTGTGCAACCCTCACTCACCGACCCGACTGGCACCCCAGTCCTCAACATCCCCACCATCCTGGGCTATGTACCAGTCCTACCACCAGAGGCCCGTCCTTGGGTAGTCACGTATGTCTCCAGGGCCCTCCCCCCTACCTCATGGTCGATTCTCGGAGCCGCATCCCATGGCACCGATGTACTGACAATAGAGGTCCGATCCCAACTCACCCTCCAGGTGTGCAACTACTACAGAATGCACCCCCCGGACTGAGAGAACGCCTCCCCCCAGTACCCAGGTGAGTCCTTTCTTTTCACACTCCCCATGGTGCTAGCCACCACTCTACTCATGGCCGGTGACTTCAACTGTTGCCACCACATGTGGTCCGAACTCTCAGCCACACAGCAAGATGACTTGGGGGCGCAACCTGTTAAGCTCAACGGTTACGTGGTGATCGATGTCGGGGCTTCCGGATCGTCGGGACTGATGGTACGGCAACGGGGCTTCCTAGATGTCGTAAGTCGAGGGTGATCATCAATGGGGCTTCCTGATCGACGATGTGGACGCGGTAGGCTTCTATAGCGAGTCAGGTTACGACAAAGCGACTAATGGCCAAGTGGCACACAGTAGACTGGCGGTAGCAGATAATGGGCTTGTATGAACAAAGAGCACAAGCTTAGGGCTTGTGCTACTGAAGTTACATGCTTATATGCTACTCTATGTGTTTGCTACTGTAGCGACTTGGTTAGGTGTGTTTACCAGACTATGGAAGGTCATGGAAACTCAAGGAAGGCCTTGGTAATACAAGTACGGTGATCAGTAAGCAAAGCATGTCATGATGGTGCAATAAGGCGTCATCATGGCGTCTTATGGTGCAAGGTGAATGGGGATGAGTAAGATAGAGAAATGGGGGAGTTGTGCTGACTGATGATGACGAAGAGGAAGTGAGTCAGCGCAATAGGGAAAGTAAAGGAAAATTGTAACACAACCCCTCAACGACTTTTTCCGTGGGCATGGCCTGGCGCCTGCCCACCTTCCTGACTCTGACTCACAGCCCGACGGCAATCGTCATCGGTGTCCCATTGACATGATCTGGGCTCCACCTGCGGTCAATCCTGATTCCATCCTAGATTCGGCCACCTCCGTCCCCTCCCCGCTGTCCAACCATGCCATCCTGTGGTGGTCATTGCCTTTTCGGCCCCCCCCTCCTGTCCTAAAGACATGCCAACTGCTACCAGCTGACAAGGAGGAATGGACCGACATCACCTTCCCTCTCCTTGAAGAAGCCTTCCACCTCCCGGGGCTCGACACCCATGCTCTGGACATCAAAGCCAAGGCGGTCATCAACTCAATGGTCGCCGCTCTCCAGCCATTCACCCGCCTCTCCAAGCCATCGAAAGTGGAAGTCCCATGGTGGTCCCCACAATGCAAGACCCTCTTAACCACTATCTCAACAGCCACCACCCCCCTCCAGTGCTCATCAGCTAGACATGCCTTCAAACGGGGTGTTAGGACAGCCAAACGGCAGTTCTACGCCGACCAGGCAGCAGAAGTGGATGCCTCCAATATCTGGAACTGGGCCAAGCGTGGCCTCGGCAACCGACCTACCCCCATCCCATCGTTGAAATGGTGAGACGGCTCCTTCACCCAGATGGACAATGAGAAAGGTGAGCTCTTCCATGAAACCTTCTTTATGCCCCCCCCCACCCCAGGCAGCGGCTCCCACCCCGTTGCCACCACCTCAACCAGCTGCCCCGCCCATACTCCTGTCAGAGCTTACGGGGGCACTGGCTGACACATCCAACTTGTCGGCTCCGGGCCTCTCGGGAATAAGCTATCGCCCCCTCAAATGGGTGGTGGAAGCCTACCCCAATGAGATACTTACACTTTTCAATGACTGCCTGCACTTGGGGCACCACCCTGAGTGTTGGTGGGCAGCAAAAGTTGTAATGCTCAGGAAGCCAAACAAGAAGGACCCCTTCTCGCTGCGGTCATACCAGCCCATCACCCTTGAGGAGACCTTAGGGAAACTCCTGGAAAAAATCATAGCTAACCAGCTCCAGTTCCTCGCCAACATGTGGGGCTGGCTGCCACCCAACCAATACAGGGGGCGCCAAGGCCATTCAGTCTATGATGCCACCCAACACCTTTTACAGATTATGGAGTGTGCCCACTTGGAGAGCCTCGTCTGTTTGGTCCTAGTGGTCGACATTCAGGGCTTCTTTGACTCGGTGCACCCCCAACTCCTCCACCAACAATTGTTGGACCTCAGTTGTGCGCCAGATATGGCCGACTGGTGCCTATCCTTCATGATGGACCAGCAGGTCGCTGTCGCTTTCGACGGCACCACCCTCCCTACTGCCCACAAACCCGACTTCGGCACCCCCCAAGGGTTGCCAGTCTCCCCTATCCTGTCAACTATATTTGCAGGGGTGGTCCTCTGGCGCTTTCACCAAGCTGACACCACCGCCCTGGCATATGTTGACGACCACTTACTTATTTGTGTAGGTCCATCCATGGCATCCAACTGCCGCTCTCTCGCCCACGCCTACCACCAACTCGACACTCTCTTTGGCACTATCAGTCTCAACATCGAAGCCACCAAGACCAAGTGCCTCCACTTTCACCCCCCTAGGCGACACACCGGCTATGACAGCTGGAACACTGCCGGTATCCAAGTTGACCCCAACACCCTGATCTGCCCCTCAATCCCACTAAGATGGTTGGGGATATGGTGGGACCCGGGCCTCTCCTTCAAACCCCATGTAGAGTGAATGTGCTCCAAGGGGCTCTCCACCCTCGCCGCTCTCCACATCCTGGGCAACACCCAATGTGGCATCTCCACCCTCCTCCTCCGCCGCCTGTATACCTCCTGTGTCTGCTCTGTCCTGTCATGGGGGGCCCCAGTCTGGTATCACGGCTGCCACCAAAAAACCCTGGTAAACTGCCTCCAGGCCGTACAAAACATGGCCTGTTGCTGGATCTTGGGCGTCTTCAAAGGCGCTTCCCCCCATTCCACTAATTTCCTCTGCTCCATTCCCCCTCTCTCTTTCTATTTTGAATATATAAAGACCGTCCACTCTCTGTGCCTATGGCACACCCCGCACTCTATTGGCCATAAATTATTTAAAAACATAGCTAACAGACCCTTCTCCCTTTCTCTGCAGGTCCGAGCCCCTCGGGTCCAACAAGTCCCTGCATACACGCATCCCCCATGGATGGATCCTCTGGCCTTTACTCAGGGCCGTGTCCGCTTTACCACCCCCGCCACCCCAGTTAGCGCCGACACCTGAAAAGCATTTGTAACGGCTGTGTGCCAACTCGGCCTCACCCCCCACATCCAGGTATTCACAGATGGCTCCCACATTGACAATAAGTCGGGTTCGGCCATCTGCACTATGCTCGGACACACCCGACTCTGGTCCCATCAGCTGGAGTCCCCCACCTGTGCCACAGCTACAGATGCCGAGGAATTCTCCCTCGCCACGGCCCCGGGCTGGGTAGCATGCCGCCTCCCGGCACAACTGCATGTCACATCAGACATCTTCTTTCTGTCTGATTCACTGACTGCCCTCCACCTCTTCTGCATGTGGGCCGCCACCCCTGGCGCCCACCTCCTCCACATATGGAAAGTGGGTGTGGAGACTCTACTGGACTCGTACCCCCAGCTCACCATTCATTTCGTATGGTGCCCCGGACACTCGGACATCCCCAGCAATGAATGGGCTGACATGGAAGCAAAGCTAGCTACGGAGCTCCCCCCATCCGACCTTAAACCCTCCACCTCTGCGCTAAAAGAGGTCGCTGTCTGCACCCTCATGGAGCGGTGGACGCTCTTGCTGGCCCACCCCCTCGCCTCAACCGCCAACAAATACTTGGCGGTACATGGCCTCCCATCTCGCCAACCTAGAAAACTGCTCATGCACTTGGCTGACCACCCATGCAATGAGCTATCCACAGTCGCTCAGGTCCTCTGCCATGCCGGTCCCTACGGGGGCTACTGGCTGAGCTTTGACTCAGCCTACCAATGCAGACATGGCCTGATCTCACACTGCAGGTGGCACAACCACCCCCCCTGGCCTGTGCAGTTGACCGCCCACATCCTTGGCGGCTGTAGTACCTTCCACTCGTGGATACGATGCATATGGCCACCTCAGGACCCTCTCCCAGTCCACCACTCAGAGTGGGCTGACAAAAACTGCCTCCTGGTTTTGCACCGTTGGCTTAGGCTCACGGGGCACCTCAACCGCCTTTCTGACAGGACCTCTGGGGCCATCCGGCTAGCATTCGCTGCAATGGACCTCGATGGCCACCCAACCGATGAGGATATGGACTTGGACCTCCTAAGGGACTACATGCATCATATGCTCGGACCTCGAACCCAGGACTTGGACCCAGCCCCTTTGGAGCTCTCAGGTACGCTTCCTCCCTTCCCTCCCAAATAGCGACTGCCTTTTGAATTCCCTTGAAAACGTCCCGGCCGGCACTCTTGCCCTCCCTTTTCACTTCTAAGCTTCTTACTTTAACCTGCCCTTATCCGCTTGGTTTGTTCATAGCAATATGTATCCCTCCTTCTCCCTCTTTTCCTCCTTCTTAATAGGGGCTCTTCACACTCCAGCACCCTTCGGGGAGCAGAGCCCCCACCCAGTTTTGTGCGATGCGCAATGATGGGCGCCTCCATTGTTATGTAGTTAGGGCCCCCCTTCAGGGGGGCAGCTTGTAATTATGTAATACTGCAGGAATAATAATTTAAAAAAAAACCCCATTTCAGGGGGTGGTAGCCTATTCCTGAGAGGCCTGGAGCCGACAAGTTGGATGTGTTGGCCAGTGCCCCTGTGAGCTCCGAAAGGAGTATAGGTGGGGCAGCTGGTTGATTTGGTGGTGGCAGGATGTTGGCCGCTGCCTGGGGTGGGGGGGGCATGAAGAAAGTCTCATGAAAGAGCTCACCCTTCTCGTCGTCCGTCTGGGTGAAGGAGCCGTCTCGTCATTTGAGCGAGGGGATGGGGGTAGGTTGGTTGCCGAGGCCGCGCTTGGCCCAGCTCCAGATGTTGGAGGCGTCCGCTTCTGCTGCCTGGTCAGCGTAGAACTGCCGTTTGGCCGTCCTGATGCCCCTTTTGAAGGCTTGCCTAGCTGAGGAATGCTGGAGGGGGGTGGTGGCCATCATGATGGCGGATAAGAGGGTCTTGCAGTGGGGGGACCACCATGGGACTTCTGTTTTCAATGGCTTGGAGAGACGGGTGAATGGCTGGATGGCGGCGACCATGGAGTCGATGACTGCCTTCGCTTTGATGTTCAGGGCATGGGTGTTGAGCCCCAGGAGATGGAAAGCTGCTTCAAGGAGGGGGAAGGCGATGTTGGTCCATTCCTCCTTGTTGGCTGGTAGCAGCCGGCAGGTCTTTAGGACCAGAGGGGGGGGCCGAAAAGGCAGTGACCACCACAGGGTGGCATGGTCAGACAGTGATGAAGGGTCGGAGGTAGCCAAATCTAAAATCGAGTCAGGGTTGACCGCGGGTGGGGCCCAGATCATGTCAATGGGACACTGACGACGAATGCCGTCGGGCTGTGAGTCAGAGTCAGGAAGATGGGCAGGCGCCAGGCCATGGCCATGGAAGAAGTCATTGAGGGGTTGTGCCCTCAAATCCTCTCATTGTGGGATGGAGAATTCGGACCACGTGTGGTGGCGACAGTTGAAGTCGCCCACCATGAGTAGAGTGGTGGCTAGCACCGAGGGGAGTGAAAATAGAAAGGACTCACCTGGGTACTGGGGGGAGGCGTTCTCTCGATCTGGGGGGTGCATGCCATAGTAGTTGCACACCCGGAGGGTGAGTTGGCATCTCACTAGTGCGGGCAGCTAAAACTCCCCCATGTCAGATTATTGTGGTGCCTTTCATTGCACAAGACCCTCTGTCCCCTTGTCCTCATCGGCTAGCCTAGCCGCCGCAAGGGCCGCCGAGACGGCCGCCAACCTGGCCGCCGAAGCTCTCACTGCCGCTCAATGCAAAACGACCCCCATACCCTACAACCAGCCTGCCGCCCAGACCCCCGCCCCGGAATCGTCGCCAGACGCCCTCCGTCTCGCTCCCTCCTCCGCTCTAGGCATCTCGAACGCGGCCTTCACAGCCATGTTCAACCAGTTTAGTAGCCGTCCCCTGTCTGCCGCCTCCGACGTTATCAAGCCCCACGAGTACGACACCAGAAACGAAGAAGACTACCTCCTGAACTCGGACCCCCCATACCGGACACCCTCGCCCACCGCCTCACAAAAGCGGGATGCAACGGCCCTGTCACCCCACACCCCCCGCCCCCGCCCAAGCATGGCCCGCAGCCCACTGGATGGATTCCTGGACGCCATCACCAATTTGTGCTCCAGCTACTTCGAAGCCATGGCCAACACCGCTCCCAGCAAAAGCCATGAACAAGCGGTGGCACAACTCCTTGGGCAGACAGCATACATCGCACTCAAGACACTCGATGCCCTTCACAGGGCCAGGAAGGATGATCTCCACCCAACATGGGCAATGTTCAATGTGATCGTTGCCTTCCAGCACACAGGGGAGGGAGGTTTCAACCTCCCATACCCCTTCCAGCCAGCTCGCCCCCAGGAAAGGCCCCTGGCTACCACCCGGACCCCTGGAACCAACCCCATGACCCCAGAGATGAAGGCGCTGACCGATGCGGTCAAATGCCTGACTACTGACGTAGCTTCCATTTCTCGTCAGATGTCCTCTCTCAGCTCTAGGCCTGCCCCCCATCAACAGCAACAGCAACAGCAACAGCCCACCCCACAGGCGACAATTCAGGCTGCCCCCACCTCCTATGCACAGGTGGCAGCAGCAGCAGCCCCCCCAACATCCACCAACCCCACCCCAGTGGCACCCACTGCTGGGGCGGTCATCAACCCGGCACAGAAGAAAAAGAAGAAGCACACGTGGCAGGTGCCCCCACCACCCATGATGTATGCCAAGGACCCAACACTGGTCCTGTCACTGGTCACAGACCTCTCAGCACACCTCCAGAAACCCACCATGGTCCTCACAAAAATAGCACGTGATTTCTTTGCCTCTCTCCCCACTGCGGACCAAGTCATGGTCCTCTCCTCCTCATTTAACATGAAAGGAAACCTCGTGACCACATTCACACAGCGACCATACTCGGCTAACCCCTCCACAGCCATGATCATTGACTGGCATGCGGAAGCGTTCTCACACCACATGCGCGACAGGTGCACTACCAAAGGGGCCGAGGCCCCCAAGGTATTCCAACTGACCCCCTCCTGCGTTCAGCCTAGGTCCTCCCTGTGGATTTCAATGGTACCATGCAAGGACTACCACTTCAGCCAGAATGAACACACCATCTCCAAGGCCGTCCTCCTGGCCAAAGTCACCAACAACCCGTTGCTTCGCCTCTTGGACTTCGTAGTTGCCCCCCACTTTGCCACAACCCCCGAACACCTACCCTCCCTGAGTAAGTGCCCGGTTGCCTTCTCCTTTGTCAACCCCAATGGGTCTATTCGCGAGCGCCTCCTCAAGCGCCCACGGGTCTGGCTCTTTGGATCCTCCCTCCACCTCTCTGTCCCTCCCATTCGCCCCAGCCTCACCCAATGTGAGCGCTGCCAAGGCCTCGGACACGGGACCAAGGGGTGCCGTGCTCAAGCCTGCTGTGTGGAATGTGGGGATAATCATCTCACCCACAACCACTGCAAGAACTGCACCCACTGTGCCACTGATGCCATGGCCGAAGCCGACCCATTGCCCTCACCCCTGCCACTGCACAAACTGCAAAGGCGACCACCCCGCCACCCTCCCGTCCTGCCCCAAGAAGAAGCGATATCGCCAAATCCTGGAGGCCTTTGGGGACGAGCCCACCTTCGAACAGATGGAGGAGTAATGATTGGAGACATCTCCGTCATGCAGTGGAACACCACCTGCTCACTTGCAATGATAAACTCCCTGATCCTGCTCCTTACTGACACTCCTTCCCCACCACACCTAATTCTTATCCAGGAACCCTCCTGGTACCAAATCGGCCTGCAACCATCCCTCACTGACCCCACTGGTACACCAGTGTTCAACATCCCCAACATTCCGGGCTACACACCGGTCCTACCCCCTGACTCCCACCCCAGGGTAGTCACCTATGTGGCATGCGCCCTCCCCCCAACTTCATGGTCAGTTCTCAGAACTGCCTCCCATGGCACTGACACCCTCACTGTGGAAATCCGATCCTCCCTCACGATCCAGGTGTGCAACTATTACAACATGTCACCCCCAGACCAGGTTGGGGCCCCCCCACAGTACCCAGGTGAGTTATTCCTTTTTTCGCTCCCCTCGGAACTAGCCACCACCCTCCTTGTGGCAGGCGACTTCAACTGTCGCCACCCCACATGGTCTGAACTCTCCGCCTCATGGCCAGAGGAATTGAGGGCACAACCCCTCAACGACTTTTTCCATGGGCATGGCCTAGTGCCTGCCCATCTACCTGACTCTGACTCAAGGCCCAATGGCAACTGCCTAAGGTGCCCCATAGACATGATATGGCCCCCCCCCTCCATCAACCCCGACGCCATCCTGGACTCGGCCACCTCCGACCTTTCCCCACTGTCAGACCATGCAATGTTACGCTGGTCTATCCCTTTTCAGCCCCCACCTCTGGTCCTCAAGACCCGCCGGCTACTACCAGCCAACAAAGAGGAATGGACCAACATCGCCTTCCCTTTACTGGACCTTGCTTTCGACCTCCCGGTCCACAACACCCTCACCCTGGACAACAAAGCCGATGCTGTGGTAGCAGCCATGGTGGCGGCCCTCAAGCCATTCACCCACCTCTCGAAACTGTCGAAAACGGAGGTCCCCTGGTGGATTCCAACATGCAAAAACCTACTGACCACCATCTCAACAGCTACCACCCCCCTCCAATGAGTGTCAGCACACCAAGCTTTCAAATGCGGAGTGCGCACGGCTAAGCGGCAGTTCTATGCTGACCAAGCGGCCGAAGCGGATGCCTCCAACATCTGGACCTGGGCCAAACGGGGCCTCGGCACCCGCCCTACACCCATCCCGTCCCTTAAATGACAAGATGGCACCTTCACCCAGTCAGATGATGAGAAAGGTGAGCTATTCTGTGAAACTTTCTTCATGCCTCCCCTGCCAATGGAACAAAATCCGCCCCCACCACCCCAACCAGCTGCCCTGCCGATCCTCCTCACCGAGCTCATGGGGGCACTGTCCAACACCTCCAATTTGTCAGTTCCAGGCCTCTCAGGAATAGGCTACCACCCCCTGAAATGGGTGGTGGAAGCTTACCCTGAAGAGATTCTGACACTTTTCAATGACTGCCTGTGCATGGGGCACCACCCCAAGTGTTGGTGGGTGGCAAAAAGTGGTTATGCTCTGAAAGCCTAACAAAAAGGACCCCTTTTCGCCACACTCTTATCGGCCCATTACCCTTGAGGAAACCCTAGGGAAACTCCTCGAAAAGATTATAGCTAACTGGCTCCAGTTCCTCGCTAACATGCAGGACTGGCTGCCACCTAACCAGTATGGGGGGCGTCAAGGACACTCAGTCTATGATGCCACCCAACACCTCTTACAGATAGCGGAGAATGCCCATGTGAAGGGCCTTGTGTGTTTGATCCTAGTGGTCGACATTCAGGGCTTTTTCGACTCGGTGCACCCCCGCCTCCTCCACTGGCAATTGCTGGAGCTCCAGTGCCCACCCGACATGGCGGACCGGTGTCTCTCCTTCATGATGGACAGGCAGGTCGCAGTTGCCTACGACGGCACCACCCTCCCAACCACCCCGAAACCCGACTTTGGTACCCCTCAGGGATCACCTGTCTCCCCCATCCTATCAACGATCTTTGCAGGCGTGGTCCTCCGGTGCTTTCACCAAGCCAGCACCACAGCACTCACATATGTTGATGACCATCTACTAATATGTGTTGGCCCCTCAGTAGCATCCAACTGCCGCCACTTGGCCGAGGCATATCACCAACTCAATGGCCTCTTTGGTGACATCGGTCTCAACATCGAAGCTGCCAAAACAGAGGCACTCCACTTTCACCCACCTCGACGCAGAACCGGCTACCATGGCTGGGACACCGCTGGGATTCAAATCGACCCCAACACCCTCATCCGACCCTCCCATCCACTCCGGTGGCTTGGGATCTGGTGGGATCCAGGCCTGACCTTCAAGCCCCATGTCAAGCAAATGTGCTCCAAGGGACTATCCACCCTCACCGCCCTCTGCATCCTAGGCAACACTGAACGCGGAGTATCGGCCCTCCTCCTCCGTCGACTCTACACCAGCTGCGTCCGCTCCGTCTTAGCATGGGGCGCCCCCATCTGGTACCATGGCCGCCACCAAAAAACCTTGATCAACCGCCTCCAGTCTGTGCAAAACATGGCCTGCTGGTGGATCCTAGGCATCTACAAAGGCGCCTCCCCTTTTTCAACTAATTTCCTATGCTCAGTCCCTCCCCTCCCTTTTTATTTCAAGTACTTAAAAACGTCCCATTCTCTGCGCCTATGGCGCACCCCCCACTCTATTGGCCGCAAACACTTTCACAATGTAACTAATAGACCTTTTTCCCTTTCTCTGCAGGTCTGAGTCCCTCAGGTACAACCAGTCCCTGCATACACACATCCCCCATGGAAGGATCTGCTGGCCTTTACAGGCAGACAGGTCACCTTCACCCTCCCCTCCCTCCCGGTCACAGGAGACACACACAACAAGTTCATACAGGCTGCCCTAGACCTCAGCACCACCCCCCACCTCCAGGTCTTCACCGATGGCTCCCGCATCGGAACTGCCTTGGGATCCGCCATCTGCGCCATGTGAGGCCTCACCAAAATTAGGTCCCACCGACTCGCCTCCCCCACCTGCGCAATGGCCACGGACATGGAAATTTTCTCCCTCGCCACTGCTCCGGGCTGGGCCGCACACCGCCTCTGCACACACTTGCCTGTTGCATCAGACCTGTTCTTTTTGTCTGATTCGCTGACGGCACTCAACCTCTTCCGCAGTTGGGCCGCCATTCCTGGCGCCCATCTCTTCCACCTTTGGAAAGTGGGGGTCGAGACGCTTCTGGACTCACATCCAGGCCTCACCATCCATTTTGTGTGGTGTCCAGGTCATTTGGACGTCCCCGGGAATGAATGGGCTGACGACGAAGCGAAACTCGCCACAGAGCTCCCCCCCTCACAACTTGCGCCATCCATCTCCGCACTCAAGGAAGTGGCCACCAAGACCCTAGTCAAATGGTGGATGCTATCACTGGCCCGCCCCCTTGCCTCCACCGCTGACAAATACTTGGCAGTACATGGCATCCCCTCTCACCACCCACAGAAACTGCTCACCCATTCAGTGGACCACCCTCACCATCATCTTTCTGCAGTAGCACAAGTCCTCTGCCATGCCGGTCCCTACAGGGGCTACTGGCTAAGCTTTGACTCAACCTACCAACACAGGCATGGCTTGATCTCCCACTGCAGGTGGCACAACCACCCACTATGGCTGGCGCAGATGACTGCCCACATTTTAGGTGGGTGCACTATATTCCGACCCTGGATCTGGCGCATCTGGCCAACCAAAATCCCTCTCCCAGCCCACCATTCAGAATGGGCTGAGGAGAACCTTATCCTGGTTCTGCGCCGCTGGCTTAGGCTAACAGGGCACCTGAACCGCCTCTCAGACAGAACCGTGAGCACTATCCATCTGGCTTTCGCTGCGATGGAACTCGACGGCCACCCCACCAACGAGGACATGAACTTAAACCTCCTCCGGGACTACATGCATTGTATGCTCGGACCCTGGACCCAGGACTCGGACCCAGCTCTCTTGGAGCTTTCAGGTATGCTTCCACCCTTTCTCCCTGATTTGTGACCACCTTTTGGACTCCTCATTGTATGTCTCGGCTGGTGCTCTCACCCTCCCTTTCTCTATTCTAAGCTACCTCCTTTACCTGCCCTCGTCCACTTGGTATTGTTGTAGTGATATGTATTCCTCCCTTTTTCCTTCTGGCTTTGCACTAATAGGGGCTCTTCACACTTCAGCTCCCCTTGGGGAGCAGGGCCCCCACCCAGTTTTGTGTGTTGCACAATGACAGGCGCCTCCGTTGTTATGTAACTAGGGCCCCCCCTTCAGGGGGGCAGCTTGTAATTATGTAATACTGCAGGAATAATAATAATAATAAAAAGACGTCCTTGAGAACCCGCACACACTCTTGCCACTGCTCACCCATAAGTGATCATCTGAAGCCCTCTCCCCACACACCCCCTGACCCCACCCTCAAGGCCAGTTCGAGCGACACATGTCGAACTTCATGTACTCCATCTCCTGAGTGCTGGAGGACTTCAACCAGAAGACCCACCGCTCCAATACTGCAGAGACCGACCATGCAGCTGCTCAGTTTGTGGGCGACCTCCTTTGGAACGTCCAACAGACAATCACCAGCATTTTTAGGGACGAGAAGGACCCCCAGCACATCGTCTCCCACAACATGGAGATGGCCTACAACATCGCAAGGGGGGGTGGAAGCCTCCCTGCCAGCGCCCTTCGCCCCAGCTCCCCCCCTGCAAAGGACCCCGGCCACCGCAAACCAACCCTCTACCCCGACCAGGACCCCTGGAACCGCCAACATGTCACCTGACGTAGCTGCGCTGACTAACATCATTAAGCAGCTCTCCACAGAAGTTGCCACCATCTCCTGGCAGGTCTCAACCCTCATCAACCAGCCTGCGCCCCATGCCCCACAGGCCCAGAAGGCCCAGGCCCCCTCCACCACTACCACCCAAGCCGCCATCACCGCGGCACCAACTTCCTATGCCCAGGTAGCGGCTTCCCCGGCCCCGCCAACCGCCTCCAACCCCAACCCGGTCGCCCCAGCTGCTGGCACCGTTTTCACCACTGTGATGCACAAGAAGAAACAGCACCAGGTCTCGCCCCCGCCCCCGATGTACACCAAGGACCCCATCCTGGTCCTTATCCCAACCATCACCCTGAAAGCCAAGATCTAACTCCCAGCTATGCGCCTCACTGCCACGGCTTGTGAGTTTTTCTCCTCCCTCCCCACTGCTGATCAGGTCACAGTCCTGGCCTCCTCCTTCAATGTGAAAGGCAACCTCGTGACCTCCTTTGCTAAGCGCCCCGCCTCTGCCTCTCCTGCCACAGACACAATCATAGATTGACACTCTGCAGCATTTGCGGCCCACATGCGAGACCGGTGCCTCTCGGTGGCGATTGACAAGATCCCCACCCAGTACATCCTCAACCCAGTCCGTGTCCGTCCCCGGTCCGCACTCCGCATCTCTATGGTGCCCTGTGTGGACTACCTCTTTGGCCAGAACGGCCACACCATTTCCCCAAAGGCCCTCATGGCCAAAATCCAGAACAACCCGGCACTCCGCCCCCTCGACTTTGTCGTCAACCCCCACTTTGCTGCCACCAAGGACCACCTCCTGACCCTCCAGAAGTGCCCCATGGCGTTCTCCTTCTCCGACCCTGGCAGATCAATTTGTGCACAGCTGCTCAAGCGCCCGCGTGTTTGGCTGTTCAGCTCCGCCCTCTCCCTCTCGGTCCCCCCCTACTGCCCCAGCCTCACCCAATGTGAGCGCTGCCAGGGCCTAGGACACGGGACGAAAGGCTGCCGTGCCCAGCCATGCTGCACCAACTGCAGAGGAGGTCATCTAACCCATAACCACTGTAAGTCATGCGCATCCTGCGCCACCGAAGCCATCGAGGGCAACCACTGCCCTCATCCTCACTATTGCACAAACTGCAAAGGCAACCACCCCGCCACCCTCCCTCAATGCCCCAAGAAACAGTGCTACTGCCAGATCATGGAGGCTGTTGAAGGGCCCGACGACGAACATATGGAGGACCAATGAATAGAGACATCTCTATTCTTCAGTGGAATGCTGCCTGCTCTTTAGCTGTGGTCCATTCCCTTATCCCGATCCTTACCACTGACCCATCCCCACCCACCATCATTTTGATACAGGAACCACCCTGGTACCAAATCGGTCTCCAACCCTCCCTCACCAACCCCACTGGTATGCCAATCCTCAATGTACCATCCCTCCCAGGGTACACCGCAGTCCTCCCCCTGGCCACACGGCCGAGGGTCGTCACATATGTATCCCGTGCCATCCCCCCAACTGCGTGGTCAGTCCTTGGGGCCGCCTCCTCCGGCACTGATGTCCTCACCATCGAAATCCGCTCCCACCTAATGATCCACCTCTGCAACTACTATGGCATGCACCCCCTGGATCGCACCACCACTACCCCCCTCTACCCCGGTGAGTCTTTCCTCCTCGCAATCCCACTGGCCTTGGCCTCCACTCTACTTGTGGTGGGCGACTTCAACCATCACCACCATTCGTGGTCCGAACTCCTTGCCTCGCAGCAGGAGGACTTGAGGGCACAACCCCTCGATGACTTCTTCCGAGAGCATGGCCTTGCACCAGCCCACCTCCCGGATTCTGACTCATGGCCCATTGACAATCGTTGACGGTGCCCAATTGACATGATCTGGACCCCTCCTGCAATAAACCCTGACACAATTCTAGATTCAGGCACATCAACCACCTCCCCTTTGTCTGACCATGCAATGCTGCGATGGTCCCTGCCTTTTCGGCCCCCAACCCCAGTCATCAAAACCCGCCGGTTACTCCCAGCCGACAGGGAGGAATGGTCCGACATCGCCTTTCCATTACTTGAATCTGCCTTTCACCTAGCAGTGAACAGCACCCTCACCCTAGACATTAAAGTGCAGGCAGTGGTCGACTCTATGATCGCCACCCTCGCACCCTTCACCCAACTCGCCAAGCCATCTAAAACCGAGGTCCCCTGGTGGACCCCAATGTGTAAGACTCTCCTCCAGGGGATCTTGACAGCCACCACCCCCCTTCAGCAGTCAGCAGCCCACCGTGCATTCAAACATGGGGTTCGAGTGGCCAAGCGGCAGTTCTATGCCAACCAAGCCGACCAGGCAGATGCCTCCAACATCTAGAGCTGGGCCAAACGTGGCCTTGGCAACCGTCCTACCCCAATCCCCTTGCTCAAGAAACGCGATGGCACCTTCACCCAAACGGATGATGAGAAAGGTGAGCTTTTCCACACCACTTTCTTTGCACCCCCGCCACCCCACCAAGCGGCCGACACCCCACCACCTCCCCTCCAACCAGCTGCCCCACCCATACTCCTTCCGGAGCTCATGGGGGCACTGTCCGACACCTCTAACTTGTTGGCTCCAGGCCTCCCAGGCATCGGCTACTGCCCCCTAAAATGGGTGGTGGACGCCTACCCCGACGAGATTCTCACCCTTTTCAACGACTGCCTGCACATGGGGCACCACCCCAAGTGCTGGCGGGTGGCAAAAGTCATGATGCTTCGGAAGCCAAACAAGAAGGACCCCTTTTCGCCGTGATCATACCAGCCCATTACCCTTGAGGAGACCCTAGGGAAACTCCTTGAAAAGATAATTGCTAACCGGCTCCAGTTCCTCACTAATACGAGGGACTGGCTGCCACCTAACCAATACAGGGGGCATCAGGGACATTCTGTCTATGACACCACCCAGCACCTCTTACAGATTGCAGAGTGAGCCCATGCCAAGGGCTGTGTATGCTCAGTCCTAGCAGTCGACATACAGGGTTTCTTCGACTCAGTTCACCCGCAACTCCTCCACCAACAACTGTTGGACCTCCAGTGCCCACCTGATATGGCGGACTGGTGCCTGTCCTTCATGACAGACTGGCAGGTGGCCATCGCCTTCGACGGCACCACCCTCCCAACCGCACAGAAACCCGACCTCGGCACCCCTCAAGGGTCACCAGTCTCACCGATCCTCTTGACGATATTTGTGGGTGTGGTCCTCCGGAAATTTCACCAAACCAGCACCACCGCCCTTGCATATGTTGACGACCACCTCCTTGTGTGTGTCGGACCCAGCGTGGCATCCAACTGCCAGCAATTGTCTAACGCCTACCACCAACTCAATGCCCACTTTGGTGCCATTGGTCTCAACATTGAGGCCGCCAAAATGGAGTGCCAACACTTCCACCCACCCCGATGCCATTCAGCCACCTACACCGACTGGGACACCACTGGGGTTTGGGTCGCCCCCACCACACTCATCCGACCCTCTATCCCACTCTGTTGGCTGGGAATTTGGTGGGACCCCGCCCTCACATTCAAGGCCCATGTGGAATGCATGCACTCCAAAGGCCTCTCCACACTTGCCACCTGTTACAAATTTCCTTTACTTTCCCTTACTGCGCTGACTCACTTCACCTTCATCATCATCAGTCAGTGCAACTCCCCCATTTCTTTGCCTTACTCATCCTTATTCACCTTGCGCCATAAGACGCCATGATGACGCCTTATTGCACCATCATGATGTGCCTTGCTTACTGATAGCCCTACTTGTATTACCAAGGCATTCCTTGGGTTTCCATGACCTTCCATAGTCTGGTAAACTACCCTACACAGGCCGCTACAGTAGTAAACACATAGAGTAGCATATAAGCATGTAACTTCAGTAGCACAAGCCCTAAGCTTGTGCTCTTTGTTCATACAAGCCCATTATCTGCTACCACCAGTCTACTGTGTGCCACTTGGCCATTAGTCGCTTCGTCGTAACCCGACTCCACTAAGAAGCATACTGTGTCCACATTGTTGATCAGGAAGCCCCTCGACGATCACCTTCGACTTACGACATCTAGGAAGCCCCATTGCTGTACCATCAGTCCCGACGATCAGGAAGCCCCGACGTCAATCACTGCGTAACCGTTGAGCTTAACACCACCCTCTGCATTCTCGGAAACACTGAATGTGGAATCTCGGCCCTTCTCCTCCATCGACTGTACACTGCCTGTGTCCACTCCATCCTCATGTGGGGCGCACTGGTTTGGTATCATGGCTGATGCCAAAAAACATTAGTAAGCCGCCTGCAGGCTGTGCAAAACACGGCATGCAGATGGATTCTCGGTGTCTACAAAGGCGCCTCCCCCTTTTCCACAAATTTTCTTTGTTCCCTCCCCCCTCTTTCTTATTACTTCGAGTATGCTAAGACCCTCCACTCTCTGTGCCTCTGGCGCACCCCGCACTCCATCAGTAGAAAATGCTATAATAAAAACGTAACTAACTGTCCCTTTTCCACTTCTCTGCAGGTCTGGGTCCCCCGGGTTCAACTGGTCCCTGCATACACTCATCCCCTGTGGACGGACCCTCTGGCATTTATGACCGGACGAGTCTCATTTGCCACTCCTATCACTCTGGTCAGCAAGGACACCCGCAAGGAATTTGTGGCTGCTGCTTGCTCCCTGAGCACCCTCCCCCACCTCCAGGTTTTCACCAATGGCTCATGCATGGGTACGAAATCTGGATCAGCCATTTGCACCATGAAGGGCCTTACCCACCTTAAGTCCCACCAGCTGGCCTCCCCCACCTGTGCAACAGCCACAGATGCAGAGATCTTCTCCCTCACCTCTGCACCGAGCTGGGCAGCACACCACCTCCGGGACCTTCTGCCAGTCGCATCTGACATCTTCTTCCTGTCAGATTCGCTGATGGCACTCCACCTTATCTGCACCTGGGCGCCAGTACCAGGCACCCATCTCCTTCACCAATGGAAGGCTGGGGTCCAGACCCTTCTGGATTCATACCCAGATCTCTCTGTCCACTTCATGTGGTGCCCGGGTCACTCCGACATTCCCAGAAATGAATGGGCAGACCGAGAGGCTGGATTGGGAAGGGCGTGCCACGCCAGGGAGACATTCTGAGTGGGGGTCACGGCGCCATAGGCACTACCCCACCCATTGGGTGCCCCCCCTACCCTACACATTCCCCCCCTTACCCCACTTTCCATTGTAGAGTGCCGCTCATTTCTGGGAATCAACTTAAGCACACAATAGGACTTACTCCTATGCGCACCCACGCCAGATTTAGTGCTCTGGAGCCAGTGGAGGGAACTATCCCCCACCGCTACAGCTCGCTCCATAATGGAGGGGTTTCCTAGGCCCCCCTGGAGTTTCCTGTTCCCTGGCACACGCTTCAGAGCCCCAAAGGGGAATACTCAGGCACAAGGCCCGCTTCTGGATCCACAGCATACTGGAGTTGATGTGTTGCCCTTGCTTGGACCCTGGCGCTTGTTACAGCTGCCAGGGAGTCTGCTCAGACTAACCACCTCTCGAGGGGTACCAGTGTCCTTCCCACTTTGATGGGAGAGGGCCAGCTACCAGGGACTTCCCACAAATGCTAGGTGAGCCCCAGTGTTATCCCCCCAAGAGGCCCATGGTGGCCTGTCGCTTTCACGTCGGCTGGTTCTTACCACAACACCATGTGTTAAGAAGCCCCTATCTCCTTATATCAACTAGTGATGTCATCAGAGACCCTTTTGGGATTTGGGGCAGCAGTTTTTATGGTTTGTCATGCCAGGGACAACACAGCCCCAGGATTTTAAGTCCCAACCCGAAGGTCAGATCCGAGTTTCCCCAAACCCAAGGTCTCCCAACCGAAGCCAACTGCTGAAGGGCAGAGGGTTACCCCCCCCTGTGCAGGTGTGGGGACTTTTTAAATTAAAATTTTTTTTAATTTTTATTATTCCTGCAGTATTACATAATTACAAGCTGCCCCCCCAGAGGGGGGGCCCTAACTACATAACAACAGAGGCGCCCGTCATTGCGCAACACATGAAACTGGGCGGGGGCCCTGCTCCCCTAAGGGTGCCAAAGTGTGGAGGGCCCCTATTCGTACAAGGCCATAGGAGAGGGAGGAATACATATCACTATGACAATACCAAACAGGTGAGTGCAGGCAAAGGAGGTAGCTTAGAATGGAGAAAGGGAGGGTGAGAGCACCAGCTGGGACATATGATTAGGAGTCCGAAAGGCAGTCACAAATCTGAGAGAAAGGGTGGGAGCGTACCTGAGAGCTCCAAAAGAGCCAGGTCCGAGTCCTGGGTATGGGGTCCGAGCATATGACACATGTAGTCCCTAAGGAGGTCCAAGTCCATATCCTTGTTGGTAGGGTGGCTGTCTAGTTCCATCACGGCAAAGGCCAGATGGATGGTGCCAGTGGTTCTGTCAGAGAGGCAGTTCAGGTGCCCTGTCAGCCTAAGCCAGCAGCACAGAACCAGGATAAGGTTCTCCTCAGCCCATTCTGAGTGGTGGACTGGGAGGGGGATTTTGGCTGGCCAGATGCGCCTAATCCAGGGTCTGAATGTGGAACACCCACCTAAAATGTGGGTGGTAGTCTGCACTGGCCATGGTGGGTGGTTATGCCACCTGCAGTGGGAGATCAGGCCGTGCCTGCACCAGTAGGCTGAGTTGAAGCTCAGCCAGTAGCCCCCATAGGGACTGGCATGACAGAGGACTTGTGCAACTGCAGAGAGGTGGTGGCAAGGGTGGTCTGCGGAGTGGGTGAGCAGCTTCCACAGGCGACAGGAGGGGATGCCATGCACTGCCAAGTATTTGTCGGCAGTGGAAGCTAGAGGGCAGGCCAGTGATAGTGTCCACCATTCGACCAGGGTCTTGGTGGCCACTTCCTTGAGTGCAGATATGGAGGGTGCAAGTTGCAAGGGGGGGAGCTCCATGGCGAGTTTTGCTTTGTCATCTGCCCATTCATTTCCGGGGACATCTGAGTGACCTGGACACCACACGAAGTGGATGGTGAGGCCTGGATGCAAGTCCAGAAGTGTCTCAACCCCTGCCTTCCAAAGGTGGAGGAGATGGGCACCAGGAATGGTGGCCCAGCTGTGGAAAAGGTTGAGTTTTATTATTATTATTATTATTATTATTATTATTCCTGCAGTATTACATAATTACAAGCTGCCCCCCTGAAGGGGGGCCCTAACTACATAACGGAGGCGCCCATCATTGCACATCGCACAAAACTGGGCAGGGGCTCTGCTCCCCGAGGGGTGCTGAAGTGTGAAGAGCCCCTATTTAGTAAGAAGAGTGTGAGGAGGAGGAATACATATCGCTACGAACAAACCACACGGGTGAGGGCAGGTTAATGTAAGAAGCTTAGAATGGGAAAGGGAGGGTGAGAGCACCGGCTGAGATGTATCAATAGGAATCCGAAAGGCAGGCACTATTTGAGCGGAAAGGGAGGGAGTGTACCTGATAGCTCCAAAAGGGCTGGGTCTGAGTCCCGAGTTCTGGGTCCGAGCATACAACACATGTAATCCCGTAGGAGGTCCAGGTCCATATCCTCGTCTGTTGGGTGGCCATCAAGGTCCATTGCAGCAAAAGACAGCTGGATGGCACCTGTGGCACAGTTGGAGAGGCAGTTTAGGTGCCCTGTCAGCTTTAGCCAGTGGCGCAAAACCGGGAGGCGGTTTTTGTCAGCCCACTCTGAGTGGTGGACTGGGAGAGGGTCCCGAGGTGGCCACACGTGCCGTATCCATGGGTGGAAGGTACTACAGCTCCCAAGGATGTGGGCGATCAACTGCATGGGCCAGGGGGGGTGGTTGTGCCACCTGCAATGCGAGATCAGGCCATGCCTGCGATGGTAGGCTGAGTCGAAGCTCAGCCGGTAACCCCCATAGGGACTGGTGCAGCAGAGGACCTGTGCGACTGCAGATAGCTCACGGCGTGGGTGGTCAACCGAGTGCATGAGCAGCTTTCGAGGTCAGCGTGAGAGGAGGCCATGAACTGCCAGGTACTTGTTGGCAGTTGAGGCAAGGGGGCGGGCTAGCGAGAGCATCCATCACTCCATGAGGGTGTGGACAGCAACCTCTTTTAGTGTGGAGGTGGAGGGTTTGAGATCAGATGGGGGGAGCTCTGTCGCCAGCTTCACTTCCATGTCAGCCCATTCATTACCAGGGATGTCCGAGTGACCAGGGCACCATACGAAATGAACAGTGAGCTGGGGGTACGAGTCCAGCAGAGTTTCCACACCTGCTTTCCAGGTATGGAGGAGGTGGGCGCCAGGGGCGGCGGCCCAAGTGTGGAAAAGGTGGAGGGTGGTCAGCAAATTGGACAAAAAGAAGATGTCCGATGCAATGCACAGTTGCTCCAGGAGGCGGCATGCGGCCCAGCCCGGGGCTGTGGCGAGGGAAAATTCCTCGGCATCTGTGGCTGTGGCACAGGTGGGGGACTCCAGTCTGTGAGACCAGAGTTGAGTGTGGCCAAGCATGGTGCAGATGGCTGAGCCCAACTTATTGTCAATGTGGGAGCTGTCAGTGAATACCTGGACATGGGTGGTGAGGCCTAGTTGGTGTGCGGCAGTTACGAATGATTTTCGGGTGTCGGCGCTAACTGGGGTGACAGGGGTGGTGAAGCAGACATGGCCCTGTGTGAAGGCCAGAGGATCTGTCCATGGGGGATGTGTGTATGCAGGGACCTGTTGAACCCAAGGGGCTCGGACCTGCAGAGAAAGGGAGAAAGGTCTATTAGCTACATTTTTAAATAATTTCCAGCCAATGGAGTGGGGGGTGCGCCAAAGATGCAGGGAGTGGGTGGTCTTTATATACTCAAAATAGAAAGAGAGAGGGGGAATGGAGCAAAGAAAATTAGTGGAATAGGGGGAAACGCCTTTAAAGACGCCGAGAATCCAGCAACAGGCCATGTTTTGGACAGCCTGGAGGCGGTTTACCAGGGTTTTTTGGCAGTGGCCATGATACCAAACCAGTGCACCCCAGGACAGGACAGAGCGAATGCAGGAGGTGTATAGGCAGCAGAGGAGGAGGGCCGATATGCCGTGTTGTGTGTTGCCTAGAATGCAGAGTGTGGTGAGGGTGGAGAGCCCCTTGGAGCACATGCGCTCGACATGGGGCTTGAAGGAGAGGCCTGGGTCCCACCATATCCCCAACCACTGAAGGGGGATTGAGGGGCGGATCAGGGTGTTGGGGTCGACCTGGATGCCGGCAGTGTCCCAGCCATCATAGCCAGTGTGTCACCGAGGGGGGTGGAAGTGGAGACACTCCGCCTTGGCAGCTTTGATGTTGAGACTGATGGTGCCGAAGAGGGTGTCGAGTTGTTGGTAGGCATGGGCAAGAGCACAGCAGTTGGATGCCACTGAGGGACCTACACAAATAAGTAAGTGGTCGTCAATGTATGCCAGGGCAGTGGTGCCGGCTTGGTGAAAGTGCCAGAGGACCACCCCCATGAATATTGTTGACAGGATGGGGGAGACTGGCGATCCCTGTGGGGTGCCGAAGTCGGGTTTGGGGGCAGTGGGGAGGGTGGTGCCGTTGAAGGCGACAGCGACCTGCTGGTCCATCATGAAGGATAAGCACCAGTTGGCCATGTCTGGGGCACAACCTAGATCCAACAGTTGTCAGTGGAGGAGTTGGGGGTGTACCGAGTTGAAGAAGCCCTGAATGTTGACTGCTAGGACCGAGCAGACGAGGCCCTCTGAGTGGGCATGCTCCGCAATCCATAAGAGGTGTTGGGCGGTGTCATAGACCGAGTGGCCTTGGCACCCCCCATACTGGTTAGGTGGCAACCAGCCTCATGTGTTGGCAAGGAACTGGAGCTGGTTAGCTATGATCTTTTCGAGGAGTTTCCCTAGGGTCTCCTCAAGGGTGATGGGCCAGTATGAGCGTGGCAAGAAGGGGTCCTTCTTGTTTGGTTTCCTGAGCATTACGACCTTTGCTGCCTGCCAGCACTCAGGGTGGTGCCCCAAGCACAGACAGTCATTGAAAAGTGTAAGTATCTCTTCAGGGTAGGCATCCACCACCCATTTCAGGGGGCGGTAGCCTATTCCTGAGAGGCCTGGAGCCGACAAGTTGGATGTGTCGGCCAGTGCCCCCATAAGCTCCAGAAGGAGGATGGGCAGGGCAGCTGGTTGGATTGGTGGTGGCGGGATGTCGGCCGCTGTCTGGGGTGGGGGGGGTGTGAAGAAGGTTTCTCGGAAGAGCTCACCTTTCTCATCGTCTGTCTGGGTGAATGAGCCATCTTGCTGTTTGAGCGAGGGGATAGGGGTGGGTTGGTTGCCGAGGCCTCGCTTGGCCCAGTTCCAAATGTTGGAGGCATCCGCTTCTGCTGCCTGGTTGGTGTAGAACTGCCATTTGGCTGTCCTAACACCCCTTTTGAAGGCGCGTTGAGCTGAGGAATGCTGGAGGGGGGTGGTGGCTGTCGTAATGGCGGATAGGAGGGTCTTGCAGTGGGGGGACCACCATGGGACTTCCATTTTTGATGGCTTGGAGAGGCAGGTGAACAGCTGGAGGGCAGCGACCATGGAGTTGATGACTGCCTTTGCTTTGATGTCCAGGGTGTGGGTGTCGAGCCCTGGGAGTCGGAAGGCTGCTTCAAGGAGGGGGAAGGCGATGTTGGTCCATTCCTCCTTGTTGGCTGGTAGCAGCCAGCGTGTCTTTAGGATGGGAGGGGGGGGCCGAAATGGCAGAGACCAGCACAGGATTGCATGGTTGGACAGTGGTGAGGGGTCGGAGGTAGCTGAATCTAAAATAGAGTCGGGGTTGACTGTGGGTGGGGCCCAGATCATGTCAATGGGGCACTGACGACGCTTGCCATCAGGCTGTGAGTCAGAGTCGGGAATATGGGCAGGTGTCAGGCCATGCCCACAGAAAAAGTCATTGAGGGGTTGTGCCCCCAAGTCATCTTGCCATGTGGCTGAGAGTTTGGACCACGTGTGGTGGCAACGGTTGAAGTCACCCACCACAAGTAGAGTGGTGGCTAGCACCAAGGGGAGTGAGAAAAGAAAGGACTCACCTGGGTACTGGGGGGAGGCGTTCTCTTGATCCGGAGGGTGCATGCCATAGTAGTTGCATACTTGGAGGGTGAGTTGAGATCATACCTCCACTGTCAGCACATCGGTGCCATGGGACATGGCTCCGAGAATTGACCATGAGGTGGGGGGGAGGGCCTGGGATACATATGTGACTACCCAAGGGCGAGCCTCTGGTGGTAGAACAGGTACATAGCCTGGGATGGTAGGGACATTGAGAACCGGGGTGCCGGCTGGGTTGGTGAGCGAGGGTTGCAGTCCTATTTGATACCAGGGGGGTTCCTGGATAAGAATTAGATGTGGGGGGGATGGGTCAGTTGTAAGGACGGAGATTAGGGAATGTATTGCTGCTAGTGAGCAGGCGGCATTCCACTGCAAGATGGAGAGCGTCTCTATCATAGTTCCTCCATCTGATCGTCTGTGGGGTCAGTGGCGAGGGCTTCTTCGATTTGGTGGTATTGCCTCTTCTTGGGGCATGCCAGTAGGGTGGCTGGGTGGTCGCCCTTGCAGTTGTTGCAGAGGTGGGGGTGGGAACATGTGTTGCCCTCAGGGACTGCATCAGTCACGCAGTGGGCACATGATTTGCGGTGATTGCGGGTCAAGTGGGCACCTGCGCATTCAGTGCAGCAAGGTTGGGCTCGGCAGCCCTTGGTCCCATGGCCAAGACCCTGGCACTGCTCACATTGGGTGAGGGTGGGGCGGACAGGTGGGACCGAGAATCGGAGGGTGGATCTGAACATCCAGACTTGGGGCCTCTTGAGGAGGCGCTTGTGTATGGAGCCATCGGGGTTGACAAAGGAGAAGACCACTGGGCACCTGTTGAGTGTCGGCAGGTGGTCCTCAGTGGCGGCAAAGTGAGGGGTGACTACGAAGTCAAGGTTCCGGAGTGCCGGGTTGTGCTGGATTTCGGCCATGAGGGCCTTCTCGGGTATGGTGTGTCCCTGTTCTGGCCAAACAAAAAGTCCTTGCAGGGCACCATGGAGAGGTGGAGGGCGGACCGAGGGCAGACTCTAGAGGGGGTTAGGGAGAATGCAGTCGGGATAGTGATTCCCACTGCAATACACTCAGTGTGCATGTGGGAGGCGTAGGCTGCAGAGTGGTGATCAATGATCATTTCCATGGTCAGGTTAGCTGAGGACAGTCGTGCCATGAATGTGGTCATGATGTTCCCCTTTACGTTATATGAAGAGGAGAGGACCGGGACTTGGTCTGCAGTGGGGAGGGAGGCAAAGAACTCATGGGACGTCTTAGTCAGGGCCATTGCTGACTTCTGATTTTCGGCCCATATGCTGACAGTTGGGGTGAGGACCAAGGTTGGGTCCTTGGCATACATTGTGGGAGGGGGGGGCACCTTACACTGGTGCTTCTTCTTCTTCTGTGCCAGGTTGATGACTGCTCCTGCAGCTGGGGCCACTGGAGATGGGTTAGCGGTTGTTGGGGGGGCCGCTGCTGCGGCCACCTGGGCATAGGAGGTGGGGGCTGCCTGGATGGCAGCCTGGGGGGCAGGTTGCTGTTGTTGTTGTTGCTGTTGATGCTGGGCGGGCCTAGAGCTGATGGAAGCCATCTGACATGAAATAGAAGCTATGTCAGTGGTCAGGCGCTTGACTGCATCAGTCAGCACCCTCATTTCTGGGGTCACAGGGGTGGTGCTGGGGGTCCTGGTGGTGGCTGGGGCCCTTTGGGGGGGGCGAGCTGGTGCAAAGGGTTCCGGGAGGGCGATTTCTGCCCCCTCCCTTGCGAAGTTGTAGGCCATGACCGCATTGCAGTAGATGATGAGTTGGGGGTCTTTCCTTTCTTGTGCAATGTTGGCCAGCATTGTCTGGACGTTCCACAGGAGGTCACCTACAAACTGTGCTGCTTTTATGTTGATTTCAGTGATGGTGGTGTCCCTGGTTTCTTTGTTGAAGTCGTCCAGGGCATGGGAGAGGGTGTGCATGAAATCTGCAGTGTGAGGTTCATGCTGTTGTTGGGCCGGGGGTCCTCTCAGGGTGAGAGGTGACATGGCGGCAGAGGAGTGCTTCTGCCCGAGGCTTGCACCTCCCACCTGTTGTGGGGGGGGTATGGGGGTTGACCACCATTTCTGGGGCCATTTCACCAAATTTGTTGGAGCTGTGGATTGACCCTACCGAGATGGCTGGGGAGCTGGCTCAGGATGCTTGCCTGGATTCTAAATGCGCCTGGGCAGTGAAGTCATAGGCTGACACCAGTTGGGAGTTGCTGATGGCTGGAGAGGGTGCCAGGATGTCCGGGGAGGAGGTCAATGGCAGGAAACCGGTGAGGGGTTCTCTGTTGGGGGTGGTGGGGGCAGCCGTTCCTTGGATGAGGGCGGCTGTGTTGGCGCCAGCAGCTGCCCAGTTGGCAGCAGCTCTGGCAGCCTGATCGGCAGCATCGCTGGCCGAAGAGGGAGGTGGGAGGGGTTGTCGTGTTTGATGAAGAGCATTCCAGTAGTCACTAGGGTTCGACATGGGGGAGTTTTAGCTGCCCGCACTAGTCAATGGTGGTGGTTACTGGTCAAGAAGGATGGTATGCTCGGTCCTAGTGGTCGACATACAGGGTTTTTTCGACTCAGTTCACCCACAACTCCTCCACCAACAACTGTTGGACCTCCAGTGCCCACCTGATATGGTGGACTGGTGCCTGTCCTTCATGATGGACTGGCAGGTGGCCATCACCTTTGACGGCACCACCCTCCCAACCGCACAGAAACCCGACCTCGGCACCCCTCAAGGGTCGCCAGTCTCACCAATCCTCTTGACCATATTTGCAGGCATGGTCCTCCGGAAATTTCACCAAACTGGCACCGCCGCCCTTGTATATGTCAATGACCACCTCCTTGTGTGCGTCGGACCCAGCATGGCATCCAACTGCCAGCAATTGTCTAATGCCTACCACCAACTCAATGCCCACTTTGGCACCATCAGTCTCAACATTGAAGCCGCCAAAACGGAGTGCCAACACTTCCACCCACCTCGACGTCGTTCAGCTGCCTACACCGACTGGGACACCACTGGGGTTTGGGTCGCCCCCACCATGCTCATCCGACCCTCTATCCTGCTCCGCTGGCTGGGAATATGGTGGGACCCCGCCCTTACTTTCAAGGCCCACGTGGAATGCATGCGCTCCAAGGGCCTCTCCACACTTGCTGCCCTCCACATTCTTGGAAACACTGAACGCAGAATCTCGGCCCTTCTCCTCCGTCAACTGTACACCGCCTGTGTCCGCTCTGTCCTCATGTGGGGCACACCAGTCTGGTATCACAGCTGACACCAAAAAAATTAGTAAGCCACCTGCAGGCTGTGCAAAACACGGCATGCAGATGGATTCTTGGCATCTACAAAGGCGCCTCCCCCTTTTCCACAAATTTTCTTTGTTCCCTCCCCTCTCTTTCTTATTACTTCAAGTATGCTAAGACCCTCCATTCTCTGTGCCTCTGGTGCACCCTGCACTCTGTCAGTAGAAAATGCTATTATAAAAATGTAACTAACTGTCCCTTTTCCACTTCTCTTTTTTATTATTATTATTATTATTATTCCTGCAGTATTACCTAATTACAAGCTGCCCCCCCAAAGGGGGGGCCCTAACTACATAACAATGGAGGCGCCCATCATCGTGCACTGCACGAAACTGGGCAGGGACCCTGCTCCCCAAAGGGTGCCAAGGTGGGAAGGGCCCCTATTAGTTAGAGAGAACAAGAAAGAGAGAGGAATATGTATCACTACTGCCAAGCCAAACAGATGATATCAGGCAAAAGGGGGTAGCTTAGAATAGGAAAGGGAGGGCGAGAGCGCCGGCCGGGACATACAAAGGGGAGTCCAAAAGGCGGGCACTAGTCAGAGGAAAAGGGAGGAAGCACACCTGAAAGCTCCAAGAGAGCCGGGTCTGGGTCCTGGGAATGGGGTCCAAGCATACAACTCATGTAATCCTGAAGGAGGTCCAGGTCCATATCTTCATTGGTTGGGTGTCCCTCCAGCTCCATCGTGGCGAAAGCCAAGCATATGGCAGCAGAGGTATGGTCAGAGAGGTGGTTAAGATGTCCCGTCAGCTTCAGCCAGCGGTGCAAAACCTGGAGATGGTTTTCATCAGCCCACTCGGTGTGGTGGGTCGGAAGTGGGTCGTGGGGAGGCCAGACCTTGCGGATCCATTTTTCCACTTCTCTGCAGGTCCGGGTCCCCCAGGTTCAACTGGTCCCTGCATACACTCATCCCCCATGGACGGACCCTCTGGCATTTACGACTGGACGAGTCTCGTTTGCCACTCCTATCACTCTGGTCAGCAAGGACACCCGCAAGGAATTTGTGGCTGCTGCTTGCTCCCTGAGCACCCTCCCTCACCTCCAGGTTTTCACTGATGGCTTGCACATGGGTATGAAATCTGGATCAGCCATTTGCACCATGAAGGGCCTTACCCACCTTAAGTCCTGCCAGCTGGCCTCCCCCACCTGCGCAACAGCCATGGATGCAGAGATTTTCTCCCTCACCTCTGCACTGAGCTGGGCAGCACACCACCTCTGGGACCTTTTGCCAGTCGCATCTGACATCTTCTTCCTGTCAGATTCGCTGATGGCACTCCACCTCATCCGCACATGGGTGCCAGTACCAGGTGCCCATCTCCTCCATCAATGGAAGGCGGGGGTCCAGACCCTATTGGACTCCTACCCGGATCTTTCCATCCATTTCGTATGGTGTCCGGGTCACTCCAACATCCCCAGGAATGAATGGGCAGACCACGAGGTGAAGTTCGTGATGAACCTACCTCCATCCTCCCTCGCACCCTCCACCTCTGCACCGAAAGAGGCCGCTGTCAACACTCTCATGGACAACTGCCTTCTTGACCAGTAACCACCACCATTGACTAGTGCGGGCAGCTAAAACTCCCCCATGTCGAACCCTAGTGACTACTGGAATGCTCTTCATCAAACACGACAACCCCTCCCACCTCCCTCTTCGGCCAGCGATGCTGCCGATCAGGCTGCCAGAGCTGCTGCCAACTGGGCAGCTGCTGGCGCCAACACAGCCGCCCTCATCCAAGGAACGGCTGCCCCCACCACCCCCAACAGAGAACCCCTCACCGGTTTCCTGCCATTGACCTCCTCCCCGGACATCCTGGCACCCTCTCCAGCCATCAGCAACTCCCAACTGGTGTCAGCCTATGACTTCACTGCCCAGGCGCATTTAGAATCCAGGCAAGCATCCTGAGCCAGCTCCCCAGCCATCTCGGTAGGGTCAATCCACAGCTCCAACAAATTTGGTGAAATGGCCCCAGAAATGGTGGTCAACCCCCATACCCCCCCCACAACAGGTGGGAGGTGCAAGCCTCGGGCAGAAGCACTCCTCTGCCGCCATGTCACCTCTCACCCTGAGAGGACCCCCGGCCCAACAACAGCATGAACCTCACACTGCAGATTTCATGCACACCCTCTCCCATGCCCTGGACGACTTCAACAAAGAAACCAGGGACACCACCATCACTGAAATCAACATAAAAGCAGCACAGTTTGTAGGTGACCTCCTGTGGAACGTCCAGACAATGCTGGCCAACATTGCACAAGAAAGGAAAGACCCCCAACTCATCATCTACTGCAATGCGGTCATGGCCTACAACTTCGCAAGGGAGGGGGCAGAAATCGCCCTCCCGGAACCCTTTGCACCAGCTCGCCCCCCCCAAAGGGCCCCAGCCACCACCAGGACCCCCAGCACCACCCCTGTGACCCCAGAAATGAGGGTGCTGACTGATGCAGTCAAGCGCCTGACCACTGACATAGCTTCTATTTCATGTCAGATGGCTTCCATCAGCTCTAGGCCCGCCCAGCATCAACAGCAACAACAACAACAGCAACCTGCCCCCCAGGCTGCCATCCAGGCAGCCCCCACCTCCTATGCCCAGGTGGCCGCAGCAGCGGCCCCCCCAACAACCGCTAACCCATCTCCAGTGGCCCCAGCTGCAGGAGCAGTCATCAACCTGGCACAGAAGAAGAAGAAGCACCAGTGTAAGGTGCCCCCCCCTCCCACAATGTATGCCAAGGACCCAACCTTGGTCCTCACCCCAACTGTCAGCATATGGGCCGAAAATCAGAAGTCAGCAATGGCCCTGACTAAGACGTCCCATGAGTTCTTTGCCTCCCTCCCCACTGCAGACCAAGTCCCGGTCCTCTCCTCTTCATATAACGTAAAGGGGAACATCATGACCACATTCATGGCACGACTGTCCTCAGCTAACCTGACCATGGAAATGATCATTGATCACCACTCTGCAGCCTACGCCTCCCACATGCACACTGAGTGTATTGCAGTGGGAATCACTATCCCGACTGCATTCTCCCTAACCCCCTCTAGAGTCTGCCCTCGGTCCGCCCTCCACCTCTCCATGGTGCCCTGCAAGGACTTTTTGTTTGGCCAGAACAGGGACACACCATACCCGAGAAGGCCCTCATGGCCGAAATCCAGCACAACCCGGCACTCCGGAACCTTGACTTCGTAGTCACCCCTCACTTTGCCGCCACTGAGGACCACCTGCCGACACTCAACAGGTGCCCAGTGGTCTTCTCCTTTGTCAACCCCGATGGCTCCATACACAAGCGCCTCCTCAAGAGGCCCCAAGTCTGGATGTTCAGATCCACCCTCCGATTCTCGGTCCCACCTGTCCGCCCCACCCTCACCCAATGTGAGCAGTGCCAGGGTCTTGGCCATGGGACCAAGGGCTGCCGAGCCCAACCTTGCTGCACTGAATGCGCAGGTGCCCACTTGACCCGCAATCACCGCAAATCATGTGCCCACTGCGTGACTGATGCAGTCCCTGAGGGCAACACATGTTCCCACCCCCACCTCTGCAACAACTGCAAGGGCGACCACCCAGCCACCCTACTGGCATGCCCCAAGAAGAGGCAATACCACCAAATCGAAGAAGCCCTCGCCACTGACCCCACAGACGATCAGATGGAGGAACTATGATAGAGACGCTCTCCATCTTGCAGTGGAATGCCGCCTGCTCACTAGCAGCAATACATTCCCTAATCTCCGTCCTTACAACTGACCCATCCCCCCCACATCTAATTCTTATCCAGGAACCCCCCTGGTATCAAATAGGACTGCAACCCTCGCTCACCAACCCAGCCGGCACCCCGGTTCTCAATGTCCCTACCATCCCAGGCTATGTACCTGTTCTACCACCAGAGGCTCGCCCTTGGGTAGTCACATATGTATCCCAGGCCCTCCCCCCCACCTCATGGTCAATTCTCGGAGCCATGTCCCATGGCACCGATGTGCTGACAGTGGAGGTATGATCTCAACTCACCCTCCAAGTATGCAACTACTATGGCATGCACCCTCCGGATCAAGAGAACGCCTCCCCCCAGTACCCAGGTGAGTCCTTTCTTTTCTCACTCCCCTTGGTGCTAGCCACCACTCTACTTGTGGTGGGTGACTTCAACCGTTGCCACCACACGTGGTCCAAACTCTCAGCCACATGGCAAGATGACTTGGGGGCACAACCCCTCAATGACTTTTTCTGTGGGCATGGCCTGACACCTGCCCATATTCCCGACTCTGACTCACAGCCTGATGGCAAGCGTCGTCAGTGCCCCATTGACATGATCTGGGCCCCACCCACAGTCAACCCCGACTCTATTTTAGATTCAGCTACCTCCGACCCCTCACCACTGTCCAACCATGCAATCCTGTGCTGGTCTCTGCCATTTCGGCCCCCCCCTCCCATCCTAAAGACACGCTGGCTGCTACCAGCCAACAAGGAGGAATGGACCAACATCGCCTTCCCCCTCCTTGAAGCAGCCTTCCGACTCCCAGGGCTCGACACCCACACCCTGGACATCAAAGCAAAGGCAGTCATCAACTCCATGGTCGCTGCCCTCCAGCTGTTCACCTGCCTCTCCAAGCCATCAAAAATGGAAGTCCCATGGTGGTCCCCCCACTGCAAGACCCTCCTATCCGCCATTACGACAGCCACCACCCCCCTCCAGCATTCCTCAGCTCAACGCGCCTTCAAAAGGGGTGTTAGGACAGCCAAATGGCAGTTCTACACCAACCAGGCAGCAGAAGCGGATGCCTCCAACATTTGGAACTGGGCCAAGCGAGGCCTCGGCAACCAACCCACCCCTATCCCCTCGCTCAAACAGCAAGATGGCTCATTCACCCAGACAGACGATGAGAAAGGTGAGCTCTTCCGAGAAACCTTCTTCACACCCCCCCCACCCCAGACAGCGGCCGACATCCCGCCACCACCAATCCAACCAGCTGCCCTGCCCATCCTCCTTCTGGAGCTTATGGGGGCACTGGCCGACACATCCAACTTGTCGGCTCCAGGCCTCTCAGGAATAGGCTACCGCCCCCTGAAATGGGTGGTGGATGCCTACCCTGAAGAGATACTTACACTTTTCAATGACTGTCTGTGCTTGGGGCACCACCCTGAGTGCTGGCAGGCAGCAAAGGTCGTAATGCTCAGGAAACCAAACAAGAAGGACCCCTTCTTGCCACGCTCATACTGGCCCATCACCCTTGAGGAGACCCTAGGGAAACTCCTCGAAAAGATCATAGCTAACCAGCTCCAGTTCCTTGCCAACACATGAGGCTGGTTGCCACCTAACCAGTATGGGGGGTGCCAAGGCCACTCGGTCTATGACACCGCCCAACACCTCTTATGGATTGCGGAGCATGCCCACTCAGAGGGCCTCGTCTGCTCGGTCCTAGCAGTCAACATTCAGGGCTTCTTCAACTCGGTACACCCCCAACTCCTCCACTGACAACTGTTGGATCTAGGTTGTGCCCCAGACATGGCCAACTGGTGCTTATCCTTCATGATGGACCAGCAGGTCGCTGTCGCCTTCAACGGCACCACCCTCCCCACTGCCCCCAAACCCGACTTCGGCACCCCACAGGGATCGCCAGTCTCCCCCATCCTGTCAACAATATTCATGGGGGTGGTCCTCTGGCACTTTCACCAAGCCGGCACCACTGCCCTGGCATACATTGACGACCACTTACTTATTTGTGTAGGTCCCTCAGTGGCATCCAACTGCTGTGCTCTTGCCCATGCCTACCAACAACTCGACACCCTCTTCGGCACCATCAGTCTCAACATCAAAGCTGCCAAGGCGGAGTGTCTCCACTTCCACCCCCCTCGGTGACACACTGGCTATGATGGCTGGGACACTGCCGGCATCCAGGTCGACCCCAACACCCTGATCCGCCCCTCAATCCCCCTTCAGTGGTTGGGGATATGGTGGGACCCAGGCCTCTCCTTCAAGCCCCATGTCGAGCGCATGTGCTCCAAGGGGCTCTCCACCCTCACCACACTCTGCATTCTAGGCAACACACAACACGGCATATCGGCCCTCCTCCTCTGCTGCCTATACACCTCCTGCATTCGCTCTGTCCTGTCCTGGGGTGCACTGGTTTGGTATCATGGCCACTGCCAAAAAACCCTGGTAAACCGCCTCCAGGCTGTCCAAAACATGGCCTGTTGCTGGATTCTCGGCGTCTTTAAAGGCGTTTCCCCCTATTCCACTAATTTTCTTTGCTCCATTCCCCCTCTCTCTTTCTATTTTGAGTATATAAAGACCACCCACTCCCTGCATCTTTGGCGCACCCCCCACTCCATTGGCTGGAAATTATTTAAAAATGTAGCTAATAGACCTTTCTCCCTTTCTCTGCAGGTCCGAGCCCCTTGGGTTCAACAGGTCCCTGCAT
Source organism: Coniferiporia sulphurascens (assembly GCA_002794785.1). Classification (NCBI taxonomy): domain Eukaryota; kingdom Fungi; phylum Basidiomycota; class Agaricomycetes; order Hymenochaetales; family Hymenochaetaceae; genus Coniferiporia; species Coniferiporia sulphurascens. The sequence goes on along the minus strand of NBBA01000007.1, from coordinate 977,506 downwards.
ACACACATCCCCCATGGACAGATCCTCTGGCCTTCACACAGGGCCATGTCTGCTTCACCACCCCTGTCACCCCAGTTAGCGCCGACACCCGAAAATCATTCGTAACTGCCGCACACCAACTAGGCCTCACCACCCATGTCCAGGTATTCACTGACAGCTCCCACATTGACAATAAGTTGGGCTCAGCCATCTGCACCATGCTTGGCCACACTCAACTCTGGTCTCACAGACTGGAGTCCCCCACCTGTGCCACAGCCACAGATGCCGAGGAATTTTCCCTCGCCACAGCCCCGGGCTGGGCCGCATGCCGCCTCCTGGAGCAACTGTGCATTGCATCGGACATCTTCTTTTTGTCCAATTTGCTGACCACCCTCCACCTTTTCCACACTTGGGCCGCCGCCCCTGGCGCCCACCTCCTCCATACCTGGAAAGCAGGTGTGGAAACTCTGCTGGACTCGTACCCCCAGCTCACTGTTCATTTCGTATGGTGCCCTGGTCACTCGGACATCCCTGGTAATGAATGGGCTGACATGGAAGTGAAGCTGGCGACAGAGCTCCCCCCATCTGATCTCAAACCCTCCACCTCCACACTAAAAGAGGTTGCTGTCCACACCCTCATGGAGTGATGGATGCTCTCGCTAGCCCGCCCCCTTGCCTCAACTGCCAACAAGTACCTGGCAGTTCATGGCCTCCTCTCACGCTGACCTCGAAAGCTGCTCATGCACTCGGTTGACCACCCACGCCGTGAGCTATCTGCAGTCGCACAGGTCCTCTGCTGCACCAGTCCCTATGGGGGTTACCGGCTGAGCTTCGACTCAGCCTACCATCGCAGGCATGGCCTGATCTCGCATTGCAGGTGGCACAACCACCCCCCCTGGCCCATGCAGTTGATCGCCCACATCCTTGGGAGCTGTAGTACCTTCCACCCATGGATACGGCACGTGTGGCCACCTCGGGACCCTCTCCCAGTCCACCACTCAGAGTGGGCTGACAAAAACCGCCTCCCGGTTTTGCGCCACTGGCTAAAGCTGACAGGGCACCTAAACTGCCTCTCCAACTGTGCCACAGGTGCCATCCAGCTGTCTTTTGCTGCAATGGACCTTGATGGCCACCCAACAGACGAGGATATGGACCTGGACCTCCTACGGGATTACATGTGTTGTATGCTCGGACCCAGAACTCGGGACTCAGACCCAGCCCTTTTGGAGCTATCAGGTACACTCCCTCCCTTTCCGCTCAAATAGTGCCTGCCTTTCGGATTCCTATTGATACATCTCAGCCGGTGCTCTCACCCTCCCTTTCCCATTCTAAGCTTCTTACATTAACCTGCCCTCACCCGTGTGGTTTGTTCGTAGCGATATGTATTCCTCCTCCTCACACTCTTCTTACTAAATAGGGGCTCTTCACACTTCAGCACCCCTCGGGGAGCAGAGCCCCTGCCCAGTTTTGTGCGATGTGCAATGATGGGCGCCTCCGTTATGTAGTTAGGGCCCCCCCTTCAGGGGGGCAGCTTGTAATTATGTAATACTGCAGGAATAATAATAATAATAATAATAATAATAATAAAACTCAACCTTTTCCACAGCTGGGCCACCATTCCTGGTGCCCATCTCCTCCACCTTTGGAAGGCAGGGGTTGAGACACTTCTGGACTTGCATCCAGGCCTCACCATCCACTTCGTGTGGTGTCCAGGTCACTCAGATGTCCCCGGAAATGAATGGGCAGATGACAAAGCAAAACTCGCCATGGAGCTCCCCCCCTTGCAACTTGCACCCTCCATATCTGCACTCAAGGAAGTGGCCACCAAGACCCTGGTCGAATGGTGGACACTATCACTGGCCTGCCCTCTAGCTTCCACTGCCGACAAATACTTGGCAGTGCATGGCATCCCCTCCTGTCGCCTGTGGAAGCTGCTCACCCACTCCGCAGACCACCCTTGCCACCACCTCTCTGCAGTTGCACAAGTCCTCTGTCATGCCAGTCCCTATGGGGGCTACTGGCTGAGCTTCAACTCAGCCTACTGGTGCAGGCACGGCCTGATCTCCCACTGCAGGTGGCATAACCACCCACCATGGCCAGTGCAGACTACCACCCACATTTTAGGTGGGTGTTCCACATTCAGACCCTGGATTAGGCGCATCTGGCCAGCCAAAATCCCCCTCCCAGTCCACCACTCAGAATGGGCTGAGGAGAACCTTATCCTGGTTCTGTGCTGCTGGCTTAGGCTGACAGGGCACCTGAACTGCCTCTCTGACAGAACCACTGGCACCATCCATCTGGCCTTTGCCGTGATGGAACTAGACAGCCACCCTACCAACAAGGATATGGACTTGGACCTCCTTAGGGACTACATGTGTCATATGCTCGGACCCCATACCCAGGACTCGGACCTGGCTCTTTTGGAGCTCTCAGGTACGCTCCCACCCTTTCTCTCAGATTTGTGACTGCCTTTCGGACTCCTAATCATATGTCCCAGCTGGTGCTCTCACCCTCCCTTTCTCCATTCTAAGCTACCTCCTTTGCCTGCACTCACCTGTTTGGTATTGTCATAGTGATATGTATTCCTCCCTCTCCTATGGCCTTGTACGAATAGGGGCCCTCCACACTTTGGCACCCTTAGGGGAGCAGGGCCCCCGCCCAGTTTCATGTGTTGCGCAATGACGGGCGCCTCTGTTGTTATGTAGTTAGGGCCCCCCCTCTGGGGGGGCAGCTTGTAATTATGTAATACTGCAGGAATAATAAAAATTAAAAAAAATTTTAATTTAAAAAGTCCCCACACCTGCACAGGGGGGGGTAACCCTCTGCCCTTCAGCAGTTGGCTTCGGTTGGGAGACCTTGGGTTTGGGGAAACTCGGATCTGACCTTCGGGTTGGGACTTAAAATCCTGGGGCTGTGTTGTCCCTGGCATGACAAACCATAAAAACTGCTGCCCCAAATCCCAAAAGGGTCTCTGATGACATCACTAGTTGATATAAGGAGATAGGGGCTTCTTAACACATGGTGTTGTGGTAAGAACCAGCCGACGTGAAAGCGACAGGCCACCATGGGCCTCTTGGGGGGATAACACTGGGGCTCACCTAGCATTTGTGGGAAGTCCCTGGTAGCTGGCCCTCTCCCATCAAAGTGGGAAGGACACTGGTACCCCTCGAGAGGTGGTTAGTCTGAGCAGACTCCCTGGCAGCTGTAACAAGCGCCAGGGTCCAAGCAAGGGCAACACATCAACTCCAGTATGCTGTGGATCCAGAAGCGGGCCTTGTGCCTGAGTATTCCCCTTTGGGGCTCTGAAGCGTGTGCCAGGGAACAGGAAACTCCAGGGGGGCCTAGGAAACCCCTCCATTATGGAGCGAGCTGTAGCGGTGGGGGATAGTTCCCTCCACTGGCTCCAGAGCACTAAATCTGGCGTGGGTGCGCATAGGAGTAAGTCCTATTGTGTGCTTAAGTTGATTCCCAGAAATGAGCGGCACTCTACAATGGAAAGTGGGGTAAGGGGGGGAATGTGTAGGGTAGGGGGGGCACCCAATGGGTGGGGTAGTGCCTATGGCACCATGACCCCCACTCAGAATGTCTCCCTGGCGCGGCATGCCCTTCCCAATCCAGCACGTCATAGAGGACAGTGTGTCAGGTGTAAGTCCTACTGGTCAGGCTTCTATGTCATGAGGAAGGTGCATGCGTAGTGGGGCCCTGCAAGGGCGCTCTTTAATTCTGGCACAGTCGACTGCCCACATCTTAGGCGGCTGTAGCACCTTCTAACCATGGATATGATGTGTATGGCCTCCTCGGGACCCTCTTCCAGTCCACCACTCTGAATGGGCTGATGAAAACTGCCTCCCAGTTTTGCAACATTGGCTTAGGCTAACGGGGCACCTAAACTGCCTCTCCGACCGGACATCCAGAGCCATCCGGCTAGCTTTTGCCATGATGGACCTCGATGGCCACCCAACCAACAAGGATATGGACTTAGACCTCCTGCGGGACTACATGCGTCATATGCTTGGACCCTGAACCCAGGACTCGGACCCAGCCCTTTTGGAGCTTTCAGGTATGCTCCCTCCTTTTCCCTCAGATTAATGCCTGCCCTTTGAATTCCTACTGATACATCTTGGCCGGCACTCTCACCCTCCCTTCCCACTTCTAAGCTTCTTACTTTAAACCTGCCTTCACCCACTTGGTTTGTTCGTAGCGATATGTATCCCTCTTTCTACCCTTCTCGTACTAAATAGGGGCTCTTCACACTTTGGCACCCCTTGGAGAGCAGAGCCCCTGCCCGGTTTTGTGTGATGCGCAATGACGGGCACCTCCGTTGTTATGTAGTTAGGGCCCCCCCCTCGGGGGGCAGCTTGTAATTATGTAATACTGCAGGAATAATAAAATAAAAATAAAAATAAAAATAAAAATAAATTGAGGGAGGGTGGCGGGGTGGTCACCTTTGCAGTTTGTGCAGTAGCGAGGGTGAGGGCAGTGGTCGCCCTCAATGGCTTTGGTGGTGCAGGATGCACACGACTTATGGTGATTATGGGTTAGATGGCCTCCTCCACAGTCGGCGCAGCATGGCTGGGCATGGCAGCCTTTCGTCCCATGACCTAGGCCCTGGCAGCACTCACACTGCGTGAGGCTGGGGCGGTAGGGAGGGACAGAGAGGGAGAGGGCAGAGCCGAACAACCAAACCCATGGGCGCCTCAGCAGCTGCATGCAGATTGATCTGTCGGGGTCGGAGAAGGAGAATGCCACAGGGCACTTCTGAAGGGTTGGGAGGCGGTCCTCTGTGGCGGCAAAGTGGGGGTTGACAACAAAGTCGAGGGGGCGGAGTGCTGGGTTGTTCTGGATTTTGGCCATGAGGGCCTTTGGGGAAATGGTGTGGCTGTTCTGGCCAAAGAGGTAGTCCACACAGGGCACCATAGAGATGCAGAGTGCGGACCAGGGATGGACATGGACCGGGTTGAGGGTGTACTGGGCAGGGATCTTGTCAACCACCACCGAGAGGCACCTATCACACATATGGGCTGCAAACGCTGCAGAGTGCCGATCGATAATTGTGTCTGTGGTGGGAGAGGTGGAGGAGGGGCGCTTGGCAAAAGAGGTCACAAGGTTCCCCTTCACGTTGAAGGAGGAGGCCAGGACTGTGACCTGATCAGCAGTGGGGAGGGAGGAGAAGAACTCACAGGCTGTGGCGGTGAGGCACATGGCCAGGAGCTGTATCTCGGACTTGAGTGTGATGTTCGGGATGAGGACCAGGGTCGGGTCCTTGGCATACATTGGGGGCAGGGGTGGGACCTGGCGTTGCTTTTTCTTCTTCTTGTGGGTCACCATCATGAAGACTGTGCCCGGGGCCAGTGCAACAGGGTTGGGGTTGGAGGCGGTAGGTGGGGCCAGGGTGGCTGCCACCTGGGCATAGGAGGTTGGTGCTGCGGCAATAGCGGTCTGGGTGGTGGTGGTGGTGGTAGGAGCCTGGGCCTTCGGGGCCTGCGGGGCACAGGGTGTGGGCTGGTTGACAAGTGTTGAGACTTGCCGGGAGATGGTGGCAACTTCTGTGGACAGCTGCTTAACTATATTGGTCAGTGCGGCCACATCAGGTGACATGTTAGTGGTTCCAGGGGTCCTGGTCAGGGCAGAGGGTTGGGGGGTGGTGGTTGGGGTCCTTTGCAGGGGGGGGGCTGGGGCGAAGGGCGCTGGGAGGGAGGCTACTGCCCCCTCCCTTGCGATGTTGTAGGCCATCTCCAAGTTGCGGGAGATGATGTGTTGGGGGTCCTTCTTGTCCCTGAAAACGCCGGCAATGGTCTGTTGGACATTCCAAAGAAGGTCGCCAACAAACTGGCCGGCTGCCCGATCGGTCTCTGTGGCATTGGCACAATGGGTCTTCCAGTCAAAGTCCTCCAGTGTGCGGGAGAGGGAGTACATAAACCTCGACGTGTGCGGCTCGAACCGGTCTCGAGGGCGGGGTCGGGGGGTGTGCAGGGAGAGGGCTTCAGACGATCGCTTGTTGGTGAGCGGCGGTGAGGGCGTGTGCAGGTTCTCGAGGAGGTCTTCCATCTCGCCGAGCTTGTTGGAGCTGGCGGGGGGGTTGGAACCTACGGAGGGGGGGTGGCTGATGTGCTCGAACATGCGAGTAAACTCGGTGTTCGACACTCCGATGATGGGGGACAGTGCGAGATGGAGAGCGTCTGGAGACGACGCTGGGAGGCCTGGGTCGATTTGGGCAGGGGTGGGGGTTGTGCCATATAGTGCGGCAGCGGTGTTGCCAGTGGCCACCCAGTTGGCGGAGGCCCTGGCGGCCCTGTTGGCATCGGCACTGGCCGATGAGGGAGGTGGGAGGGGTGGTTGAGTCAAATGTAGAGCATTCCTGTATCCACTGGGGTTTGACATGGGGGAGTTTTAGCTGCCCACACTAGTCGATGGTGGTGGTTACTGGTCAAGAAGGATGGGAGGCGCCTTTGAAGATGCCCAGTATCCAGCGACAGGCCGTGTTTTGCATGGCCTGGAGGCGGTTTACCAAGGTTTTTTGGCGGCGGCCATGGTACCAAACTGGTGTGCCCCAGGACAGGACAGAGCGGACACAGGAGGTGTACAGGCAGTGGAGGAGGAGGGCTGAGATGCCGCATTGGGTGTTGCCCAGAATGCGGAGGGCAGCGAGGGTGGAGAGCCCCTTGGAGTGCATTCACTCAACATGGGGCTTGAAGGAGAGGCCTGGGTCCCACCAAATCCCCAACCATCGCAATGAGATTGAGGGGTGGATCAGGGTGTTGGGGTTGACCTGGACCCTGGCTGTTATGTTTTTCTTTACTTTTCCCTTACTGCACTGACTCACTTCCTCTTTGTCATCATCAGTCAGCACAACTCCCCCATTTCTCTTTATTACTCATCCTTATTTGCATTACACCATAAGATGCCATGATGACACCATATTGCACCATCATGATGTGCTTTGCTTACTGATCAACTTACTTGTATTACCAAGACATTCCTTGGGTTTCCATGACCTTCCATAGCCATGTAAACGACCTTACACAAGACGCTACAGTAACAAACACACAGAGTAGTATATAAGCATGTAACTTAGGTAGCACAAGTCCTAAGCTTGTGCTCTTTGTTCATACAAGCCCATTATATGCACCTCACAGTCTACTGTGTGCTCTACCTAGTCATTGGCCACTTTGTCGTAACCCGACTCCTCTAAAGACACTGCGTACCTTCTCGATGATCAGGAAGCCCCACTGTCGATCCACTTCGTTACCGGCATCAGGAAGCCCCATTGCCGTCACTCCCAGCCTTGATGATCAGGAAGCCCCAATGTCGATCACTGTGTAAATGCTGAGCTTAACACTAGCACAAGCTTTCCCAATTTTTTTTGCTGATGTATCCAATGTCCAAGCAACAACCCTCTGCCCAACTTGTCTCTCAAGCAATCTATTCCATCTCCCTCCTTTACCCTTGTTGGGGGCACCTGGGACAACAACCTCAAGTGTTTCAAAAAGAAACAGACCAACTCAAACGACTACAACTACTATTCGTGGTTACAAAACCAGCATGGAGACTATCAGTGGTTAAAGGCTCTTGATGCGGCAGATGCCAGCTTAACCTTCATAACCAACGTACCGAACTATCACGAACTTTTTCCACATCTCAAAACACCTGACCCAGCCGATGGACCCAAGGGACAAACTATGTTGTCCAACGCACCAGCCCCTAAAGAAATCAACCTTGCCCATCCCAACACTTTCGATGGGGACCACAAATATGCCAGACACTTCCTTTTGAGCTGCGAAGCGTACCTACACATTAACTGCCACATCTATGACACTGATGAGTTGAAGATCAACTTCGTCCTCTCCTACATGCAGACAGGCACTGCAGGAGACTGGGCCATTAACCGAGAAACACTGGCATCTGCTTTTGCCAAAGACAAGAATGGTCAGACCCTCACTACCATTGTCAGATATGGGACCTGGGGCGACTTCAAGTGCGACTTCCGCAACACATTCATCACCACCGATGATGTTGCCGAGGCCTCCCAGGAGATCATGAACCTCCTGCGGACTGGCTCCACAGACGACTATAACAGTCGCTTCCAGTCACTAGTCACCCACACTGGGATGTCAGGTAACAACAACCTCATCCCCATCTACAAGAAAGGCCTCAAACATGGCCTCCTGTCTCATGTATTGTCTAATGCGAAACCACCCATGACCATTGAGGAATGGTACCACAAAGCATCCAAACAGGATGCAGTCTACCAATGACTCAAGGCCCTCTGCGGCCCGGGACAAACTCCCATTAAACAAGAAAACCGTTTTTGTAACCTTGGCAACTAGCAGCAACGCCAATTCCAGCCTAACCAGTGTGATATGCAGGTTAACACTACCAACCGTCCACCATGCCTCACAGAGGAGGAATGCACTAGGTGCATTCATGAAGGACAATGCCTCGCTTGCCGCGAGAAAGGCCACAATACACGCAACTGTTAGGCGGCAGCTGGGAATAACTCAACTGGGCCCCGAAGAGATCAATGAAACACTGACTAGCATGAAGGGAACACCTAGTGATCTGAGGGGGGACTCAGAGGGACTATGTTCAGATCACGCATAACGCTAAGTCGACACAACGGTAAGTAGATTGCTCAAAAGAAAGGACCATACAGGTAAATACCTAAGTCAACATGATGGTAAGTAGAAGAGAAGAACAGGAAATAATAATGTTCAGCTCAACTACTTATAGGGCTGGGGTGTCATGTGAAGGTATTACAAAAAGGGAGAGGTCATGAGTCATAACAAGTCATCTGACTAAGAGGAGTTAATGCTGAAAGAGGAATCATGAAGGGAGAGAACAGAAAAGGAAAAAGGATTGGAGATAGACAAAAAGGAAAGAAGATCGACTGCATCTAACAGTGACTGCACCAAGTACAAACAAGGCTCTAGCCAGCCTTGTACCATGCGCACCATCAACAATGCATTTCCCATTGTTGAGACATCCAAACCTACTCCTGAGGGAGATACCCTGGAGCATGTTGCGGCCAACATCCGCAAACTGCTCAGCCAGTTCAATACAACGAAGATAAACGAGACCTTTGACATCCTGGATAAGCAGGGTTTTTTAAAAAGGAAGTTTAGACAGACACTAAGTCTTCCTGTTTGGAAGCCAACCAGGAGTTGGCAACACTAAAGTTCAGCCTAGGACAGAAAGGACAAAGGTGTCTTTGTTGCTGTCAGATAGACTACATACATTCCATGCTATAACTACTCACCTTTGTTGCTGTCAGATAGACTGAGGCAACAAAGGTGTGGAAAGCAAATGGGAATAGCGAGGGAATTATGTAATTGTAGATCTGTATAGTCTGGAGGAAATACAATCATGTGACCATCAGTCCGGCGTGTCAGGTGACAGCCCGGTGCATCATGTGACTGACAACCCGGCGCGTCAGGTGACGTCCGGACCCGGTAGTCTCCAACGCATAGGCATTGGAGTAGTAAGCCCTGGGCTTACACCCCTCCCCCCTCTAAAAAATTGTTCCCCCCCCCCAGGGGTGAGATGCAATAGGAAAAGGAAATAGGAAAGGAATTAAAGGGTGGAAATGAGGAGGAAAATTGAAAGAAAAGAAATTTAAGTGGTCCGCCCCTGGCACCACTCCCAAGCCTCTAAAACGAGTGGGGCAGATTCCCAGAGCTCTGTCTGGGATTTCTACTCCTGTCCTTGGTTCCCCCAGCCTTTCCATCGGACTAGGAACTGAGTCCCCTGGCCCCGCTTGCATTCGTCCACAATTGAATCCACCTCAAATACATTCCGGTCTTCATCCACTGGTCCCAGCTGAGCCAGTGCTCATCCCGGAAATAAGGCATCATCATTAGGAATGAAGCGCCGGAGTTGGCTGGCATGGAACCCCGGGAAAGTCTGGTCTGAGTCCGGCAACTCCAGGGTGTACTCGGACTTCTCTGGGAATGCAGCGGAAATAGTATATGGACCATCATAGCAGGGCATAAACTTTGCAACTCGGTGCTGGCCCTTGGACTTGTATTCCTGCCTCCTGTTCCAGGTGGAAACCATGACTTGGTCCCCCACTTGGAAATGGTCATCTGGAGCCCAGTGTTGGTTGGCATGGTGTGCCTGTCGGGTCTTGGCAGCCAGAAGTGAGTCCTGCACATCCAGGATGTCCCGGTGGAGCTGTTGGATCAGTTCCATCACCCGGACAGTCTCCTCCCCCTCCGGTGGGTCTCCGCTGGATGGTACGAGTGGTGGAATGAGTCGGGGGGAGTGTCCGGACCTCAGGTAGAAGGGGGTGTATCCGGTGGATGCATTCTTCGTGTTCATAATAATGAAGTGGACCTTTGGAAGTGCCTTCACCCAGTTCTGCTGATTCCAGTCAACATGGAATTGGAGTATCTGGTTCACTGTCTTGTTAGTCCGCTCACTGGCCCCGTTGGTCTCCGGGTGAAATGCGGTGGACATCTTCAGCTTAACTCTGGTGAGCTTATGTAAGGCTTTCCAGAACCGGGACATGAAGAGCTTGTCCCGGTCTGAGATGATTTCCAGCAGGAGGCCATTTTTGCAGTACCATTCATTGAAGAAAATGACTGCGAAGGCCTCTGCTGACATGTCCATGTGTATGGGAACTATCCGGATGTCTGCAGACCCCATCCTGTCCATCATGGTGACAATCCCATTAAATCCCCCATCCTCTGGGAGTGGACCAATGAAGTCAATTGCCACACTGTCAAACCGCTTGTCTGGCACAGGCAAAGGGTGGAGTGGCCCCGCTGGCTTCGTGGTCGCACTCTTGTGCCTCTGGCACTCCGGACAGCTGGGTACGTAGGCTCCCTCGAGGTCCCGTCGCATTCCGGGCCAGTAATACACATCCCGAAGCGATTCGTAGCTCTTTTCAGGTCCGAAATGGCCCAGGGAATCATGGGCAAGGCGATAAAGAGATTCCCGAATGTCCCCCTTCTGTGGGATTACCAGTCAGGTACCTACATAGAGTAGGTCTCCTTCGGAGCGAGCCCCCTCTATGCTACCCAGATTGTGGAGCAGCTTCTGGCACCACTCATCCTCCGCATAGCCCTCCCGGATTTTTCCCAGTAGCTCTGGGTCACTAGCAATGGTCAGGATGGCCCCCACTGGCTCGGACTTGGGCAGGATGGGGCAATGTGCCAGTCCAATTGCCGCAACCTTGGTTGCAGCCCTAATTCCATTGGGGTAACGTGACATAGCATCGGCCATGGTATTATCCTCCCCTTTGACATAGTGGAGAGCGTAATCGTACTGGGAGAGAAACTCAGACCACCGGGCTTGTCTCTGGGACAGGTCTCGCTGTCCCTGGAAATACTGGAGAGTCCGGTGGTCTGTGTGCACTTCGAAATGGACTCCCAGGAGATAAACCTGCCATTTCTTGAGAGCCTGGACAATAGCCAGGAGCTCCTTCTCATGCACGGGATAATTCCGCTCTGTGCTATTGAGTTGGTGGGACTCAAAGGCGACTGGCTGGGCTGATTCCCAGGTCCGCCCAACGCTCAGTACAGCCCCAGTCCGAAGGTCACTAGCATCGTCATCACATAGATAGTCTTGTCGGACTCATGGTCGACAGTAGTGAGGCAGTCTCGGCCTGTAACGAGTTCCTTAATCTTGTCAAATGCATGCTGATGCTCTGGAGTCCATGCCAGAAAATTGTGATTGAACTCCTTGCATGTGAGTGGGGTGAGCACTGCTGTATACTCTGCTAGCTGAGGTAGGAATGCTGCAATGTACCGGACCATTCCCAGAAAGGCCCGGACATCCCGGGTATGCATCGGGGTAGGCCATTCGGTGACCCGAAGGGCTTTGCTTGGGTCCGCTTCAATTCCCTGCTCCAAAATGACATGTCCCAGAAACATCACTTCAGAGCAGAAGAGGTTGGTCTTCTTGGGTGAACAGTAAAGGTTTGCAGCCTGCATAGCTTCCAGGACCATCGAAACTCGGACCCGGTGCTCTTCGATGGTGTCGGACCAGATGATTATGTCATCCAGGTAGACATGACACACCTTTCCGATGAGGTGCTCCAATGCCCGGAATATGCGCCACTGGTGAGTAGCCGGTGCATTGCAGGTCCCCATTGGCATTACAAGCCATTTGTAAAGTCTGAAGGGGGTGGTCATGGCAGTGTACTGGATGTCATCTGGGTGCATGCGGGTCTGGAAAAAGGAATTGGTCATGTCTATCTTCCCGAAGATCTTGGCCCGACCACAATCACTCAGGATATCGTCAATCCGGGGCAGCGGAGTCCGGTCTCGGACTGTATTGGCATTAAGGGCCTGGAAATCCCCTACCAGATGGGGTAATGCTGTTGGGTCTGCCTTTGGAATGAGGAAAGCGGGTGACACATATGGGCTGCTCAACCGATGAATTCATCCAGTGTCCTCATGCTGCTTCAGGAGGATTTGCCAAGCCTCCTGATACTTCTTTGGACAGGAGTATGTGCGAGCATTCATGGTCAGGGTGGCATCCTTGAGCTTAATGCGATGGAACACATCCCAGGAGAGTTCCCGGAGGTGTGGGATATCCGCCGGGAATCGATCCCAATACTTCTCCTTCATCTTAGCATCCTCTTGCACAAGAGATTCCTGATAAGCAAGCACCTGGATATGTTGACGTATCTTCAGCATGGTGGTGGCTGGCTTGGGAACTGGTCGGGTGTGTGCTGGGGCTGACTTAGGTGTTGGGATATTGAAGGAGAGCTGGGGTCCACGCAAGGGAGCAAAATCCGGCAACTTAGGAGTATCCCCTCCCTCATGACGAAGGACCTGCTCTGCCGGAATTTTGGCTGCTCCGGTGGGGTGGGGAAGGGAACTCAATAGATTGTACCCACAGGTCTTATCTATCAGGGTACGATCTGCCGCGTCCAGGACAAGGTTGTTGCGGGAAAGGAATGGGATTCCAAGGATTAACTGAGTACACAATCTAGGCACCACCTTCGTGCATACAGTCTTAGAAACCCATTTCCAGTCCGACAACCACACCTTTAGCTTCACCCACTCTGTGAACACAATTTCTGCCCCTTCCGCTTCAATTGCCAAGGATGCGGACTCCGGACGTGGAAGCTTTCTCCAGCGGAGTCCGAGCTGCTCGACGAGGTCCGGTCTAATCAGAACTGTGACACAGCCATGATCAATTAGGGGTTGGACCGGCGCGGAGGGGGAAGTAGTGGAGTGGGCAACAATACAATGGGGAAGGAAATGGGGCTTGGAAAAGCGCACATACTCGGTGTTGGAGGCGGTGGAGTCTTCGTCCTCCTCCTCTAGTCCGGAGGCCCCCCGGGCAAGCGCAGCGATGGGTTCGGCCTTCAGGTGCTTGTCCCCAGTGGCCCTACTTCCACCTGAGGAATTTGAGGAGCCTGCCTGGGCAGCAGTGGCCAGGGCTGGAGTGAGTGGGGTGTAGTCCTTGGCATACACAGGACCATTCGGGCAAGTGGACCCTATGTGTCTGGCATAAAAGCGATGGCACTGGAAACATCCCTGGTGTTCCTGGAGCAAGGTCCGCTCTGCTTCGGTGAGCTTGGGGGCATAAGGACTGGGTTGCCCCCCGGGGTTCCCTGTCCTCTTCGCTGGCTTGCATCCGGACTGGGAACCTTCAGAACGGGAGGGGCGTCCTTCGGCTGCCCTCCTTCGGGCATGGTCAGCCTGGACCGCTTCCTCTGAGGCCTTACGAATGTGAGACTCATCGTAAGTCCGGCGCTCATCCAGGTTTTTGACATGGAACGTCCACTCACAGACCCAGATGCGGTCAATGACTGGCTTGGGGTTGATGGAGGCTGTCAGAGGGGTATTTCCGGCGTCCTTGGCAGCTGCTACAGCTGCATCATGCAGCCGAGTCTGCTCAGAGTGCATGAGCGTGAGGACCGGTGGGTGGAAGCGGAGTTGGTGCTGGAGGTCCGGGTGCATGTTGGCCTCCAGGAACTCAAGGAGTCGGGCTGAGGAGAGCTGGGATGTGTCGGGCAGTATTGCATTCTGGGTAGCAACCTCCAGCTGCCAGTCCCAGAAGATGGAGGTCCCCTGCTGAGAGGACAGGAGCTTCTGGCGCTCTGTTGCTTCCCAATCCACCGGAAGGGCTTCGGCATAGAGCTCATCCATGAACTTCGGCAGGGTCAGGGAATTGAGTCGGTGATAGTCATTGACATACCACTCCCAGAATCGGGGATCCATCAACCCTCTGGCCACCATTGCGACAATCTTATCATCCACCACTGATTTTGCCATCTGGTATGAGAGGGCTGCTCCCTGCCATTGGCGAAGGGTCCGGACACTTGGATCACCCGGAGTGAGTATGGGGCACTTGGTAGGACCTGCCCATTCGACCACCGGAGTCCGTCTGGAGGTCCAGACGAGTGAGGTCATGGCTATTGAGAAGGGCTCGTTCTCCGATGCTGTAGAGTGGTCTGAGGCAGATGATCAAGTAGATGGGCTGGAAAGTCCAGATTCAGAGTCGGAGAGTGGTGGGAGTGTTGGGGAGCTAAAGATAGACTCCGGAGGTACTGGTTGGGCACGGGAAGCGGCGGACTCGTGCCACTGGTACAGGCTGTCATGGGCTCGGGTTCGTGGGTGAGGTCTGGGAATTTTGTAACTGGGATTTTGACCAGGGTTCTGACCTGATCAAAGGTGGCTGGGCTGGGCTGGGATTGTCGGGATCACTTTGAATTGCGAAGCCCAAGAAGCTGGGAAGACCTGTTAGGCACTGGGATGCCATACAAGTCCTGCGGGTCTTGTTAAGCTCAACAGTTATGTGGTGATTGACATCGGGGCTTCCTGATTGTCGGGACTGATGGTACGGCAACAGGGCTTCCTAGATGTCGTAATGTGGGGATGATCGGTGACGGGGCTTCCTGATTGGCAATGTGGACACAGTGGTCTTCTTAGAGGAGTCGGGTTACAACGAAGTGCCTGATGGTGAGGGAGGGCACACAGAGGGCACTGAGGCGCAGATAATGGGCTTGTATGAACTAAGAGCACAAGCTTAGGACTTGTGCTACTGGCATTACATGCTTATATGCTACTCTATGTGTTTGCTACTGTAGGGTTGTGTATCAGGTTGCTTACATGGCTGGGGAAGGTCATGGAAACCCAAGGAAGGTCTTGGTAATACAAGTGAAGTATCAGTAAGCAAAGCATGTCATGGTGATGTGGTATGGCATCATCATGGCGTCTTATGGTGTAAGGCGAATAAGGGTGAGTAAGGAAGGGAAATGGGGGAGTTGCACTGACTGATGATGATGAAAGAGAAGTGAGTCAGTGCAATAAGGAGGAAGTAAGGAAAATTGTAACAGGTCTGGGGATCGTTTGATCGGCAGGATCAGGGGGCGAGTACCATCGGAGTAGTGCATAGGGCTTCGGACTTGGTTCCCTGGCACATACAACAGCATAGAAATGCTCTGTCAATTTCAAAAAAAAAGTGGAAGCCAACCAGGAGTTGGCAACACTAAAGTTCAGCCTAGGACAGAAAGGACAAAGGTGTCTTTGTTGCTGTCAGATAGACTACATACATTCCATGCTATAACTACTCACCTTTGTTGCTGTCAGATAGACTGAGGCAACAAAGGTGCGGAAAGCAAATGGGAATAGCGAGGGAATTATGTAATTGTAGATCTGTATAGTCTGGAGGAAATACAATCATGTGACCATCAGTCCGGCATGTCAGGTGACAGCCCGGTGCATCATGTGACTGACAACCCGGCGCGTCAGGTGACGTCCGGACCCGGTGGTCTCCAATGTGTAGGCATCAGAGTAGTAAGCCCTGGGCTTACACTGTTACCATGTCTCCAATTGTAAATTCTGATCCTTCACTCCCTACAATGAAGATCCCAATTTCTATGATTGTGTATGACCAAACTGTCCCTGCCAATGCACTCATTGACTCTGGCACTGAAGGCCAATTCATTGATGCTAAATTCGTGATTAAGCATTGCATCCCAACCCACCCACTTCCTCATCCCATCACCATTCTAAATGCAGATGGAACCAAGAACGAACATGGGACCATCACCCAGTATACCTGGCGATTGGCCAACATCGAAGGGAAATCCCTCCCTATGAAACTCCTGGTGATGTCCCTAGGCAAGGAAGACATTATCCTCAGCCTACCATGGTTAAAGAACCACAACCCGGTTATTGATTGGAACAAAGGCACTCTATCCATTGCAAAGGTCACCACTGCTACCTTGCTCACTCAAGAGCAGGTTAAAGAAACGAAACCTGTGGAAGCCATGATTCCACCTGAATATCACCAGTACCTCGACATCTCCCACAAGAAATCTGTGGAACGCTTCCCAATTTCTAGACCATATGACCATGCCATCAATCTCAAACCTGATTTTGTACCACATGACTGTAAAGTCTACCCACTAGCACCCAAAGAACTAGCAGCACTTGACGAGTTCCTAGATGAAAATCTTCGCAAAGGATACATCCACCCATCCAAGTCACCTATGGTATCTCCTTTCTTCTTTGTCAGGAAAAAGGACACCAGCCTTCATGGATGCCAAGACTACCGAGCCCTTAATGAGGGAACCATCAAGAACACATACCTGTTACCTCTGATCAGCAATCTCATGGACAAATGCAAGGGAGCCAAGTATTTTACAAAACTTGACCTCTGCTCCAGCTACAATAACATTCAGATAAAAGACAGTGATCAGTGGAAAGCCGCTTTTAAAACTCCCCAAGGCCTATTCGAACCAACCATCATGTTCTTTGGCTTATGAAACTTGCCAGCCACATTCCAAGCTTTCATGGATGACACATTCCACTTCGTAATTCTCGAAGATGGGACGATGATTTACATGGATGACGTACTCATCCCGGGTAACTCAATGGAAGAACTGTACCAGTGTACCTGCCATGTACTCGATATATGCGCTGCTAATGACCTCTACTGCAAACCAGAAAAGTGCCTATTCGGTGTACAACACATTGAATTCTTGGGAATGATCATTACCCCAGATAACATTCACATGGATCCTGTCAAACTTGCTGGCATAGCTGATTGGCCCACCCCGCAAACCATTAAACAGCTTCGGAGCTTCATGGGATTCTGTAATTATTACAGATGCTTTATCCCCAGCTTTTCAGATATCGTATACCCACTTAATGAGCTTACTTGCACCAATGAACCCTGGAAATGGACAACTGAATGTGAACAAGCATTTACTAAACTCAAAACACTTTTCCTTAACAAGCTGGCCTTACTCATGCCTGATCCCACCAAGCTGTTTATCCTTGAAATGGACACATCTAAAGTTGCTTCAGGTGCCATCCTCTACCAAGCAAACTCCAATGGTGATCTTCAGCCTTGCGGATATATATCTGAAACGTTTGGACCTGCCCAACAGTGCTATGAAGTCTATGACAGAGAACTTCTTGGCATAATACATGGCCTTGAAGCATGGCGCCACTATTTACTTGGCAACCTGCATACCACCACAATCTGGTGTGATCACAAAAACCTCTCATACTTCTGCTCAGAATGTTGCCTAACACCTAGACAATCACGCTGGAATCTGTTCCTCTCCCAGTTCAATTGTGTAATCACCCATTGACCAGGAAAATCCATCCCCAGAGCCGATGCATTGTCCAGATGACCTGACCACAGTGAAGAACCACTGGAAGAACGTGTTATGTTGCCGGACACATTATTCATCGGAACCATCAATGTCGACCTCCAGAACCGGATTTGGGATGCACAGGAACATGATTCCTTCGCAAAAACCATTCAGGATGCCCGATCCCTGAAAATTCCATCCCCATTTCAGTTCTCATTAGATGATTGGACAGTTGATTCTGGAATCCTCTGATACCAGAAACAGGTCTATGTACCAGACAATGTGTTAAGCTCAACGGTTACATGGTAATCGATGTCGGGGTTTCCTGATCGTCGAGGCTAGTAGTACAGCAATGGGGCTTCCTAGATGTCATAAGTCGAAGGTGATCGTCAATGGGGCTTCCTGATTGGCAATGGAGATGCGGTAGGCTCCTTAGAGGGGTCGGGTTACAACAAAGTGCCAGATGATGAGATAGAGCACACAGAAGGCACTGAGGCGCATATAATGGGCTTGTATGAACAAAGAGCACAAGCTTAGGACTTGTGCTACCAATGTTACATGCTTATATGCTACTCTATGTGTTTGATACTGTAGTGGCTTGTCTAGGTATGTTTACATGGCTATGGAAGGTCATGGAAACCCAAGGAATGTCTTGGTAATGCAAGTTGGCTGGTCAGTAAGCAAAGCATGTCATGATGGTGCAGTATGGCATCATCATGGTGTCTTATGATGTGGGGCAAATAAGGAATAAGTAAGGAGGGGAAATGGGGGAGTTGCGCTGACTGATGATGACGAATAGGAAGTGAGTCAGTGCAATAAGGGAAAGTAAAGGAAAATTGTAACACAATGCCAATATCAAATGGGAAATATTACAAATGTTCCATGACCTTCCATCATTTGGACACCTGGGCCTTTTCAAAATGTCCCAACTAGTATGACAGCACTACTGGTGGCCCGGACTCACTGTCTTCATCAGAAATTACATCAAAGGATGTGCTGTGTGTCAACAGATGAAAATCAACATGCACCCGACTAAGCCACCTCTTCTTCCGATTCCCATGGACGTGTCCATGCTTCCATTCCAATCAGTCTCCATGGATTTCATCACCAACTTACCCACATCAAGTGGATTTGATTCCATTATGGTTGTCATTGATCATGATGCATCTAAAGGAATTATCCTAATTCCATGCGCTAAAACAATTGATGCCCTCGGAACAGCAAAGTGCTACCATGACAATGTCTATAGGCGATTCGGTCTCCCCAAGCGCATCATTTCTGACCAAGGACCGCAGTTTGCATCCCAGGTATTCCAGACTCTATGCACCTGCCTTGGGATCAAATCAAAACTTTCCATGGCATATCATCCCCAAACAGATGGCCAAACTGAACATGCCAATCAGGAAGTAGAGGCTTATCTGCACATTTATTGTGGCACATCGCCTCATTCCTGGGCTGACTCACTTACAGACCTGGAATTCTCACACAATATCCAGACCCATTCAGTTACCAAGACATCGCCATTCACCATCATGCTGGGATACAACCCTATACCCATTCCCACAGTAATAGAAGAAACCGATCTCCCATCCCTCTCACAGCACCTGCATCTTCTTATGTCAATCAGAAAAGAAGCGCTTGCCACCCATGACTTGGCCTGTGCCCATATGGCATGATTCGGAGCACAAGGCTTCAAACCATTCAAACTTGGTGACAAGGTTTGGTTAGAAGCCACCAATTTGCATTTCCCCAACTGCTCCTGCAAATTGTCACCTAAGTGGGAGGGACCATTTCCCATAGTTCAGGTACTATCACCCCTGAATTATTGCCTCAAATTGCCAGATGCATGGCGAATCCACCCTGTTTTCCACGCCTCACTTCTTTCGGCTTACACAGAAACCGAGGCACATGGACCTCCATTCAGTCAACCCCCACCTGACCTGATCGAAGACCAACAGGAGTATGAAGTTGAGGCCATTGTCTCCCACAAAGGCACTGGAAACAGACGACATTTCCTAGTCAAGTGGGCCAGCTACCCCTCTTCCGAAAATCAATGGTTGTCTGAAAAAGACCTTTCACATGCTCCTGACATTGTAGAAACATATAAAACCCTCAAAATAATCACCTAACTGTCTTTCAACCCACTCAACCTCTCTCCTATGCCCACTGCCTACATCACCTCCCACAACCACCTCTGGTACCTCGCCCTTGTCATCCCCGGAGGCCTATTCATCTTCGTCTATGCCATTGCTATCTCCACTTGCTCTCGCACCTCACCCACCCCTCGTCTTCGCTTTCCCACCATCACAACCCGCCGACCCACCTCTCCTGTTCTCCCTATCCAAACCCCTCCAACTGTCCGCCACTGTGAATACCAACCCTGCCGAACCACCCCTACCCGCCAGGACATCATTGACCAACTGCAACGCACTTTCCCTGCCGATTTCCCTCAACCTTCAGACCTCTCTGAAATCGAATTTGAAATCAAGGGGGCCGAAAACCAGCTAAGTTGCACCAATCCACCCTCCATCGACCTACTTCTTCACCTTGCTGAGTTACACAATCAGGCAACTATCTTCCATGAGCTCGCCCTCACAGCCCAACTCCAGGAACAATGGCGTAGCTGCCGAGTACCACCGCTGGCATGACCAAGCTCTACACTGCCACTTCCCAACTCAGCCTTGTCGACTTGCACCCCTCCTCCCACATACCATCCTCCAACATGTCCTAGCAGCCCCAGACCTAGCAACAGATGTCAACAGGATCCTGGCCTCTCACCCCAGACTCCCGCAGATCAACCGCATGCACAACTGCCTTCACACCATTGAAGACATGCAGTGCCTGGCATGGCATGCTCAGGAACTAATGGAGAACCTTGAGTCTCGTCTTGGCAATCTTGTGGATGACTTACACCTTCTGCGCAACACAGCTTACAAGTCCCTGGAGGAAGAAGGTGTGCACATGGCGCTCATTCCTCTTCATCCTCAGGCTCATCTCTACCGCCCGGCTCAGAATCCACCACTGGTACCAACGGCACCTGCATCTCCCTCTGTCACTCGTTGCAACTCTGTTGCAACCCAAACTGAACCACTCCTTGTTCGAAATCTGGAGCCCACTCAGTCATCATCCTCATCATCCTCACTTTCGCACTGCTCTGCGTGTCTGTCAACTGCTCACCTCACCACATATTGTGACCAGTACATCTGCCCCTGGTGCAACACTGCCGCCCCTGGACATCTGCCAGGCAACTGCCCCCAACATGGACGACAGTCGACATCACCCCTGCCTCTGGCACCGGTCTCCACCCCAGACGAAAATCAACTGCCACCACCTGCGGTACCACGAACTGAGAGGCAGACGGTACACATCTCCGACATTGGGGCACATGTCCTCCTCCAATCTTACCTGGATGACATGGCAGTGGAAATCCACCATGAGGACATTGATATGGGGTCCAACAATGACAATCTCTCCAACTAGGGGACTCTAGTCTGCAATGATGTTAAACTAGTGTTGGTCTGCAACAACCCTAAACTACTACTCCCAGGTATGACCTTAAACTACCCACTAGTGCATTTTATTCTTCTTTTTTTATGCCCATTCCTCTGCTTGTTATCATCCTATTTGGCATCTTGCCTTTTCCTTATTGTTTATTGGCCTTTACTTGGCCACTATAGGCATCTATGACTTGCAATCCGGGTTAGGGATTCATTTTGCACTTATTTTCTGCTTCCTCACCATCTTCTGACATCATACCATTAATCATGGTGAGGGACCAGGATTAGGTACCAAAGGGTGCAGTAACAGACCCTGCAGTGAACCTAGCATTACACTTAAAGACCTGCTAGGCCGGCCTCTTGATACACCTGGATTTTATTTTTATCCCTTCACAACTCTTTTCCTTTTCTCTTCTTTGTTTTAGTTTGACAATTTGGTGACTTGTCAACCCTAACAGGGAGGCAATGTTACATTTTTCTTTACTTTTCCCTTACTGTGCTGACTCACTTCCTCTTTGTCATCATCAGTCAGTGCAACTCCCCCATTTCTCTTTATTACTCATCCTTATTTGCATTACACCATAAGACACCATGATGATGCCATATCACACCATCATGATGTGCTTTGCTTACTGATCAACTTACTTGTATTACCAAGACATTCCTTGGGTTTCCATGACCTTCCATAGCCATGTAAACGACCTTACACAAGACGCTACAGTAACAAACACATAGAGTAGTATATAAGCATGTAACTTAGGTAGCACAAGTCCTAAGCTTGTGCTCTTTGTTCATACAAGCCCATTATATGCACCTCACAGTCTACTGTGTGCTCTACCTAGTCATCAGCCACTTCGTTGTAACCCGACTCCTCTAAAGACACTGCATACCTTCTTGATGATCAGGAAGCCCCACCATTGATCCACTTCGTTACCAGCATCAGGAAGCCCCGTTGCCGTCACTCCCAGCCTCGATGATCAGGAAGCCCTGACGTCGATCACTGCATAAACGTTGAGCTTAACAGCTGTATTGGTCGAAGGAGTTTAGGGAAGCACACAAGGAAGTCAATCTTCTTCCCTGCACGGCCGAAGATACACTCCCTCGTGCAGTTGTGGCACTGCAGTTCTGGTCAGATGGGATGGCAACCACAAACTTCGGAAATGCGAAGATATGGCCAGCTTATATGCAGTTTGGTAACCAATCTAAGTACAAGCATGGCAAACCCAGCTCAAGAGCTATGCATCAGATCAGGCACATTCCTTCAGTATGTATAATCTACTCACTGTGATTGCCTGTTCTAATGCACTTTGCTGTGCAGCTTCCCGATGGCTTCCAGGACTTTGTGTGTCAATATGCCAATGGGGCAAAAGCCTCACCGGCATTAGTAACTCATTGTCGACAGGAGATCATGCACAGCATATGGAAGGTCTTTCTAGATGACAACTTCAAGCATGCCTGGCAGTATGGGTTAGTCGTTAAGTGCGGCGATGGGATTACTCGACAACTCTTCCCTCACATCTTTACTTATTCAGCTGATTACCCAGAAAAGTGAGTGACTACAAATTTATGTGTTCTTATGCTCATTCTGATTTCATCATTTTGTAAGAGTCTTGCTCATGACAATAAAATCTATGGGAAAACACCCCTGCCCAAGGTGTTTGATCCCAATGTTGGAAATTTCTGATCTGGGGAAAGCATCAGATATGGAATTATGTGTCGAAGATAAACATGTGGACGACCTTTGGCACAGGCAAACAATTGCCGTTGCTTGGAAAACAATCTACAACAAGAGAAAGGCAGTCAGCAATGCTAGTGTACAGAGACTCATGGACTAGCGGTCGTCGACACCTATTGAAGTAAGTATATTGAATGCTAAGGAAACGTCCACTTATCTCGTTTCCGTAATCACCAGAATGCATTTTCAGTGAGGCTTGGCGAACTCGGCTTTGATTTCCACTCTATGCTAGTCGTTGATGTCTTGCATGAGTGGGAAGTCGGCATATGGCGGAATATATTTACTCATCTCATCCATATACTTGAATCCTACCGGTCCTGCAAAGTCGACGAATTAGACAAACGGTCAGTGGCCTTCCCTCACTGCCGATTATTTTAGTAAACCTTCTCGAATTTCAGTGTGTGACATATTCCACCATTTGGTCAAACCATTCGAACTTATACCGGGAACATATCTGAAATGAAACAGATGATGGCATTCAGTTTTGCAAATCTTCTACAAGTTGAGTTACTTACAGTGAAATTGACAATGTCTGACTTCTCTTCCTGCCCATAGTGTGCTTTACCCGTTTTCGAAGGACTTCTTCCAGATCCACATGATTTGATAGTACTGAATCTTATTCTCCTATCGGCATCCACCCATGCTCTGGCGAAACTACGCATTCACACGGATGCGACTGTGGCATCCCTTCATCATACAACACAGGAGTTCGCAAATGTCCTGCGTACTTTCAAGGATGTTACATGCCCAATACATGCTACACAGGAACTACCACAAGAGGCCCAGTGCCGTGTTCGTCACGATGTTGGTCAGGCTGGCAATGGACCTCAACGGGACCTGATTCGAGCTGCAATAACAAAAGAGTTCAATATATGCACTTCCAAAATACATGTGCTAGGCGATTATGCACTTCATGTCCTGCAACTAGGGACAACAGACTCTTACACAACAGCTCTTGTATGTCCTATCTTTCTTTATCACCAATGTACATCTACAATCCATTTACCTAGGGTGAAGCTGCCCACCATTGCTCGAAAGACAACTATAAGTGTACAAACAAAGTCAACTTTGTAAAGCAACTGACCGAGGTGGAGCATCGCCAAACAAAACTTGAAAGAATAGCCGACAAAATCGACAAGGCTCTGAAGATGACAGCCAATCTGTCTGTTGAGGACAACGCACCTGAAGAGGTACCTGAAAGTGCTGATGATGTGGACCTTCGTCCCAGGTATATTATCGGCAAGAAAGGGACTCCTATATATTTGAATGCTTGGCTACGAGACTACCGCTATGATCCTGCAGTTGTTAAGCTCAACAGTTACATGGTGATCGACGTCAGGGCTTCCTGATCATCGGGACTGATGGTACGGCAACGGGGCTTCCTAGATGTCGTAAGTCGAAGGTGATCGTCACGGGGCTTCCTGATCGACGATGTGGACGTGGTATGCTTCTTAGCGGAGTCGGGTTACGACGAAGCGACTAATGGCCAAGTGGCACACAGTAGACTGGTGGTAGCAGATAATGGGCTTGTATGAACAAAGAGCACAAGCTTAGGGCTTGTGCTACTGAAGTTACATGCTTATATGCTACTTTATGTGTTTACTACTGTAGCGGCCTGTGTAAGGTAGTTTACCAGACTATGGAAGGTCATGGAAACCCAAGGAATGCCTTGGTAATACAAGTAGGGCTATCAGTAAGCAAAGCATGTCATGATGGTGCAATAAGGCATCATCATGGCGTCTTATGGCGCAAGGCGAATAAGGATGAGTAAGGCAAAGAAATGGGGGAGTTGCGCTGACTGATGATGATGAAGGTGAAGTGAGTCAGCACGGTAAGGGAAAGTAAAGGAAATTTGTAACAGCAGTCCAGTAGCTTTCATTATGCATATTTGTCTATGAAGAGACTTACCACAGCATAGGACTTTCATGCAAACCTTATTGACCATATTGCTTCATGCCTGAGGGGAGATGATGTCGATGACCTATCAGAAATAACATCACTGGAATGCCAGGCAGTATCAATCGTAGATGATTGAATTTACAAGTACAAAACCGTCCAACTCAATTATACTGTTAAGCTCAGCTGGATACAAGTGGTCAATGACGGGGCTTCCTGAAGTCGGTTGACAGAGTGATTGGTGATGGGGCTTCCTGATGCCATTAACAAAGTTGATTGATGAAGGGGCTTCCTGATCATCGAAGATACGCAATGTCTTCTTAATAGAGTTGGGTTATGACAAAGTGGCAGATGATGAGGTAGAGCACACAGTAGCTGGTGAGGCGCATGAAATGGGCTTGTATGAACAAAGAGCACAAGCTTAGGGCTTGTGCTATCAACTTTACAGGCTTTTATGCTACTCTAAGTGTTTGCTACTGTAGTGGTTTGTCTGGGATGGTTTACATGACTATGGAAGGTCATGGAACAACATAGAAGTACTACTAGTAAGCAAAGGTGTGATGATGGCATCATATGGCATCATCAGGATACTAGGCCTCCCTCGGGAGGCACGCACCCCGCCCAGTTTCACTTGATGAGTGATGACAGGTGCCTCAGTAGTTAAGTAGTTTACGGGTGGCCCCTCCAGGGCCACAAGTGTATTATGTAGCTCAGTGGGAATAATAAATTTTAAAATTTTAAAAAAGGCATCATTGTGATGCTATGACACAGGAATGAGTAAGGATGATGCAATAAGGTGTCATTGTGGTGCAATAGAGGGGAATAGGGGAGTTACGCTGACTGGTGATGACAAAGAGGAAGTGAGTCAGTGTAATAAGGGAAAAACAAAGGAAAAATGTAACATATACCACTTACAATTTATGCCATGAACATGAGACAATTGGTCCAACTGCAGCAAAATCAGATGTCATGGTCATATCCCATGAGTCAGATGATGGACATCAGTGTGATTCGCCTTTTTGGTATGCTCACGTCATCAGAGTATTCCATGTGCTCTTACATCGAGTGGGTGAAAGTGAGCCCTACCACATGAACTTCTTATGGGTTAGGTGGCTTGAACGCATTGGTGGGCACATATTCAGAGATGAAGCATGCAGACTGGAGCGCATACAGTTTGTTATGCATGATGGCAATTCATCACCATTTGGTTTCATCAACCCTGCTAATGTGGTCAGGGCCATTCACCTAATTCCTGCGTTTCATTATGGGTGGACACGCAAACTTCTTAGAGCATCATGCATCGCTTGGGTTAAAGAGCCAGGATTGGTGGATGATTGGGCGTCTTTCTATGTGAATAAGTCAGTTTAATTCGCTCAATGCAAAGTCATCACCTACTCACAAAATCCCTTCTGTGTGAAGGTTCGCCAATCGGGATGTATTCATGCATCATCAAGAAGGAGGGGTTGGACACATGACAAACATCAGAGCAATGTATGCCAACATCATACCTGACAACTTATTTGCATCAGTGGGGTTTACTCTCCAAAACGATGTAAGACCTCGCACCATCGATTCCGCTGCTGGCCTACCGCCAAACAACAGTGCCAATGTAGACATTGACAATGATGATAATGACAATGACAACCTCGACAACATGGATGAAGGTCTTGATGTTTTTGATAGTGACGACAATGGTGATTACATTGACAGCAATGCCGGTTCAGACCCAAATGAATACCTGGCTGTATTGTAGCCAGTAATCCTAATAATTGCAGTGACATCTATACTGCAGACTGACTTGGATTTAGTACCAGCACCATGTATGCGATGCGGCTGCCCTTGTTTATGGGCTCAGAAAGCAAATGCTCTTCTAAGTTACTTGTACATGCATTAACTACTTCATTACAAGTCGGAGTTAATTACATCATAATTTGTATTCTGTGTCTATGGGGACATCATGGTGGTTACAAGGAGAGTGAGGAAGGCGTTCCCAAATAGGGAGAGCCGGATAATGTAGAGCAAGTTGGCGAGTGGCGTGGAAGCATCACGTGAGGTCGACACACCCAACACCTAAGCTTTCTTCTCACATTCAATTTGCTCTATGAATACAGCACCCCCAAATTGAGAGTACCTTTCTGTCTCTCTCTCTTTTACCACCACCATCCTTCGTCCACCCCCCATCCTTCATCCACCCCCCATCCTTCGCCCACCCTCAGCATCCCCCAATACCCTCTGTGTATTGCAGCAAGAAAATTGTGAGCTAAGCAATGTAATTGTAATGTAGTGTAATTTTCAGATGTGTAATATATTGTTTGTATTTGAGTAGCGATGTTAGTTCAAACTCATCCATATGATGAAAACTCATTAAGCAACGGCAGCACACTACAATCGCCAGTAATTCGGTGGTGTCGCCAGGTGGATACTGTGCTTGTCTCACACACACAATTATGGGCATAGATTGTGGCTGCCATTGCTTATGGGGGTCATCTAAATTCAATGTATAATCTTAAGCGCTTCTGAATTGAATGGCCGAGGTTGTTGACAGCTAAGCAGATTTTATTGACTGACAGACTATCCTCGACCTTGCACAGGATATGCCGAAAAGACCAAGAGATGTAGAAGCCTTCCTGGACCTTGAAGCATCCTTCAGTCAAAGTGAGGACAAGAGTACGGAAGAAGAAGGTCAGTCAATGTAAAACCTTAGTCACAGAATTAATTGAGTGCCCTGCTTCGTTACTAGTGAATAAATTTATTGATGATGACCATGGGTTGGACATGTCGGCAGATGAATTCAATGAATTCCCTTCAACGAGTGCTCAAATCATGACAAGGAATTTCACACCAATTATTCCGCACGATGTCAACAAATTTGATGCCAAGAGTGTTGCAAGGCGCATCCAAGAGCGAAGCCAGTGCAAGCGCCATGTCAATGCTCAATTAGTACAGAGGCGACTTCATATGTGGATGATATGCTCAGCAGTATGTCTATGTAAACATTTGGATCTGACAGTCAGACTTAAACGCTGGAATATTACAGCTTGGAAAAGAGGTGGCCAATGCATCGCACTTGAATGCACACTTGTTTCCCCCTTCTCAAGCATTTGCAGTACATGCACTGCATGGACAGTTCTACGTGCAGGCACAAAATGTTGTCGAAGTTAATTCTGTGCACTACAACTTGCGTGGTATTGAGCGAGTGGCCCTCCTCCATGTACCAGAAGACGATGCAATTAGCATCCTCCATCTATGTGGAAGGGACAAATTATCAGATGCTCCCATATTTTCTGTGGGTGATTGGGTGTACCTTAGACATGGTACATACAAGGGAGACCTTGCCTGTGTATGCTACGTTCCAGATGAGGGTGACAGCATCAAGGTGGCCGTTGTGCCCCGAATATGTGCAAGGACAAGTAAAGCGCCCTGTCCTGAACCAGCGCTATTTGACAAGTGGAAGGTCAGGACACTGTGTGCAGGAGAACGTATCGAGAAAATATCAGATGGCATGTACAAATTTCGAGATATGACATTTGTGGGTGGCTTCGCCATATTATGCTTAGCATTGCTGCATTTTGTCAGGAAAGCACAACCAAGACTACAAGATTTGGGTTTATTCGCAGTGACAGAGAAGGAATATGGTGATCTGGACCATGGAGAACCATTCTTACGATGTGGAGATTATGTTCGAGTAACATCAGGGGCTCAGATGTCTTTGGCTGGTGCCGTTGGATCCATCAATGAGCATGGTGTTCTCGTGTATGACTTGGTCGACATCAGAGGTGCTTTACGGGCTCAGCAATTATATTTTCTGGTCGACCAGCTCCAGTGTGTACTTAGGTCTGGAGACCATGTCCGAATAAAAGTAGGAGTCGATGCCAGAGCTGAAGGTATGGTGTTATCAGTTGATGGTGACTATATCTGCATGAGGGCTATAGGCATTGACGACAAGGTATCTCAAATGGGTTAAATTTAATGGGATTAATATCAAAGACTGATTATGCACATCAGATATTTGTGCAATCTTGGTGGGTCGAGACATATGACCCTGATTTCAGGATGGAAAAGGAGGCAGCACCTGCTGTGCCCTTGTGTGTTGGACATTACCATGACCCATACAGCAGATTATGAGTGCTTATTCAGAACCATGCACTCCTGAAGGGCTCATATGGATACATACATAGTGTACACTCCCTAAGGAAGACTGCTCTTGTTTATCTGGACAGCAGGAATGATCTTAAAATCTACGCACATTGTGGTAGACGATGAGGTGCAGTGGTGAAGTTCAGGCAAGGTGGGTTATCAGCGTAAACCGATGTATTTCTAGGGCGAGACCAGCTCCCCTTATATACACGTTCCGTGGGCTAGTACTACTATAACTATCTAGCTCCTATATCGTATGGCGTTATCGTTGCGTTATCGTTCACTTAGTAAGGTGGTTTGTTCATATGACCACGTACTATATTTATATAGTTCGTTATATTTATTTAATAAATGACCAAAGCCTCCATAATGTGGAATTGAAGGATTTGATAGCAGTGTAAGTAAAAAAGAAAAAGAACAGCTGCAAAACTCACAATGACCCACATTTAATCCTTGAGTATAGTCCAACTGTCTCCTGTCTGGACAGGGAGCTTCCATTGACACAGGAAGCAAGGGAGAGGCTTAAAAACAAATTTGCGGCCTGTGAAATGTCCAGGACTATTAAATAAATATAACAAATGATATAAATATAGTACGTGGTCATAAGATCAACCACCTTACTAAGTGAACAATAACGCAACAATAACGCCATATGATATAGGAGCTAGTTAGTTATAGTAGTACTAGCCCACGGAACATGTATATAAGGGGAGCTGGTCTCGCCCTAGAAATACATTGGTTTACACTGATAACCCACCTTGCCTGAACTTCACCACTGCACCTCATCGTCTACCACAACGTGCGTAGATTTTAAGAAGGACTGATGTGCAGTCGATAACCCCTCCACCTGCGCCTGAGCCAGCCACAACTGCCGCTGAAGGCTCTTCATCATCCCCTTGGACTGTAGGGGAAGCAGATAGGACCCGCAGCATGAACAGGGAGTCTGTCGAGGCAGAGACTCTTGAACTGCCAACGAGTGAGCCATTAATGATGCACATTCTGCAATCGGATAACTCACATTCATTAAGTAGACATCACAGGAAGAGGGATGTGGATATTTAATCTGGCAGTACAGGCGCACCTTGCGATGTACCGAGTTTTCTTCTCCTGCGTGGCCTACTGAATGGTGTATGCAGATGCGCATACAGCAAACAGCACAGACCATACAAAGTGTAAATCCATAGGCGCACATACAGAGTGTCAAATCTGCATAACTGTGCGCACCAACCAGCTCAACATAAGGCCAGACGAGGACGTGCTCGTAAAAGACTTGGATGTTGCGCACCCCAAAAAATTTGAGCTTGCGATGGTAGTCAAAGGTAATCCTAGCCTTATTGGGACCCTCATTGTTGTAAAAAAATTCGGCATGGCGGGGAGGGGAGTCTATAAGACAGCAATGGTGACAGGGGTGGGCAATGACAGTAAGCAGTGGCTGCTGGAGCCAATTGAAAACCTGACTTGCATGCAGCTCCACACCGATGAGCTGAAGTAGAACAGGGCTTGGATAGATGGTAACTTATAGCATATGTATCATTTTTCACACAATTTGTAGCATTCTGTGCAGTCATTAATGCATGGAGGTACTAAGAAGTAGCCTGAAGGAAACTGATGTTAAAGAAAAAAAGGAAGTATTACTAGTCTAGCGCACTGCAGGGAAAGTATACAGAACATTACAATGCATGCTTAGGGCTAAATAGCTATAGTAAGCACTTGCCATGATCCCAGCACAGCATATTCTAACTTGCATTTATGGCAGTCACTTCCAATACTGCATACATTTAAGTTCAAGTTCTCCTAAGTCATGACATCATCCACTGCACCCGATTCAAGGATCACTTGTCATCATTTCTAAATCAAGAAGCATTAACATTATTACTAACTATTACTTAGTACTGACTACAGGCAAATGTCCATTATTGCAAGATGATACTATGTGACCACAAGAGGGATAATCTCGGGTACCCTTGTATGGGATACCGGCTGCCTTCAAACTATGCCGACACATGAAACAAGTGTGAGTGCCTTGTGCGCATGCCACTTCCGAGTTGTGAATACAAGCTAACCCCTATTCTAACGAGGGCTGGATGGGAAATTCCGCCGTGTAGGGCAGTTACTAGCCTACAAGGCCTACGGTTCATCTAAGTCTTCAATTAGCAGACAAAGATAATTTAGAATTTTCGACATAATTTAGGTGGTTGTCTTTTAGGCACACAGAACTCATCTGCGGGAGTGGAGGACGAACTCACTAGGAGCAATAACGGTGCGATGGCCCGTTATTCACTCAGCATGAAGATAATACTTTTGTTTGGGTATGCCTCGCTAACTTGTTGCATAGTGGACCGGATTGCTTCAACATAAAAAAAATGTACACTGCTCTTTCATCTTGCATAACACTGTGCACTACTCGCCTGCAATAAGCATCAGCATCCCTCCCTTTTTTCATCTCTCATCATGGCATCCAGCTTTCCTCAAACATCAAGCGATAATCAAGCGGATCGACCTTTGCAGTCTCACACAGAAGTGGCAAGGAACTGCAGACGCATGGACTTGGAAGAGGAGTATATGGAAAGTGGAAGGAAACGACCATGCATACTCATCTCACATTTGTCTGTTTCAAATAAAATACTCAGTAGGCATTGCAGCCACATAAGCACCATGTTTTCGGGGATTGGGCGACACCTGTGTCGTGCAGAGTCTCCATGGGGCAGTCCAGGGGCTATACTGCAGGAGGGTATTGACTGCACCCTGGGCAGTGATGCTAATTCTTCCAGGTTCTCCCCAGAGTGAGTTGTACTTAATTGTATTTACTATTTCATGCCTTTGTTCTTACTGTCTCACCATCCACAGATGAGAACGCAACTGGGCGATTTTCAAAGCAATAATAGGTGTTAACACTTCTTTGTACCACCACATTATCAACATGGAGGATGGTGAATATGCTAAAATAGTAGAAGAGGTATGTGTTCATTGCTCATGCGTTTGTGCATACTGCTTGACATGGAAACCTCCCAACAGATGTGCTCTGGTATATGCGATGCTTGCTCGGACGATACAGACACAATCAAGAAGGGGGTCTGTCTTTGGATCGATTGGGGCTTGAAACCCAATGGAGAGAAGAACAATGTTATAATGGTGCGAAAGCCGGACAGAGGGTTCAAGAACACTGTCATTGCTTGGCTCATTGCACCTGTTGAACTTGGTCCCTTGACAGACCAGTGCGTATCATGGGTTTCTTTTCGAGCTCATACTTACTTATGATGTGTAGGCTACTCACTGCTTTGAAGACGCAGCATGTCACCATAAACATTGAGGGAGAGGAGCTGTTACGTTTTTCTTTACTTTTCCCTTATTGCACTGACTCACTTCCTATTCGTCATCATCAGTCAGCGCAACTCCCCCATTTCTCTCTTACTCATCCTTATTCATATCACACCATAAGACACCATGATGATGCCATATCGCACCATCATGACATGCTTTGCTTACTGATTCGCCCTACTTGTATTACCAAGACATTCCTTGGGTTTCCATGACCTTCCATAGCCATGTAAATGACCTTACACAAGACGCTACAGTAGCAAATACATAGAGTAGCATATAAGCATGTAACTTAGGTAGCACAAGTCCTAAGCTTGTGCTCTTTGTTCATACAAGCCCATTATATGTGCCTCAGTGCCCTCTGCATGTTCTACCTCATCCTCTGGCACTTCATCATAACCTGACTCCTCTAAAGAAGACACTGCATCCCTCCTCGATGATCAGGAAGCCCCACCGTCAATCAACTTCTTTACCGGCATCTAGGAAGCCCTGTTGCCGTCACCATCAGCCTCGACAATCAGGAAGCCCCGACATCAATCACCACGTAACCATTGAGCTTAACAGGAGCCGAAGGCCATTGATGGGACAGAATTCATGTATTTCTACCACAAAGGTACATATGACCCTCAGATGCCACTGCAAGGTCTGTTCAAGGGTGATCTACTTGTTAAAGTAAGTGATCTCTGTTATATATTGCAGCATGACTGATTTGTAACTGGACTCAAAGGCATACAGGGCTTTGTTTATAGCACCAACTGCTGCAGATGATGGTAAAGGAAGGTCAACACAAAAAGGAAAGGTGGCAAAGAATAACATGACAAAAGTCACACCCAGCTCAATAGCATATGTCACCACTCAGGTAAGTACTATGCCATTTATATTGTGCCAGTGCACATGGCTGAACATGCTTAACAGACATACTTTGAACTGACTGGCAAGAGTACCTTCTCATGGGGTAGCTTTGACAACCTTGAAGACATGTACAATAGTGTGATGGATGTACTTGACTCTGATGACGAAATTTACAGAGAGTACACAAAGGAACTTCTTGATTGGTGGGATGGGTAAGTTGGCATAGTTGTCAATATATATAGTTGCTTTGCTAATGTCGTGCCAACAGGATGATCTTCCCAGCAGGTTCTGTGCCATGCAGTAGTACAGATTGCTGAAAGACCGGATCTGCTGCCCGTATTAAAGCACGCCTGTCTCAAGGACAGGCAAGGTTTCATCCACACATAAGTGAATTTATGTGACGGGTGCCAATCGTAATATACAACACTCAATTTTCTTTATCTTTAGGATCGCACTCCATCTGGGAATGACTCGCTGTAAGTTACCTGTCGAAGTTGCACAGGATCTTGCACTCAACATGCGCATCAAGCTCACGTTGCATTTAATTTGCAGCGCCAACTCACATTCAACATGCTGTGTCAATTCTCG
This sequence comes from Coniferiporia sulphurascens, assembly GCA_002794785.1. NCBI lineage: Eukaryota > Fungi > Basidiomycota > Agaricomycetes > Hymenochaetales > Hymenochaetaceae > Coniferiporia > Coniferiporia sulphurascens. Next base: position 943,938 of record NBBA01000007.1, on the reverse strand, counting down.
CCAGCCCAAGTCTACGTCAACATAATCGCCTTTATCAAACCACAATAGTTACTTTATATTGTAACAGTTCTTTTATTTGAAATATATTTGCGTTTCGACTTACATACTGGCATCTGCTGCTAAGTGATTGTTTCTGCTGTGAATACATCTTTTATTTGAAATATATTTGCATTTTGACCTGCATACTGGATCTGCTGCCGAGTGATCATTTCCACTGTAAACACTTGATCTAGGGATATAAGCACTATGCAATGCCTGTGCGGCTCCTTCAAGTATTGTCCACTTTGAAAAATAATTTCATTTAGAATACAAGACAAACAAGTGTGTATAATTGCTTTCATGCATTATACTTGTCCACAATGCTTACGGACAAACTGAAAGTCTTGAAGTAGAGTACAATAACGGCAATAATGTGTGCTAGCTCTACTACATTGTACTTACCTAAAATTCTTGCGGCATGGTGCAATAATGGAGGCTTATTGCCAGTGTTAGGTGATGCTTCCCAATATCACTCAACCTTTGCGTGGGCACCTTAATCCTTATGCAGTTTCATAATAGTGCTGGCCTATTGTCAGTGTCAGGTGATGATTCCCAATATTACTCAACCCTTAGGTAGGCACCTTAATCCTTATACAGTTTCACAATACTGCTGCCGAGTTGAAAGGCTACATAATAGTTTTTCTTGCATACAAGCACACACAATACTGATGGTGCATACAAAGTACTTATGAAGAACTGAAAGACTTCCATGTAAATGCAATGATAAATAATGATTATGCCGTCTTGTACGTCAAGTGAATGCTTACGTGCTAGCGCAAGGATTGTGTCGATCTTGCAAAGTCCAAGCGCTAACCATAAGTGCTTACAAGGAATGACATAATTATTACGTCTCTTGCGTGTCTTGCAAGCATCTTGTGTCGCTTGTCAGTGCTTACAAGATTTTTTAAATTTTTGTGATGACTGTGGCTGCGATGGGGGTAAGGAAGCCATTGCGTAAACTGAAGAGAAATAAAACGCAATATGGAAATGGGAAAAGAAAGACGAGAAGGCAAGCTCCTTCGCCGTGGACTACCTGTCGGGGTCTGTGGCGATGGAGGTCGAGAGAAAGCCTTCTCGGCTTCTCCCGCCTACTCCGCCACAGACCTCACTCTGCGGCCCGTCTCTTTCCTCAACGGGCCTCAGATCACACATTTTGCACATGACCAATCGGACTTGTCAGCATGACAGTGATTACTCAAACTAAGTTCCAAATTAAGAATAGCATATAGCCAGAAAAATTTCCCTTGCACCTCAGTCCTATATTTTTGTTTCGGACTGAGGTGAGTAGTTTAGGTATTCTTTATATATTTTATATCTGACTGGGATCCAGTATAATTCTATCAGGTAGTTTTTCTAATAAAGGAGTCCTACATTTTCGTTTCGGACTGAGTATATTTCTATCACTTGAAATACAAGATTGAACTTATGCTTCCCCTCCAGAGCACATTACATATTATATATATCGTTTTACCGTAACCTGTTCTTTTCCATAATCTGATTCTGTATGATGACAAGAAGTGCGTAGATCGTCTCGATTCGCTGCTCCAATAAAGAAATCGCGACGTTTAATCTGAGTGTGGGGAAAGCAACGAGGCTGATCAACGCACTGGAATGTCGACGCGCAAGTCCCTCGCTTTCCTCACCACCTCCCCTACGATCACTTCGATCTCCATAGGCCTACCGTTTTCATAATCCAAGAGCATACTCGCTTTATGATTGCTGTCGGGTTTACGATGAATATCCCCGGTGGCCTTGATTGTGTCGTCTATAATGGATGAAGGCAGTGCGTCTTCATCGAAGCCCATCGCCCGCCCGACAGCAAGTTTTTCCTGCATAATTGCCCGTAGGACCGGGACGACCTGTTTTTCAATATCAGGATTCTGGAAGATTGCTCTGACGGGATAACTAGATAACGTTGCAACACTGGAAAAGCATAAATTCCTGTGCGGAAAAGGTAAAAAACCTGTTTCCGCAGTTACGAAAGGTGGGAGTACTAACCAGAAGTTTTTCTTAAATCGATGACGTTGAATTTCTGGAACAAGAGTGATATCGCTTCCCCCGGCCCTAAGCAAGCTGCCGATGTCCTCCAGGAGATTCACTTCTTCGGGCGTCTGGGTTTCATTAGTGTAATTTCCGGGCTTATAAAGTCCTATAACAAGCCTATCAAAGCTGTTGTGTTGCACGACGGCTTCGCTCAAAAGATTAGTACCGATATTCACGGTACAACTGAGTATTCGGGGCGGCCCTTGCCGCAGCTTTGAAGCGGCGTCGTATAGCTCTGACTCTATACCTAGCCCATTCTGCAGAAGCACATATGTGGGTTGTGGATGTGCGTATAGAGGGGATAGCAAGGGGGCAAGAAGGGCGGATGTTGGTGATATGCCAGGGAGAACTTTCGTCGCTACGAGAACAAAAGAGTATGGACGGTCCAAAGCCTCGTCCAAGGAAGAACACACTGGCCTGGGTAAGAAAATGATTCGGATTTGCGCTGAAGCACTTACGACGATCAGGCCGCCAGGAGGATATATCACCGTATTTCTCGCTCATGATGTGCATACCATCCCCTGGGAGTCGCAAGATACTCAGCATTGTATATTAACTAAGAAACGCACACGCGTACGCTTTACGGCACCGTAATTACTTCTTGCTACGGCTGTGACACGAGCCAACCCGCTTCGCTTTAAGATAAAGGCATCTGGACGAGGATCACCAGTCGCGAAACAAATGAAATAAATCTGTACTTACACACAGCGCCGACTGCGCCAAATCCAACCATGAGAACATCCTTCATAGGTGGGGACATTTTCTGAACGATCTGGCTGGTTGAATCGGTGCGAACGACTTCCAGCGAGCAAGTGCGAAGTCACGAACAAGATGGCAGAAGATTGTACCTGTTTACATAATCGTAAAAGAAGTAAGGCTAAACGATCGACGGGTGACTTGTGGGTGTTGAAGCAATCTTCTCACAAAACGAACGTGCAAGTATACTGGTCAGTGAAATCCCTCTTCCACCCATTTTTTTAGGAGCAGAGTGTACCGGCTGCCCATAGCCACATGTTTTTGAGAAACGAAGCACTCATAGTATCCAGCATCCACCTGTCGATGTTATACAAAGCCTCCCGACTTATCCTCCCAAAGGGCTTCAGCCTTGTCTGCCCATCAATACATCCTCTTGCTGAGAGATCAACCACAGGCAAAGTCACAGCACTTTCCAAAGCACACATGAATTAATGGCAAAAGCGTATATATTCGGTCAAAAGCGCGCCTCGAGATAGCAATGTGAGGGAGTAGCAGAACTGTTCAGACTTGAGTACGCAGCCGCTCGGCAGTGGGGTTACAGACAACGCGCACGGTGTTATTCAAACGGTACGACCTTGCTCTGCCGTGAGGAGCTTCAAGACTTTCTGCTCCACATCTGTTGCGGAAAGGTCATCAAGTTCGACATGTTTCTCTACGCCATACTCTGTAAGCGTCTGTTAGTCGGGAATGAAAGGACAAAAGGGAAAACTGTTTTAAGCACCAAAGCGGGCGAACGCTCTTGCCGGTGTTCCCGAGGCTTCACGGATCAAGACAGGAAGGTGTGGGTTGTGCTGCTTGAGGGATGGATATGAGGTTTGAATAAACTGTCTGTCGACGTTGTCAGCTGACTAGACGGTCTGCCAGCAACCTGGACAGACACACCTGATGCCAGCAGAGGCCGGGCCTGATTGACAACAGAGAAAGCGTATCTCACGAACTGCCGGCGAAAGTGCCTTGGCCAACGACGACGACGACATTGTTCACGCAGCAGACGAGGCGGCACAGCGGGTAACCTCCTTGCGTGGGACACTACAGCCGCTTTTTTGTTTGTGTGTCACGGAAGTCACGTTGTCACTTGTGGACTGGAACCAAACATGCCTAGCGGTCGTCGCACACACCGTTAACGTTCACTGTCGCCACGCACCATGGACGGCGACAACAGGCACTATGTTCACGATGCCCTCGATGACAGCCGACGGAACCGGCTTCCATCTTTTACAGAGGTGCTCGCGAGAAAGACCAGGCCTCCAGTTGATCTCTTCATGTTTTAGTGAGTCATTGTCTGTCCTCCTTGGGTTTCTATTGGTCTCCTCGCTTTATCGGCCCACTGTGTGCCGTCACTCATTGTTTCTGTTATCACATCGATTCTGCTCCGCGTCATATGGACTGACATAAATTTCCTTAGTTTATTCCTGCAACGCGAGGGCTCGGAAGATATTCTAGATTTCTGGCTCGACGTTCAACAGCATGAAAACCTTTGTCGTGCGTATTTCAAGGATGTACGCAAGTCAGGTCGCACAATCAAGGAGGATTGGCCGCAGTACTGGGACTATGCGCGACGCCGAGGCTCTATTTATGGCACGGTTGTTGGCTTCGGTGGAAACGGACGTGGCGGTGATCTCGGTACGAAGCGCAGTACGGCAAGTACGGGAGAGATGCTGGCTGAACAAGAAAAGAACGGCAAATTTGACGAGAAAGAGCATTACGGTGCTCGAAGCACGAGCCCTCGGTCGCTCACGCCAGCAATGTATGAGAGGGAACCGGGCCGCGTCGCCTCACCCTCGGAAACGTACGATCCTCCTCGTTCGTCGACGCCGTTCTCTCTGTCTGGAAGGACGTCCGCCTTGCACAAACGTATTTCAAAGGCGCCGACGATTATTCTTCGTACCACGGCCATCACTCGCATGGACCTCGTGGCGTCCGCAGAGCGCATCTATTTCCGATATCTCACACCTCCTGCTCATGCTGCCTTTGCTGTTGATGCCTCTCAAAATCACGAGGTCTATCTTCCGCCTTCACTCAGAATCCACTCATTTGTTCTTTCATCCACTCGCGAGCCGAGGACACAAGAAGAAATTAATGCGCTTGCGCAGATCCCTGACATGTTCCATGCGCAGAAGGATTATTGTTTCCGTGCCATGGAGCAGGATGCATACCCGCGTTTTCTGCGGGCAAAGGCATTCGGGAACTTGACCCCGGTCAGCGCCCTGGTGCGACTCGTTCTGGGTCTTCTCATCCTTTGGGCAGGCCTCGCTGTCGGTTTCTCCCTCATTTTCTTGGACGTCAAACCGAAGTCCAAGAGGTTTTTTGTGAGTAAAGACAATCTTGTTATCGCTTTAGCTATCTAATCGTTTTCATTCCTACAGCTTTTCATCCCGTATACCCTTGCTATCCTCTTTCTAATCAGCCACCAATACGAGCTTGACCCTATCCTTGTTTTTTTGGGACAGTCGGAGACGACGCCATTCCGTACTTTACGTATCCGTGAGCCCTACGTCAGGAAACTGCTCCTTGGGCGTGCAGTTTGGGTCACCCTTCTTGTCGCAGCTTGCGATGCTGCGCTGACACTCATATTCTGGGCGGTTCCTGGTCACCGGTTGTAGGCAATGAGGAAGAAGTTACGATGGGAGTATTCGTCTTCATTTGTGTACTATCGGCTCGGGTCTGAGGGACGGTTATCTGCTATATCCAGTTCAGTTATTTTTTGCTAAGACTGCTCTGCTTTGCGAGCTTTCTCGGTTATTCGCGGACACAATTATCATATATTTTATTCGTTGAATACGACTCCGCCTTTTTTCGCTATTAATGCCCTTGATCTGTATACCACTCCTTACGTTTTTGTTATTGCGGATCGAATGAGAACTTAAGTACACGCAAGCGTCTCGTTTGACGCTATGTAGTATAAAAACAGGACGTCTGTCTGCATTGGAGGTGTGTACTAAGTGCGCTGGAGGGTCAATTTAGTCGCTGGTTCAAACGCAAACACGGCACCAGATCCCCCCAATGAAATTCTGTAGAAGAAAAAAGATGCAACACCCGATCGGTGACCACTGACGAAGTGAATTGGACTAAAACAGAAATAACAGAAGCTGCATATAAATAAGTTCATCGTTATAGGGAAGCATCTAATTCTTTCTTTGCTTCATTATACCTATCGACATAGGTCTTGGGGAAGAATGTAAATCCTAGTAGAAGTCAACAAGAAAAAGAAAAACGAGCCTGCTTATCCGCGTCAGACATTGACCGCCACTTTTCACCTCGTGTTTTAGCGAAGGCTACCATCTGTTCCGGTGCATCAGGTCCTTTCACGGGTGTAAAGTTCTTGCGTTCATCAGCCAAGTATCTGCAAAGCGAAATACTTAGTAAGGGTGTCAAAAATGAGTAGTGTAAAGACGGAGTCGCCGAGAAGAGTCAACTCGAATATATTCCGAGTCGCAGACGACGCCGAAGCGGAGTATGGCATGATGAATAGTGAGTGTCTGACTAACAGGAAGAAGGATGTTAAAGGCCTGCGGTTCGTAGTGGGAGTCTTAATCTTGGGTTTTCCTCTTGCCACACGACGTCTGCACAAAGTATGAGTTAACCGACATCTGTAAACACACGAAAATGATAGTACCTGTTGATTTCCTTGAGGGTAGCTGGATCAACCGTCTTGAAGTACTCCTCCCGCTTCTTCTCGTACACCGCTTTGGCAACTACGTATTCGTCACGGTAAACCTAGAAATGAGATGAGCAATGGTACAAATGTGATGTCTATGCCAGTCTCCAACCTGTTTCTCACTATCAGTGAGGCTCTGCCAAGCTGCCGCAGAATCCTTGGAAACTTGGAAAATGGCTGCCCGCTTATCCGACGCGTTGGAAAGATCAGCATCCGCAAAGTACTTGCGGAAAAACAGGACGTATGGTCCTCCCGGCTTCGGGGGCGGCATGTCTTCGGACGTGACCTTGACCCTCGGGGCTGCATAGCAAAGACAAGAGAATACGAAGCCAATTAGGTGACATCCTGACTGAGATGTGGATCCTCCAGAGCCTGGCCACGTACGTTTCGCCGTCTCCTTTTTTTTCGTCGGCTTCTTCAACTTTGTAGCATTCTCTTCAGAGCTTTTCTTGGTAGACTTTGCGGCTTTCTTTGCACCTTTGCTGGACGAGGTTTTCTTCACAGTAGCGTCGGTCGCGGTAGTCCCGGCGCGAGCTTTCGCGGACGCGGCCAGAGCAACACGCGACACGGAGAAGCCACGCGCCGCTGCTGGTGTCAGAGCACGCTGGGCGGAGAACGACGACGCAGCGGCAATATGGCGCGAGACGAGACGCGTCGGGAGCAAAGATAGAAACATGGCCGTTGCGGTGTAAAGCTAGCGAGTGGGTTGAAACACCAAGTGTTTATAAGTAGCAGTCGTCACGGGTACGTCACAGACGACGGTACAGTATCCGAGTCACGCCGTTTTTGGCGGGCTTAGGTAGAACCCACGCAATCATAATGGCAGCCAACCCGGGCAACCCGCCCCAGGCTGTTCTGCCCATCGGACCCCTCGAGTCGACGAAATTCAAGATATCGCAAATGATGGAGTCCATCTATGCCCTACAGAGGATCGTCGAGGCAGACGGTCAGAATCTAATGCCTGCCTGGCCCGACATACTTGCCAAGTACAACGTTTTGCTTTCTCAAAGCCACAACCTTTCTATGTCTCTCGTGTCTGCCCCGACATCCACCACTTTGCCATCCGCATCAGAGGTCCCTGTACCCAGTACAAGACCTTTCATGAAGCTGGCTCTTCATCCTTCGTCTACTCTTTCTGACGCGCAACTTGATAACGACCTCATACCACTCCTCCGCAATCAGCAAACGACAGAAGTTTTGCGCCTGGAGAATGGCAAAGTGCGAAGAGTTTTGGAACGTCTTCCATCAGCAGCGATGCAAAAGGAACACCCGAACGCTACGGAGACGTATAATGCCGTGCTGAGGGATTGTGAGCGTATTAAGGCTGATCACGATTCTCGTTGTGAACGTGCGGTGCGAGCGGTCACTATGCTTAGAGACAAGTACGATTGGAAGGCTCGCGTTGCCGTTGAAATAGGGGAGCCGGAAGACTTTGTCCCGCTTAACTCGCTTTCACCTCAGCATTCACTGTCTCCTTTCAGTAGACTCTCTCCAGCTCCGACCGCAGCAAATCAGGTTGATGAAAACACTCCAGACGTCACGCCGGAAGGCAGCGAAGGAGATGATGGTGACGATAGTGGCGACGACGACGCCGAGTTGGAGGAGGTATTGGGACCATCATTACAGCCTTCCCCTGGTGTCGACGAGAGTGTTGGTTCAACACCACACTAATTGCCTTTACGCTGCCTCAGATCCTCCTTGGATAGCGGCGGCGATGCGGTAATTGCATTGATTAAGCATGCGGGGTTTATCTGTCTTCATCTGATATACTAGTTTACATCCTGCCACTCCTTTGTCAACTCGAGAAATTTTGCCCACCGCCCTCCATCCCAACCTGTTATCGCCTTCCATTCGTTGCTGTCGGGACCGAAAACGGCCTTAATCCACAGAAGATAGCTGGCGACATATGCATCCGCAAATGTAAATGTATCGCCGAGGAAAAATGGCTTATCCACGCCATTCGCATCGTAAAAGCTACCCAAGCGCTCAAGACTGGATTTTGCCTTCCCCCAAATCTCGTCATGGATGGGGCCGGGTGGTGCGATTTCCTCCAGTTTCTTCCCAAACCACTCTTCTCTTGTCCTCCTGAAGTACTCCTGGCTCTTTGGATTGAGGATATTGTACGATGCGGGAACCATGATCGGGAAGATTGGGGCGGAGTTCTCAGCTTTGAATGCATGGGCAAAGAGTTTTATTGCTGCGTGTGTGTTGGGGGGGATGAGCGCTGGCGTATCCGGATACGCTTTGTCGAGATACGCGGCAATCTCGATTGAGTCGGTGACGACCTTGTCCGCCGCCGAATCGTGGATTGCTGGAAGGGTGTAATGATCGCGTCCATCGGCTTTCTTCTCTGTCGGTGCGCCCCCAATATCCTTCATACGCGCCTCAATATCGGGGTACTCCACCCATTCGGTTTTGTATGGTATACCCTTGTAGTTCAGAGATAATCTGTGCATTTGATTAAAAGAACATTCAAACTTGATACAAGTGCCACTCGCGAACCTGGTTTTAAATGTATTTGGGGACCAGGCATTGCCATCCAACTTGGAGGGAATATCATAGAAGGTGATGGTCATGGTCGCTATATGCGTGAATTGAATGGGGGATGGTTCGTGGGAGCACTTATTTAACGGAGGAATAGATGAGTCAGCCAAAATGAATCATTAATAAGCCTTCGCGCGTATTGGCCGATAGACTCTTCTCAGTAATAAGGTTCGGGTCGACTGTGTGCCACGTGGCGACAAACAATCTGCTTTTTGAAGTAAACCCGTGGGGAACATTATACAAGTTTTTAGGGTTCCTAATGAACAGTGCGTATGTATTAAATACATACCGAACATTCATTCCGTTCCCGCGCCGTAGAATGTAGGACAGCTTCGGGCACAGGTCAAAGGGGGTTTCCTTGCGAACCCTCCCTTCAGTCTATTACGAGAACAGGCTCAGCTTGGCTCCCACATCAGTTCATTCAGGGGTATACTCAGTTTGCGTGCAAGCGAAAGTGCCTGGTCGTAACCGATTCCGCACTTGAACAAGGGCGCGTCGAGCTTATCTTGGACTGTACCCCGATGCAATAGACGCAGAGAGACAAGCTCTCGTACCTAAATGATATCAGCCACACGAGATCAAGACTTTAGGAGCTGTTATGGAGTTTTACCGTTGACGACGTTTGTACTCGATAAACGTCTGTCTCCGCTTTTAAATTGACAATATCCTCGAGAGGCTTCCCGACTTGTTTCGACTCGTCGTATTCTTGTAATAAAGATCCTAGGATGGCCATGAGCCTGTCATAAGGGAAGCTCATGGGTCCAATGAGTCGCTGAGGGTGCTAAAATTGACCAATTCAGAAAGCCTTCGAGTCCAACGAATCATTTTCGTTATGCTGACCTTTGTCGTTGAACCGACCTTGGACTTTCTCGTTCCACCGCCCTTGCGCTTCCGTCGTGATCCCTCGCTAGCCCCTCGTCCGAGTAGGCGATAGTCCGTTTTGGCCGGGTTGTAAGATGCGAGAAAAGCCGCCAACAGAATGAACATTGATATATTAGATAGCTCTAACATCGTGACCTGCGAATCCGACGATGGTGTAGCTGGTGGTGGCAGATACCTTCCAAGCAATTGAGAAAGGGCTTTCCCCTCTGGGAAGTTGGCTGTACTCCATTCTACAGACCCCACAGAGCGAGGGTACAGGTTCTCCACAGCGTGGGTCAATGACGGACCGAAAAGTCGAATCAATCTTATGCGGTCCTCCTCTGAAGGTCCTGAATAAGGTCCACCAGCTTGTCTTTTCCAGTCCTCAAGTACAGGGGAGACGAACCCGGGCCATCGAGCTGATGTTATGTACTCCAGTTCCCTAGGATCAGTGGTAAACGGAGCGCATACATTGTAAACAGTTTCGACAAAGTGATAAAACAACGGGCGGAGGGAGGGATTGTATGGGTTAATGAACTCAAGCTGTTCGTCCTCTGGGAAAGTGCCGTAAATCCAGTCGATGATACCTCAAAATGACTATGAGCCTTAATAGCTCAATCCAAAAACCTGGAAGCATACCCTGTTTCTCAGGCGGTTTTATCGTTATACGATAGGGATCGGACAAAGATCCGGGGGAAGGCGCGATATACTCCCATTCTGCATCCGTCAAGAACACCGTCGTCACATCTTTCCCTGTCTGCGTTATTTAGCGTCACGCTATGTTTTATGCTTAGATCGTTGGATGTTTAACTCACCAACTCTTGTAGCCTGGTCAAAGGGATTGTTAATTTCGGCAGCGACTCCCTGAGTCTTTCAGCGCGTTCAAAAACGAGAACTAGTTTAGACAAGCTGTCATTTTTCGCAGGAGTGAAGTTGACTGATTCCGCTGCAGAAAAAATTGCACGAAGACAATGAATAAATCCATCGAGGTTGTCATTCCGGGCACCTGCTAGAGCCTCGATAGCTTCCCGCTGGTCTGGCCGAGATACACACGATACTGTCAGCGCATCCAGGATAGTATCAAATAACAGCCTTTGCGTGAAGCAAGCAACACAGTTCACAACAGCAAAGGCCAGTTTGACATCCTGCGCGAGCGATGTCAAGACATCGCGCAAGACAGGACCAGTTCTAGCTGAAGCATACGAGTCCTTGATTACAATGAACGATGGCGATGCTGCTGGAAGTAAAGTCCGGAGTTGGCAGACGAGATCATCATGACCGAGGAAAGGCATGTTGTGAGCCCGGCCAAGTCTGAAAGCGCTGTGGGCGTCACGACATGCGTGCCGTGACAAATCGTGATTCCGTGCGCGATAGCACCTCGACCCCTCGAGTCCACTACTAGCATTCCAGTCGGTCTCAAACGTCGCCCTATCATTAAGCCTCTCGCCACCAACACCTCTTTTGTCTGGCCGATGGTTACGCGTAATCATCCACAGCGGAATGCACACTATGGGAAAAGGTGTCGATAACGGACGCCCGGAAGAGTTACAGCTCCTTCAAGGGACCCACGAAGAGTGAATGGCCCTGAGGATACGAATATTTTCAGTCATGGCGGTCAATCGTAATAACCGTGAAGGCCCTCGGACTACATCACGGAGGTATGTGGTGAGTCATGCGAGAACAAAGCTCCTGGCAAAAATGCATCTTTACCAAAAGCATGTATACGGAAGCAGTCATGACGAGTCGCGAAATAACGGATTAATCAACCACATGAGTTTAGGCCACATCTCGGTCGGCGCTCATGCCCGCATCGCGCCTTCCGTGGAGGGGTCGAGCAGAGTCGGAGGTACAGTGAGTCCCAGGGAGCGTACTTGAGCGCAACCCTATCCTAATAGACCAGGGTCCTCAGAGTTCGGCGGACCCCATGAACACACGCCTGGCCTCGTAATCAAACTTTCATCAATGTACCTCAGCCTTCGTCTTACTCCCCACAGCAACGTCACAGCTATAGTTTCCGATCACATAATTTGACACTAATCACTACCGTTACGCTTAAACCACTGTCAAATCTCGCAAGTCAGGCAATATCTTTGTATCGCAAGCAGTCACCACCTAGCCGCAGTTGAAACGGTCGGAGTACTTTTTATTTACCGTTTCCTGCCGACGACGAAATGTTTGTATATTCGGGACAGTCACGGTATGTCCGGAAGGTGTCAAGACGCCCTCTGTCACGCAATCGAGTTACTTTACTTCAAATTTTGATGGGGTCTCAGCACCGCCTAGATGCAGGCACAGCTTCGCCGTCGCGCTTTGTTTGCTTCCTAGGCTATGTTTTGTTTGCTAATGCAAACCAATTCGAGACTCCGGCTGGGTACTACCTTTTGATCTGCTACACCGTGCGAAACGGGTTATCAAATTGACCGCTACCCAACTATCCAATTGTGGAATTCTGCCTCGCCACTTGTTTCCGGCCGTTTCGTATCCGGGATGTGCCAACGTTCCGTACATCGCTCCATGTCCCTTTCGTGGTGTATCAAGTCTTGTCGAGCGCATCAATTGCTGCCACTGTGCTCTGGCTGTATATAAATGCTAAAGTGTCCATGTCATCTCACATCAACTGTGCAGCACTGTCGTCCACGACGAGCCAGGTTTATTGCGACTTATACTAACTCTTCCCTACGACCGTGCCACCCAGGCTTGATATATAAATGAAGACTTCTGTAAGATTCTAGCTCACAACATTCCCCTACAGAACTAACTTGCAATGTCTCAGCCATACATTACCCTCTATGATACACCTTTGTCGCAGTCAAACGGCTGGGCTCCCAGCATTTGGAGGATAAGGTAAAATTCTACTCTCATACCCTGTCTTTGACCACCACTGACTACAGGTCCCCGCCCAAAGACTTATTTTGAACTATAAGCGTCTCCCATATCGAACGAAGTGGGTTGAATTTCCGGACCTCGATCGCACCATGCGTTCGATTGGAGCTCCAGCGACTTCAAGGCGCTCTGACGGGCGATCAGTTTATACTCTACCGGTCATTGTGGATCCTATTCGCTCACCGAGCGCCCCCGCTGTGCTTTCAAATCCATCAATTATTTCCGAGTATCTTGAAATAAACTATCCCGCACGCCCTCTTTTCCCGGACGGGAGCAAGGCCCTCCAAACCCTGTTCGTGCACTACTTGCATGAGGTCTTCTCAAAACCTCTCCTTCCAATCATGGTTCCACTCAGCGCGCAGAAACTCCCTGAGCGTAGCCAAGCGCATTTCTTCGCACCTGGTCAGAAACCCACCGAACCATATCCCGCCGGGGGACCACAGCGTGAACAGGCTTGGAAAGCCATCTGCGAAAACTTCACCTTTCTCGCCTCCGTTTTGGACAAGAACAGCGGCGACGACGGAGATCGCGAAGGCGTCCTCGTCTCTGGACGGGACTTCACATACGCAGACTTTGCTCTCTGCTCTATTCTCATATGGATAGAGAGGCTTTCGCCTCAGGAGGGATGGCCGCGCGTCAGGACTTGGAACGGCGGTCGGTGGAGCAGGCTTATGGAGAAATGCCGAGAGTACATGGACGTAATGTAGTGTCTTCGGAAAGTCGTTTCAACCAAGGCACATGCTTCTATTTATTCCACATGCTCCTATTTAATCCGCATGCTTCTATTTAATCCACCATGCCCCAATTTCCATCCCCACTTCCCCCTCATAAGACTTTCGGTCTGTTTATTTATTTAAATTAGATGCTTCATGAGCCACTTTCTGGCTGACAATTGTAGACACCTGGATTTGCGATAATTTATAGACGCTTATGGCCCCGCTGTGTTTCGATGCCGTCTATGATTATTTCTTAGGGGGTTCGTCTCGAGTGCGATGATCGTGAGTGCCTGCAGCGCATTTATGCAGGCAACGAGCTCCCACCGCTGCACCACATTCTCTTAGCCGTTAACCTTGAGAGCATTGAGCTGATAGAGTTTCCCAAACGTCTCCTGCACAGCTTGTGATTGCAATCACAACTTACGAGGAACCGGAGGTCCGAAGATGCGGTCAACTTAAATTCAATTAGTATCCGACACGACCGTCAGTTACGAAAAACGTCATAGTCGACATTTAACTTGAAGTCCAACAGTTTCGAGGCTGTGTACAACTTACTTTCTGGTAGCTAATCGGGGAGGCCGGGCACAAAATGTAATGCTCCATAGGATTTAGGCATTTGGGGAACAAAGTGTGTGTGTATCGGCTTTGAATCTTGATAGTTACCAACGTCGACGGATCCCGGACGTTTCATAATGTTAAGTGGCCGAGACTCAGCAGCACAATGTGGTACAGCCCTTCGATTTCATGAGGAGCACCCAATATCCTTGTTGTAGCCGTAAATCTGCTTACCATGCTTTTGACTCGGAACCGCTATGGCCCTTGTTCTGCATTTTGATAAAGCGTACCATTAGTTGAATGATTATGGGTTATGGGAGCAAAGCCAAAATATAGAAGGTCATATCGCATCTCACATAGTGAACGTCTATCACAAGCCGGGTATCATAGGAAGAGATGTATTCAATTTTGCTCCTCACGTGTATATTCAATGCATGGAGGTTGGCGGGATAATCATCAGGTATGTGGAATCCACGAAGTCGGGGAACTCGATTTTTTCGACTAGCTGAGCGAAGACAAATTCCCGTGCATTATGGGATTGTTTGCAAATCGAGTCCAATTGTAAAGGACAGTACACAAGTGGCCCGTACGTCGAGGCCAATTTTCGCGCGTAGATCTCGTGCACTTGAATTGGCAAAATTTACTTAGTCGGGGCATCCTTCAACTCTCTCATCTCGCATTTCAGTAATGGCACCCTCCTTCCCCGCTAGCGATACAAGCGAGGACGAGGATGCCGCGCCCGAAGCAGTCACTCTCGCCTATTCAAAAAATATTGCCAAAGGCCGCGATGTCGCTCTCCGAAATGCAGAGTCCGAGTTAAAACGCAAGCGTAAAGAGAAGAACAGGCTCAAGGACGAAAGTCTCAAGAGGCGCGCAGAGCAGACTCGGGGCAACGGGAAGTACGGGGACAGTGCCCCCACTGGCAAGAAGAATAAGAATGCGAGCGGAAAGGGCAAGGAACGGGAGTCGACTAGCGGGGAGGGGAGGAGTCTGGAAGATAGGATGGACCGCGCCATGCGCGAAGCTCAAGATCAAGAAAGTGACTCGGATGAGGCTTTGGAAGTAATAGAGGAGGATGGAAGTTCTGCTGATGAAGAGAAAAGCGCTGAAGACTCTGAATCGTCTTCAATTGACGATGGTGAGCTCTTTGAGGACAGCGACAGTGATCGCATGGATGGGGTGGAGGAGGGACAACTCGGTAACTTGAAAGCGAGGACAAAGACGAAGGATCGTGACTATCTTCCTGAACACGTCTTTGCTGCCGCCCTGTCAAAGGCTCAGGCCCCCTCGACGGAAACAGCCTCACCCGCTTCACGTAGTCTGAAGCTACAACCCCGACAGAAAACCAAAAGGCGGAGGCCACGAACGGCGAAGGATGTTGTTCTGGGGTTAGCCCTTTTCCACAAAAAGTCTCAATGGCACGCTTAAATCGACCTTTCTTTTCAGCTCGAAGACAGTTCGCATGCTGAACTCCAAGACAACACCCGCGGTAGCGTCCGCCGCCAAGCGGACGTTACCTCCTGGGAGAGTAAAACGCTTTCTTGAGAGTCAACTGGATCTGAAGTCGAAACGTGTTGAGAAGAGCCGGCGTGGTTGGGAGAGAAAAGCTGGTAAATTTCAATGGCCTCCTTCCATACAGTGGATAACTGATTCTTATGTCACTTTCGGGACCATAGCTAACGTCGGGAGACTACGAAGCACTGGCCTCCCAGCAACAAATTTTGCCCGTAATTCCGTCGGCTCGGTGTAGCCATTATACCGTCGGTGTTGGCCCAATGTAGTTTACATCTGACGACATACAAACTTATGCTCTCTGCCCCGTCTTCGCTCTCTTTTTACTCTTTATCTTCCTATTAACGCTATCATTATTGTCGTTATTCGTGGTTTGAATTGCCGTTGCCTCAACGTTACTCAGGCTATCGAAAGTTCGCTTGGTCCCATTAACAGCAGCACATTCTAATGCATCTGCGTTGGCGAATGCGTCAGATCTAGGGAAGCCGCTTGGCGAGGTGGCCTCGGCATGGACTGCCTTTCCGTCTTCATGGTCGTTCGTACAGCTACCAATATTATCAGCCTTGCTCGTCAGGGTTTCAGACTCTAGAGTCGGCTTGGGGGCTAGTGTTACGGGTTTGCCAGCAGGGGGAATGAGAGTTGGCTCGGACAGGATTGCCCTGTACGTTTTTCGTGTTCCTGCAGGATGAAGAAGCCTGTCTCAGATAGATTACAGTATAAGCGTGATAACCGAACTCACGGGTTCGCGAGAGTAGTGATTTTGGAGTCGTGGTCAAGGCATCAAGAGCAAAATTCTGCGCAAGTCCGAGGGTGGATATTCTAAAAGGGAGTTCGGGACGGTGTACGAAGAGTTAGGTTTCCTCACTCACAAGTTCCCTACGTCCTTGGGTGCTCTAAAGTTCGCGTCGATTTCCGCGCATCCGCTTACAAGCAGACCTTTTCCTTTGGTGACACGAACAAGCTCCCGCGCAGATGCCCACCAGTTCTTTCGTTCATCCTCTCCCTGTAGAGCGCCTGCATAGGCTATCTCGAAGACAGCGCCGTTTTTGATCGCAGTGCGGATAAGTGTATGCTTCAGTCGGAATGGAAGTCGAGATGCGGTGAGAGGAAGAGAGACAATGTGTGCTGTGAACGGGGAAGGTTGTGTGTGCGTCAAACAAGCATTTGACAGAGCAGTCTGATTGGTGGGATGTAGGGCTATAATATCATAGGCAGCGAGTATCGAAGAGTTCCCGGCCGACTGGTGAAGTTCTCAGATATTGAGCTGAGGCGTCCAGATAAACAAATCATATAGAAAGCGTACCAGACCAGTCCCCTTCTCGCTGTCCTCGTCCAGTACGATGGTTATCCTTTTCAAAAACAAGACGCCTTGCCGGTTCCTTAGTTGTTTTAACAACGGGTCGAGCACATTGACATGGCTTTTAGGGTCGACTTTGCTTGTAACGGTCTGGTTAAAAGCGACGACGGAGTATCCAACTGTAAAATGGACTTTAGAAAGTACCTTAAGGGGGGGCTGAGGGACGTACGACGAACTAACAAGTCTATGCGTAACTCTAGCTTCAGGATTTGTGCTGGACTGAAAGCCACGACTTGTTGAGATGGAGTCTGCGCCGGGACTGCAGGTTGCTTTCCCTTATTTTTCTTGGATGATTGTATTTGGAGCTGTGGTTGTGTTGCCGGGGCTGGCACAATCACGTTCAGGTCAAAAAACATAACGAAGGTCTAGAACGAAGTGACTGTAACTTCAAGTTGGTGTTAATAATAAAAAAACCGTGTTATAGCAGTACCAGTCCTAGTCCCTCGAGCACCTCAAAAAAGTTTCATACTTGAAAGAATTCAAGCATTTATGTCTATTGCTCCGAGTCATTGCTTACGATTCACATATTAGTGTCGCATACTTGGAGCCATACTATCGAGGCATGATATCACCAGGCTGAGAGCAATTTGTCACAGTACTAGTTCGTCTGTAAATCTACGTATGTCTATGTGATTTTTATTGGAGGATTACCTTAGTGCAATCCAAGCAGTGGTACCTAGTATCATAGTTGCATATTGATTAGGGACGGGAAGTTATTTAATCAAATAATGTCAGAATTCAGCGAGGTGAGGCCGCCGTTCGAACGGACGGTGATAGTTGAAGTACTTCAAGTTTACACCAGGCAGTCACTACTTTTCATGGATCTCATGATTCCCTCGTCGTAAGGGTCAATTAAGCACCAATATTTGATTCCAGTTTCGAAGATAAATAGATGTACTAAAAGTAATAAAATACATGCAGGGGGTGATAAAAATGCATCATCTACGAGCCTCGATAGCACAGATGATCAGAGAACGACGACAAACCAGAAATAAAAGAGCGGTAACGACCTCATGCGCACCGAAATGGCACGTGTACACAGCAGCCGGTATGAAGGTCCGAGTCCGAGCACCGGGAAGACCGAATAAGACTTCGCAGTATAAGGGCAAAAAAGACAGATGGTGATGTACACTATAACGCATGAGGAGACATCGAGTAAGTCGATTCCCGTCCATCATGATTGATTGTCGATTGATCATCGTCAATCTCCCCGTCCCACCTTTCGCTAGCGGTCGCATAGTGCGAAACATCACTCGCCTTACTCGCCCTCGACCCCGCACGCGGGAATGGTGCGTCAGACTGCAATTTTGCAGGGAAAGAGGAAGGCGGATTTCGTGTTCGCATTTCAAACGCATCAGGGGTAGGCGGCCCATTTCGGGAGGTTTCACGATATGGAGGCTGTAGACTGTTTGCAGGACGAAGCAGTTCCGCAGTTGCTGGCGTCGCAGCTATAGATCTCATGGGAGGACTTTGATCATGGGTATGATATCTCGGTGACGGTGACGGTAAAGGTGATGGCAAAGGAATGTCGGACGCGGAATAATATGAAGGGTTCGGGGAAGCAACAGGCGAACGTCCGGGCGACATGTGCGCCCCAGGCGTGAGTACATGGAATGAAGGATCCCCGTCAACGACGTACTGGGCTCCAGCATCGTTCGATGGCAGCATATACTCCTCCTGCCAGTCATGTTGATGATGCAACGGCTCAGGAATTCCAACCGACGGGGGCGGAGACATTTCGTACTCTCCTGGATTCCCTGTAAGTCTGGGTTCATACCCCCCAATCTGGCTGGCTTCAGATATCGACCGATCGTGGCAAATGGGCGTGGTCTCCACAGCTCGGGCAGACGAGGAATCGTCATCCCCCTTCCGACTTTTGATACCAAGCTGCTTTTTCAAGCTACCTTTTACCCACATTTCGCGGACTAAATCACGGTCAAGCGGCGAATAGCTCGACCTAGCGAATTTGAACAAAAAGTGTGGGCCTGAGGGTCTTGTTCAGTGATATGTCTACAACTTCGGAACTGAGCTTACCCAACGCTACAGCGGTTGCAAGGATCACAGTCGCCCAAAATGTGATCTCGCCATATAGGACGACCACCTCGTCATTGAAGTCGGTGGTGAGGAAAAGAGAGTAGATGGGAATCCAGATGATCATGATCAGTGATGATCCGATAACTACAATCCAGGTAATGACCGTCCAGCTATGGAATTGCTCAGCCAGCGCCCACGCTCGTGAGGGGAAAAAACAAACATACTAGTGTGTATTTAACCCCACGTAAGAATTAGCGCTGATG
The DNA here is from genome assembly GCA_002794785.1 of Coniferiporia sulphurascens. Lineage (NCBI taxonomy): Eukaryota > Fungi > Basidiomycota > Agaricomycetes > Hymenochaetales > Hymenochaetaceae > Coniferiporia > Coniferiporia sulphurascens. Next base: position 924,717 of record NBBA01000007.1, on the reverse strand, counting down.
ATGGCAGCAACAGCTATTGTTGTTCCGAAATCCGCAAGCGAGTCTATCCCCTTTCCATTCCATGCAATCGCAGGACCAAGGGTCCAGGCGAAATACGGGATGAAGTAGACAACAACGGACTGATAAAGCCCGTCCGCCATGTATAGCCAGAATTTCGTTCTCGTATAGTCCAATCCACGAATGCCTCGCAGATACAGCTGGGGAAATGCCAACGCAGCTCTTGCATTTATGTCCTGATCAAAAGCTAAACCACCTGTAAGAGTTTGTCTTTTCTCGATCGAAAAAATTACTGACCTCCAAGCGCGATAACTGGCAAGGATGTAAAAACCAGATTGTAAAGCAAAATGAACGTATATTCGTAAAGATACGTTGCGTCGAAGCTGAAAAAAAGATCAAAACATTTTTCATCAAGGGGGTACGGAAGGTCGCATACCTGTTATAGAAGAGAAACCAGAACATAGCGAGAGTCCAAATAACATTCTAATACAATCATAATTAGTGCATGGAAGGTCGGAAAGCGGACCAGGACTTCAAATACCTTGTAGAAAAAATTAGCATGCATATCGGCAATCCTCAAGTATGACCAGCGCCCGTGAACGATGAGTAGCTTGGTCAGGAAACGGAACTGGCCAAACGCATAATCAGCAGACATAGCGGCCTGTGAACCTTCAAGACCAAGAAGTCCGCAGCCAACGTTCGCTTCCTGAATCATGGCAACGTCATTCGCACCATCTCCGATAGAAAGGGTCATGGCGTTCCGGCCATCCTTCACCTAGGCAAAGGTATTAAGATTGAAATGAAATTCGTATCAAGCAGCGTACTCACAAGTTTTACCGTCATAGCCTTCTGTGCCGGGGATACACGGCAGCACACAACAGTCTCGCACTGCGTGGCAAGGGTTAGGAAAAGTGCCTTCAAATCACTTTCCAAGACATGGCGAAGCGTGTCCCCATCAATGACAACCGCGAAGCTGGCTTGAGCACCCGGAATGAATCCACGCGACTCAGAAGTCCATTTAGGAGGGCCGAGGATGGAACCAATTTTATTTAATCCCGCTTCAATTTTTGACCTTGCCTCCTCAACTGACGTAGCCGACAAAATCATAACATCCATATCCTGTTTTAGGAGATTACAGCTGTAGCCAATTTCAATAGCCGTTTGTACTTTGTCTCCTGTAAGTATCCACAGTTTGATCCCGGCATTATGCAGGGTTTCGATGGCCTCAGGGACACCCTCTTGCAACTTGTCTTCTAGGGCTGTCGCACCCAATATATGCAGTGAATGTTCGATACGCTCGTTGGCTTCTTCGATCGCTTCATCGCGACCTTTCACGGCAGAGACAGCGGCATCGTACGTCCTGGACCATTCGACGTATTCCTCCTCTTCAAGATAACGATAGGCAATGCATAACGTTCGTAGACCGCCGTTTGCGAAGTCCTCCATGTCCTTAAACGTCTTGGCCTTCAGTTCCGGGTCATGGTCCGCTGCCAAGCGGGCGTAAATAACTGAGTCAGCACCCTTTGTATATAAGACGAGTCTTCCTTCCGGAGTCCGCACAATAACACTCATACGTTTGCGAGTACTGTTAAATTCGAGGACCCTCAGAGGGATGTATCTCTCTGGTTGACCCATGACTTCGATGTCGATAGACCCGTTTGTCTTACCGACGAAAGGAAAGCCGACGTCTCTTGCAGCCGCCACAAGAGCAGCCTCATCCGGAGATTCTGCTTTGTATTCTAGGAAGAAGGGCCGCATCTGGGGGTCAGGCCGGTCCGGAAGGACAGAATGGCATATAGCGAGCGCTCGGAAAAAGGCAATAAGATGTCCACGTTGCGGAGATGACGTATCTGACAGATCCATGGCAAACTGTGGCGAGATGAGGGTCAACTTATCAGATTGTTGCCAACGATTCCTGAATACGCGAGACATCTTTTGGAGCATGTCCTGTTTGAGTGCGGCAAGCTGCTCAGACTGCTCCTCGGGTGAAAGCATACTGTCCCCGACCCGTTTCGCGGAACCACGCTGTGCCTCCGTGATCCCTTCGCCGTAAGGCACGCCATGTACCGAACATTTCTGAAACTCCATGATGTTTTGCGTTAAAGTCCCAGTCTTGTCGGAAAAAACGTACTCAATCTGACCAAGGTCGTCCGATATATTCCAGGTCTTCGGGACACAGGCAGTATCGTATGGGGCGTAGAACATGTCGATATCCTGAGAGATGAAGTATGCCTGTATGGTCTTCACAATTTCGATGGAGATAAAAAGTGAAATCGGAACTATGTTCTGGAAAGCAATCAGACAAGACCTGTGCATCGATTCAGTGAGCCATATCATAAGAATGGGTAAAGTACTGACGCAAAGGTGACGATAGCATTTATGACGGGTGAACTTGATGGATCGCTGCCTTGTTCAAAAAAGCTCGCGCTCGTGTCAGTCTCACCACTTAAGACGCCACTAGCAATGCCCGAGGCAAGGCACATGAGAATTAGAACGATGAAGTTCATGACAACATTGAAGTTCGTCTCCCTTTCGATTTTACTACGCTTACTCGGTGTGTTTCCCCCGTTCATCATGATTTTTGTATCCGAACCTGTGAAAGCAACCAAACCAATGACCCAGGTCGTATTTCTCAAAGTGCTTCCGCGAAGCAGCAGCTCGCTGATAGTCACCGGTTCAACTTTCTCCGTTCCCGCCTGGCTATCTTGATACCTTAACACACCATTGTATAAATAGAGATTGGCATGCGGTGGCTCTGAATCCAAAACGAAACTCGAGTGTTCGATGTCCTCCTCGCTCTGCAAAGACGTGGTTGCTTTCAAAGAGCGCCGGGGCTTTAGATTGGTTTCCCCGTCGAGATTTTTCGTCTCCAAATAGCATAAGCCATCCTGATCTGATGTGGAAAGGACAACAATGTCGGCTGGGACGTGATCGTTGTCGCGCAGGAGGACAATATCTCCGACTTCGAGCTTTTTCCAAAGAGTACGCTCCCATTGTGCTGTCCCAGATGCACGTCTGTTCCAATCAACCACACCGAAAGACTTGCGCGAGCGCAGTGTTGACCTATTCGAGAACGCCCCTATTGAACCGCTACGCGCTCGTTTATGCTCGGGAGTCTCGCTTATACGAGGGAGTGAGTTCGGCGGGGGAGGATACGACAGCGAGTACTCGCTGGGATCGTCCAGCTTGGATTGAAGGGCAGTACTGGACGTCCCATAAAGTGTTACACTGCTTACACTCGGACCTTGCTCGTGGATTGCAGCCGTGCGATCACTGTCGCTCATCGCGTCGTTTATCTCTCCATTTTTCTGGAGGACAATGCGCCCCCATGAATTTGCTTCCCGCGCACGGAGTTTTCGCACACCCTTGGTCACTTTTCCCGGTTGATTGAGTCCCGCCAATCTTTCAAACCAGGTGCGAGGGTCCCTTGGATGGTTCACATTACGCCAGTTACCGAGCTTCGTCGCCGCTGAGGTGTTTACTTCCTCATCGAGTATGGCACGTCGGTAGTCTTCCACACCATCCTTTATCGCCGTGACCGTTAAAATGAAGACGAGTGGGAGCATGGACACCTGAGCACCAGCAGCTCCGAAGACGGGGAAGACTGAAATGCCATTAGTAATAGGATGCACATGTAAATGCACACATACCCTGGATAATGATGAGTGCAAGGAAGTAGAGGTTTGCCACACTGGAGTCATGTGAGAAAAGAATATGATCGAGACGCGTGCACTTCATACCGACGAAATTGTTCATAAAGATTCTTCGGAATGAAAGTTACGATAGTGTACTCTGCAACGAATCAGTACACGAGGCCACCAATCTTATACAGATTACTCACTGGTTGTCCGTACTTTGTTTTTGACGTACCGAACCAAAGGATCACCCTGTCCATCGCTCTCCGAAGGCGGTAGAGGCGTATTAACGTATATTTTCCTTCTGTAACCCGCTATCTCCGGTACCGGTGGCTGCCCGTCCAGCGGCTGCCCCTCTCCAAGTGCGTCCGCCTTCTTCTTCTCCTTTGACTTGTTCCTGAAGAGTTTGAGTGATCTCTGACGGAGCTTGGATCTGCGTCTCTGAACGCGTTGCTCATCACGAATGGATTCTGCAATGGTGGATGCTGCTGTGCGAACAGTCCGCAGGCGAAGCTCGGGGTCTATCGCGTCATCGTTCTCCTCGTCGGTGTCCAAGTCGTCTGGATGGAGAGCCTGTCTATAGCGTGCCATGTCCAGTCCTACACTTGGCTAACCTCTGTTCAAAAACAGGCTGTCAATGTGGCGGCGCCAGAGAGTTCGGGGGGTGCTAAAGAGCACCGAGGAAGTTGAGAGTCCAAGTCGTAAGGGATGGGGATTCAAAGAGGAGTGATATCCCCGCGCCGCTGGCGGTGTAGGATCGAAACGCGAGCGACGGGGAGCTAAAGGGGAGGGCGGTGATGGGCTTCAACGGCTTCTGGCCCACAAGCGCACCGCCAAACTAGTAAAAGACGTGACACCCTTGTAATGACACAATCTACTATATTTAGGTGTTCCCTTCCTCATCCAGCCATGTTTTTACCACACTTTCAGTTTGAAAATACCCCGGACTTCTCGGACACGTAGACCTAGCAGCAAGGAAACCACCCCGACGATATCAACATTTGCCAATGACATGCCCAATGAAATAACGTCAAACAAGCAGGATTTCCGTATGCGTACGCATGAAACTTCCGCAGTTGTCCACCATGGGAGTCCTGCTTATTAGAGACTCCGGTGGTGGAAAAGCGCGGGAATCTCGGCGTTGGTCCATTACGGTTATTCGTTCGCATGCACTAGGCGTGAAAGCTACAATCTTTCGTTGGAATAGATACGATCCTCTGCGGACTACACGGTTGACTGCTCTCGTAATCACCCCCCTCACTTTACAGGCCGAGGTACGCCCGCCCAAGGACCTGGGCCACCTGGCCGGCCCGTCACTTACCCAGCTTATGTTACTAATGCAGGCATGCACCTGTTAATTGCACCGCCCGTTGCCTGCGCGGAGACCGGGAAAAGTATGTCACGACACGTACGCCACAGATAATCAGCGTTGAAACTGCAGTTATAGGAATCTGCAAGCTATTAATTCTTATACTGATATGCGGGGACAGCCTTCTTACACATACTTCGACATCACTAGATGGAGATTCAATTTATTGCAGAACCAAAAAAGACGCCGTCAGCGAGGTGGTGACACTTGTCTGCTTTAAAAAAACATTGAAGACAGTGGAAGTCCAGCATACAAACTTCGCGACCACTACGAGACTTGTTAAGTACATCATGAACATGGGTGTGTCATATCACAGGCGTTCAACCATGAGTCTATGCTAAAACGTGATTCGTCATCAAATTCTAACGTTGGATTCGAGAGCTCTTGTATGTTGTTCCAGTCAGAAAGGGCGATAAACATTGAAGATCATGAGTCGGAAATAGAAGTGCATAGAGATAGTTAGTCATAGCATGGCAAGTAAGCGAATCCTCGTAGATTGCTATGCTTGCGAATCAGTGTTCGAGTGAAAATCATACAGCTGTGGAAAGTTGGGCAATATGCAAGATCTGCCTCAATCAAGATAACCTCTTCCATCCAGTTAAATGCGGATGGCCCGTGGAGCCGCAGGGGTGGGTCTGCCGTGGGGTCGAGGGCGAACAATCCTAAGAGTATCGGCAGGCCTTCGGGGGAGATGTAAGCCCATTGGAAGTTCAAATGATGAAGCATATGTCTTACCTGGCTACCCCATGAGCCGTATTCTCTTTATTCTCCTTGGCTTTACGAGGAGACTTCCCCCCCTTAACTTTGACGGCTCCCCCGGACACATTTTTGCGCATATTGGCCGGGGCACGAGGACGAATACCTCCGGTCGAAAGATCGTGACTGGTTTTGGCTTTGGTAGCCGATGAGGTCTGCCCTTTCTCTTTAAACTTAACAGAAAAGGGTGTGAATGGCTTGAGAGGATTAAGTGCAGGAGCTGTAATTTGAGCCTTCGTATTAAGGTTAGAATTGACAGTCACATCGCGCAGCGCATTTGGTTTCTGCACAACAGAGCTCGAGTCTTCATTGTTCCCGTTCCCGATAACCGGAGGTCGGGACTCAACGGACGGTTGGGTGAAGACACGATTACGAGGATAGGGAGAAGGACGAGACAATGTGCGAGTGCGCCGACGACAACCACGAAGTTCCGTTGGCAGAGGTCCGTAAGTATTCAGCGAGTGTTCCAGCAAGGCTTGCATACCCGCCGGGTGCCGGGGCGGCTCAAAGGCTATAGATAAAATCAAAACGATTTCCAGCTTATACATAATCCGAACTTACATTGAAGGGCATATAGAGAAAACGGAGTATCTTCCCAGAGACGCTGGCTCGCGTCGACAATCTGGCGTGCTTCATTTTCAAGAGCATAATACTTCCGTAGAATTGGTTCGGCATCCTCATTGTCCCACTGTACAATCTTTATGTCGGGCACGGGAACACTATATGCTCGGCCGCTCGCGCAAGCGTCGTCGGGGCTTGTCAAACGCCCTTCAGTTGAAGGAAAGGCCTCAGTACCAGCAGGGATTTCTTCTTCTATCGTCTCATACATGGACGCACGCGAAACACGAGCCCCGGAATTTCTGCGGTAATGGCCGATACCACGGGCACATGCCCTAGCAGACTCCGAATTGGACTGTTGCTTAGATGGGCTGTTGAGTAAGGTACCAAGTCGAGCCAAATCAATGCTACACTGCGAACTGCTGGACTGAGACGACGTATCAGAAATCGATAAGGGTGGTGTGTCTGCGCCCGAACTGCCTTGACCTGCCGAACCACTACGGTTGCGAGATATGGGGTTGGGCCGGCGAAATACGCCAAGCGGTTTGCCTACATCCGACGATGAATACAGCGACGTACAATAGGTCTGAGAAACTCACTTGAGGTAGAAATGTCTTCGCCATCTGCACTCAAGCAGCAATCCTCAAGACTTTGCCTTTCGAGGAGGCCCTTACGGGCCAAACTCATCCGGTTGTCACCGAACTGGTAATCACATCCTGAGTCACGAGCCGTACGGTATGGAGACTTGTACTTTCGAAACGGGCTCATCCCATTGCCGTCAAGTCGAACACTGTATGTTGAACCACGATGTTGCCCCTTTGTCGAACAAGCCTTGCTCGGAGATTCCCGTACAAGACAATCGTAATCGTCACCACTGGGAATCCGGGTCAGAACGCGTCCGGAATATCCCCTATGTCTTCGTTTCTCAGCTCGGACGCATGGCGAACCTTCGAGTGTGGAACCAATCGACCTGCGCCGCACGTGGCCGCCCCCCAGCATCTTTAAACACACGCAACATCAATACACTAGTCAACCTTGGGTGCAGAGTGAAAAAAAATATACCGAAATCAGCGTGTCGTCTTCACGCTTCGGACTATGACCGCTGTTTGTACTGTACGTAGAAAGAGGCCTAAACCGGATAGGAGGCAGGAGTCCACCGTTCTGGAAAGCAGGGCGACTAATATTGTGGCTGAAGATCGACTCTGATTCCGACGAACGACGTCCAGTCTCGTCGAGAAGAGAGTCCTGATCCACATCCATAATGGAATCGAACGTTGTTTGGTATCTACTTGACTCGATCTGAGAGGGTGAAGCGGAAATAGATGACAAAGGCGCTCTGTAGTCATGTGCAGAATCGAACATCTTGTCCCCAACGTCAGGTCGTCCCAAGCGCTGAACGGAGAAATCGCTGGTGACAGAGTCTGCAGAGGAACTACGACGGTGCCTGGAGACCGGCTCGCCGTTGGCACCGAAAGCGTTGTGCAGATTGTTGCTGCCATTTGATTCACCTCGCCTTTGACCATAATAACTGAAACCACGATTATAGAGGCTCACAGGAGGACCCGAAGCCACCGAAATCATGGAATCGATCTGCCTGCGGTTCCTTCGCTGGTGCACATTAGATGTATTCTGCGGACCATGGAAAGAGTAGTTCGAGGCGTCACTGTCAACCCTTTGGCGGCCGAGACCATGTCGCATGAACGAGAATGTGTCATCCACCGTAAAAGAAATGTCGTCAGAAATAGGCCGAGCACGAACAGGTACGCCATAGTCGAAAGGGTCGTTGGATCCTGGTCGGAGAACATGTCCGTAAGAAGAGACAGACGCGAGACTATAGATTGACTCGCGCCATTGCGGTTCGGGTACCCGAAGTGAGTTTTGCTGGACTTGGGGGGCAGGATAGAATGCAGGACGGGAAGACCCGTACTCAAAGCCGCGGCGAATTTCACTGTAGGAAGACAGCCCAGAGAAACTAACCTCTGAGTTTTGCCTCGAATGGGAGGTCAATTGAGTCAATGCATCAAATCTAGCATCGCTTCTGGAATCAGAGTCGGAACGAGAACGAGCACTGGTATCAGGCGAAAGAAGGTTTGAAAGATCAGGTGCTTTGGTGAAGATAGACCTTAATGCAGAGCTCTCCGCTTCGGCAACGGATGAGAATGACTGGTTGCGTGAATGATGCGATGGGGGAGGAATAATATCCGACAGTGTGAGAGGCTTTTCGGAAGAGTCGACAGAAAAGGATGATTGATTGAGACTGTAACGCGTCGACATGAAATCATCATCTGATAATGCATATAAATCGTCAGAAGAGCCCATTAAGGGTCTCTTCGCTGGCGATTGTCCTCCACCGAACCTGAAATTCATGTTCAATTGACCTCGGGAAGGAATAGGAGCCATTGTATGAGCAAATTGAGAAGGCTGTTTCACACATAAATCTTCATCATGCAGAGATTCCTGGTCGAGAGCCTCTGATATCATGCTATCGTCGCTCACGAAACTCTTCTCGCTCGCAGGTTCGGACCTAGCAGGTGAAGCACTAAGCTGGTTGGATATATTCCGTACTGGCCTAACCGACGAGCGATACTCCATCGGTATGGAAGGTACCTCGGGTATTTCGTCACTTGACCCAAAGCCCAACTTCGCGCCCAAGCCGTGGTCTCCATATTTAGCAGGCGTCTTAAAAGCATCTTCGAGCTGCATAACAAAGCTTTGGCGATCCGAAGCGCCTGATTCAGTGAGCTTCCTCAGTTCAACAGTGAAGTCAAAGGATTTCTTTGTTTCGTCATCCGAGGGGTTCAACATTTCGTCAACTTCAGGGTTGATGATTTCGTCGTCGACAGAAGGAGCATGGAAAACGGGGATTTTCGACAATCCCGTCCCAACTGGAGGAAGCGGCATGCTTGGAGGAGTGCCCGGAGAAGGAGGTAAAGGATACATGGCAGGCGAACGCCCGAAACTGGATACCGCATCACTGCAAGACGAGTGCATGGAGTCCCGATCGAAGTTCTTGCGTAGCAAAAGCTGCAATTCCCCAGGAATATCACAGTCAGGATCTTCAAAATCGAAATCACCCGTCGCAGAGGTAACAGAGCCCATTGTGCCGCGCATGCCAAGAGCAAGTCTCGTAGTGGAGTTCATAAACACGTTATCAATTGGATTTTCCAAGTAGAAAGGATTATTTGAGGACCCTCGACTCCCACGCGAAAGATTTCTCTTCTCCCTCTGCAAAATCGCCGGATCATTCGTATACCTAGGAAGTCGCTCGCCAAAGGCTGAAGAAGAGCTTATGTAAGATACGAAGTCAGGATGCTGGGACCGAGCCGAAGTGGGCGTCTGCGAGTTACTAGAATCCAGTCGTGAGCTCGCTCTTGAGGCAAGGAGGGGGTGGAACACAGGTACTGATTCGAACGGTGCAGGTGGCGATACTGGAGGGATACGTACGTGCCCCTTCCCGAGCCGGAAGGTAGGAAGGAACTCGCCCTGCTCGACAGTGAAATCCAAGTCATGGGCGGACGAAATTTGCTGTCCGAGAAAGTCTACCGTAGACGGAGCATTCCTTAAACGCTGAGCATATGACCTCAGAGAGCTGACAGATTTCTCGTTTGAGAGCGTCCTAGTGGTACTTTTAACAGGACTTCCATTAAAAGTGTTGTCGAGCCGTACACGAGCTGAGGGGGCGCTTCCTGAAGTTTCTCGTCGGGGTGTCACGTTTGGTGTCACCTCTAAGTCAAGTCGACTGACAAGACTAGCCAGGTCGGTGGTCACCGCATCCAAAATTTGTATAACACCTGTTCCACATTTAAAATTAGGAAAGAAGCCATGACAAAGGAATAAATTAGACTTGCCATCCTCATCACCAATAATACCCGTGGGTCTAGAGCGTCCAATCAGCTGCTCAGAAAGTGGGCGAGGACGCGCCCTCTTCACTGGGGTTTCTACAGACTCCGTCATACTTTGCTCCAACAGTGTCGCAGATGTCTCGGAGCCGTGAGGACTTGCAATTATTGGATTTGACTCTGATGAAATTGGCCCTCGACAATCCTGCCAAAGCCTCCCTTGTTCTGGTGTGGCTCCGCCAAAACCTGATAAAGAGAAAAGAGAAGCCAACCCAGGTCGTCTGCGCCCCTCCGCAGTCCTCTCATCGTCTCGGAGGCTCTTCCCCTCTGAAAAGGTGGATCCGGGGCCGGGGGAACGCCTGTTCTTAACCGTCTCAACCTGGTCTATCCAGCGAATGGATGAGGCCGAACCGCGCTGCGGCTCACGTCCAATAATGGGTTCAATCACGGAGCCGTCCGAATGTGTGGTCTTGACGCTTGAAGCCGCGGATGATCCAGAATGTCTCCGTGAATTACGCCCTGCCACGCCTGATACGGAGGATGTGGCTGTTGCTTGGGACGAGACCGTCCGCACGGTCCCCGTTAAATCGGTGCTCCTTCTAACAGTGTTGAAGCCATTCTTAAGCATTTCGAAGCTACTTTTCGAAAGCCGCATGCTCCTTGTCCTCTCTTTCTTCTTGTTCTCCGCTTTATTGCCTTCTACGGCAGCTTCAACAGTCTCTGCAGGCATGTTTTTTAACTGTGCCCAGCTCCCTATTCGTGCAAGGGAACGAACAGATCGCATTGCGCGCAGGGCAATAGACCCACTCTGCTGTGGGTCATTGCTTTCAGACGATTGAGCAAGAGTCGTATTGCTGACGGACGTCCCCGAGCGTGGTCCGAAAAAGCTCGGGGAAGTATTCGTACGGACGTGTGTACGACGAGGAGAATCCTGTTCATCCGGCAAGGGGACTGATATGAAGTTGGGGAAAGGCGTCGTATCAAGGGCTATACCAGCATCAAAGGACTGAGAGCGTTGTCTCGTGTCTGCAAATTTGGTTTGTTCTGGAGCTGTACAAGGAACGAGTCAGAAGCATGGTAGACCTCGTGGAAGTAGCTTTCTCACGAGTAGAACGACGAGTTCCAAAAGGTCGTCTGATGTCTTGTTTCATACCCTCCTTAAGATTCTCTTTCGCATCTGTCTTCACTCTGCCCTTTTCTTTCGTCTTCTCCTTCGAGTCTTTTCTTCCACGCCCAATGGTCCACCACTTCTCCTTCTCGTCATTGGTCTTCGTCCTCAATGACGCTGGCTCGGGCTCGGGCTTCTTCATGACTGTTTCCACCTCAGCACCAATGTCAGCGTTCGTAACGTCATCCAATTCACCCCATCGTAAATTGTCAAGACCCGCGCGAGATTTCTTCTTCTTCAGAACGACAATTTCGCCTATGTCCGGGTCGTCCGCAGGATCCACGTAGATATCAAAACTTCTACCGTTGGTAGGAGGCATGCCTACACGACGCGCAACGTCACTAAGGTCCCTGCCCTTCTCCCCTCGTTTGCTTCCCACCAAAAGGCTCAGCTTCGACTTTTTAGGCACAAGACGCTTGCGAGTATCTGCTTGAGGCTTGGGGGCCAAAATTGTTGCAGTCGATGGGCCATACGCAAAGGGTGAGTCTGCAGCGGATGGAGTCGCCGTTGTTAAGCGGATAGTGGGAACCGAAGATAAGGGCGGCGTGGCAACCTCATTTGTACGATTGGCAGGTGCAGGCGTCCGGGAGGTCAGTGTATTCGCACTCCGCATCGTGGCTAAGAGATCGTGAGCTGTCGACAGGTGCTGTTAGAAATTCGGAGGAAATTGGCGTAATGTTAGTAGAACAGAGTTTCGTTGATATGTTGTTCGTGATATACAAATATGTTGTGCGAGATGAAATGCTGGTCAGTGCAGAACGTAGCCGTGAGATGACCGATTCGTTAGAAACTGCGTGAAGGTGCTTGCTAGAGTTCTTTAAGTGTTTTCTTGGAGTTTATTAGTCTGCTCTCAAAGCAAAACGGATATCCTGCGTTAAGTGGTTCAGATACAACTGGACAACCCGGCCAAGTCGGGTTCAACGAGCTTACCTTAGTAGACACGACCGTTGACGCCAGTTACCAACAGCACCGGCGAAATATCCAGATACAGCTAAACGCGCAGCGAGCGCCGACTCGACCGGGCTGCAGGATACGAACGCGTTCCCGTGCTCTTCGACGAGGTAGCAAGGCAAGTGCTATAGAGACGAACCGAAGTTCAACATGTACGTGACCGTGCCGTGGCTGTCCGTGTTGATTCTTTATTTACGCGTTTTAGGACGCGTATTACATAACACTGATTGATTATGACATCGTCGACGTACTTAGCTCAGCAGATCCGAAGCACCCGGCTCTCGAAGAGGCGTGCCTTTTAGGCCCTTTACTACTTGTCACTACACAGTCACCATATTAAAAAATATTGCACAGTCGTGCACACCCACAATGTTTAACACAAGCCCATTAGTCCGTATTCTATCCAGAGCAATTACCACACAAACGGTCGCTTTTGTGTTCGTCGGCTCGCCTTCCGGATTAGCCGTGTCCATCACAAATCTCCGATCTGGCTGGACCGCACAGGCCTTCCTAAAAGGAAACCTGGGACGGCGCTAGCGCCTTCATACTAGTACAAGTGTCCGGGCTGAGCAAGGTACCGTACTCGCGCCCTTTGCTTCCGACCGCAACCTTCCCGGTCTCCACCAGCGATGTCGAACCCCCAGCAATACGCACGCTCACGCTCTCATTCGTTCTCAAACCATACCAGACAACCTGCCATGCATGATTACATACGCTCACCTTCTCCTGGGTGTGTTACTCCGCTGACTCGATATTTCCTACTGACTGTCCTACCTCGGTTCCTAGCTTTCCCATCTTGTAAAGTCTTGTTTTTACGGTAAATTATACAGCATAGCTGATTCGCGAGCTTTCCAAATAGCCAAGCCGACCAGATTGGATCCCAGGCCCGTGCGGATCCATCACTTAATTCGTATACCCCAGGGGGGTTTATTGTTCCCCAGTCAGGGTAAGGTGCTGGGATCACACAGCTACCCTTCGGCAAGCTTGTACTTACAGCTGTCCTAGCGTTGGGTATCCACTTTCACCCCCTGCTCCGTAGGTCGGCTTGTTCCATTCTAAAATAAATAAACTTAAACGGTGGTCGTATCTCCCAGATTGGATAGAGGAAGATCGGCTGAACGAGGAGCAGATCTTTCAAGGGAGCACGAGCATAGGCGAAACAGTCATACTTACACCCAGACCCCTACACACCATCAACATCATAGTCACCATCGCCATACGCATAAGCACCATCATGGGCGTCATTCTAACCACCAATCCTTGTCACACAATAATTATCCAAATATTACAATCCATGCGCACGGTCAGACAATCTCCGTACCGCGCCCATCTAACCAGCACACGGTGGAACATGGTGTGGCAGTATCTGCGCCGCCAAGAAAGCACCCCGTCCACAGTGCAAATTACTTGTCGCACCCAAGCGCGCCAGCGTTCTGTACGTTTGACTTTAGTTCGAAAAAAAAACTTTGTTTCCCTTGTTTCCCTTTGTCAGCTTCATTGTAACGAGGCCGGAGTCAACTTCTCCTCTTGCCCATGTTTCGAAGCCACTGATTAATTTAAATAGCGAATACAAGCCCGGTGCCCCCCATGCGCGTGCCAGTTCCCCAGACTCCTCCACGGGAAGCGCAGTCCTACGGCCCAACAGGCAAGAAAAATCACTTTTTTCAGTATTCGCAATGCACTGGCCGGAAGAAGGCTCTTTGTGTTTGTCCAATTTCTTGACTGCGGAGGACGTGGGTGTCACTTAACTACTGCCGGAATAATTTCTAGATTGGGATAAATTATATCGGACAACCGAACGAGCTCAACGGATGTATAAATGACGCAAAGGGAATACGTGATTTCTTAATAAGTAAGTTTCCCGTTTTCTGTATGGCTTTTCCGTTTACAATCAAATCATGTGTATGTATGATACTAGAACGTTACAATTTCCTTGAAGGAGACATCGTCCTTCTCACTGACGATGGAAAGACACAGCGTGAGCGTCCGACAAAGAAGAACATAATGGATGCGATGCGCTGGCTCGTTCAGGGCGCGCATCCTCATGACTCCTTGGTCTTTCACTGTATGTTTCCAGCGCATATCCTACGGCTCGTACTGAACACAAATCTGCTATAGACTCAGGCCATGGTGGACAAACCGAAGACTTGGACGGTGACGAATCTGACGGGTACGACGAGGGTATGCTTCCCGTTCATTATATCTCGACACATAAAGTTTTACCTGGCCGTATTCCAGTCATTTTTCCTGTGGACTGGAAGAAACAAGGACATATTCTAGATGATGTAAGCTCCGATTCACGAGCAGTAATCTCGACATTATTTATTTATGTATCTTACAAATAGGATATGCATACGATAATGGTAAGAGCAAATCAGGTTTATATGCGAGCCCCGTGCGTAGATTAACTGGATGAACGTCATATTATTAGGTGAAGCCATTACCAGCAGGTTGTCGGCTGACGGTAAGAGTCTTTCTCTTATTGATATTTTTTCAACCCTGACGTTTAGTTCCAAAGGCCATATTTGACGTGAAAACAATTTAGCTTATTCGATCCACCAAAAGCTGATCTTCCTTTTCGCACGTAGTGCTGCCATTCGGGATCTTCTTTAGGCCCGTAAAACGTCCACCTTTTCCATATGCACGTTGTTGGCCTTACTCTTTCATACAGACCTCCCATACATGTACGGTACAGACGGTAAACTCAAGAAGCAACCGAATCTGATACATGCAACACGCGAAATATCCCTTGATGCGCAGGGACCCCGAAGCGATCACGTCAACAGCCTCACGCGTGCTTTTAAGGGGCTCATGCACCAAGCAGACACGAGAGAGCCGGTAAGGTATACAGGGAAGATAAAAACAAGCCCTGCCGATGTGGTAAGTTTTCATCAAACATCGAGACCTAGACTGGGCTTAACAGTCTTCCGTCGCTTAGATATCATGGAGTGGATGTAAGGACTCTCAAACGAGTGCGGACACCTATGAGGCTGGAAAAGCTACCGGTGCAATGAGCTATGTATGTTCGCTTTGTCAACCTTACTGTGGTTTGTCCTTAATTTTCGCTACAGGCCTTTATGAAGGCACTAAGTATGTAATTTTTGAAACGCTGGAGTGTCACGTTTAAAAAAAATTCCATTGACAGAGGAAAATCCGAACCAGAGCTATCAAGAACTTCTCACAAGTATAAGGTAAATCTGCTACAATATGTGGCTTTTGGACATAACTTACCGCGTACATGAATGATTGCAACAGACGGATCCTTAAGAGCCAATTCAGTCAGAGGCCGCAGCTTTCAAGTTCACATCCTATTGTATGTACTTTTATTTCAAACTTGGTGAGCGACCTTTATTCACGGGTTCTTCAGGACACAAGGGTCAAGTTCATCCTCTAAGATTAATGATAATAAGTTTCTGCTTTTTATTGATATTTGTACGAGTAATTATCTTGTTAAAGATGCTGTATGGCTCTAGCTTATTTGATTTATGGTTTCGTCGAATTGGTGGCTTTCCGAATCGAACACGCTTTAAAAAGACACGATCTTCGCCCATATGATTAACCAGTCAATTGATCGGCATTAATATTGATGGTCTTTTCCGGTGGCCATACATAGTTTCTAAATCGACTTCGAATCTTACCATCCCGGTGGATAAGATTAAGTACGGATGACGAGTCGGTGGCCGTGTCAAGCTTTCGCCTTTTGCCCAAAATATCCGCATGCATGTCACGGCTCGCAATATCCGTTGCAAGTATCCTGGCAGATGCTGCACTAAACTCGGTGACCAGAAAACCCAATCAATGCCCCGTATTTCAGAATGTAAAGCACACACAACGCGTGAGGCAAAATCGATGTAGAGTTGCCCAATCGGCACAGGTGTTACAGTGTATTGGTCCTTTTCTTGTCTCAAACTTCTCGCACGTACAAATCATCTCGAAGAGCATTATATAACGCTAAAATCCAGCTTGAGCAGCAGCTCGCTCCGCCAAGCTGCCCCGCGCGGCCCACTCAATCGCCTCCTTGACCTTGCCGAACACACCACTAGCAGCATCCGTCCCAGTGTCGTCATCGTGTGTGCTTCCCCACGCGCCCCCGCCTGGTGTTTCAATCAACAGCCGGTCGCCCTTACCCATAAAAACAGTCGCTTTGCCTCCGATATTGATCTCGCGCGGTTCATTGGAAGGTGGCGTTACGTTCTCCTTGCCATCGGGGGAAGGCGAGTCGCTTTCACCAAGGAAGTCGCCGTCTTCCCTCCGTAGCTGTTTGATCCACAAGTTCCGTCCCATAGCTCCTGGTCCGCCGCCCTCGAGTCCGTACGGATGGCGCGAGCGGCGCTAAGCAAGCAAATAAGCGATCAGAACAATTATTTATAATAAAGAACGCTGAAACTGACCTCTGACAAAATTGAGACCTGTAAGGGGTGCAAAAACTCGATCTCTCTTATGACTCCTTCACCCCCGTTGTACTTTCCTTGACCCCCAGAACCCTCTCGAAGCCCGAAACGGTGAAGCAACACCGGATATCGTCTTTCGAGGATTTCCACATCTCCGATTCGTGTATTCGTTATATGCGTATGAACACCCGATGTACCGTGCCAACCAGGGCCAGCTCCAGAGCCACCTGCAATGGTCTGCAGAAAAGTTAAATGCGTTCGGCAAAAAGACAAAACTAAAGCTTAAGCGAACCTCGTAATAACCCCAACCCGTAGTAAATTTCCCATCTTTGTCTTTACCTCCAGCACCGAACGTTAGATTGCTGAGGCCGTTTAGTATCAACAATTTCGAGAATCAAAATCTTATGCGACTAACTTTGTGCATCCCTGGCTTGCGGCACAAGCATTGAAAGCCTTGAGCACAACATCGACAATGCGCTGAGAGGTAAGTACATTCCCAGCGCAAACAGCAGCGGTTGGCGAAGGTAGGAGAAGGGACTTTTTCGGGATTTTAACTTGAAGATTTCATGAGTAAACTTGGGCTGTATAGCATGACTTTAATCGTACTCGTCAATGGAACAAGACAGCCAGCGTTGAGGGGGATGTCACTATCAAGCATGGCGCGCATGCAGTAAATGACGGCGGAATGCACAACTGGAGTTGGTGTATTTAGATTATTGCGCACTTCGGGTCCCGTCCCTTCAAAGTCAAGAACAGCGGAGCCCTCCTCTGTGTTAATATCCACACGCAGTTGGATCTGCATCATATCCACATTAGTATCGTGTATTTCTTCTTGAATGCACAGCGCACCGGCGACCCGTCATCCAAATAGTCAATGGCAGTAAGAACTTTAGTGTTTGCACGCTCAGCTACCTCCCTCAATAGATTTCTGACCGACATCTCCGCATTCGCGCGAATATGGTACATGTATTTCTGCACGGTCCCCAGACCATATTCATCGACCATCGCGCGGATGAGTTGTATGCCTTTATGGTTTGCGGCTATTTGTGCTTTCAAGTCGCTCTCCACGTCCTTAATGTTCCTGCATCCCGAGCTTCCTGGATAGCGCCCGGGTATCTCTACCATCCTTTCGACTAGGCCCTCTCGGTCGAAAATGCCTCCACTGACTATTTTGAAACTCACAATCTCTGCGCCTTCTTCGAAGATGTTGGTCGAGGTCGGCGGCATAGATCCAGGGAGTATACCACCAACGTCAGCGTGGTGTCCGCGGGAGGCTACAAAGAAAATAATTTCGCTAGGATCATCGGGAGAAAACACGGGGGTTATAATTGTTATGTCCGGCAGATGGCTAATAATATACGTCAGATCATGTACACAATACAGCAAGATCGAGAAACGCACGAGCCTCCTGCACGAGGCGAGTTCGTCATTAGCACGTCCCCATCCCTAAGGCTCTTTCCGTGTAAATTCATCTGGTATTGGACCGCGCTGGCAATGAGGTCTCAGTCAGCTTCTCCGCCGATCACAAACGCTCGTCTTCGTACAAACTCATGGCACCCAGATGAATCGGAATGAACGGTGCATTGGCAACCAAATCTCCGTCGGGGGCAAAGAGTGCGCAAGAGAAGTCAAGCCTTTCCTTGATGTTCGTGCTGATAGATGTTTGTTGTAGGGACCTGCCCATAGCCTCTGCGACGCTCATGAAGCGGTTTGCAAACAAAGTAAGCATGATCGGGTCAGGACCATTGCTCGCACTCGTAGCTGATGTATTCGCCATGTTTGTAGTCTCGGAGTCGGGAATTGAAGACGGTGTGGACACTTGAAGACGGCTCAAGAGCTTTATACGCGTGTATTCGTGACACCGGAATCGCTCTTCCGTGTGGATTCCGTTTAACAACTACGCAAAGATTTAGTGTGAAGACAACGCGTCCTTAGACTTGTTTTGTGCTGACGAGGGTGGAAGAGTAGAGTAGATACAGGTCCGAGTTACCAGTACTGAGATAAGCCCAAAATAGTCCTGTGTCTCTCCTCTCATCTTCCGCAGACGTCATTTATATCATATACATATATATCCGTTTATACACATTATCACAAGGGCAAGCCGGAAAAGGGCAGAATAACAAGTCGTTCCGGATCCCACTTTGAATATGCGCAAGTCAAGTGTCAGTGCAATCCATTTATGCTGATAGATAGAGGCTTGGAGGCCACTGACCACGCCGTCGGTGTAGTAGATGTCCTTCTCAATAATCTTCTTCACCTCGTCGAGCGACGACGCCTGATAAATCATCATCGACCCAACCATATTCTGCGGGGCATCAGGGGAGACAATCGATTCGGGGCTCAGTACTGCTCTGCCGAATTCTGCGGTGCGTTCGCACCACGCGGTGGTCAGTCGAAGTGCACATACGCAAACGTCGACAGACGAAACTCAACTGAGTACGCCACCCTCGACCAGACCCTTCGCATTCGCCAAGTGCTTCTCGCGGACAGACAGACGTCGTTGGAGTGCACCATCGTCTGACTTGTCGGGTGCATAGACCATGAACTGGAAGACGGGTGACGCCGCGGCAGACATCGTTCGATGACGGTTGTAAAACAAAGAGTGTGCAGCTGATCGCCCAGCGGTCTTGTAACAGGAATATTTAACGGTGGTAGCTGTCCCCGTCCGCAGACCGTTGATAATCGGACGCAACATTTGCCGATGAGTCAACGGGTCCTGGGGAACTTGAAGGCACGGGACGTATACTCATTATAATGGGCGATTAACTCCGAATAAGTTACCCAGAGTTATGTACACGGTTGTGTAGAAGAACCTTTTACCCATGTTATCAGGAGATGTTCGGGCCGTCGCGGAGCCGTAATACGCCATACACGATCCGGATCAACCCATCGGGCCGAAATACATCCAGCTTAGAATTCGCAACCAAACTTGTGCTGCTTTGCATGGAACCAGTGGTAATCCATGTTGTTATGTTTAATGCAAGCAGACGAAACCGTTACGAGCTTGGAGTTCTCCAAACTCAGGCATACTATTGCAACGGCGCCGCAGCAATTCAGAATCCCGACAGTAAGTCTTAACCGTCACTATTATTGGGATTTTTAGAACATTATTAATCCTCACCACAGACTTGCTGAGAATACGTGATGCTGAAGAACGGGGGAGTGGTCAGGGATTCCCTTTAAGAAATAGTCTCGAACGCGGAGCCAGGAGGCAGCATAATGATAGAGCAAGCCCAAAGTACCGCAGCAGATAAGTAAGCCCATGAATAACGTTGGGGGCGGGAAGGACGAGGCGATGTCAAGAAGGCCCGGTCCCGGCGGTGGTCCCAACGGTGACAACATAATTTTTGAGAAGCACAGCGGAGGAGAAAATCTCTTCTGAGAGTCCTCCTTTTTATGTTCGGACAAATGTCTAATCGGTTATTGGCGCGCCCCCTTCCCTGCCGATGGCGGATTTGCAGTGCAACGTACGTTCTCATATGTATTAGTATTGTCGACTTGATTATCGTTGAGCAAGGAGGGATGTACCTCAGGCTGCCAGCAAGCAAATGATGCATGAAGGGGTCGGGGCTCCAAAACGCAAGTCTCACTCTCCACTAATTAATCTTGTAACAAGTATTGATGAGGCCGCCCTAGTTCCGAGCAGTCAACCGCAGTACTACGGAAAAACAGGCTCGCGGTCGGCATACCCAAAACGAACGTCTGGCGCGTCCGAGTCGAGGGGCTGGCTACATCAACGCTGTAGATGCCTCAACCCGTCGAGAGTGTAGTCAGCTTTTACCGACATGCGGCGCGTGCCGGCGAGTGCTTCCAGCGCACCAAGGGGCAGTTTATCGGCATTAAATCCCGTCCCTAAAACTCATAGTAGGAATGACTCGGTACAGTAGCCATGATCTAACATGTATCTATTTCTAGTGGATTGTCATTAAAGTCAATAATGTACATTATGAACGTGTGCCGATCCATTCGAACTGTTTAGTTAGTTGGCAACAAGTAGCACACGCGTATCTCCCCCCACCTTGGCTGACGCCACAAGAATACATAAGTCGAAGAACTACTACCTCCATGCAGCGGGCTCACTCCCCCTTCTTCGCCTCTGCCTGCGTTCGAAGCGCTACCTCCTCCGCTCGTCGACGAGCCTCTCTGCGCTCGCGACCCCGTGTGATCATCTCTTTCGGTTCGCTTTCCGTAAAGAGATACTTGCACACAACCTCAACGAGCCAGCAGCCTGCGAAGTCCGCAACCATTATCCCCGTTAAGCGTACCTTGAACTGGAGTATGTCAGTACCAGGAAGTCACAAAGCGGAAAGCGAAGCACTAACGAAAGTCTGCATCTCAACGATCTGCAGCCAGCGTGAAAACTCAGGTATGAAGTCCGTAGCACCGGAGAACGCGACTGCGCTCGCGCCGACAAGTCCATAATATAACGCGGAGTTCTCCCGAATGCCCTCCCTAAATGGTCGGCCCTGAATCAAATATTAGCAATTATATCAATTCGCCCATACGAAACATGAAGCTTACCTGGAAGTTTATAGCGAAGGTCGAGACCTGTTGGGATAAACCAAGGAGGTAGATGGCAGTGTTCAACAAGTTCGGCTCAAATTTGGCTTCAAGGTCGATGGGGCCTCGACTTTTAGATGAAGGATGGAAGTAATAGCACTAGTCAGTAACTTCGAAACAATTGCAAAGAAAAGCCAGGAACACGCACTCCTCGTTCGCATTCGACAGTGTGGTGATATAAACGAGTGACGCAATGTGGACAGCAAACTGGATCAAAATCGAGAGAAACACGTAAAGGTTGAAGATGTTCCCCAGCGGACGCTCGCGAGACAGCTTCTCCACAGGCTGCCGGCACAATATGACATCAAAATACAATCATCAAAAGGATGAAGTCCGCACTGACCTTCGCTCGCGAAATACACAGGAAGCAGACAGACATGAGCATGCCCGTGATCGTAACCTGATAGTCGCCATACTTGATGCCGTCGAGATACTGTACACTCAGTGCATACGCGGAGATCAGACAGTTCAGGGCAAGGATTTTGTACATCTGAACCGTTGCAACGAGAGTGCAGCGACCTTGCCGAATAATATGAGCGACTAAAAAAGAAAATGTTAGACATACTTGCTTTTAATAACAAGAATGCGAATGAACGTACTACTGCTAACACTCGACAACTTCGACGTAAACGGCGCCGCGCATGAAGCGTCGCCAAGCTTGATCTTCGGGACGTCGTCATCTGCTTCCATGTCTGCGAGGCTGTTCGTTATCGAATTCAAATCGAACTTCGAAGATCGAAGCGTGTCAGTAAGAGGATTTCCCAGACACCCTAATAAAGTAAGATCTAACCTTCTCCATGGGGTTCTGCTGTCTTGCCGAGCGTTGCTGAGACGCGGCCTTCGCATGCGCCTCAACAACATCAGGGAACGCAGCTGCAATTGCTGGTGGAACAGGTGGGGGCGGCTGGTTGAATCGCGCGCTCATCTTGAGCTGCGTCTCGTACACCTTCTTAACGCGTTCCAGTCTCTGATGTTCAGCAATCTTCTGTAGATCCTCTGGTGTACCGTCGAGCAATGCAACACCAACGTGTGCGTGCTTGAGAGCACCAACGTCGTTCGTGCCATCGCCTGCCATAAGAGTAAGGTACCCAAGCGTCTTCAGCGACGTAAGAACAAGTTCCTTCTGCGCAGGTGACACTCGTGCGTATACCCAGGTGTGCTGCATGAGCGCTGCCCAGGATGGTCGCCCTTCAAATTGCCTAAGTGCCGCACCAGTGACGCAGATGTCGTATTCATCAAGCAAAGCTTGATCAAGTGGTACGGTGGGATCTACGGGGATTATCTTTGATTCATCGACAGTACGCCATTCCAGGTCTGAAGGTCGAGGTGAATAATGTAGATTCACGATAGTAAGTTAGGCTTCTCACCCGCATCGTGCTTTGGATTCTCCTTCAGATCGAGAATAAGAGCTTCACGATCTACTATCTCAACATCACGCGCAACGTGCACCGCAGTCAACGGATTGTCACCGGTAATCATGATGCACTAATCGAAAAAGTAAGTTGATCTTAGCGAAGTAATTTTATAAGGATGAGTGAACAACTTGCTCGATGTGAGGAATCCGCAAGCATTTTCAAAGTCTCGACCGCATCTTCTTTGAGAGGGCAATGGAAAACGAGGAACCCAGCGAAGTGCAAGTCACTCTCCACTTTTTCTCGGGCCAGATGGACGATCTAAGGGCAATATGATTGGTGCACTCCTTCTGTCAAAAAGGGTTTGTCTCACCTTGTCGCCTCCGATACCTTCCATCTCCTTCCTGGCAAGCGCGAGCACTCGACTTCCGCGTCGCGTGAAGTACTTGTACGTCTCATCGTAAGCAGCCGGTACGTTCGCCAACATTGTCTTAACCGTTTCCGGGGCACCCTTTACGCTTACGAGTGCACGCCCGGTTCCCGCGCCACGTTGTACGGTCGACACACTCGACATTCGTTTTAGTGCAGACGAAAACTGGAAGCGTCGCCGAATGTGTAGTTCCACAGAGCCCGCACTCATGTTGGCGGCGATCGTAGAGGTAGCATTACCGTTAGCGCTAGAGGGGGCAGGAGAGACACGGTCGCCAGACAGTAGCTGCCAACCCAGTGCTTCCAGCGCTGCCTTTTCCATAGGGTCTCCAACAATCGTACCATCGTCGAGGCGTACTAGCGCATGCGCGGCAGAGAGGCACAGTGCTGTTTCCTTCCCAGTATCTTTTACATCAACAAGACGTTTGGGATCCTTCGGGTCAACACCTGCGACACCCTCGACAACAAGGCTTTCTTTAGTGAGCGTGCCTGTCTTATCAAATGCACAGACCTCGACGCGACCCGCGAAAGGAATGCGGAATGGTTCTGTACAGAAAACGGAGTGCTTCTGGAGTGCGACCAGAGAAGCGTTCACAGCCAGTGAAAGCTCCATAGGAAGCTCAGGTGGCACAACGGAAGTAACGATCATTACACAATCGAGCAAAAGCTTTGACTTCTTCAGTCCACGGGCAAGTCCTTGTTGCCAGACGTATCCGGACGCCGCAAGGGCGAAAACGAGCAGGAAAGCAATGAACAAGAAAGACTCAAGGGTATTCGCAGAAACGCGCTCTGAGGAGAAGAGCATCGTACGCACGAGTGAACCTTGTGCAGTACCGAAGCCTGTGCGCAAGACAACCGCTAAGCAGCCGCCATCCGGCGTGGCAGGCCCCCCTGTAACAGTCGCGCTACCGCTACTTGATTGCAGCACCTTCGTTCCGCCGAAGAGGACGCTATTCTTGTGTGAACCGTCAACGTCAAGACGCTCGGCGCCTTCAAAAAGTTCAATGGACTCTTTGAGCAAAGGAGTAGACTCGCCCGAGAGCATGGCCTCGTTAACAATACATGTACCACGTAGGAGAAGCAAGTCAGCAGGAACAGTTGTCCCCTCTTTGTGGGCTTGCTGGCGCGTCACGGAGACGACATCTCCAGGAAGAAGTTCGTCCGACTGAATAACACACCATTTGCCGTCGCGGTAGCACTGGATAGCGTACGGTTCAATAGACATAGAGCGAAACTCGGTTAAAGTTCTAAGACGCTGTAAAGGATTAATCAGCACTATAGACCATAAATTATGTTTGATACGAAAGTAAGCAATATGACGAAATCGCCATTTTCTATAGCTTCTAAAGGAGAATTTCTTATAAAAGAACGCGAAACCACTAATAAATCTTCGGTGTGGTAGATATCAGACACGACTATGTCGTCATCCGAAAACCCCATCACATAACACGTGGACACAGAAACGATGCCAAAACAAAATACTCACCTGCCAAACGACAGTGCACTCAAACATGACGAGCATGAAGAGCGTGAATATACTGTAGTACCAGTATTCATCGAGACACCATAGCGCGACGCAGAATATCTGGAAGACAAAGAAGGGAGCAGTTGCGTGTTCCGCAAAGAGAGTGCCAAAAGCCGGGATGGGAATATGGAACTCGTTTTTGTCGTAGAGGCTGAGTAGACTAGGAATATCGGCAGAGACGAGTCCGCGTGCATCAGGGCCTGCGGGGAGCTGGTAGTTGACGAGCGGCGGGTTCGTGGAAGACGGGTACGGGAGGGGCGCAAAGACAGGCGGATTCTCTGAGAGGAGTACGTACGTGTCCTGCTGGTACGAAAACGTGTACGTCGTTGCGTCTTCCAGCTGTACTGAAGTCTGCATCAACGACTTAAACGCCAACAAAATATTCACGCACGTCTTTCTTCCGTAAGGACACAATTTCATCCTTCCCTCTATACTGCACAGGCACGACGCGAATGCAGTTGGCAGTGCGGATATTGTCGGAGGAGCGGCAGGTAATAGCGGCGCGCGCTGCCGTGCTCCAGCGGGTGACGAGAAAGCTGAGTGCATGGCCCGCGCCGAGAGTAACGCAAGCAAGGAAAGTCCACTCCTCCGAGCGGAGCCAGTCGTCGTAGCGAACAAAGTAGGCATATGCCAGCAAGGGATATAATAACGCGAAGGGCACGCAGTAGACGTGCCTCCATAGCGGCACACGGGCGTGCAGAGACGCCACCGCGACCTCGGGCGAGTCGATACGCACCGAGCCCATCGTGCAAGCTGTTTGTTGGAGAGACGGACTACGTGTATCCCGAGAGACAATATCAGGCAGAAAATATTGATACGTGACACGGTCGTGACACACCGCACGGTGACGACCCGATCGGGTGTCCCTGGCCAGTGGCCGCAACCGGCTGTGCAAGGCTGTCTGCACCTGCAACGATAATGAAGATATACGCGTTGTCAGTGCTCGAGGCCCCGCCGTCTGCGTCGGCGACTGTGCTTGCGAATGCCCAGGATCTCTCTTCTTTCTCCTTCTACCAGCGTGGAACCGTCGGCGAGTTCCTCACATTCTTTACCCGCACTGTCGCGGAGCGCACACCTGCGGGCCAGCGTCAGAGCCTCACCGAGAACAACTATGTCTTTCATGTCTACAACCGCGGAGGAGATGAGAAGCTTGCCGGTGCGCTCATCCGTTAATGCATCGTTGCTCTATGGCTGATGCAGCCTGTCCGCAGCGGTCATGGTAACCGACGAAGAGTACCCGCGGCGTCCCGCCTTCAGCGTGCTCACCAAGGCCATCGAGACATTTTCCTCCAAGGTCTTGCGGTCGTCCTACTCTAATCCTGCGTCAATCGACTTTCCCGAGCTCAAGAGCTATCTCACGGAGTATCAGGACCCGCGCAACGCGGACGCGATCATGCGCGTCCAGCAGGAGCTCGATGAGACCAAGGTTATTCTTCACCAAACCATCGAGTCCGTCCTCGCTCGCGGGGAGAAACTCGATGATCTTGTTGCCCGTTCAGACGCCCTCGGCGCGTCGAGCAAGCGTTTCTACCAGACTGCAAAGAAGGTACGTCGCTTGTCCATGATTATCGCTATACGTACTAATTCGCATTTAGCAAAATTCATGCTGTGTGGTCATGTAGTTGACTCTGGATACGTGTACACGCTCCCGGTGCCCATGCGCTTGTTTAGAAGACGTTGCGTTTTTTTGGATTCTCCCGATATCCCCCCATAAGCTTCATACTGTATTATACGTATTACGAGATCGCTGCATAATGATCGTCTTTCCTAGGCATGGTGCAATTGCTCTCGCATACGCCGTCGTTCATTTACTAGAGTATCCACATCGACCATCGTCATATCACACATGCAGGGAACTTGAGGCCTGAATCCATAAGCACGGTTTGCCGAATTTCTGGCCCGAGTATTTATTGGACCAGGTTATAATTATGCGACCGTGCGGGATCAAAAGGTCCGAGTCGTAATGCAACAAATTCGTCACTTCTGATCCATCGGTTGCTACAAGTTCCGTATTTACTCGGCCCTATTGGTATAAGCCACACATTTCTTCCATTGGTAGGATACACAGGATGAGTCGATATGCGGCACAAGCTGCCCGCTTAAACTTGAAAGGCTAGCATTCAACTCACTTAATACCTCAAGTCACCTGGCTGACGCCAATTGGCCCTATTGTTGTATTGGATTTGCCGAAGTCCATGGTGACTACGCCATTCGCCATCACAGACTGACAATGCGTAAACGGGAGGACGACGCCTGCCTTTCAAGGTATCCATTGGAGAATGTTCTGTTACCTGAGGCCTTGTCTCTTGCTAACGTTGCTCTCCGATATCGTTGGGGATTTCGGCATGTGCGGTAACCACCTCAGTCGATTCGGCCTCCTTCCAGACGTCAAGAAGGCAGTTCCCTCTTTTTTTTCTAAACTTGTGGCCCATCAAACCGTTAAGTCAACGCCCGTTCAACGAGAATACACCAGTTGATTTACTCGGTTTTGAGGACTGTTTCTATTTGATGACAGCTTCTGGATCGCACCGGCTCCGAGTCGTTTGTTCCCTAACGGAAGGCCATCGAAAGATATTTTAAACAAGCGGTTCAATAACCTATGCATTTATCAAGTCATCAGATCTTGCTTTATGGTTTGGTCTTGAATTTCGCATACGCCCAAGTATAACTCCGTGCTGCATATCCGGTCGTGATCGTGGAGTCCCTCGAGACTTAAACAACCGGATCCAAGGGAAGAGCTTAGAACAAACGTTGTGAAAAATTACTCCCTTTTTTCCATACTAAATGGTCTTTGGTACATCATGAACATAGCCCCATCCTACTTGAAAGAGTTGGCAGAATTCGGCGAGTCAATTGCGTGAGCGGAGAATCGACTCGGAGCAAAAATATATATGTCTCAATTTGCGTGAACTGCGAGGGTTGCGGTAGGATACTATATCGCTTGCGAAATGATGAGAGACGCGATTTAAGTTGCGCTGGCAGAATCCGAGTACGAAACCCGCGAAGAGTGACAAAGGCACGCAGTATGTCACGAACGTGATATTTTTAAAACTTCTGACTGCATCATCAAACCTTGTACTATTCATACGCGTGAGTGATCTCAACGGACGAAGGGACGATAGAAGCGCCAGTTACTCCGGACCTTATTAGCAGGAGGTTTGCTCGTCTGCAAAAGGCACACTCTGTTTTAAACCTTCCTTTTTGCAGGGGAGAGGAATATACTATCTTACGGAGCGTTAATATTCTCTTCAGGACGACACCGCCACACCTCGTTTGCAAACACTGATGGCACGTGGAATAATTTTCATCGGTTCCCCATTCATGTAAGTGCCTAGTTCTGCTGGCAACTACATTCTCTACGTGCGCTCGCCATCAAACATATAAAGGCGCAGCGCAAGAGGGTAGTTTTTTGGAGATACCCAATCCCGATTTTCGTGGCCCCGGTTATTCTCTGGCTTCTCCAAGGGGTAGGACATCTTTCGGTCTACTCTAGGCGTCCGCAATAATGTACACTGTCGACGTCCGCCTCACACATTTCATACCTGGCCTCCTCGTGCCCATTTCCTCATACCCGGTACTCATCGCAGCCCTACTTCTTCTTTTCGTCTCCATCTATACCCTCACGTTTACCGCGGCTCCAGCCTACCGCAAACCATGCGCGCTGCTTCGCCTCGCTCTCGCACCCCCCACCATGGTCTTATTTTGGAACTTTGGATTTAATCTGTCCTACAACCCTCCTGGAGCACAAGTTGCTGTTGGAATGGTTGTTGTTGCTCTCTATGGCATCATGCGCGTGCTTGACGCGAGCGTCATAACATTACTCGACGCTCGCCCGTCTCAATGGATACTTTCGGAAAATGGAAAGCCTCTACCTCTCCCAAGTAACACTAAGGAACGCCTCGCCTACACCCTTGACCTATTAATGTCCCTACGCGGAACAAGTTGGTTCGCCAATCATCATTGGGAATGGGCACCGAAGGCGCTCGTTCACACACCGACAGCGCAAATATCACGCCGCGTCTTTCTTAGGAAGTCGGCAATATCCCTTTTCGGCCAATATCTGCTCATGGATAGCCTTGACACTCTCAATAAGTCCCGCATCTGGAATACAGATACAACCCAACGCCATCCGATTACCACCCTTCCCATTCCCGCGCAGCTCGTATTCTCGCTATCCGTCTGCACGGGAACCATGCTCTCTATCACAATCATGCACACAGTAGTCGCAAGTGCCGCGGTTGCCCTCGGCTCTGCGCCTTCAAGCTGGCCCCCGATGTTCGACAGGCCTTTTGCTGCACGTAGCCTCGCGGACTTCTGGGCTCGCCGCTGGCACTCTATTTTCCGGCGTATATTTTCGCGTCTATCCCTTCTCGTCCTCCTTCCAATCCCCACAGTCTATATTCAAACGCGCATCGCCGTGCGTGCACTCGGCATTTTTTTGCTATCTGCGACTCTACATATCTCGCTTATGTATCGTCTTGAGCTCGTCCAGCCATCAGGCTCCCTCTTGCAAACTGTTTTGGACCGTTCTATTCTCGCATTTTTCCTTGCACAGCCCCTTGGCCTCGCGTTGGAGGCGCTCCTTGTGACGCCCCTCGCGCAGACCGTACTTCCCAACGGCAAATGGGTAGATGCGGTGACGCGAACTTGGGCGTGGTGCTTCCTGTTATGGGCGGGGAGGTTTTGGAGTGATGTATGGGTGCGCCGCGGGATGTGGGGCGAGAACGAACACGTTGTTGGATATAGTATCGTGAGGGGACTTTTGTGGGGGAAGTGGCGGGTCTAGATTGGGAGCAAGACGATACTTGGCTACGACTTAATCACTATTTTATCCGTCCGATCTCAAACTCTTGGTGCAATTTGCTAATTTGAGCTTATAGAAGGCATCACGCTCACCGGAACCCTGCAAGGAGCGACTTTGTCATTTACATCGCGCGCAATTCAATACAGTCATTCCGAAAGCTTTAAGTACAGATTTATTATTGAGCCAGAGACACGGCAAGTCATAGTATATCTTCAAACTCGTACAATATGCTCGTGGAGTACACATTACAATACAATGGGGTATCCAATATGGTCATCATTTGGACAGTGACTCGTGCGTTCACTTGTTCAGCTCGGCGGCCCGTGCGTTCAACTCATCGCGACCCTGTGTAGAAAATTTGCGTAAGTACAGGGCAAAAAGCAGGCGAAAGCAGGGTGCGCACTGTAGGTGGTGGGATGTTTTGTTGCATCTCTGCATTCGGGATGACAGGACCTGGCGTGTTGTGCACGGCCGACGCAGGGTCACGGGCTGTAGCAAGACCACCACCGGACTGCGGACCATTGAGGTCGGCAGGGTCGTTCGTCTTCTAGGTAATCAAATGTCCGCATTAGACAACCGATATATGGAAAGTAAATCGACATACTGCTGGATGCGGTTGGATGGAAAATTGCTGCTCCCCGCTCTTGGGACTTTTCGGGCCAGATGAACGGCGTCGCATTGTCTTTTCCTTGATCTTGTTGAAAATGCTGGACATCGAAGTAGTTGTGGAGATGAAAAATGTGGTCTGCGTGGTGGGGGAAGGTGAGACAGGCGTGCGATGGGGATTGCCCTAGAGCTCTGGTTGTTGACTACTTATATGCATACAGGCACACTGCGGACGCAGCCAACTCCCCGCTTTGACGTCATATCCAAAGCACGTGGTGTCCTTCCACAGTTAATTGCGGGAAGACACGGAAAGCTATTTATTGACGGAGGGTGACTCAGAACTGCATTGGGATTTACTTAGGTATGATAGTACAAAATACAAAGAAAATTATAGCCAGAGTCTTTATGACAGATGTACATGCGTGCGGACGCCTTGGACTACTTCGCAAGCATCATCTGGAAAAGTTCGGATCAGTGAAAAGGCTTCACGGGCTTGGATATGTAATCTCACCTTCACGAACTCTGCATATTAAAATATATTATAATCATGCAATAAGATAGAAGTGTAGACAAACACGCACCCTCATAGTTGATTTGGCCATCACCGTCGACGTCTGCTTCACGAATCATTTCCTCTACCTCGTTCTCCGTCAGGCGCTCGCCTTTCCTCATGTTTCAGCCGGTATGTCTTAAGACTTCCGAATAATGGACTCACCAAGGTTGGTCATGACGTGCTTCAACTCCGTTGAGCTGATGTACCCATTGTTGTCGCGATCGAATACCTTGAACGCCTCCTTGATCTCCTCTTCACTGTCCGTGTCGCGCATCTTACGCGCCATCATCGTCAAAAATTCGGGGAAATCGATCGTCCCATTC
Organism: Coniferiporia sulphurascens; assembly: GCA_002794785.1. Lineage (NCBI taxonomy): Eukaryota > Fungi > Basidiomycota > Agaricomycetes > Hymenochaetales > Hymenochaetaceae > Coniferiporia > Coniferiporia sulphurascens. The sequence continues at coordinate 893,901 of NBBA01000007.1, read as the reverse complement.
CCGTCTGCGTCAACCTCGTTGATCATGTCTTGCAGCTCCGCCTCTGTCGGATTTTGACCGAGTGAGCGCATTACCGTGCCGAGCTCTTTCGTGGTGATCGTGCCATCGCCATCTGAGTATATGCGAGTGAATCGGCTCATCAGTACAATCGCATCTCCAAAGAATGGACACCCACCTTTGTCGAATAGCGAAAACGCCTCCTTAAACTCTGATCACTGTCAATGTCTCATACCACAATTGAGAATGAATCCCATTTCGTCTCACCAGAAATTTGCTCTGTTTAATCAATGAATGGATGTTGATCAGTAGACGTCATACGATGGGAAAAGCACATGGTCCCAAACACGGTGCGTGTATGCGCTATCGGTGCGCATACCGAGCCGGCTCCAGGACCATTTTCTCAGAAATTTGTAAAAGAAGCGTACCCTCTGACTGTTAACCCATCCCATGCAGAGTGCAGCGCAGAAAAAAAAACGGAGATGTAAATTATTAGCGTTGATTCAGCGTCGACAGACACGTATCGAACCACTTACCAGTGTGTCGGCCATATTGCTATTAATCCGCTGATTAGTAAAAGCTAGGAAATGTAGTCGGGTAAAACTGACGTCTGGTAAGGGATGAAAGTCGGGTTGATGGAGGTGGAGAGGAGAAGTAGGGGGGGCGATGGTAGGGCAAGGGCAAGACCAGTGATGGTTACGCTGGTGAGGGGAACACGATCAGCGATCTCGGGCATCTCCGCCCGCTGCTACGCCTCCAAGGGTTTGCCACTTATTCTGTACGCTGGGCGTTATTTGGGTCGGCCCATATCAATCTCCGATATTTTACCCTCATTGAAAGGCGGCGCCGTCTGGAGGGCTGTAGCTACAGTTACGAATCGGTCAACCCTACGCAACGTTATCATTTTGTGCGACACTAACACCCTTTACCCGCCCGTAATTTCTCCACTAAAATTAACATCGTGATTGTACCACCATGTATTCGCTGAGTTCTGCATCCCACATAGAACGTTTCTGTCTCCATGACGAACTACGAGTGGGGAAGCCTATCACAGATTTTGTTGGTGAGTGGATCGAATGTGCACATCTATACATACTACGGACACGGCCTCATGACCGGCACTTGTACCAACTGTGATTCTACAGTGTGTATGGTTCGCGCACTGTTGGGTCACTAACGACTTCCTTAAACCCTCCGAAGGTGATTACGTTGTAGTTACAGGCAAAAGGAAGATTACTTCTGATTCATTTTCCCTGGACGTTTCTTCCCTCCTCGTACGTCTTATAAGCTGAATCGCCATATGACCAGCTGCAGGTTGACAGAGCGTAAAAATACGTGACATTCGTAACTAATAATACCGAACCCCGAGCTTCGGGTTTCGAGTGATTCAAAGGAAAGACTAAAGGCAGAAAAAATAGACAGAAAATAGACAAATACGCTCCCAGGCAGTTACAATAAGATCTCCCGGACCCATCCCACCCAAATCTATCCTAACCTTCACTTATTGCTCGAGTACACCCGCCAATAGAGGGTATACCTCTGCGCATAATATGCACGGTACAACAGACACGTACAAAAATGCATTCCTCTCAAAACACTTCGGAATTAGGAGCATTTGAGCATCCTTGTTCATTCCCATTCTCATATCCACCATAAGTAAACCCTCATCGCTACTCAGCCGGAACCCAGAGTCCAACAGACAAATGGCTGCCGTAACCATCTATAAGACCATCCAAAGGTACGAACCGTTTAATCCCACTCCTCCTCATCGTCCTCGTCATCACTGTCCCCAAGTTTCTTGTTCCGCTGGTTTAGCGCAGCCGCAAGGGCTGCTGCTAAATCGCCTCCGCCGCTCGCTGATGCTTCCTCTGCAGCAACCGCGCTGGCGCCAGCAGCTGGTGGGGCGGGTGCGGGCTCGCCCGCGACACGTCCAGCCCCGGGTGGTGGATTTTCGCGCGGGCCGCCCGTCTTGCGTAGTGCATGGATACCTTTCCCCTGTATCGACTCGAGTAACGCCGAGCGACCCGCCGGTGCGGAAGCAGGAGGTCCAGTGCTAGCTGGTGGAGGAGGTGGCGGGGGAGGGGCACCTCCTGGTGGCGGAGGCGGCGGAGGGGGTGCACCGCTAGGCGGCGGCGGCGGTGGTGGTGGGGGTGACGGAACACCCATAGAAGGCGGGGGAGGAGGAGGGGGAGGGGGCGGGGGTGCACTACTCGTGCTGGGGCCCGGGGGAGGAGGTGGAGGCGGAGGAGCTCCACCATTTGCGCTAGGTCGGCCAAGAGGGAGAGGGGGCGCAGGTGGTGCACCTGACGGACGAGATAGCGCTGGTGGGGGAGGAGGTGCGCCGCCGGGGGGTGCAGGACGTGTAGGCGGTGCAGGCGGCGCAGGTGGTGCAGGCGGCGCAGGGGGCGCCGGCGGAGCAGCCGTTGGTTTCGCTGGAGATTCCACTGGTGCCTGGACAGACGAAACAGACTCAGACTGCCCATGAGTACCTCGACGCCGAGGTGGTGGTGCGGGAGGCTTTGAACCCTTTTGTGATTTCTTGCGTGTCGAAGGCGGCGGTTGCTTCTGTGCAGCGGGTTTCTTCACAGCCGTACTCGCAGATTTAACCGGTTTCGGTTGCTGCGCATCACGCACGAAATCTTTGATGAAATCCATATTCTCCGCGATGAGGGCGGCATCGACACCGTGCTCCTCGAGCTGGTTTAGGAAGGCCATCCATGACGGATCGACGTTGTCTGAAGTAAAGCCCTTTTCCGAGTCGTAGCCCATATGCGATACATGCTTGAACGAGCCAGCTTGCGGGCCAGAAATGAGCGATTTCAGGATCTTGCCCTTTCCGCCCTTCGCCTTTTTCTTCGCGGCGTTGGCTTTCGCCTTACCTACTCGCAAATTAACAAATAAACGAACGTCAAAAGTGTGCACGTTATACCCACCAACTGCACTGCGTTTCTTCGTGACGAGCTTCAGAAACGAGCTTGCCTCACTCTCATCTGTGTATACTAATCCAATCATACAGTCCTGCAGCGTTTGATCAGTGACGCCTTCCAACGCGACGGAGATAAATCCCGTACATCACCAGCGAATGAATGAAAGAAGGGCCTGTCTTCATTGAGGATGAAGTTCTCGTATAGTTCATGTTCCCAGAGCACTCCGCGTGTGCCCTGGAGGTCGACCAGACGGAAGTAGTAGAGACCATTGTTCTTGTCTTTAACGAAGGCTAGGCCACCCTGCTCCCCAGAGAAAGTCCAAGAGCTGGGATCAGGGTGTGCGTAGTATATACGGGCGACCGTAGCCATAAGGATTTTGTTCGTCGGTGAGAGAACACTCTTGACTCTGTTCTTCTCATCGGCACTCATCGTCGACTGGAATGGCATCGCGACTGCTGATACTGCTGCGATCGCAGGCGGCGATGGGAAATAAGGCGACTAAGACAGATTGAAGAAAGAGGTAGAATAGTCGCAGGAATTTGGGTGAAGGGCAGCAGTAAGCGTGCACGCAACCGTCTCACTGCTGCACGGGTGTCCGTAGCACGAGGCGTCTAGCGTAAACCCCAGGTGTGGCCTTTTTAGGAAGGCAAAGCACCAAACACGTACCTTTTCAGTGGAAGATAATATTTATTCTAAAATGGAAATCCCGTATTTGTAGTCGACACTTTGCTCATCTTCCCGAACGAAAAAGTATAAGAAACACTTCAACTCCGGAACTACTAGTACATGAGAGAAAATTTGGTTCGAAACCTGTATAGCCGGATACAAGCGACCGATCAACTTCAGCATAGTAAGTTCAGAATTCTCAGGGCTATGGCCGCCGTCGGCCTTTTACTCGATTCCTTTCTCCAACATCGCTGAAGCAATTCCCATAGCCCGTCTCGACATTCTTCTATCGCAGGTCTCTCTGGCAGTCGATCTTCGAGGATGGCTATGATGACAGCCGACGGGTTGCCGTGATCGGGAAAAGGTATTTTACCCGTTAACATCTTTGAAGACACAGATCAGTAAGTGATACGTAGTCCGATATTTCCTTTTGTGCACAGCAACATATATTACCTCGATGCCAAACATACCAAACGCCCACATATCCGATTCTTTCGTTGCTTTGCTGTCGGAACCTTCTAACAACTCGATTGCCTTCCATCTAGCGTTGCCAGCGCCCTGCAATGACCTCGACACTTCATGTCTTTCGTGCTCATCAATCATGCGGGCTAATCCGAAGTCGCAGATAATGGGCTTGCCCTCGTCAGAGATCAGAACGTTTTGCTGCAAGCACAACATTTGAAGCGCTGGTTAAACGGGAAGTGACTGTCACCATTATTTGAACTCACCGCCTTTATATCGCCATGTACAACCCCTTTCTCATGAAGGAATGCCAAACCGGAGACAGTCCCACGAATCTGCAAAACATTTAGCCGACAGTCTAAACCACATCTTTGGGTTACTCCTACTATTGGTGCGCGTGGTACCGAACTGTTTTTTTTGCACGTATTCCAAACTGTCTTTGTTCTTCATCCAGGGAAAAACGAGGCATGCTCCAATCTTTTCTGCAACGGCAATCCCATGAAATTGCAGAATGTTGGGATGCCGAAAATTGCGACACATCATAGCTACGAGTGCCTCATTGTGGAAACGCTGCCATAGTCGAGTATTGTAGAGGAAATAATGTCTTTAGTAAGGCAGAAACAAACCCTCATACGAATTCGCTTACCTTCGAGTCTTTCATGGCAGTTTTTCCGGCAAAGTTCAGCCTCGTGCTGTGCTTGACTCGTTTTACGGCCACATTTAATCCATTACGAAGTTTTCCTTGGCGAACAAGTCCAAATCCACCTTCTCCTTCTCCTTTCTTATTACTGGAGATGGTATCCAGTTCGTCCGTAATGTCGGGGACTTCATACTTCCTGCCGCCCACTACTACTGTACAGGTCTTTTGCGTAACATTGATTTCCGAATCCATATCCGATGACGCCCCTTCGCGGATTAGACTTGCAAGAAGGTCGGACGTAATCATCGCAGCGCTCCCTGGGACCATAAGTGACCCCGAACATTTACCTGTCGAGGACCCTTCAGCGCCATCCGGCGAGCTTTCCCCAGACTCCGGTGGAAATACGACCAGGCGTGGAGGTTTTCGTTCCACAAATGAAGACGCAGAAGCTCGCTGCATTTGGTTTTTCTGGTTCGTGACTTCTACATGAAAGAAACCACATTTAACGCAGATGGTGAATGACGCAGTCAATTTGCCTACCAGCGAACAACCCCGAAGACGCCCTGAAGTCGTGTTTGGCAGGAGTGGATGAGGATTTCTTCCTTAGCGGTCGATCCCGGTCCCGGACTCGTTCTTCATCATTGCGCGCGGGATTGAACACTACTAAGTAAACATCGGAGTCAATTTGAGGAGGGCGATACTTTTCTGGAGCTCTCACCGCGTACATACTCCCGACTATTGAAAACCACATCGACATCGACGTCGGTTGCACGGGAAGAGCTACATGTTGACAAGTCTTCTGCACACTCCCTGTCGAAGTCGGGCCTCATATACTTTTGTAGCCCGATGAACTTGGTATAAAACTTATATCCTTCCTCGCCATCTCCGAAGTGAATGTCCACGACAAAAGAAGGATTCTGTATGAAGTTGTCGGTTATATTCAAGTAAAACAGGCTTGTGATTATGTGAAAATGAGATACGAACTCCCGCATCGGAAAGCATGCAGTGTCGGATTGGAACGGAGACTCGCTCCAGCTTGCTGTTCGCGTCAAGTTTACGAACCCAGACATGATTGCCCCGAAAATCGACGAGGACTAGAGATGGGCCAGTCGCGTCGTGCACAAGGGCTAGAGCGCCCGTTTCTCTCATGTTTTCGTCTCGTAGCTCGACCAGGGCGGCTGCGTAGATCTTGCGATTAGGATCAGATACTAGTAGAGCGCCCTTCACGACGTCCTTCTCGGCACGGCTGAGTGGCCGGCTGAGATGAGATGAGCTAGCCATTGTTGACATTTAGGACCTCGAGCCAGCGAGATGGGGCAAGGATTCCTCAGGTTGCAGTGCGGGGGTTTGGATACCTCGCGTTGATGTGTCGTGCAGCACACAGCGACCATGGATACTTAAAGGCTCGAAGTCGTCCTGTGACTTCGAAGACGAGTACACAGGACGCGGTCTAGGACATTCGACGTTCATAGGGTTCGATGATAAGAAGCTGCTGATACTGCGGGGCTTTCAACACGTGCACACAGGATGCCGTTTGGGGCGGTGGCAAGTGTACTAAGCCCAATATCAATTGCTATACGCGGTAGCCACTAGTACCTCCTCAGGACCGGAAAAAGCGGAATATTGCAAACAAGAGAACAACCCCTAACTCCTAGCTCAAGCCTCGAATTGTAGGAGGATATAATTAATTGGAAAATGCTCGCGCTGTTGCGAGCGGCTCTGCGATACGTAAATACTCCCATGACCGACATGCGTGCGCATATTACCACCTACAGTTCCCAATATCAAGAATATAGTCGTAATAGGGTTTCCACAAAACCCAAAGCCTTAAAGAGCGGCAGTTGATGTGGGCTTCCAGATATCGACTACTTAACTGGTGGACTGATCAGCTCAGGATTCAGAACACATCTGAATAGATGTGCAAGCCTGGGTCAAGCCTCGTAATAGTCTGCCGCCATTAGCCTTTTGCTTTGTTCAGAACTGGACACGGACTATAAAGGCTCAGACCATGGCTTACAGCTCGAGCGCAATTTCGGGAATGATTCGTTCTTGAAAATCCGGAATGTCCTTCGGATTCGCCTTTTCGTACAGTTTTTTGTACATCAGGTATTCAAGGATCTTCTCAACCACAATTCCCCTCGTAAAATCATAGATAAGCCGTAGGTACAAGTTATAGAGAGAGATAAAATAATGGTCACTGTACCTATCGTTGATTTTGCATGTGCTAGAGAGCGACTCCGTGAAGTCACCTTAAGCAAGATTGCACCGCTTAATCAATGGCAAGAAATGAAAGAAATATCGCATACTGTCGAGCATCCCCTTCAGGGTGCCACTGCCCATGACGACTTCACGTCGGACAACGAAGGAAAAGCCGTCGACGCTGACAAGCTTTACCCAGTCGTCATTTTTGTCTGAGTTCTGCATATGGTCAGTCCGAAGTCACTTGGACATCGTCCAGGAGTGCGACATGATTTCCATACCTGCATATTCGTGTCCTGCACCGTGGCGGAGGGCAGCAACTTAGGAAAGTATACTTAAGCCGTGACATAGGCGCGTTACGGAACGCGTGCGGACAGTGTCACAGTGCGGCACGTCGCCGCGTGAAGATCTAGGTTTATACCATCATCCGCCATGTCGCGTCGAGGCGGCACGTTTGGTCTTACAGCATCTCGCAGAGCGCGCGGCGGCTTCCGCGGTGGTTACCGTGGCGGCAACTCTTATAGAGGTGGTCGCGGAAGAGGAGGGCGGGGTGGCTCAAGTTCAAACGCGATCGTGTCGGTGCCGACGAAAGACGAAGAGGGTACCCAACTTGCGGAAAGGTTTGAGCGCGTTCGACTTAACGACGAAGTCGACGAGAAACTCGGATTTGCGGGGGTACAGGAAGGGCCGAGGAAAGAAGGCTGGTTGGTTAACATGCGCCCTGTGCGTCTCGCAGGTTCATGGAATGATCCCGACCATCGACTAACTATTTTCTAGACACTCGTTAAGGACCCGGATCATCCATCCGGACGGGCAGCGGTAGACTTCTATTTCATTCAGGATGACGGTAGCATGTTCAAGACCACATTCCAATACGAGCCGTACTTCTGTATATCATGCAAGGTATATAAGAAAAGCTGGCTTTTGTTCAGACCTTTCACTCAACTACTATCTCCGCAGAGTGGAACCGAAACCATTGTGGAAGAATGGCTTAACAAGAAGTACGAGGGCCTAATTTCACGAATAGTGCGCGAGCGAAAGGAAGACCTCAAACTCCCAAACCATCTCATGGGACACCGGCGCTTGTACCTTCAGCTGTGCTTCCGTAACGTATCGGATTTGCTTTCAGTCCGTCGCGAAATAGTCCCGCTGGCCGTAGAAAATGGCGCGAAGCTAAATGCTGTTGATGCCTACGCGGAAGTGGTCAATATGTCGGAGTCAGGAACTCGAGTGGAAGTGGAGACATCATGGGCGGCAGAGGCAGATGCGTTAAATGGAGTGTCCAAAAACGCAAAGGACATCGACCCGCGTGACGCCATCATAGATGCGCGTGAATTCGACGTACCGTACTACTTACGCGTCGCTATTGACAACGAAATGCGCGTAGGACTGTGGTACATGGTATCATTCGTTGCTGGTCAGCCGCAGTTCGCACAAATGGACCGCGTGAAACGTGCAGACCCCATTGTCATGGCATACGACATAGAGACGACAAAAGCGCCTCTCAAGTTTCCCGATCAAGCTATCGACCAGGTCATGATGATTTCATATATGATTGATGGTCAGGGGTATCTCATCACGAACCGTGAAATCGTCAGCGAGGACATCGAGGATTTCGAGTACACGCCAAAGGAGGGCCTCGACGGTCCATTTACAATTTTCAACGAAGCCGATGAGGCGGCGACTATAACCCGCTTCTTCCAGCACATACAAGAAGTAAAGCCAACTGTCATGGCGACTTTTAACGGCGACTTCTTTGATTTTCCTTTCCTTTGCGCGCGGGCAAAAGTGCATGGCATTGACATGTTCCTTGAAACAGGTTTCGCGATTGACTCAGAAGAAGAATTCAAGAGTCGAACATGTGTGCACATGGACTGTTTCCGATGGGTGAAACGTGATTCATATCTCCCGCAGGGCAGTCAGGGCCTGAAGGCTGTCACTACTGCAAAGCTTGGTTATGATCCCATCGAATTGGACCCCGAACTCATGACTCCGTGAGTAGGCTGTTCTACACCTGTCGAAATTTCATAATCGTAATATTCTTTCAGATATGCTATGGAGCAGCCCCAAACGTTGGCACAGTACTCTGTTTCCGATGCAGTCGCTACATATTACCTTTACATGAAATATGTCCACCCCTTTATCTTCTCGCTTTGCAACATCATCCCTCTCAATCCCGATGAGGTATTAAGGAAGGGGACAGGGACGCTATGTGAAACGTTGCTCATGGTTCGCATTGTTGTTCTGCGGAAAGGACTTTAATCTTAACTTTTTCTCTCAGGTCGAAGCATTCCGAGGCCGAATCATCATGCCGAATAGGCACGAGGACCCTCATGGGAATATGTTCGAGGGTCATTTGCTTTCGTCAGAGACTTATGTCGGTGGGCATGTCGAGGCCCTCGAGGCTGGCGTATTTAGGAGTGACATCGCAACACACTTCAAAATTGTGCCTGATGCTGCGCAGAAGGTGCATTCGCCGACTCCATGCTCTTGCGCCAACTAACTGGTTTCATATAGCTTATCGACGAACTTGACGCGGCGTTGACCTTTTGCATCGTGGATGAATTCAAGTGCTCGATGGACGATGTTGTCAATTATGAGCAAGTCAAGGGACAGATCCAATCCGCGTTGGAGCTCATGAGGGACAACCCGCTACGTTTTGATAATCCGCTCATCTATCACCTGGACGTCGCTGCTATGTATCCGAACATCATGTTGTCGAATCGACTTCAACCCGACTCGGCAGTGGACGAATCTGTCTGTGCTGTCTGCGATTATAACCGACCTGGAAAGAACTGCGACCGTCGCATGACTTGGGCGTGGCGTGGGGAGTACTTCCCCGCACAACGCGACGAGTATAATATGGTTCGACATGCACTGAACCAAGAGTCCTTTCCACCCCGACGACCTGACGGCCCTCAACGTCGCTTCACTGACCTTGCGCAGGCCGAGCAGACCGCCTTATTGCACAAACGTCTCGGCGATTACTCGAGAAAGGTTTATAAAAAGACAAAAGAGACCAGGGTTGTAAACAGGGAAACAATTATCTGTCAACGCGAAAATCCTTTCTATGTGGATACCGTGCGTCGTTTCCGTGACAGGCGCTACGAGTATAAAGGCTTGCATAAGACGTGGAAGAAAAAGCTCGACAGCATTTTAGGATCGGGTGGCTCAATAGCTGAGGTTGATGAGGCGAAGAAGATGATAGTTATATATGACTCGCTCCAGCTCGCGCACAAGTGCATCCTCAATTCATTCTATGGATATGTCATGCGCAAAGGTGCCCGTTGGCACTCAATGGAAATGGCTGGAATCACCTGTTTAACTGGTGCGACCATTATTCAGATGGCCCGTCAGCTCGTCGAACAGATTGGGCGGCCGCTTGAACTGGACACGGACGGTATCTGGTGTATGCTACCCGGAGTCTTTCCCGAGAACTTCAAATTCCAGTTAGCGAACGGAAAGTCTGTAGCGTTCTCTTATCCGTGCACGATGCTTAATCACCTCGTTCATGCGCAATTCACAAACAATCAGTATCATGACCTCGATCCCGAAACAGGCGAATACAAAGTTCACAGCGAGAACTCCATATTTTTTGAATTGGACGGGCCATACAGAGCAATGATCCTTCCATCATCTAAAGAAGAGGATAAACTTCTAAAGAAACGCTACGCAGTCTTCAATGATGATGGTTCTCTCGCAGAGCTCAAAGGCTTTGAGGTCAAGCGACGTGGTGAATTGCAGCTGATTAAAATCTTCCAATCGCAAATCTTCGAGAAGTTCTTGTTGGGGAAGACTACACAGGAATGTTATGCTGCTGTCGCTGAAATCGCCGATCGCTGGCTCGATGTTTTGTTCAGTAAAGCGGAAAGCCTTAGCGATGATGAACTCGTCGAGCTGATTGCGGAGAACCGAAGCATGTCGAAGACTTTAGCAGAATATGCCGGACAAAAGTCCACCTCGATCAGCACGGCAAAGCGTCTCGCAGAGTTCTTGGGTAATCAAATGGTTAAAGACAAGGGCTTGGCATGCAAGTTTATCATCTCCGCGAAGCCCATAGGTGCTCCGGTAACGGAGCGTGCGGTTCCTGTTGCTATATTTTCCGCTGAGGAAAGTGTCAAACGAACATACCTGCGAAAGTGGCTGAAGGATAACAGTTTGGCGACCTTTGACCTCAGGTCTATTCTTGATTGGGAATATTACATCGAGCGCTTGGGTTCGGTCATCCAAAAGCTCATCACTATTCCTGCTGCCATGCAAAAAGTTGCCAATCCCGTTCCGCGCATTCGCCATCCGGACTGGCTCCATCGTCGTGTAGCTGCTCTTGACGATAAATTCAAGCAGCACAAAGTCACAGACTTTTTCAAGAAGGCCCTTTCCTTGGAGGATTCTCAGACGCAGGCCCCGTCGCTCCGGGACCTCGAGGACCTTGAAGACCCCGATCGACCTGAGCGTCCTCGAATAACGGTAACAAAAAGGGCGGGGAAAAAGCGCACTGAGGAGGATAACGCCAAAGAACCCCCTGCTAAGTTGCCTGATCCGTATAAAAACTATTCGAAATGGTTAAAGGCCGTTAGAGTACGCTGGAGGGCTCGCTTGCAGGCTCTAGCTGAAGAAACTTCCGGGACAGCCGTCCCTGCAATGTTCCGAGGCGTCAAGGCTCCCGTTACGCGTCATTGGGATATTGTACAAATTCGGCCAAATAGCCGGGGACGCTTTACGATGTGGCTGTACGTTAACTCTGACCTTATTCCTGTGACCCTTCGCATTCCGCGGGAGTTCTATCTGAACTTCAAGACACCCCCCAAAGGAGATGAATATGAGGAGCATTACACACGTGAACGAGTGATCCGGACGCTTCCCCGCGATCGCCAATGCTTGCATTTATACAAGTACTCGATGCCTGAAGAGACGTTTCTCCAAGGCGAATCTTATTTCACAAACGAGATCAATAATCCAAATGTAGATGGTGCATATGAGCTTCAGGTGGGTGGTATGACATATACTATCATTCCTAAATTTACATTTGTATCAAGGTACCTCTTGTCGTTCGCGCACTCCTGAAACTGGGAACGACGTGTACGACGGACGAGAAAGGCTTGACTCTCAACCGAGCCCGCGATGACGGAATTGATCTATCCCAGCTAGATCGTTCGGTACCGTTCCCGATGCGGAAGTCATATCTCAGCAAGCCCTTAAAGTACATTTTCCTTTACCATGCAGTTGCGCCCTCTGCACCCGTCCACGTTTATGCTTTATTTCTTCCAAGCGGGTCGGTGAAACTACATGTCGTTGACCCTGCAACTCGCCGCCAACCCATCCCGAGATTCGAGTCTCTCTTCGGCGAAATGATAATGAAGAAACGGGCTGAATTGGAAAAATTGGACACTTATTCGTACCCCGATGAGCTCCAGTCATCGACGGACTACCATAGCAACGAAGCAACTGCTCTTAAAGCCATTTCCCGAGAGCTGGGGCTTCTGGAAAACAAGTCTCTTACAATTGTCTTGTCTTCCGCGAAGGACCTCGTTTATTTCAGCAGTATGGTTCCTAAACTCAATAAATTCCCCGTGCTTCGTATGCCTTCAACAAAGGCTGGCCACTCACTTGATGTTTTCCCTTGGCAAAGTATCGTCGCGAAGAAAATGCTATCTCGGTACTTATTGCTGGCTCCCTGGCTTCGGCGGACGATCGTTCAAGCAGCATATTACGACGTGCCTATTGGGCATGTAGAGGATGACCAGCCTTTATCATTCTGCGACATTGAATTTGCCCGTCGGCTTGTCGCTCAAGACATGGTACTTTGGTGGTCAGCAGGGGAGCGACCTGACCTTGGGGGATTCGAGGATGACATGCCTCCCACGGAAGAGCTCGTCAATCCTGAATTCTTGACACCTGGTCTCTATTCGAACGTTTGTCTTTCGGTGCAAGTACGTAATCTCGCGATCGATGCGGTGTTGCAATCCGCCCTTGTGAACGAGCTGGAAGGTAGCGGGGGGACAACCGCGTTTGACTCGACATCTCACACTCTAAATGATTACTCTAATGGCGACGCTGCGCAGCCAATGGTGACTCTCGGCGACTCGAATCTTTCACCACAAACATTTTCGATACTGAAGCAAATGGTGCGGGCGTGGCTTTTGGATAAGGCCCGAGATTCAAGCTGCTGCTGCTCCGTGACGCTGGATCATTTTTGGCGCTGGGTGAGCTCGAGTGCTGCTTGTATGTACGAGCCAAGTATCCAGCGGTTCGTGCACGGACTCATGCGTAAAACATTCATACAACTGCTGGCAGAGTTCAAACGCCTTGGTTCCAATGTTGTATACGCTGACTTCTCACGCATCGTCTTGGTTACTTCCAAACCCCCAGGAACGGCTCACGCCTACGCAACCTACATTACAACAGCAGTGACCTCACACGATTTGTTCAAACATATTTATCTTCGAACGGATCGATTCTACGACTTCTTGCTGTACATGGATTCCGCGAATCACGGTGCCGTCGTTTGCGAGGACCCTCTAACTTTGGAACCCCCAAACCAACTCTCGATCTTGTCCAACTGGAACATTAGAAAATTCCTCCCACCTGCTGTACAAGATCATTTCCGGAACGTCGTGCGTTACTTTATAACGCAGATGGTGAAAATAAGGCGTGAGGTCGATGAGAACACAAAGACACCTCTTCGCGTCATCCAGAACCTTGGTCCGGATGCGACGCAACGAGACGCGGGAAAGCTTAAGGAGATAGATGAATCAAAGATTTTCATTGCGCAGAAACTCACTCGTAGAATGCTGCAGGCCGTATCGTCAATCCAGGAGGATCACAAAAGGTCGATTATGGAAGGGGGTCAGTCGACAGGGTTCTCGTTCCCAGTCCTTCCAGGATCCTATCTACACATGACCGATCCAGCACTCGAATTCGTCAAGTTTACCTGTTCTGTCTTCGGGCTCGCGCAGGACTACCAAATCGAGATTGGACTCCTCAAACGGAATCTTCTCGAGCTTGTTGGCGTACGAGAATTTTCAGATCAAGCCATTTTCAGAAATCCGTGTGATCCGCTCAAGCTGTCGATGGTGACTTGCAGGTATTGCGATCACATCCGCGACTTCGACTTTTGCAGGGATGATGAACTTCTTCCTACTTCTCTGGAGCAAGCTCGCTGGTACTGTCCAGAGTGCGATGGCGAATACGACCGCATGGCTATTGAATTCGCTCTCATTCAAGTCTTGCATCGTCTTGAGCGTAATTTCACACAGCAGGACCTTCGGTGTTCGAGGTGTAAACAACTACAGTCGGACAGTGTGTCCCGGCATTGTGAATGTTCCGGAAGCTACAACTTGACAATCGGGAAGGCCGACGTCCGTCGAAAGCTGCGCACAATAATCAATGTCGCAATTACTCACAATCTGAGCAGGCTGAAGGTAAGATTCAGGTTTTATATTACATTAAGTTAAAAACTAAGTCGGTCCTCCCTCGGTAGGAATGTGCTCAGATAATGTACGGAAACTGGTAGCCGCCAACTAATCAGCTATTCTCGACTTCCTCCGGGGCACGTAACTTATCAAATTGAATGTAGATTGTACATGTCATATAATATGTAAAGTACTCGGAATACTAAGTCCCACTGTCTCTTATGCAAATTGCATATTATCGCGTATTAAGCTACTTCCTCACAAAATTCTGATTTCTGGCTTCCGGGTCATAACAGAAGCATCGACTGAGATCCTTGTGAGCGGCTACATGGTATTGTATTCTTTCTGGTTATTTTCTAACAAATCTTGGAGTGTTTCTAGCTTCGGAAGACCTTTTTTCTTTCCTTCCGACATGACTTCAGTGAGGGAGGTAGTAGTACATTGAATCAATCTGTGGCGGCCAATCTAGAATACGACGCCGCCCAGGCAAGAAGGACAGACTTCTCGATCATAATGTCACCTAGAACGAATAAACCACACTGCTAAACGTCAACTGTGGGCGGTATTTACTAAGAATACACATATTTGAGGATTACTTTCTTACTGAACAACAATAATGGGTGAAACCAAGGAGAAGGGCATGGGATATCATAAATACTCGTAATTCATCGTAGCGTGTAGAGGCGAAACCGAGACAAGGCGAAAGAGGTGGAGGGAGGAAGAAAAGAATGTCGCGCAAATAAGTCAATATTCCTCTTCTTCCCTCACAGAAGAACCAATACCACTACCTCCGTATCGACACGGCGCAGGATCGACACCCAACCACGCAGAATTACCGTCTACGCTCGGCCGGGGTCTAAAACTCTCACGTCGAGCGTTCCTTGGAGCACGTTTCGGTTGGAGCGTTGCTCTGGAATTTGTACGTGAGTCAGTATTCGTGATTGAATACGTCTTCGACTGGGCTGCTGAGGCAGAAACTGCTCGATTGCGCTGAGCCGATGGCGCGTGGCCAAGTCCAATTCCTCCGCCATAACCGTTGCGTTGCACTGATGAAACAAGTTGAGGTCGTGCTTTCGAAGCAACGGTAGTAGGACGTGGCAGTGAAGACGACGGCGTCCTCGAGCGTTTCTGTATTGTCATAGGGGCTGGGTCATAATCAGAGGATGACGCGCTCGCATTCAGTGCTCCGGAGCGACTGCCAAAGGGTGCCCGGTGTGGTAAGGTATGGGATTCCTGTGCGACTCTTGAGGCCGAAGGTATCCGATTACCCGGTGCGCCCGAAGCTGAAGATGCAAGTTTCATGCGCTTGTTGGGAACAGAGGCCAGGCCGGCGCTTCGCTGGACGTCTGACTTGTTATCCGAAGGGGTCGTTGCACGCGCAGGGACAGAGCCTGCTCTAGGTTTTTTATTACGCGCGTTCTCCTTATCTTGGACACCCATCGCCTCTAGCAGAACATCCATAATATTGACACCGTTGACCAGGAAGGGCCTGCCTTCCTCTTCTTCCCAGGCAGGAATCGAAGCTAATAAATCCTGTTCAAGCTGATAAAAACACGAGTCAGAAAATGTCAGGAAGTGCAAATCCTTGAGAAAATCTCACTCTAGGCTTCTCGCGGCGTACGCGCTTCCGCATCTTTTCCTCGCGCAAGAGACGCCCCGGATCTCGAGGTCCCCTTCCGAGCAACCTGTTTTGATCCATCGCTGCGGCCGCCAGCTCCTTCTCTTCTCCACAAATGTCGAAATACTTCCGGATATTCGCGAGCAGGGGTGCCTTTAACCTGCGTTCTTCCTTAAGCCGTCGGATTTCTTCCTCGTGGATAGTTAAAAGTTCCTCAGTATGTTCATCTGTAAAAGGGTTAGGACACCTCGAAGGAGTAACCATTAGCACGAACCGTCTGCGAAAGGTGCAAAGTCGACGCGCTCTTCTTCGCTAATCATGAGTTCGTCCCAAAGTGACTCGATCTCCGTGCGTGCATTACCGATAAATACGCTCATGCGTTCCCGCTTCAGCTCTAGCATACGCTCAAGCTCCGCTTCGTACGAGCGTACGTTCTCCTCTGTGCTCCCACGGTTGTTCTCAACGAATTCGTCTATGTCTGCGTCTTCAACTCCAAGGCGCTTCCAAAGTGCTTCGAGCTGGTCGTACATAGTCTGAATATGGGACTCGCGCCGCCGTTTTATGTCCTCAAGTTCGGCTTTAGTCTGCTCTACCCAAGCCATGAGACTCGCTGTCGGTTCGATGCCCTCGACGCCATAGAGCGAATTCGGCTCGATCGCCTTCCCCTCTGCCTCTGCCTCGTCCATACGGAGCACAAAAAGATTAAATATTTTGTGATAGTCGGAGACAGATTCGGCTTGCGTTAGCAGAGATGTAGCAGAGACCTTTCCGCGAGGACAGGGTGTTGGCGTGGAAATTGACGAAACGGAAGACATAAATGGGTCAGCAGGGCTGACGGAGAGGGAAAGCGAACGCTGAGACTTTGGGAGTTTAAGAGACGAGGGAGGTGTGAGAGAGATGGCCTCATCACAAGATGGAGGAGTAATGTCTAGCTCGTGATAGAGCCAGTCTATCTGAAGCAAGGTAGTTGATAGATGTTGGAGTCTGCGAGTCTAATTACTATGAGGTCAACCGATGTAAGCAGCACCGGTATTAAATGGACCTACAATCTCCCCCTTCCCCCGGACGAGTTCTTTCTCTACCTTCGAGAACCGTTCCGGACTCACATCATGTAAGGAGGGGCTGTCGGATAGGCCGTCGCCTAGCTTTAGTGAAAACCCGATTATGTCCGGTGCGAAGAAATCCAGCCCAAGTGTGTGCGTGAGGGGTGTAATCCGGTTGGTGATGTTTGTCAACTGCTCGAGCTTTGTCTTGTACAACTGCTCCCCGAGTCAGTCGGGCTAGCAGCTTACATAGAGGAGGACATAGGACATACGTGATCAAGTTTCTCTCGATGCTGCCCAAACATTTCATAGCGCACAGGTAACACCTGCTGCTTGCGCAACTCTCCCACACTCGCGCTAATTCCTTTCGTATGACCACCCAATGCCTTGGTGTACTTTAAGCAATCGCGTTCAATGTCATCGCACTTCTTCATCCAGTTATCGACTTCTTCCCTGCGTAGTTCAATTTGCTGCTCCACGCATGTAGCCAGACGTTGATGCAATGCGGACAACTCATCCTTGAGGGCAGATTGGGGCAACCCGAGCTGTGCGTGCAGGGTGGGTAATAGCTGTGTTTGGGTCTGAAGGTGGGTGTGCAAAGAGTTCAGGAGCGTAGAGATCGTTAGTGGAGGTTCCACTGTGGCCCTGGGCGACGAGCTCATACTGTCGTCGCCTCGTATTCGCGGAAGAGTTGCTGTCGTTGTTGTCGCTGGTTCGTTGTGGCGCGCGCCCGACGCGACTTCGATTCAAACCAGCGTGACGGCGTCCAACGATCACGTGCACGGCTAGACTTTATTGAGGTTTTAACTGCTGGACCACTGCTAACTCTGCATTTGAATCAGTCCCAGCGCTGGGAACGTTGCAACGCAAGCCCGCAAGGCGCAGAATCATGAGTCGACGCTTGTGCCTAAATCATTTTATCTGCGCATGTAATCTGCGGAAGAGACCGACTTTTACTGCATTGTTGAATAATGTACGTTAACTTAGGCCAGCTGAAGATGCGGCATACATGATACATAGCCACATGATGCTCCCGGGTACTCTCGACCTTCTATATAATGTTAAAATCAACGGGGGGTTTTTTTTCTTCAAAACATGCGCTCGCGACAATCCATCATATATTCCTGAAAGTGTTCGATGAACTTTGGCCAGCGGGTACTTGTAATATATCGTTACGTAATCAATGACCTATCGAGCTCATCGCTAGCGCGGTTCTCAACACAATCTTGTCGCCGTCTTCAGACAGCGAGTTCGGTTTCTAGTTTCCTTTCTTTTTCTCTATCATCTTAGGCCGGAGCGCCTGCGCCATTCTCTTATTTCTGCGTATCTTGTACATGCCTCATGTCTGTGTCTGCTTCTGCCCAAGGCCACAAGCACTCCGCCTCGTCGTCCCAGAACCACAGGGCACAACTCGCCAACGCGTACAATGAGCTAGGAAAGGAGCTTTCGTCATCCAAGGTCAAAGTAGTCGGGAACTATACTCTGGGCAAGGTTATTGGCGAAGGTGCGCGTGATATGCTTGCTTCCAAGACATTCAGTCATAGACGTCGAATATTATACAGGAACCTATGGCAAGGTTAGACTGGGCACGCACCGCCTCACATCCGTACGTGTGGCGATCAAGCAGATACCGAAAGGCATGTCTGCTGCACTAACAAGGGAAATACACCATCACCGGCGTCTCCATCATCCTCACGTCACCAAGCTCTACGAAGTCATTGCTACCGAATCCTCCATCTGGCTCGTGACTGAGCTCTGCTCGGGTGGCGAACTCTTCGACTACCTTGCAGAGAAAGGCCGCCTTCCGGAAGACGAATCCCGTACAATCTTTGGTCAGCTGTGCCTTGCCGTTGGTTACATTCACGAGAAGGGCGTGGTTCATCGAGACCTGAAGCTCGAGAACGTTCTGCTTGATGAACGTTGCCGAGTAAAGCTTGGTGACTTCGGCTTCACTCGTGAGTATGAGAGAGGATCTTTACTTGACACTTACTGCGGAACCACCGGGTGCGTTGCTTTCATCTTGCTAACATTCGTGGTGTATAACCTTTGAAACAGTTACGCCGCACCCGAAATGTTACTGGCGAAGAAGTATCTCGGACCAGGTGACATCATACCATCTTGGAGTCATAATAATCACTCAGTGTTTTCTAACTTCGACTTGTAGAGGTGGACGTTTGGTCACTGGGGATAATTCTGTACTGCCTTTTGACGGGAACATTACCTTTTGATGATGACGACGAATCACGAATGCGCGAGAAAATTATTCTTGGATCTTTTGACATCCCCGATTGGCTCTCTGCAGGTACGTAAAAGGCTTCATTAAAATGTGCCAGGACTTAAGGAGATATTGTTTCCTTCTGTAGATGCTCGAGACCTCCTTCGTAATATTCTCCAGTACGAACCACCTAAGCGGCTGACGATACCACAGATCCTTGCTCACCCTTGGTTTATTCATTCCGCAAAGAACGCTTCCACCACAAGTATTGCTTCCTTTCCTGCGAAACCTACACCTTCACATTCCCCTATACCCACTGCCCCTGTCAATGTGCCCTCGAACTCTGCGCAACACCTCCCCTCCCCCTCGACGTCAGAGTCGAGCTTCCATTCCGCATCTTCGCAGATGTCCCACTTGGAGCATGCAGCACTTGAAGTTGCACCCCCGGCGGACGACTTAAGTTTTCATAGTAACACAAGCGAAAGTACAATCAAACAAAGAAAGGACAAAAAGATTGAACTTGCCGATCCGAGCTCAAGACGCAAACATACGAAAAGGCGAGCTCCTGTAAAGCCAGAGACTGTTACAGAGGAAGATGTGTTTTTGCTTGGCCATCCGGCACCAAGATCGAGAGACTCCTCCCCATCTCAGCGTCCTGCAGATCTACCTAGTTCATCTTCGGCTCAATCAGCTCCCCCGACTTCTTTTCCCACCCGGACTCCCGCTCGTACGAAACGTCGCTCTGTATCATCTAATTTATCTCAACCGTCTTCACCTGTATCCGAGAGCCATCACATACAGCTTCCCCCTCAAGATTTCGCCTCACTCTACAGCACCCCAGCACCCCTTCTTTTCTCTACTCCGCTTGAGCGCTCACTACTGAATAATCTCAGTAGCTTGGGCTTTGACATCGGGCAGATGGTCCATTCAGTCCTCAGTGATGCTTGCGATGCTAGCGGTGCGATGTGGTGGATGCTGAAACGCAAAGCCGAGAAGAAGGCCCTTGAAACAGCGTTCAAGGGTACTAAGGTCGCAGATTCGGGCGATGCGGAAACTGAACTGGAGACTGAACAAGAGAATGGACTCGGCTCCTCCCCCGCTTACCCAGAGTCTCCGGCAGTCGAGCAGGTTATAAAAAGTATTGACCAGTCTCGCTCTGCGCCTGAACTCATGTTCGTGCCTCCCACACCGACTATCCCAGTTACGCAACGCAAAAACGCCTCCCCACCAGTCACACCACCACGTTCTAAGTCACCGCGGTCTTTCCTGTCGCCGACACCGACATCAATCGAATCCATTAAGTCTTCTCCTTCGACCCCAAGTCAAAGCGGTAAGGATAGCAAGGATGGATCCAAAGGACGAAGTAGTGGTAAAGCAAGGTCAGGAAGTGTCAGCATAGTGCAGCGTGCAACAACAGCAGCATTGGAGGCCGCAGGGCTTGTGCGAAAGAAGTCAAACGAGGCCGTCCGTGATGAAAAGGATAAGGATCGTGAGCGAAAGGAAGAGAAAGACAAGCGTGTTTCGTCGTCTTCCGATTCGCGCAACGGGCATAACGTACCTCCTGCGCGTCTGACGAAGTCGCCGCCATTGCGACCTGTCAAGGATGCCCCGGCTTTACCTACCACACCTATCCGCGAAGATACCGCTGCAACCAATCTTGTAAGCGCATCTCCATGGGTCCTACCAGTTGCACGATCGTCCACCTTTAGCGTTGCCCCAACCCCAGCGAATTCGCCTGGAAATCAATTTGGTCACAACGATAGTACAGGGAAATTGTCTGGGTCACTCCGTAACCGGAACAGTATCTTGGCGACATTTAGGATGTGGTTCAATGAAGATCGTAAAGGAAAGCGGAAGGCGCCTGTGCCACCTCCCATTAGCGGAAGTTCAGGTTCAGGCCCTGCCGCTGTCCCTGCATCACCCGCTCGGACGCGAAATACCTTCAAAAGACGGGGTGGATGGAACGGTCAAAAACCCCACGTCAAGCGGGCTTCTATGTCGTCGCGGCGCTCTAGCAGCGTTAATTCCCGCCGCTCGTCAGTCGCGTCCATGCAAATGGTTGTAGGGCTGGAGGCAACAAATCAGGGAATGGACAATATCTCACGTCAAAGGAGTGATCCGAGTAGGCGCTCATTTACGCCGAATTCCGAGTTTGAGCGAGATATTCATTCATCGAGGCCCTCTTCAATTCGAAGCTACAGTATGCATAACCTACATAGGAAGTCGCCGTCAACGGGCTCAAACGGATCGGCAGCACGTTTCGGTCGCGCGGCATCACCTCTTCAGAAGTACCACCGTCGCGCTGGATCCAGCTCCTCCACGCGTGTTGTGCGCCAGACACGACCTCCGCATTCGCAAGGCATACCTACCCGACCTTCCCATGTCCGTTCGAATTCGACGGCGTCCTCAATTCACTCTTTGCAATCATCTCGCCCTGGCTCGTTTTATGATGCCTCTGAAGGAGAGGCCCAGAGGACTGGATCCCCACACCCGAATATCCAATCACATCGACCGCTCGACGAAACGCCGCGTCGTGGAGGATATAGTACGGTCTTGATTGCGCACAAGAAGCAGACGACTTTCACCGGACCATCAGCTTCAAGTTTCACGACATCCATCAGTCGCTTGGGTTGGAAAAAGGCGTGGGGGACCGAACCACCTGGCTGGCGGTCGAGGCAATCTCAATTTCCCGTGGAGGTGCTTGCAATCTCATCCAGTGTGGACCAGCCAACAATGATTCGGGATGTCTTCTCTGGGCGCCACTCTATAAACCTCGGCGATGATTCGGACTGGATAGACGAAGAAGATGATTTCCCTGCTTTTGCGGGTGGGCTTGGACAGATCCCAACGACCGCCTCTTCCTCAAAGCAAATTTACGATTCCCCCCTAACTCTCTCTCCTGCTCCTCGGGGGAGTAACCGGAACGGAAAAAAGTCTGGTAAAGGGCGCGCTGGTGCGCGTTCTAGAGCAGGACACTCTCCGGTCAAAGGCAGTATGCCATTACCTGGGAATGACGGAGTGTTTGATGGTCCCTCGGAGATCGA
Source organism: Coniferiporia sulphurascens (assembly GCA_002794785.1). NCBI lineage: Eukaryota > Fungi > Basidiomycota > Agaricomycetes > Hymenochaetales > Hymenochaetaceae > Coniferiporia > Coniferiporia sulphurascens. The sequence continues at coordinate 871,678 of NBBA01000007.1, read as the reverse complement.
TCCACGGATGAGCCGTAGGCAGCTTCCAGCAGGAAGATCTGGCCCTGCGTTCAGAAGTGTCGCTATCCAGGAGGAGGAGGAAGAGGAGGAGGAATGAGGGTCAGCAAGGACGGAGGATGAGGAATTCTTTTACCGTTGATCACTCCTTTTCTAAGCTTTCGTGTTTTATTTATTTCTCATTGTGGATAAGTGGCTTTCCTGTTAGTTTACCTCGCTCATTTTTACTTTATTTTAAGCAGACTCTTTCCCGCTCACTGGCTCAGATTTTTCTATTCTATTATTGCGTCATCTTCTTTCCAGCGAACATTGTGGGATGGATACGCACGTATTTCTGCTTAGTCCGTTACTTTGCCTTCTTATGTTTTGAATACTGTCAGTGCGGTTAAATAATTGGATCCATCACGAATAACAGGTTTATAAGTGTTGCAGTCGACGGGTCGGACGATGTCTGGCACACGCTCATTTCAGGGTTGGCCAAGGGCTTCAATCGCCCTCATTAACATTGTACATGTCTAGGTCGTAGATTTTATCTGTCCATTCGTCACCAAATTCGGATAACTCTAGAAAGCGCCACTCAACAAGCTTCAGGTTCGGAGGCACAGGGTGAAAGCCCTTCTTTCCTTCTACCCATTCGGCTTGAAAATCTTCGGAAGCTCCCAATATTTCTGTGCATTGTCTACACTCCCCCGACCAACTAAGTGGGTTTTTACTGTCAAAATTGCCCACGCTGCCCTGCTTCGTTAGTACCGCAATGGTGAGCTGCACCGTATGCAATTTCCGCAGAGTTGACAACCACTGTGCATATAATTTCTGTCGCAATGGTCGAATGTTTGTCTTAATAGGTATACTGGTACAACTATGTAGGAGACCCACCGGAAGCCCTTCAGCACTTGTATACACCAATTTTTCGGGAGGGTTTTGATCGAAACAGGGGATGTTACACAAGTTGCACACACTACACCAGATAGACGGCTGCTTGAGCCGTAACGTGTAAAGCTCGGGAAAAATTTGCGCAATTGTTATGATGAACCTTGGGTCTGGGTATACCGAGTCAAACACGTCAAGTTCGCATATAGTACGTGGTAGGACCCGAAGAATTCCGTCTAGCTCGATGTCTTCTGCGTTAGGTGGCCGTAACTTGAAGGGTTGAGTGTGAAGTCTAACAGTGACGAGATTTCCGAATCTAGCAAGGCCTTCGTAGGCATTCCCCAGCTCCTGCGCAGAAAAAATACCGCATTGCCATTGGACTACTCTATATAAAAAAAGGAACTGAGATTATGCCTCCCTAAGGAACTTGAATGACTGACGCACCTCGTCCACTTGTATATAAAAGAAAACTGAGAGGATATGACAGCCCAATCAGAATCTCTTCGGATGTGCACCGAGCGGAACCAGTTTTTTAGAGCAATCGTTCGGAGTGCTTTCGATGCCGTCGAAAAGCCGTCCATGACCGCCCACTCTGGCTTATAGAAAGTATCATGATTGATAACGGACGGTCCTGAATATGGTTCCGAATCTGGGCCCGCCACGGCGAGTAATGGCCCTTGGATCATCATCATCCAGAAAGCGACTTCCCAAAGAATTTCAAACGGTAATGCCGGCACTAAACAAGCTTGATCCATGGGGATACCTTTTGTGTTATACCAATAGTAGTAGAGGACCAGAGGTGACTTCTAGAAGCTTTCTGCACTGGCAGGTGTTCATGTAACTCTGCTTACATAAGGCGGTTTATGCGATTTTGTGTGAAGCCACGTGCCAAATGATCCAAACGTGTTACATAATACCGTCGTAGGCTACTTTACTGTATGTAGTCCGAGAAACCTATGGCATTAATTGGCGGTCCCACATTCTCAAGGCGCCACGAACAAACGGAGACAGCAACATTTAGATGTAAAATGAAGTAGTCAATGGAAGCGACGGGCCAGGCGCAATAAGCGTATTAAGAGTTGTTTAGACATAGGAGGAAGTAAATAGTAGTCACTACTTCGCAATAAATACCAAAGCTAATGCCATTACTGTCAAAATGTTCCTTCGATAGGAAATGAAAAAAGAGATGAAAAAATCATCGCGGGTCCCGCCGTTCATCAACTTCTCGAACTTCCGGAAGCGACATTCCGTTCCCGATACACCGGAGGCAAGTCCACCAAATCTTCAGCGTCTTCGTGTTGCACAAGGGTCGATCGCTTTGTCTGTTCCCTCGCCCTTTCCTGCGCCAGACGCTGCTTCTCGGCCATCGGGGGTACCACGCTTCCACTCGCCATTTGCTCAGGGGAGGAGCTGCGCGAAGACAAATAATTAGCGGGCGCCCCACCCGAGTTGATTTCGCCAGCGTAGATACTTCCTGACGTCGACACGATACCTCCGACGGTCATTGCCGTAGGGACCCTCATGGGCTGATGAGGATCGCGGAGCAGCGGGGAGTCAGATCCTTGGTCCGTTACGGAAGTTGATGCTGCATACGTCGACGGGAATACATTCCGCATCTGTAGATCGGCTTGTAGGACGTACGGCGAGACATCGTCTTCGTCAAAAACTGCTCTACGATTGGTCGCGGATAATTTCTCATTTCGACGTTTAGAGTGGAAATAAAGAATGAGCCCGATTGACGCGAGGAGCACAACGACGCCAGCGATAACCCCTCCGATTATAGGTCCCTTGTTAGAAGAAACACTTCTAACTGGATCCGGGCTAGCGTTCGGTGAGGTCGAGTTTGATTGACTTCCGATGGACTGCTCCCCCGGACAGGAGGTATCCGTGGACCCAATCGAGCTTATAAGGTTCGTACCGATCGCCCATTGTCCGGTTCTTTGTACGGGACATATCAGAGAGATGGACTGATGAGACGAAGGTGAGCTTACGAGTCAGAAGCAGCGACTTTTAAACGGTAATCTATGAGTCAAAAATCCCATTGAAGTGGAAAAAGCAAGTACAGACTTATAAAACCGTCCCCCGGACTTGATCGGTCGACATATGTGAATTGGTCATCGTTCGCATTGAGCGTGAAGTTCGTGGTGTTACTGATCGATATGGTGGTCATAGTATATGGCTTGACGCCACCAGTTATACTGGCGGTGAGTTTGTCGCACGTAGCCACCTGCGAGATATCTGTGGTAACCTTTATGGGAGACGTTTGCTGCGTTGGGTGACAGTTTGTCGTATTTCCACCTGGGGGGCAACTCGTAAATCGTTGTCGATAAAACACTAAGACTTTAGTCCTACTTTGCACGGCACTCTCACCGAGTGCGCCCATGTTTCCCATTGAGTCGACCACATACAACAGGATTGTTGTTCCTATGAATAAGACTGTTTAATGGCCAGTAATGGAGTACAACATTCGATCGAACTACCTTGTGGGTGGCGCACTAACCATGTCAAATTTGATGGGTCCGCACCCAAGAAATCGGACATGCCAATGCCGCCCAGCTCAAACGAAAGCATGTAAAACGGGGAAACCGCTTCGAGCGTCGAGTTCGAGGTCAGAGGCAAGACATTTATCGGAATGGATTCGCATTCAGATGGTCCAGCATCCGAAACTGTCTAACCAACCTCAGGTGTCAAAATGTTTTGATGTTCGTCAACAGACGAAGAGTTACCTGTCCAGTCCAGTTGAACGCCACTTGCTGGCCCTTCACAAACTGCAGTAGCCCAGCGAATAGCACCGCATAATAAAAGAGAGAGGTTTCGTACATATGCTCAGTGCTGGATGGGGGAGCTTTGATACGAGATGGGAAAAGTCACTAGTTCAAGTTGTGTGTGCTCTTCTGGCTGGTTCGCGAACTTTGAAAGTCGCCTACTTCTCTGCGGGCTTAGGCGGACCTTCACAGGACCAGCCTTGACGATAACCACATGCTGCGGGCTAAGGCGGACTTGATCGTTTAACCTGGACAAACTTGTCGCACAGCACTATCCGAGAGGACGGTTACAGCAGTATGCAACTATGTGTACCCACATAACCACAGAGTTATTGATACAGAGCCGTTTTGTAGCCTTTAGTCGGAAGCTGTGCTTGCACTCCGAGGTGAAGTCAAAATCCACATCCAAATAGTGGACCAACAAACGCCCGATACTTCGAGAGTGATTCTCGCTTAAGGTGAAAAGGCGACCGGCGACCCAAGGAGTGCTACTGTAGCCGGTTCCGGTGAGGACCGTGAGGTACACGCAGCGAAAGATGCGCCCTAACCACCGTCCGTACGCGTGTTCATCATGTTTTGAGGCAGAGTATGCCGTGTTTGGACCAAGCGGAAATCAACAAGCTTTTTCACTCATAATAACAAGACAATACACAAAGAATATAGAAAAGGAAACATGACAAGAGCCAACAATAATAAAGTCCTTAACACAAAGCTAACATAGCAGAACAGAAATCCTTCCCGGCTCCCTACATCATCTTTAGGAAACGGGTTTCCAACTAAACCATACTAAACGCATAGGCACGACGCCCGACGGCACATTGGACGGACAAACCGGACGGTAGGAGCGAGTACGGTCGTACTATGTACAGTGTGCCGACAAAGACGCGGACCATCTAACCCCGTCTTACTTGACAGCCTTGACAATTGGGACTATTATAATAATAAGGATGATGACCACGGCCACGCCAATTATAATCCGCATCTAAAAATGCAGTGGTCAGGATCATAGACGAGTGCAAAGAAGTGAATAGGACACTTCGTACGAACCTTCATGTCTTTCCACCTGTGCAGGACAAGTAATCGTAGTGAGACACGTCTTCCAAAAATGTCATATCGTCAGGCTTACCACATATTCTAATGAAAAGCGAAAAGGTATTAGCGAAACGCTGTTAAATGGAGACGTCTCAGAAACGTACCTTCCGCACTTTGTTAGCACCTCGCCTAAAGTTTTGTGCGGAAACCGCCAAGCCATCTGAACGATATAACGTCAGTAATTAGTCGTCTTGCCATCTTTCAACACCCGTCTCAAAATGCTGCGGGTATACAGCCAGCCAAGACTTTCAACCCCAATTGAACAAGAGCGACTCATCGCCCATAGCACTGAGGCGAAGAAGAAAATTGGCTTTCAAAGAGAAACAGTGCTCACCGGTCTTGTCCTGCAAGCTTGACAGCGTGTCGCCGCGCTCCAACACGGACTCAATGTTCTTGTGCATAATCTCCTGGGCTCCTGTCACCTCCGCCTTGAGCCGGTCAATCTTGGCATTGCCCGAGGGAGCACCGTCATTTCCGCCACCGCTGCTGCCGCCTACTCGGGGTTGGTAAGGGTCGTATCTGGAAGACGAAGTCAACTTGGTTGTTCGTTATGAGTGCCTTCGTCGTCAGTGTCCCTCACCTGCCTGTTAGATACAGAAAGACGTTCGTCAGTCAGAGCACCTTCTCGCCAAATTGAAGAGTTTTGCTCACCGTCGTTGTCCATTATGAGATCGTTGTGGTGTCGTGCGGGAGTGTGTTACTGCGCCTCGCGTCGTCGTCGCTGACTTCCAAACCGGTACTCACCGCCCCACGTCAGGTCCCGCTTACGTAAATGTTACATTTATTTTACGTATGCTCTCTTACGACTTCCCCGTCTTTGAATCCGGGGACCGGCGCCCTGTTACTAACCTTTCACTATGCGACTTTGAGTTTTCACCATCAATGACTGTCTTTCAAATCGACTTTATACTATTTGTGTCGATTCACAGACTAAAAAGGTGATTATTAGACTCACAAAAGGCCTTCTGGGCCTCAAACTACCTGAGGCTTTTTTTTTTTTTTTTTTTTAAATTCTGCATTTATATACCACTACATTACAAAGTAAAAGACACAGATGTGAGACCATCTGAAGTATTGGGCAAGAGGAGGTTAACAAGGTATAAAGTGTCTGGATTTTAACTGTTGAATGATATGAGGTTTGTGGATTGGAAGTGTTTAAGTAATTTTGTCAGGTGGGATAGGAATTGGAATAACAAATTTAGCAGGAGGGGGTGGCGGTTTTATGGATTCTATGATGACTGATATTGATTGCATAAGGTGGGAAAAATTAATTGATTTTTTATGATGTGAGGATTGATGGGATTTGAATTGTTTAATGTCCGATATTTGTGACTCTGAGAGGTGTATTAAATAAATATAACGAATGTACTAAATATAAAGGTGGTCATATGAACAACCACCTTACTAAGTGAACGATAACGCAATGATAATGCCATACGAATAGGAGCTATGATAGTTATAGTATAAGTAGCTCACAATAGATGTATATAAGGAGAGCTGGTCTCTACCATGAAATACATCGGTTTACACTGATAACCCACCTTCGCCTCAATCTCACCACTGCACCTCATCATCTACCACAATGTGCATAGATTTTAAGAAGGTGTGATGTGACAGCAATTGGAGTGGCATGTGTGCACAAGGCTAGGGGCAGGTTGCCATGAGGTGTGGTGTTGACTCCAAATTGTAGGAGGACTGATGTTAAGTCCAAGCATGGGCCATAAAAGCTGAGGTGTTCCTGGTAGAGGAGGATGTGCCATGAATTATGTGGTTGTTCAATGATGCTGATGACCTGTAGTTTGTACTGGTGTATGGCCCAGTCTAGTATGTGCTGATTTTCGTCAACAAGGTTGAAAGGTTCATATGTGGTATCAGTTTTGAAGTTTGGCACTGGGAGGTGAAGGAATAGAAGGGGGCATGGGGGAATGGGGAAAAGGGGGAGTGGAATGGTGAACAAGGCTGTAAAACAGCTCGACAGATGTCTACTGTGAGTGAGGACTGGTGTGGGTGGTTAACCCAGGGAGTTTAGGGGTGGTGTGAGTGGATGTGTACTGGGTGAGATGATGGTGGTTAGAGGTCAAAGGGTGAAACTACCTGAGGCTGATGTTCCTTTTCGCCATTTGTACTTTTTATTCATTGCATAGGAAGTGACTCGTATGTTGAATGAACTTGGGGGTATAGGACCAACCTTTTCATAACGCGATAGGCACGCGGTCTTTAGTACTACAAATTACTGTCACCCATGGGAGTAATCTTTGTGGAGATAAAGGTACAAGAAGTCCCTCAACTATCTCGCAACATGGCCTGCTGGAGTCCACGTCATGGATACTCGTGATGCGTTGCATGGCTTTTCTTCTTTTATTTTTCATTCTGCGTTACGATTAACTTTATGCGTAGACTCGTCGGGCCACTTTCCATGAAGCGGTTTCCCTCGGATATTCTCCGAATTATTTTTATGGAATCTTTATCTGACAAGCCTTCGGCCCTATCTACTATTCTTTAATCCCCGGTGAACGTGTCGCGCACCTGCCGTAACTGGCGCAAGATCGCTCTTTCGTCCTGAATCCTGTGGTCTTATTTGCGCGCTTCCTACTACGGGCGGAAGTCGAACACAAAGGAAGCGTTGCATACTTGGCTCCAAAGGTCGCATAACTTTCATCTGTGCGCAAAAACTGCTGTTGCGTTCAGTGACGAATGCGAAAGGTTGGCATATCCCGTTTCTGAGAACATAGATGTATCCATGCTCACCCACCAGAAACGCTGGGAAGACGTCTCGCTCTATATGTACTGTTCAAAGTATTGATGTCCGTCTCCCTTCAAAAGATGAACGTGCTTGATTTTCCCACGATGATGTTCTTGGAGTAGACCTTCACATCACCTGAAGGGCCGCAGGTCCGCATACGTATTGATATTTCGTCTACCAAGCATCTGAAATGTCTGAACCCTTGTGGGACATTCGAGCTCGAGGTTGGCGCTGCCCCCATCCAGATCCTATACTCTCGGTGTTAGCTTCCATGACACTTCCACGCAATTGAAAGACACGGAGATATGTTTGAAGTTGTTACAGGTTGCCCCGAATTTAAGAAGATTCAATGGGAAATTCAATGACGAAAAGTGGGAGAGTCCGGAAGCCAGCCTGCAAGGATTAATGTCAATACTTCCCCACTGCAGCTGCGTATCATCTATCTCAAGGCTCATGATTTTGGATCGCTTAACACTTCCAGACCTGAAGGTGTTGAGTCAATCATCTGATAACATGGGTGTCAGGCAAATGTTTTTCGAACGCTTGCTCCGTTCTCCCTCACCACTAACATTTTTTGAGCTAATGGAAGATGATGTACACGAAGACGGACTTACAGTATCTCCGCTCTCCAGTACCTCCCCGCTTTACAGGAACTCCGGTTTTCTTCTCACCATTTTTCGGAGGCTTTTGTATGCGCCCTAACCATTGAGGTTGATCTCGATGTCGATGTCGACATCGGCGTGATTGTCGGACTATGTCCTAATCTCAATGCGCTTTGATTGTTTGATGCTTACGAACTAAGAGGCCTCGAAGGCCGTGTTTCGTACATGATAACGTATGGGCGGTGTTTATCTGAGACATTCTTATTGGCTAGTCTGTTCAATTGCAATTATTACGAGAGGCTTACCCTGGAGTCACAATTCAAGGCCATATTGAAGGACTCAAGGTGACTCGGAAGTTTGACGGAAATAACATTGTATACTTTCCTTTCGGTGATACGGTAATGAGGGTGACGAGGATGGCGAGGATGGCAGTGGGGATGGAAGCGAGGAGGACTACGGAAGGGGTAGCGAAGGGGACGGCAAGGATAACAAATGAGGAGAAAAGTGGCGGATTAAATGTCAACCACATATCTCTCGACCGCCATGCTCAAAGGTTGTTGTGAGATGGATTTCGACTATAACTGACGGGCTACTAGTGCGCTTCTTCGGAAGCCAATTGAAATAGCTGTCGGAAAACTCCGGTCGAGTACGTAGTGAACGCAGCAATACCGTGGAACACTTTGGTTTTTGAAAATTATTTTGATCCGGATAAGTGTTTACGGAGATCTTATCCAAGTTCAGCCTCCGGGGATCCTGAATTGAGCTTTTGTGAAAGCGGTATTTTGTGCTTTTGGATGCTCCGAGTGAAGATGGGGAATATTGGTCAAAATGACTCAAGGGGAGCGCTAGTACCCTTGAGATTAGTGGCAGCTCAAGATACTGTTATAGGGGAGCTGAAGTTCCTCAGATTTTACTCAGTAGTATGTGCTATTGCGCCGCTCTTCCTATTACTGGTATAGTGTGTGCGGCTGCTAGGGGGCCCACATGCATGTAATCCGAGGTTTAATATGTGCTGCCGGTAAGTTATATCGGCAACCCGATTAGATTTTCCATTTATGGAAACACATCCGGCTTGAAAGGAACAGAGCCGAAACGTAGCCGGAGGACAAGGCACAGCCGTATCGCCCGCGTCCTCCGAAGCACCTCAAGACCGCCCTACCAAGGTGAGCAGCGTTTCTATGCCGTTTCTCAGCTCAAAGTCCCTCTGGAACACGTCTGGAGGATCTGGAAATGTACTGGATGGTACCAGGGCGGTGGCAGATGACAGTAATTTGGGTGGATGGTTTGGTGGAAGGATGGATGGCGTGCGGTGGATGTGGATGAGGACGTGTCTGCCAAAACGAAACTCGCTCAACCAGAACATCCCGCATGTTGAACGCTGAGGTTTTCTCACTCCAAATTCGACGAGGGCGGATTTGGGGAAGCCAACTTTGAGTCTGGGATGCTGACGTCGGGTTGCCTTCTGCACTTTCTCTCTTAACAGATGGTGCGTACCTTTATTTATGTCTAGCTTGGATCGTGCTGATGGTGTATCCGCTTGGGCTATACAGAAGGTTGAAATCGACTCGTTCTCGGGCTACAAAATTTACCCCAGCAAGGGGCGCCTGTTCGTCCGTGGCGACAGCAAAGTGCGTCCTCAACACAAGTTATTTCTCCATTTTCGATACTGACGGCGCACTAATCCCTGCAGGTCTTCCGTTTCGCCAACGGCAAGAACGAGTCGCTCTTCCTGCAACGTAAAAACCCGCGCAAGATCGCATGGACTCAGGTGTACCGTCGCATGCACAAGAAGGGTATCACTGAGGAGACCGCGAAGAAGCGCACGCGCCGCACTGTGAAGCACCAGCGTGGCATCGTTGGTGCAGACCTCGCCGCCATCGCGGCGCGCCGCAACCAGTCAGCTCTCGACCGCACGAAAGTTCGCCAGGCTGCCATCCTGAAGGCGAAGGAGGAAAAGAAGGCGAAGGAGGCGAAGAAGGAGAAGTCCAAGGTGCGTCTCTCGGGCCCCATCCTAATATTCAGTGACTTAACGTCTCTCCAGGTCCGCACGAGTGCCCCTTCGGGACCCAAGGTGTCGAAGCAGCAGATGAAAGGTGGCAAGAGTGGTCGTTGATTAGCTTGTCAATCTATCGTTTGTATTTTCCTTTATTTCCCTATGCATTACCCGCATCCGCATGTCTTCCTGCCATCTGCTACCATTATGTATATGAAGCGGCTTTGCCATGCACTATGCATCCTACTCGCTTCGCCAAGCGCCCGGTCTCCCTAAATTCTCCTAAGCACGCCCGTCACCCCTCGGAATATTGTATGGAGTCGTCGCTATATCGAGAGGTACTCTGGCGGTGTATAGCGTTTATCGGACGAAAGACGCCAGATGTTGAACACTGTGCAGTTATTCTTTAATGCAGCTGATAAACTTTCTCTCTGTGCTAATCCCAGGACATTGAAGCCCACTGGGTTTTTGGAGCACGACTTAGGAAAGCCGGCCAGCCTTTTCTATATTTCCCATACCTCATTTGTATACGAGGTAGGTGCGTCCAGTGGGGGTTGTATGCATTGTTCGCTGCCACCCCGGATCTGTTTTCTAAGTACTTGGTCTATGTCATACAGACCGCAACGACAAGCCACTTTGTGGCATATTCTCGATACCTTTAGGTAGAGGGTTAGGTAGGGCGTTCCAGGAAGTCGACGCGAGTCCTCCCTTAACCAGCCTTCCACGGCGGCCCGTCATACACTTTACGTCAACTCGCTCGCTTCGCAGATGCTTTTGTAAGTTTCTAGAATGTCAATGCAAACTGTAAATGGTTTGGTGTAAACTGTGGTTACGCGGATGAATGAGCGCGTTTTTGTCGACTGCGTCTGTGTTTGTCTTTCTACTTCACCGAACAGTGGTGCGACCCGCACGGTGATTCTCATCCGACAGTCATTTCTTCAAGTGAGCGAGCGAGCGACATACATCTCGATCGCATGAGGCGGCAGAGTTAGAAGTGAGTGATGCATTTCTGCTTCACGTAATGTTGCCAATGATGACTCTTAGAAGCAATATTTGCAAATTCTCTCTATCGACACACACGCGTAGGAAGCCAATATAAATATCGACTCTGCATTCTCAAATAAATCTCCTAAAGGAAGAATTATACTTGACGCACTGGACAATCGCGAAGCTACGCCCTTTCCAACTGACACGAACGAAAAAGGCAGCTTGCAGTATGATGAAGAATGCGTCCGGTCTGCCCATCTCAACAGGCGCAATCGATGCCTTGTTATCGACACTGATGCGTCTAAAAGAATCTGGTGGGGCCATGAACATCGATGATCTCTGGAACCAAACGTTGGATACGTGAGTCCACCGCGAAAGCGTGTTAAAGGATTGGTGGCTTACTATAAGTTGAAAGTACCACACAGGAAATAGATGTCGGAGGGCGCATCGCCTCCATTCGTGCACACATAGTGGGTTTAGAAGATGTGATAAGAGTCCTGAACTCCTTGCGCAACTCGTCCACTCAAAAAATTGAAGCCTTATCCAAACAAATCATTCGAACTTCTCGCGCGAATTTGGAACCTACGAGGATCAGCTCTCTTCCGGATGAAGTCCTCGAAATTATCCTTGAACAAACGCAATATGCTCGTAAAGGGGAACGGGAGCTTAGACGCCTGGGCATAGCATCCATGAATGTTGTAGTCTCGCACGTTTGCAAACGTTTTCGAAAGGTTGCTATCCACAGGGCTCGACTATGGACTCTTCTTTCCAATAAGCACGGGAAGGAAGAGCTGCACACTCGTTTGCTTCGTAGTCGTGGTCTAGGATTGGTTGTGGAAGTTTCTTCACACAAATGGAACAACAATCTGGAGCGGTTTCTCGACACAGTTCTACCGCTCTCGGAGCGTTGGCATGAGTTCCACTTTAGCGCTGACAATGGCTGCGAGGTCGATGGCCTCGATGGCCTCAACGAGGGACTAATCAGAACTACAAGCCATCTCCGACTTCCTTCCCTACGAACGTTAGTCCTACAGGAGGATCTTGATGATGACGTTCCCCCTTACGATGACACCAACTTCGACTTCTACTATTCATGGCAGCTTCCTTGTCTTACGCAGATGAAACTACGTGACCACATTCCCCCTCCGGTACATTTCCATGAGCAGCGCAATCTTGTCTCACTCTCGTTCTCTGCGACGATAGGCGGGGGTGATGTTCGCTGTATGATTCGTTTCCTGAACACAACACCGAAGCTTACGCACTTGAAGCTGAAATTCGAAGATCTGTACGTATGGCTACCTGAAAAAAATACGGAGCAATTACCTGTGGTCACCCTCTCCGAGTTAACTACCCTCGACATTTTATACGTCAGAGCATCATTCAGCGATTTGCAACGTTTATCACAACATCTACTCGCTCCCAACCTAAGCAAGTTAACCCTTGAGCTGCCGGGTATCGCACCTGTGACCAGGAAGGAGGAGACAAGAGAGGATATCGAGCTGATTTTATATGATATTATCACAAAAGGAGGTTTCGGACGCCCTAATATCACAGATCTCTCTTTGACTCTCAACAAGAGCAGCTTAATGGGGGGAGCCATGGATGCGATTTTCAACCAGTATAAAGGACTGAAGCACCTTTCCGTAGAGGCGCCCGATCTCAGGCCTCCCGACTTCAATGGGATCGGGACGTTGCCGCCGCTGCGTACTCTTCGTCTGAAAAACTGCTTTCGCCTCGGCAAGGGGTTCATCGATGATCTTGAAGAAGCTATGCAGGAGACGTCTACTATTGAAAACTTCGAACGTTTGGACGTCATACAAAGTATGGGATTGGGATTGGAAGATTTCGAGAGTTCCAAACTGGGGGATCGGCTCGAGTACGTGGTGACAGATGAATCACCGCTCTACGACGACTGGTGGGATGAAATAATGGGTTTATGTATCTTCGACGAGTCGGACAGGCTTGAGTCTCTCAATACATGAGAGGCCGGAAGTAAAATCTCTGAATAATCTTTTTCTTGCTTTATTCATATTTTTTTTCGCCGTAATTTCGTCTAAGCCATTTGATCATATAAATAGCTGCGATCAATAGAGGTCGCATCAACTAATTCTACGCACAGGGTACTTATGTTCTATTTGCAAGTACTGGTATCTAATATTATTCTTCCCAACCGTAGATATATATGCTGCCAAGCGCAACTCGAAATTCCGCTGGATCATCATGTCGATTATAATCTCCGTACAACTGGCTCCTCCAAAGTCCGATCTGAATTAAAAAATTGGGGAGTAAATATGCAGCGTGGGACTACAACATCAATTTTCGCAAATACTATCCGAGACTTCGGCGCACCGATTCCGCGTCTGTCGCGAACATACCCTTCGCTTATTTTTTTTTTCCGCAGCCATGAAAAAAAAGGGTCGCCACCCCCAGGCTTAAGCCACTAGTACTGGCACTGAAACTTCCAAGTCCATAAGTCTGAGTCCGAGCCAACTGTACAAGCGCTACATCAATGTTAGTCCGGACCAGCAACCCCCGCTCAACTCGGACCTCCTCACTGCTTCCCTAAATCCCGGTGCTTCAAAAAGCACCGCCCTCGCGGACCAGCATTCACGATGTAAATCTAGCGGGAAAAAAAAGTCGACCACACCACACCTCCGCTACACCGGTCGGCGCGGGTGGCGCTGCGCCGAGACCAGTCTAGAGCTCCCACGGCCGCACACCCTTGGGCCTCTCTCCGGCTATCATTGGTCCATCGGCACCCCGCTGCTGACGTTTCCGAGCTAGCTTTGCTGTAAGGCGGAGGCGAGCGCCTGTGGCGAGGGTAGCGATGGCGAACCTCTGACTTACGCTCCCAAGCGCGAGGAGGTGGCGTCCGCCGGCGATGCCTCTTTCCGAACGGGTGCCCCCTATGTCAGGAACACGGGAGGGGTCCCTCACCGACCAATCCAAGAGGCGTTCCGTGTATGTGCAGAGACACCGCCTATCGGTACAATACTAATCGCACTCGTACTTCCCATGGCAGGTACCGTGACGCCGCGCGGCCGTGTTCCGAATCCCGTCCCGTCTGACCTCTACATACTACGCTCAACTCCCTTCTTGAAATTTCCATTCTCCTCACGGGCTTCCGAAGTACTCGGCTGGGTATCCATATTTCCTTCGGAACGTCAGTTTATCCCGGGCCGCAGGGGTCGAATCAGCCAACTTCAGAGTCAGCCCTACTAAAACAAAACTATCATTAATTGGGCGTGTTTCGACCCCACGTCAAGGGGTCCTGATGACCTCCCGTCCGGTAGACACCCAGCCGTTCGTGGACAAATAATTTCCGCCGTGAAATAGAACCCATCTTCGGCCTTATACAGCGCCCGCGATTTTATTTGAGTTTTTTCTTACTTCGAAATTAGGCTTTGGCCGCCATAGTGGTCCAATCGTGCGGATCATAACGTCGATCATATTTTACAAGCTCCGAACCTTGTGCTATGGAGCTTTTCGCACTACTAATTAGTAAATAGTACAGCGTCTGCGCGGCTCCTCCCACATTTTTGAAAAAGGCCACATAAAATCACGGAGCAGTAGCAGCTACATACGACCCCAAAAGCAAACAGCCAATCAAGGTCGGCATATAACGTCCATTCCGAGTCCCCGTGAAGCAAGACCGTGCATGCCCGAGCGATATTTTTGAAATACCACCGCCACTGGCACTCGACAACTTGAATGGCTTGGACATCCTAAAGGATATCAGCCGTAAGTTTAATCAGTACGTATTTACGAGATAACTTCAACCTGATACCCCGTACGCATAAATAGCACAGTTCTATTAAACACCCGAAGTCAGTCTCCCATGACTGAATCTACGCTAATGGAGGAGGGCAAGCTGCGAGAAGTGTTCAATTTCGATTGAACTTCTTGCAGCCTGAAGCCTCGCCTCGCGTTTTTCAGTGTTCGCCCCGACTAAAAACCGAGATTGCGCAATCAACACAATTGAAACGAACGTTCACTGGCAGCACATCGTTTGATTAATTTAAGTACGGTGGGAAGACCGCCCCTCAGAGAAAAACTTGACTCACGTTATGTAAAATCGGCATTAATTTCATACATTTCATATACTGTACTGTACGTACCCAACAACAAAAAAATACTAACGGAAATTATGGCATGCATTCATGGTGCCCAGCGACGCCACAATAGAAGCCCAGGGACTGCGAAGATCACATCATTTAGAATTACTCGGTCGGCGCTGCCAGGAGTATATATATACTATATACGTACATGTACTCGAATATATTGGAAGCCGAGGCGCGCTCGGATCGGTTCATCAGCCTAGTGCCTGCTTCCCAGCCCTCGCACTTAGAATCCAGCAGAAGCCCAATGCATTTTTCTGTGTATGTACTGTGTGTATGCGTAGTATGTATATATGTACACGAATTATTTTCGTACTGAATGCTGGTTGTCTTACGGAGGCGAGGGGTGATGCGATCTGCTGGAAGGTTGGCTAATTTCTCAGCTACAAAAACAAAACTATTTACGACGTCAAGAAATGTATGTTTGTACAGGAAGTTGCAAGGAGGCGTAGCAGAACAATATTGTCCAATTAAACTGGGGGGAAGTGGGTGTTGTGGCACACAAATGCCAAAAGTTGGGAAATCTGCGATGTTCGAGTCGAAAATACGAATTCTGAGTCGAGATCATGCCTGCGTTGTTCGGCTGGCAACGATCGGGCCGCCCATTAGATATGACGCCCATTAGATAGGAGCAAATTAGCTGACCTCTAACGAGAGACCGAGCAAACACTAATTTTTCATTTTTCAAATCACATACTCGCGCTCCTAGCGCAGATGCCGAGACAGGCGCTGCACACTCTGACTGGCTCAAGTCCTGCGCGAACAGCGCGCTCCTTTTCGAGCCTGGCCGCATATACGACGAGATCACTGTGCCGGCGCTGTCTCTGTCGTAACCGTAGTCGCTGAACGACGAGGTGCACACGGCCTGCGCGGACGAGTGCGTCGAGGCGAGGATATGCCTTCACCTCGCTTGCGAACAGTGTTTTCGGTACCATCGCGAGCTCTGCCGCAGCGGCCTTCGCCATAGTTGCATCGCCGCTGTCATCCCTGTCACATGTACAGGACGCACCCGTGCCACTCTCGTCGGCGCTCCACCTTCGCGCCCTGGGCGCCGCCAACGGCGGCGCGTGTGGGAGTTCTCCACCGTCGAGCAATTCGATGCGCTCTAACGCGGGATTCTCCGCGATATCAAGCAGGAATGCGTTGAGCATTGTGGGCCTGTGTGCGCGGACGACGCGCAACAGCGGCGCAGAGGCGAGGGCAGCTGCGAGCGGGTCACGCGGGGGCTGGCCGATAGGTGGGGGCAGGGGCGTAGGTTTGTACCTGAAGTCAACGGTTTCCTGTGGGGAAGTGGAACCGAAAAGAAGTATGATCGAGGGAAGCGGGGAAGCAGAAGCGGTCAGCTAAGCTTATGCCGGAAGGAAGGTGGAACTCGGACATAGGGAGAAAGAAAATGGGTACGAACTAGGCATGGCCACCTGGACACGGCTGAGGCGAGTGCGTGCACAAACGCAGTCATCACGCGACACTTCATGTACACGCCCTGGCGCAGGACGAGGTGGCGCACGTCCGGACATTGTGTGAGCGCGGCACAGAGCCGCTCAAGGTCCTCCCTACTTGAGGCGATATCCGAGCCAGTGCGCTCATCGGCGATTCTGACGTCCAGAAGTTCTAGAGGTCGCGGGGACCGGAAGACGGACATGAGCTGCACGGTGGTATGGAATGCTCGACCGGAGGAGGGTCCGTCGATGCGTATGGAGCGTATGTGTGAGCTGAGCATTGGCTGCTCGGTAAGCGCACAGGCGAGCTTGTCTGCCTGTCTGCGCGAGCGCAGGTGCAGGGTGCCGTAGAGGAGAGGCTTGGCTATTCTTTCAAAAGCTTTGCAGGAAAGCAACAGAGACAGTGGGTTCTGTGCAGGTATTGCAGATGCACACGTCTCGTCTACAAGAGGAGAGGAGAAGACGAGCGAGAAAATGTGCTCGAGGATTTCTTCGGGGAGAGACATGTTCGGTGTTGTGCTCTGGGATAGGGAGAGGAAACGGGAGCCCAGCGCAAAGGAAGAAGCAGAGAAGTATTTGAAGGAAAGCGGCTGAACAGTGCCCGAGGAGACCGCGTCTTCTGAAATCGGAACTTTGCGCGCTTTTCAGCGACTAAACAAGACAAATTTAAAGTGAAATTGAAAGTCACCTCTCGAGTCCGACGATCACGATGGTCCTGAAGGGATCGCCTTCGGCTACTTTCCTAATCCAATCCAGTCTCGGCCCACTTGTCTTCAAATCATGGACCTTCCATTCTGTTCTGACCCATCGCCTACGACCAACAGGCCCTTCGTGCTACGTTTTCGCTCGATTTCTCAGCATTTTTATGGCCGCGTAATTCTCCATAACCTGAAAGCGGGCCAGATTACCCATATTGCGTTTCACCATCTCGGCTTTTTGACAACAGATCGGACACTGGCAACCTGCTGTCTCCGAGAAAAACATCACATTTTACTAATACGCGGCATTTATTGACAACGGATCAATCCGAACTCTGTTTGCACGGCCTTGTCCCGCCATATTATTGTTCGACTGTAAGATCTAATCTAATGTTGTGATTATTATATCTGTGCACCAAACTTCCTCTATCGCCCTTATAGCTCAGTGGTAGAGCGCGCCACTCGTAATGGTGAGGTCGGTTGTTCAATCCAGCCTGAGGGCATATCTATCTGCATCTTTTTCAATTGATTAATGCACGGTCGGGAAATGCCGTCGGCGCTATCGAAATGATGCATGTAGTCGAAACAGAAGACTTTAAATATCTCTCTTTCACAAAGAGCGTCCAACTTCTTCCATCCCTACGACACGCCTCAATCCATCAGACTGTATGTCATTTTCCGCGCCGTGATGACACCTATATCACCAGATTATCAAGGTGACCAAACCTCGGCGGTGGCAATGGTGTGAGTGCCGACTACGACTTCTTTAAACATCCATGGCTCTTTGTCTCCATCTCTGCTCAGTCCCGAGTCAACACTTACGATATATATACCTCTGGGGAATTAATTTCGAGCTTTGAGCCGATTTCCTTCAGTAGTTAAATTCACGCAGACGAAAGTGTGCAAAAAAGATGCTTCAACCGAAGTGGGTTATAGTAGTACCACCGTTATAATTCATTGGCTGAAAATCTCTGCATTAGAAATATCCTTTTGGTATGTGTTTTTTTTTCTCGGTCAGACTCGGAGCTCCACATTATAATGCATTTTACAGACTCTTTTCGTACATCATCTCAATATGTGTTTACGCATGACAGTATGACTATCACCAGGATATAAAGGCTCTGTTAATTCGCAGACGGCATTAGAGGTAACTTTTGCATTCTTCAAGGATCTCGCTCGAGCGATGCTTTATTTTACTTGATATTGTGCTTGCTTGCATGCGTTTTTATGAGATTTTACGCACAAGCTTACTGGTGCGGGCGAATTAAAAGTGGCGATACGACCGTCACGTGCTTAGTGAACGCGTTTTGTTGTCTCTAGTGACTACTTGTTTGTTTCTGGTAACAACCAACTGGTGCGACGCGCACAGAGCCATATTTCGAGAACGAGCATCCACATTGTTTTATGGACCAAGACATCACTTTGCTGTTACTTACAGAAATGTCACAAAGAGAGTCTAGGCCTCACCGGCTTCCACCAGTCAGACTCGGAATCCCCATCCTGCCAGCCCCCACCGCAACACACGTGCATATGGTCTTGTTCCAAACTTCAAATGATCAAAGACTTGCGTCCCTGCTGTGCTCCAGTCGTGCTGCATATAAGACACCTCGGGGTCCGAAACTTCCTTTCCCCCAATCTACTACCACTGCGTATTAGATCCTACTCTGCTGAACTTGATTCTCTGAGCTAAAAACCATGTTCCGTCCTAATCTTAACTTTCTTCCTGCTACGAATGTCTTTGCTACGGCCCTCACCAGCCACAGTCACCCGAACACGTCAACGGGGACACCCACCCGACACGTCCTCAACGGTCGACTCGGCGATTATACTTTCAAGAGGAAGCTTGGTCAAGGAGGTTTCGGTACAGTCTACCTCGCAGAGACGTCCCTTGGAGGCGAACCCACCCTCGTCGCCGTCAAGGTCGTCAAGCGTTTGGGTCTGGAAAGAACATTCTCAACCAATCTTCTCTATGATGAGCAAGAGTATATGGCTTACTTTACTATGCATGACAGATCCGGTTTCTTCCCCCACCTCATCGAGTCATTCTCCGACTCCCATAACTTTTATCTTGTCTCTGAATACATCCCCGGTGGGACGCTCAGAGACGAGATGAATAGGAACGGCGGCAAGCTCTCTCCGGAACGTGTCAAGTTCGTCATGGCTCAATGCGTCGCGATCATCGAGCATATGCACCGACATGGCGTCATGCACCGGGATATTAAGCCTGGAACATTCTGATTGACGCTGTTGGAAATGTGGTGCTTACTGATTTCGGTCTTTCGCGCAGATTCTGCTCGGTGAGCGTGATCAAGGGCGGCGCGTACTATATTGAGCCTGTTCGGTTCTCGATTAGCAAGTGCGGCACGCTGGGATACATGGCTCCGGAGGTGGTGTTTGGCGAGTACTACTCTTACCAAGCCGATTTGTATTCTCTGGGATGCATGTTTCATGAAATGACGTTCGGGTTTCTCCCTTTCCCACAGAGAGACGCGACACAGCTCATGGAGGCGATGAGGAATTACGACATCCAAATCCCGATGTATTCGGTCGACTGGGACACTTATAGCTTGATGATTCAGTTACTTTCGGTCAATCCTTGCGAACGGTTGAATGCTGTGGGAGCGAAGTGTCAGCCGTACTTTTCCCTTATCGACTGGACACATATCGAAATGCGCGATTATATGGTTCCAGCGGAATGGGCGCCTCCGATCAGTGCTATTGACGATAGCAAGGTAATCGGGAAGGATGTCCTTATTGACAAATGTGCTTTTCGCAGGGGACGGACTAATTCGCCTCGCGATGACAAGTTCGTAATGCGGCAACGAAAGCCGGACGTCAGGCGACCGGGGACTCAGCAAGCGAAGCAAGAAAGGACGAGCGTCGGACGGTTGGTTCCGGATCGCATCGACCGGGCGTGCATACGACGCTCGGGGACCGGTGTCGTCGAGCCGTCGGTCGTTGAGGTCCGGCCCAACGCTCCTATGCGCATCGTTCAAGTCGCAGTGGGGAAGCGCACCGCCGCCATCGACATTCCGATCAACCGAGGGAATCCGGATCGCAGACGAGGCCCCGACAACCAGGTTCCTCAACAGTCGGCTTGTTCGATTTCGGCCGTCGACGAGTTACTGCTCAGGGCGTCGGGTTGTCACGGGGTTCGAGGTTTGTTCGGTGCTAACCATGACAGCTCGTCTGGTCTAGGGTCGACGGCGTTCGACGCAGAGAGCGATACACATGGTCTTCCTGGATTGTATGTTTCAGGAAGCACGCTCGCACCGACTACCGGGCCCGTCACACCGATCCGGGGGCAGTCTGGGATGCTGGACGCCACCGACTCGAAAGACGAGGAACGAAAACCCTGCGGCGTCAAGGACGATGGCGATGCGATGGATGTGGCGGATTGAGGAGCAGCGGATGTCGTGCTTTGTTTCTTCTGTGCTTCCGTTCCGTCTCAGTGATCCTTTCTTTTCTATTCTTTTTGTCCATGATTCCGCATGATTTGGCTTTCTTCTTTCTCATTTGTTTCCGTGACCTCTTCCTATCCTCATCTTCACAAAGTGCATGTTCTCCCCATTCGATCCTTGAGCGACGAGCAGAAGAGGTGAAGGCACGCGCTTCCTCTGCTCGCCGTTTAAGTGAATCGGACTGGGGAGACGCCAAAAACATTTGAAAAAGAAAAGAAAAACATCCCTTCTTCTCCTTTCTCCCTTCTCCCGTCTCTCGTCCCTTGTTCTCCTATTTTCCCTATCATTTTCCCCCTCCCTAATTCCTCCCCCGTTTCCCATTCCTTCGATTCGAGGTGCTTCTTCCGAGAGACGACAGCGTGTGCGTGCGCCAGGGGGACCGAAAGCACTCGGCCCCTCTGTGCGTCGCCCGTCGCTGCGTCTCGTCGGAGCAATTGCGTCCAGCCTATAAAACCCCGCAATATCGTGACGGCGGGATAGTCGAAGGCACTCGGCTATTCTGACGTCTCGATGGTGCGGGGGCTAGGACTGGAAGCATAGAAGCACCTCGAACTTTTCTTCTCCCCCTCCCTATTCCATTCGTTCCATACCTTCCTCCCCTAATTCTACCCCCTCTATGTTAAATACTTCTCCCATTTCCACTTCCCTAACCCTCACGTTTGTTCTAGGTCCCTTTCGCCGTTCGGCCACCAGCTCGCTCGCCCGCGGACCAACGCCCGGCACAGGGGGCCCATGACCCCCATAAGTCTCTTTTTCTTTTCTTATTATACTCTCGATTAATAACTTCCTTAGGCTCCCGCGTCCGTCGCCGCTCACGCATCCCTTACCTTCGTATCGCCGTGGCCGCATCCGTCAGCCTCAGCCCGCCCACTCGTCCGACTGCCAGTCGCTCAGCAAGACCAGGACCCGCGTCTGGAACAGGGATCCTATGTCCCCTATAAGTCCATCTCCCCTCTCCGTACTTGATTCCTAACTAACGACCCTACTAGGTTCCTACTCATCGCGTGCCTCCGTACTCGCCAGCCACTAGTCTCTATCTCCCGCTCGTCGCCCGCTTCATCATCGCGCATATACCGCCCGCCGCACTCCGACCGTAGCGAAGACGCCGAGACACCCCGCACCGCTGGCGCTGGCGCCGGCATCGCTCCCTGTCAGCCCGATCTTATCCAGCGCCCTGGTGGTAGCGCATCCGTCCGTATTTCTGTACTCATATTTGACTTGTCCCCAAGCTTCCATGTTTGCGTTTGTGTTTATTCGTGTATGTACTGTAGTCTCGATCTCTTGTGAAGTCGATATTTGATAGCAATTATATTCATTCTATGCCCCGTATACGCTGTTCACCGCGCACCCTCAATCAATACAAGTTCAAATATCGTAACCGAGTGGCCGACGCGGACCAAATGTCAGACATGTGAATTCACTCGCGTAACCGACATGGCACAAAAACACAATCATCGAAAAAGACTAAGTGCTACTAGAAAAAAAGAGCCACGAAACAACAGACTAAAGTACCGTTACAATTTCCGCAGCAGTCGCGCATCGATGATTCGCTATTAACATCAAGAAAGAAAAAGATCCGCCTATCTGCTGTGCGTTGGTCGTGATAGCAGTCGTAACCGGCTTCAAGTTGACAATGAGTTAAACCGAGACGCCAATGAGAATGAGTGTCCTCAGTTGTACGGACGAACTGTATCACTAACAGTGAAAAATACGAAACACGGCCGTCAAAGCTCCTCTAAGATCCGGTAAAGCACCGGGGGACCGCCTCTGAAAATAAGAGCTTGAAGAAGAGGGAGGGCCTTCCCATCAGCCAGCCTATCAGTGACGATCACGTGGCGCGTATTTCTGGTAAGCATCTCTGTCGCGCCTCCTCCTCCTCGTCTTCCCTCGGGCTAGTCTCGGCAGGCAGAGCGCTCCCTGCCCGCGCTCAGACGCCACGTCGACGATGGGTCCACATTGCTCACCCGTTCTATATCGTCCGACTCGCAACAATATCTTGTCCGAGGCCTGTGCCAGATGGCCCGTAGCCGGCCCCGCTTCGCTCTTTGGCGGTCTTCGACTTCTCCCTTTTCGGTCTCATGACAATTTCTGGATCTTGTGACGGGCCGATTTCCAAGCCCTTTTTCCGTCCCGCTCCCAATTTATAAAAGACTACATCCTTTCGTCTGCCAGCTCGACTCCGAAGCGCCATGGTCAACTTCACGCTCATCGCGGGCGGCTACACGTCCTTCGTCGCCACCTATATCTTCAACTCAGAGTCGAATGTCTTGAGCCTCGTAGGACAGTCCACGACCGGCGCGAACCCGTCATGGATCGCGCTCCACCCAACGAATAATAGTATCCTCTAGTCAGTCTGCGTTACCCGGGTGCAATTCACGGACACTGACGAAAGTACACGGTTTAGTACTGTGAACGAGGACTCTCCTGGGGCTCTGCAGGTGTTCACATTAGATGAGTCTGCGCTTTTGAGTAACGCGGTCTCGACGGTCCCGTCTGGAGGAGACTCCCCCGCGTTCACCGTCCCGCTCAACGGTGGGCAGGTAGCAATCATGAACGTACGCATATAAGTTATTTTTCACCATCGCGTCTCCACAAACTCAGCCGTTCTTCACAAAAGTATGACTCCGGCAACGGCATGATTATTCCCACAACGTCCGACCCACTGCATTTTAACACCTCGAACGCGACTAAGCTGATTACCTTTCCCGCGGCCGTGTCGCACCCGCACATGGCCGTGCAGAACGGCGAGGAGGTGCTCGTTCCCGATTTAGTTCGTCCCGTACATCATGTCTCTTCCTTCGCTGTCTAACCTCTATGGACCTAGGGTGCAGACAGGATCTGGCGTCTCGTGCAAGAGTCATCCAGGACCCCGGGTGCGTGGAAGGTCCAAGGCCTTATCGAACAACCTTCCGGCTCCGGACCGCGACACATCGCTCTCGAAGGTAATATATCCCAATTTATCTTACGTATCACCAATACTCAACACGACCTACCTTACTACAGACAGTTACCTATACACCCTACACGAGCTGAGCAGCACGCTGACCTCTCAACTCCTCCCAGCCGCTCCAAACGGGACGTCCCCACTCATCGAAAACCTCTCCGTCCTTCCCTCAGGCCTGCCTGACGGCGCCGCCATGGCCGCCGGCGAAGTGCTCATCCCCGCCGTCTCCCCCACGTTCAGCGGGACCTTCGTGTATGCCTCGAACCGCAACACCGGCGTACAAGACACGCGTGGCGATGCCATCGCGATCTTCGACCGGGGCGCCCGTGGCGCACTTACACTGCGTGACTTCGTCTTTACAGGTCTCGACCAGATCCGCGGCATGCGCTTCTTCGGCCCGGAAGATCGCTTCCTCATTGCGAGCGGCGTCGACGGTAATGCGGGCGTGCTCGTCTACGAACGCACCGGCAACGGTGGTAACCTCACGCTCGTCGCGCAGAACACAGACGTCCCGACGAGAACGTCGTTCGTATGGGTGAAATAGATGGCTCTCCGAATATTTAAACAAAATGCTTTGGAATTGTTTGTCAAAATGGAAGAGAGTTACGTTCATGTAGATTAGGTTTTTACGAAACAAGCTTTATACGATGGGCGCTTACGCACGTCATTTTCCACGCAAGTAAACAATCACCAGGACCCAAAGAAGGATCCGGCTGATCGACTTAGTCATAACCAGTTTGCGAAGTTCGACGAACTTGAAGCAATATACTAACGGGAACATATCTCGAAAGAAGTTGATTACAGTACAAACTGGTCTTCCCCTCTTCCGCCACACCAAGCCCGAAGAGCTTCAATGCGCGAAGCGGAAATCCAGTCTACGATTCCCCACATCCGTAGTCGTCTCTAAATACTTTTCGCGTTCCTCCGACGTCATCGCTCCCCACACGCGGTCACGCTTCGCGTTGCGCCAGATGTAATACAGCTTCGTAGCGGGGTACAGCACGATGAGGTTCACGCACGAGATAGCGATGAGCGTGCGGTTCCCGCGCCTGTAGCGCGGCGCGTCGTCTGCGCGGTAGATGTTCGCTGCGACGACGGAACTCGCCTGCACGAACATGTTGTATAGCGATGCGTTCACTGTGCGGCTGGCGACTGCGCCTGAGTTGCGTGAGCACCACCCGACTTGGATCGGGTGCGTGTAGGGGTAGGAGAGTAAGGCTGTTGCTAGACCCTGGGTGAAATGTGACTATGTGAGCGGGGTTTTTTATGTATTCGAAAAAAAGAAAACGCGAACGTAGTAAAGCCACTGGTTTGGGTTTTCTGGCAAGCAGTAAAGGGCGACGAGGAATGGGAGTGCCCAGATGTCCTCGAGCATCGAGACGCGCGCACGGTCGTTCACTGCCTCTGAGAGGAGCGTCACGAGGAACATGGTGATAATCCCAAACACCGTCGACGGAATCGTCAGCAAGTTCGTCTGGAACGTGCCAAAACTGTGTACAGCAGAGTATATGCGCTATTAGACATGTATTTCCACTGGACACGGGAAACCGGATGGGAAATACAGAGACGAGCACGTACCCAAGGTTCCGGAGTGAAAGCGTGAGGTATGTCCCTGGGGGGCTGATAGGAATACCAGACATAAGTCCACTACCCAGCCGTGTCAGCCGACATTAACATCAATCAATAAAAATGGTACGGGTGCCTACAGTATGTAGAGTGGCCACAAGTCGTAGTCGCATACGGCGTCCCAAAGACGCCTGAGCGTGAGCCCCTCGCGATTGTGCATGTCGCCCTTGGTCGGGTCGTCCCGTAGGACGCGGGACACTATGATCGTCTCTTCGCGCTCAGTGAACCAGCCCTTCGGGCGGAACCATGACCGCGTCTGCGTCGGTGATGGCGGCATCATGAAGAACGTTGCAAGGCCAATTGCCAATGTAATCAGACCCCTGTGAAAACGAATTTCCTCAACAGGCCGCAGAAGATTAAAGGAGTATAGAGGGGACAGAGCGCGTACTCAATAAGGAAAAGCCACCTCCAGCCAGCCTTGCCAAGCTGGCCACGCAGATGTAGTACGCCATATGCAAGGAAACTCGCTAAGATGGAGCATACATTAGAGGACATCCAAAAAAGCGCAAGTCGGATAGGAAGTTCAGTTTTCGTGTAGAAATCTGCACAGATCATATGATTAGCCGTATCGAACAGTATTTTAAAACGGTAGACGCACAGGAGAGGTATAAAATAAGATCTGGTATGAATCCGCCCTGGATAATCCCGAGAAGTGCACGGCAGACAAGAAAGCTTGACCTTCCTGTAAGCCAGAACTGGGCAAGCGTAACAATAGCTTGAGATGGTGAATTATCAGCCACTTCTAAAAGAAGAGCTCATTGGATGATACTTACACCACAAGCACATCTGCGTCGGGATCCAGCGGTCCGGGCCAACCTGCGCGTTAACAAGAAAAGCTTAGTTTGCATTCTACATGGTGGAAAAGTCGGTTAAACTCTTACCCTTTTCGAGATGAGCTGGGAAGGCAACTCCGCCGCCAAAAAAGCAATGCGGAAGACCGAGTTTCCAAGATTATAATCGTTTGTCGTTAATCCTAAATCGCCGAGAAAGTTATCTGTGTTAGCCTGTGTTA
The DNA here is from genome assembly GCA_002794785.1 of Coniferiporia sulphurascens. NCBI lineage: Eukaryota > Fungi > Basidiomycota > Agaricomycetes > Hymenochaetales > Hymenochaetaceae > Coniferiporia > Coniferiporia sulphurascens. The sequence continues at coordinate 845,331 of NBBA01000007.1, read as the reverse complement.
AATTTCCGCGGTCGAGATTAAGCTGGAAAAAAAGGAGAGGGTATTCAATACATTGTCACTCCAATTACTAGGGTCTAACAAAAATACACACCGCTGAGAAACTGATCGCCGCCCAGAGCATGACTCTCCAGTCTATTTTGCGCACGATCGCCTAGCAGAGTACCACGATTAGCTGCATGCTCGAAAATGGGAATGAGAGCTCTCGAAGTGTGTTCGCGCACCTGCTCTTCGCGAAACGTCCAGCGAGCCCCGGGGTCAAATCTGTGCAGGTTCTCGTACTGTTCCGTTGGCCAGTAGTGTTTCGCAAGCGAGGGATCGTCGTACACGCTGCGTCGCGTCGCGATAGCGTCCAGGTCTGCGGGCCGTAGTTTCTTGCGGTTGAACAGGAGGTCTGTGTAGCGCGGCTTCTCGTCCAGCTGCGGAGCCAGATCATCCGTCGATACTTCGCCTACGCTGTCCTTCACCGGAGACGCGAGCGAGACTTTGTCTATCGACGAGGCTCTTGAAGGTATCAAGGACATGGTATGCGTCGTAGTGTGTGCAAGCCGGAGAAGAACCGGAAAGCAGACGAATAGGCGAAAGAACCCTACAAAGCCGAGGGAACTTGAGCATTTCATATCCAGTTTCCGAGGCCATCGAGCCGACCGTTCCTGAGACGCCATTCTCTGCAATACATAGTCGGCAAGACGAACGAAGCACAGATAGCGCGATGGCACTCAAACGCCCAATAACGGAGAGTAGATAAGCTGCTGGGAATTGCACAATGCGACACTAGCTGCACGTAAGAACGGCCAGGCGGAGCACGCAGCTTGGAAGGGCAATTGCGCAACGCGTGAAACTCTATAATTGTAAGAGGAGCAGCGCTAGTTTCGCAATAAGGGACAGGACAGCAATCTCTTGCCTTATAACATCAGAGTAAACCAGCTGTACTTCCACCGCACGGCCCGTAAGAAGAGGAAACAGTTGAGTCTATTCCGTAGCAAGATGTCGTCAGAACACGTGACTTGTAACAAGGAGCGGCGAACTTCAGGCTATAGCTTTTTGGCGTGTATGATTGTAGAAGTGACTAACGACTGAGAATATTCAATATGGATGCCAGGAAACACGACACACATGACCGATAGCGGATAGTCCGGGCCCCGCGTCTACCATCTGCCGTTCCATGGAATCTGGCGTACCATGCGATAAGACCTTGAGAGTATCCAGGTAAAAAAGGTAGAGAGGTTGACATTTCCTTCGAAAAGAGTTCCAGAAACGAGAAACGTACGTACGCCTGTGCTTTCGTCACGAATGGGCCTTGTGCTCCGGAACTTCAGGAAAGGCATCTAAACGAAGAGACATTCCTTTTTGGATCCTTGAGTGAGTGCTTCCAAATTTTGTTGAGATTAGTGGACAGTAGCTGTTGGCGCAATCTGTGTAGTACTTCAGCTCGTAAGAGTTTGTAAAGTTTTAAATATTACGAACATCAAGTTGTGGTGACTCAGAGTCCCACGGCACCGGACTTTTCTAATCAAAGCGTTTCCACAGTCCGACTCAGTAACCTAAAACAAAACCGTGCAGTGGTCAGAGCACGCAATCAACACTTCTCGCTTGTCGATGTTTTCTCGAGGAAATGGATGGTAGCCCCAGCATTCCTGTTTACACTGGACCACTGGTCTAAATCACGCTCTGTGGTGTCTGCCGCCATCGGCGGTTCTTTTCGTCACGAGCCGATGACACGTCAACATCCGACAATAACGCGCCCTCTCTGGGTTGTACTTGCTTGCGCCCTAAGGGTATACCGCCTTTTTCATACAATGATTAGGACTGGTACTTCCAGACTCCTTTCTTTTCCCTCTCTCTCTTTTTGCTTCGCGCTCACAGGCCAAAACAATACGACAAATTCGCATGGTCTGTACAAAGAACGGATGCCAAACTTCGCAAGTCCATCGCCCCGACTTTCCACCTTCCAACTCCCATGAGCCAAAATCGACACGAACTACAGGAAAGGATCCTTCCGGTCTAGAAGGGCATGTTGAAAGGGTGACTGAGACCTGGAAGCATGAAGGGCGTTCATAAGCGTTGACCGTGTCTACTTACATGCAAGTGCATTCATCACCTTCTTTTCCTTCCTTCATCCTTCCCCTTTCAACTGCTTCGTACCTTCCTACCTAAGCATTTTCCTTACTAAAATTGTTTGGACCCATCTTTACTGGTTTACCTAACACGGGTGGGGTCCACAAACATACGAACATGAGTACAAACGAGCGAAATTTCAGGCGTCTGGAAATTGTTTCTGGCCCCTTCGCTTTCTATTTGCTGTCCTCCCGACCGTCTCGTCTACATACATGGGTGTATGCATTCGCGCGCGCAAAAGATTACATCCGCCAGCCTACGTCTGACTACCTTCCGCGCGCTCATTTTCTCCGGTGCCCCAGCTCACGACCCTCAACTTTAATGCCTTTCTTTTTCGCGCCTACTACGACCTTCTTGTTGATCACGATCGTCCGAGTCACGCGAGCGAATTGATAAATAATGCAATTGCTCCTATTTGTCATTTTGCTTGCGAGTGGCGTCATCACTGGGTGTTTGAACTTGTGCTAATTGAGGGCACACGATGGACAGCGTATACAGCGCATAAAATGAATATGATTGCTATCTAACATCGACGTCACAGGTCAAGGCTACAATAAGTACAGACATGAATGGATACCAGCGCAAACAGGAATTTTTGAGCTTTAGGAATGATTTGAATATGGGTGTGAATACGGATACGGATGCGGCACCGCCAGGACGCCGGGTGGGGTCAGGATGGCAGGGAGCGATGCCGGCGCCAGCACCGGCGGCGTGGGAGGTATTGGCTTCTTCGCTACGGTTTGCCTGGTATAGGCCGGAATGCGGCAGGCGGTCTATGGATGATGCTAGCAAAGTGGGCGATGAGCGGGAGACAGTGTAGTGGCGGGCGAGTACGGAGGCACAAGATGAATGGGGACCTAATAGAGTCGTTAGTTGCAAACGGAGTGCGGAAAAAGAGAGAGGGACTTATAGGGGACGTAGGCCCCCTGTGCTAGACGCGGGACCCGGTCTTGCTGAGCGACTGGTGGTGGGTGGAGACTGGGGCTGACGGATACGGCCGCGGCGATACGAGAGTACGGGATGTGTGAGCGGCAGCGGACGCGGGAGCCTAAGGAAGTCATTAATCGAGAGTATAATAAAAAAAGGGAAAGAGACTTATGGGGGTCATGGGCCCCCTGTGCTGGGCGTTGGTCCGTGAGCGAGCGAGCTGGTGGCCGTTCTGCTGGGGGACCTAGACGGAAAGGGTAAGGCTAATGGTAATGAGAATAGGAGAGTTATGGAACGCAGAGAGGATAGAATAAGGGGGAGGAGGTACGGAACGAATGTAAAAGGGAGGGAGGAAGAAAAGTTCGAGGTGCTTCTATGCGTCCAGTCCTAGCCCCCGCACCATCGAGACGTCAGAATAGCCGAGTGCCTTCGACTAGTCCGTCGTCACGACATTGCAGAGGTGACTTTGGCTGGGCGCAATTGCTCCGACGGCGGTACAGCAACGAACGACGCACAGAGGAACCGAGTGCCTTCGGTCCCTCTGGCGCACGCACACGCTGTCGTCTCTCGGAAGAAGCGCCTCGAATCAAAAGAATGGGAAACGGGGGGGGGGAATTAGGGGGGGGATAAATGATAGGGAAATTAGGAGAACAAGAGACGAGAGACAGGAGAAGGGGGAATGTTTTTCTTTTCTTTTTTCTGATGTTTTTGGCGTCTCCCCTGTCCGTTTCATTTAAACGGCGAGCAGAAGAAGCGCGTGCCTTCACCTCTTCTGCTCGTCGCTCAAGGATCGAATGGGGAGAATATACACTTTACGAAGATGAGGATAGGAGGGGGTAACGGGAACAAATGGAAAAGAGGAAAACCAAGTCGTGCGGACTCATGGACAGGAAGAATGGAAAAGAAAGGATCAGCGAAACAGAACGGAAGCACAGAAGAAACAAAGCACGACATCTACCCCTCCTCATTCCACCAGATCCATCTCGACGCTGCAGGACCTTCGTTCCTCGTCCTTCGTGTCGGTGGCGTCCGGCATCCCCGATTGTCCCCGGATCGGTGTGACGGGCCCGGTCGTCGGTGAGAGCGTGCTTCCAGAAACGTACAATCCAGGCAGGCCAGGCGTGTCGTTCTCAGCGCCGAACGTCGTCGACCCTAGACTAGGCGATCTGTCATGGTTAGCACCGAACAAACCTCGAACCCCGTGGCGACCCGACATCCTGAGCAATAACTCGTCGACGGCCGAAATCGAACAAGCCGACTGTTGAGGAACTTGGTCATCGAGGCCTCGTCTGCGATCCGGATTCCCTCGATTGATCGGAATGTCGATGGCGGCGGTGCGCTTCCCCACTGCGACTTGCACGATGCGCATAGGAGCGTTGGGCTGGACCTCAACAACCGACGGCTCGACGACTCGGGGCACGGTGTCGCGAACGACGCCGGTCCCCGAGCGTCGTAAGCACGCCCGGTCGATGCGATCCGGAACCGTCCGTCCGACGCTCGTCCTTTCTTGCTTCGCTTGCTGAGTCCCCGGTCGCCTGACGTCCGGCTTTCGCTGTCGCATCACGAACTTATCATCGCGAGGCGAATTAGTCCGTCCCCTGCGAAAAGCACATTTGTCAATAAGGACATCCTTCCCGATTACCTTGCTATCGTCAATAGCACTGATCGGAGGCGCCCATTCCGCTGGAACCATATAATCGCGCATCTCGATATGTGTCCAGTCGATAAGGGAAAAGTACGGCTGAAACTTCGCTCCTACAGCATTCAACCGTTCGCAAGGATTGACCGAAAGTAACTGAATCATCAAGCTATAAGTGTCCCAGTCGACCGAATACATTGGGATTTGGATGTCGTAATTCCTTATCGCCTCCATGAGCTGTCTCGCGTCTCTCTGTGGGAAAGGGAGAAACCCGAACGTCATTTCGTGAAACATGCATCCCAGGGAATACAAATCGGCTTGGTAAGAGTAGTACTCGCCAAACACCACCTCTGGAGCCATGTATCCAAGCGTGCCACAATTGCTGATCGAGAACCGAACAGGCTCAATATAGTACGCGCCGCCCTTGATCACGCTCACCGAGCAGAATCTGCGCGAAAGACCGAAATCAGTCAGCACCACATTCCCAACAGCATCAATCAGAATGTTCTCAGGCTTAATATCCCGGTGCATGACGCCATGTCGGTGCATATGCTCGATGATCGCGACGCATTGAGCCATGACGAACTTGACACGTTCCGGAGAGAGCTTGCCGCCGTTCCTATTCATCTCGTCTCTGAGCGTCCCACCGGGGATGTATTCAGAGACAAGATAAAAGTTATGGGAGTCGGAGAATGACTCGATGAGGTGGGGGAAGAAACCGGATCTGTCATGCATAGTAAAGTAAGCCATATACTCTTGCTCATCATAGAGAAGATTGGTTGAGAATGTTCTTTCCAGACCCAAACGCTTGACGACCTTGACGGCGACGAGGGTGGGTTCGCCTCCAAGGGACGTCTCTGCGAGGTAGACTGTACCGAAACCTCCTTGACCAAGCTTCCTCTTGAAAGTATAATCGCCGAGTCGACCGTTGAGGACGTGTCGGGTGGGTGTCCCCGTTGACGTGTTCGGGTGACTGTGGCTGGTGAGGGCCGTAGCAAAGACATTCGTAGCAGGAAGAAAGTTAAGATTAGGACGGAACATGGTTTTTAGCTCAGAGAATCAAGTTCAGCAGAGTAGGATCTAATACGCAATGGTAGTAGATTGGGGGAAAGGAAGTTTCGGACCCCGAGGTGTCTTATATGCAGCACGACTGGAGCACAGCAGAGACGCAAGTCTTTAACCATTGAGGTTTGGAACGAGACCATGAGTGTTGCGGTGGAGGCTGGCAGGATACGGATTGCGAGTCTGACTGGTGAAAGCTGAACTGAGGCCTAGAATTTCTTGATGCTGGTGACATTTCTGTGGTAACGGCTGAGCGATGTCTTAGTCCATAAAATAATGTGAATGCTCGTTCTCGAAATATGACCTCTGTGCGCGTCGCACCAGTTGATTGTTGCTGGACACAAACAAGTCGTCACGAAAGACAACAAAAACGCGTTTAGTGAGCACGTGACGGTACTTTACATTGTATACTTTTTTTAGTAGTGTACCAAAGTCGGCTCAAGTTCAACTATATCAACCTTCATTATTCTCCGGACCGTGGATGGTTGCGTAAAAGGGAGGAAATGCGCCCATGATACTTAAAGAATACGGCAAGAGGGCAAGTTTCATAAGAACATATCGGAGAGCGAAATTGACTCCTTTTACTATTTCTCTAGGTCATCGGCCATCCATCATTCCGTGATTTACCGATCACATAGTCAATGGAAATGTTGTAGCAAAAAGAAGCGTAAGTGACCTGAATCTCACTGAGCTCAGGTAAACGAAACCCGGGGACAATGCCGTTGATGAATGGATCGAATGTGCACTCAGACCTATGTACTCGGAGGAAAGTTCCACGGGGTGAGATGCGAAACACCGGCTTACCTGGAGAACTAACGATCTCCCTAGAGCCTTTGGGAAGTCAGAAGGCAGAAAATCCTCGGTAATCCAAAGTTTTCTCTTTTTCCCCGTCTTCCCTAACTATCCCAGGTCCCCTTCATCGCGTGCGACGCAAACAGTACAACTCGGAATACTTTCTCCCTGTTTTTCTAATTTTTTTCATTCCATGCACGATTACAATTTTTAGTTTTCCTGTATGATAAGTTACAGCCAAGCCTTGATATTGTCGTTGAGGCATAATAATAAATGATTTGATCCGGCGCTGTGTACGCTTATTTGACTTTTGGTTCACTAAAAGGAAGCACAGTCCGTTTTTCACTCATCCTCGTTGAAAGGAAAGTAATCAATCTCGTCAAAGTTGAAATACAACTTGAGTCCCTCTTCGATGTAGCTGCGTATTCCGTGAGACTTCAAGACGAGCTCCTCGTCACATCCGCAGTTGGATATACTTGCGAGCGAGAATGTCTTGGAGAAACGCCATCTCGAGGCTATCATAAGTGACAGCCGCTCCTCCAAGCCCCTTAATTCATATACATTGTTCAGTCACATTGACTCAAGACTAGGGCACAGCTGCTCGTCCATGTGGACTTCGCCATCGAAATGGCCGCGGATAGTCAAGCTGGTTATAAACATCTCCGAATAACAATCGGAGTTGAAAATCCGAAGTTCCCGTAAAGTGGGGATGCGACGAAGAGCGAAAATGAGTATTTCTTCGGGAACATAAGAACCGATTATCTCCAAAAATGTTAGCGGCGGAAGAGACCTGATCACGAAATCGAGAAACAGCGGTCCCATTCCCCAAACATAGGTTGTCAGACTCAAGACCTCCAAGCAAGGAAGTGTAAGGTAGCTGAGGATGGGAAAGCCAAAATCGTGACCCTCGAGATAGACAATACGCATCTGAGGTAGGACCAACATGGGATCCGCCGGCGTAGCCTCCGCTTCCGATCGCTCATGTTCGTTGAAGTCCCCGTCGAATCTCCTCAAATTAGGAGCGATCTGCAACAACGCCAGACACATCTTTGTATCCGCGAAACGCGTGAGATTTCCGCTGATACTGATATTGCAGCCCTCTGTTAAAGACTGGATAGGTGTATTTCCGGCGTTGAGCTCAAAAGTTCCAACGAGGCACAACTTCTTTAAATGCCTGGAGGATGAGATATCGACATGCATACGGTGACGTTTGTCGTCCGGGTCAAACATCCGGGTCAAACGTCCACGCCAAATGTGTCAGCACGGGCATATAAAATGCGCTCATTTTTTGGAGAGCAGGAGACATCTTCATTTTGTACAGAGCGAACTTGATATTTTTCTAGTGTATCTGGTGTTGAATCATGGAAGCGACGAGACCCTCTGCCATTGCATGCCCATAACTGTCGCTATCGTCCTTGAGTTTGATGTAGATATGGTACTGCAGGGACGAATTGTGCGACCTCTGGAGCCAAGTATCCAATAATTCTATGACGTTCGACTTCGACCCATAGTAAAAAATGCGTAAACGAGACCACAGGATACCAGATGAAAGGGTTATGTTGCGCCAGTCACGGCAGGTGTGCGACACATTTATCGGTGCTTGGAGAAGAAAGTCGGGTCGGAAAGGAGGTACGACCGAAGACAGATTACGTATGGATTTTAGGAAGATATATTGAAGTATTTCTTGAGGTAATCGCTTCACGGGATGTGGCTTAGGGGTTCTATGCATGAGACCTGGGTCAATTCCACGGAGCGAGACGGAAAAAAAGTAACGCAACGTATAACTCAACGCGTGCATAGCGCCGCGTATAACGGATTACGTCGTGGAGGAAAGGATATTATTGCGCGAATGACTTAAAGGATATGTCTTCTGTGATAAATGAGAGAATTAGTGAGCCTACAGCTGTAGTACAGCAGGTGAGAAGCGAAGAGGCGGGTTCCTACAAACTCATGGGAATGAAACAGGCCCCTTTTGTACCAACCAGCCGATTATCTCATGAGCCACTTTCTATGAGGTGAATAATGAAAGGTTGAATAATGAAATTGAGCGCTAGGGTAACCTGAGGCTCATGGAGTCGGCGCATGGTCCTTCCCAGAAGCTCCAGCCAACAGAAGATAGACAGCAATAGAGTTTGGACGATAAACGAATAGTGTGCGCGTATTTATGAGAATTATATAAGTACTTACTGGCTCAAGTCTGCTGTCCCTTAAGAGTAGGATGCGGATGTGGATTAAGGAGTACTTCGCATGCTTAAACAGCAACGGCCCTCTGTCCGGCACGCCGGCGTGGCGGCACAGCTTTCTTGCGAGGGACAAAGATCGTGTTCTAGAGTCTAGCAGCATAGACCGTTTTGCCTGGTGCGAACCGCAAATACGTACATGTTTACGCGGGCTCCATTCACCCTCACATTCACTGGCAATACGGCGGATGGGTGGCGGATGAGCTAGCCTAAGTTGCCAAAGCACGGGGCTGAGCCATCCCGGGGGGTTTCTAGCATCCCTGACCAACAGCGTATCAGCAGCAAATAAACCTACCGCCTCAAGAAAGAAGCACAAGAAAGTGGAGCCAGTCACCACTGGCACGATACGCGCAGACAGTGCGCACGGGTTTCAACAACTGATTCCGATGTTTACCAGTAACCACAATGGAGTAATCACATGTAATATCTTGACATAGGGCTAAGCGGCCTAAGCCCCTACATTCAAAAAAAAGGACAATGATCCGGTCCGGTGCTATGTGTGATGCACGTCTGTTGAGCTGGTGACGCAGATCATATTTCACTCATCCTTCTCGTCAAACACAGCATCTGCGGCATTGTCGTAACTGAATTCCAGTTTAAGTCCTTCTTCAACGTATCTCTGCATTCCGGGAGATTCTAAGATGTAGTCTTCAGACAACCCGCATCCGGATATGCCTGCCAATGAGAATGCCTCGGAGAGACACCACCTCGAAGCTATCATAAGCGACACCTGCTCCTCAAAAGATTCTAACCAAACATTGGACAACCAAAGCGTTTCAAGATTAGGGCACAGTCGGACCTCCACATGTGTGCCGGAGTTGAGTTCACCGTTAATAGTCATGGCGTCCAAAAACGCCTCCGAACAAGCATAATTAAAGTGAATCCGAATTTCCCGTAAAGTAGGAAGATGTTGAAGGGTGGAAACAAGCTTGTCTTCCTTCACGCCATCTCCTCTTATCTCCAAGAACGTCAGCGGGGGAAAGGAGCGGAGCACGAATCGTAGAAACAGCAGCCCCGTTTTTGTGTTTTCGGTTGACAAACTCAGCGCATCTAGGCCAGGAAGTGTCAGACGACTGAGGATGGGAAAGCCGAAATCTTCACCCCCAAGAAAGACGTTACGTAGTTGAGGTAGGACCAACGTGAAGCCTGCCGGAGCAGCACCCACTCCTAATGTCCTATGCCCTTCGATTTCATGCTCGTCCGAATCCTGCTCATCGGAATCCTGCTCGTCAGAATCCTGCTCGTCGGACTCATTCTCGTCAGATTCATGCTCATCGAAGCCTCCGCCGAACCTCTTCAAATTAGGAGCGACCTGCAAAAGCGCTAGACAGATATCCGTATTCGTGATATACCGATGCCCGTTGACGCTCACGCTGTAGTATCAGTTAAAAACTGGAAGGGTATGCTGCCAACTTTGAGGTCGAACGATCCAAGGAGCTCCAAGTACTTCAAATGCCTGGAGGACGAGATATCGACACATGTGGTGCGGAACGGATCTCCAGGCGACGCGAAATGCCACGATAACGATGTTAGAGCAGGCATTTCGACCGCCTTCATACTTTGAAGAGTAGGAGACATGTACATGTTGTTTAAAGTGAGTATGATCTCTTTCCAGCGTTTTTGATGTTGAAGCATAGAAATAACGATGCCCTCGGCAGTCAAGTATGCGGGACCTTTACAAATACTCCCGATGGAAACGTAGATGCGATAATACAGGGGAGAATCGCGCGATCTCTGAAGCCATGTATCTAGTGCCTCCTTCACTTTTAAGTTCTTTGATTTCTGCTCGCGGCAGCGGTAGTAGCTGATGGATAAACGAGACCACAGGACTCCGGATGAAAGGGCAATGTTGCGCCAATCACGGCATGTGTGCGACACGCTCATCGGAGCTTGGAGAAGAGACACAGCAGGAAAATCATTGGGTATGGATTCTAGGAAGATATTCTGAAGAATTTCTTGAGGTAAACAAATCACAGGATGGGGCTTGACGAGTCTATACATGTATATTCTGAGTCACGGTCAATCATGATGACGCGAAATACAACGAAGAAAGATAACGCAACGTATAAGAAACATTCATGGCGTAGATTGGAGAGAAGCGACGGAGAGCGTGTATAATCTCACCAATATACTTAAACCATTTCGATATTAGTCTCGTATTTTACGGCGAAGAAAAGATGACTCATGCACCTTTTAAATGACTGCTAAGCAAGAGAAAAGACAGGCTGTTATAGTCCTAGAGTCAGAGCTGACTTCTTAGGTGGTCTTTTCGTGCTAGTCACCCCAGTTGGCGGAATAGACACTCCGTAAGATCGAGGCACCGCCCAGCGCCCAGTAGCGCCCAATTTAAAAAAAATGAGCCGATTATGTAATCCACGTGTACGCGGGGGGGGGGTTACACGACATTGGTGTTTGTGACCATGCGCGCCTGAGGTCACTAATCAACAGTTTCCCATCAACAGCAACAACCGGCACGCAGATTATCCTGCGCCTGCGTCCCTTGCGTACTCCCTAGGTTTTAACGAGCCATCTCATAAGTGAGTATCTTTTAAAAGGCTTAATGTTATATCGCAGGCTAATCTCTAAATGTCCTGTTTCGGGCCAAGCCATGCCAGCCGACTCGGAAATGGTCGACGTCTCTCCTACGGACGTCTCACTCCCGGAAGTAGTTCAGGCGAGGGAAGAAACTGAAAAGCTAGCTCCGCGACGTTCTACACGCATTAGCGGAGCATCTAAGCCTGCAGTCGAAGATAATAATGCGAAGAGGAGCGGGAAAAATTCAGGAGCATCAAAAAAGCGCACAGTCGACGATGCCATAGTAGATGACAAAGCTAAGGAAGACGCCGGTAACGACGCCAAAAAGGTGAAAATTCTGTATTTTTAATTTTTGGAAAACCTTGTGTTTTTCCCGTGATAATCTAATTCTAATTTTCGGACCTAGGTCAAGGTAGCCAAATCCAAAAAGCCGGTCGACGAGTCTACTGAAGGCCTCTCGATTGGAGACTCGCTCCCCGATCTTGTACTGAAAAATGAAAAGGATGAGGATGTCAACGTGCAGAGCATTGCCGCTGATAGCGCAGGCGTTGTCCTCTTTCTCGTTCCGAAGGCCGATACGCGTACGTGCATTTCCATGTTATATCTTGTTGTCTCCGTGTTTCGTCCCTTCTCAGGCCGGCTTCTTTCAGCCCTCAGCTCCCTAATAAAGTTTTCTTTACTAATCACTTTTCATTTGTCGTCAAATTATTAAAAATTCGTAGCCGGTTGCACGACACAGGCTTGCGGCTTTCGAGATGTCTACCCCGACTTTGAGGCATTGAATTTCAAAGTCTTTTGTCTTTCCGCGGACTCCCCCTCAGCTCAAAACAAATGGCAGACCAAGGTGAGCGCTCTGAACTTTCCCTCAAAGGCCTACAACCTATCGCTTCTTTTAAACCCTTGTTTTGTGCTTAGAAAAATCCAAACCTATCCTCATACCCTTCATTCCAGAAATCCCTACCGTATCCGCTTCTTTCAGATCCGAAACGTGTGCTCATTGCCGCCTTGACGGGCTCGGCGACCAAAACCCCACGTTCCCATTTCATATTTGCTGGGGGCAAATTAGTGGAGAAGAAAATGCCGGTTAAGCCCGCGGACAGGTCAGCCCCAAATTGGCGCTCGTCTTGTTGATGCTACTCTTATTCATATTCTCCCCGTTTGCATAGCCCGCGTCTCGCACTCGAGTCCATCAAAGCTTTAGATGAAGATAATGATACCGCTGCTGACGCCGTTCCAGGAAGCGCGGCAGATACCTCGTCCAAGACTGCAGCCCAAGCCGAGACGTCTGCCAACAGCGACTAAGCTTTTCAGAAAAAACTGCTCAACCAAGTAAAGCTTTCAACAAGTGGACTAACCCAACAAACCCGCTTGCTCTTCTCTGCCAACATTTCTGTCCCGACTCGCTTGTATATTTGATCAAGGCTCTCACCAAGCGTTTGCTTCACCTTCCTGTTCTGATCTGTTTCTGTCGCTGTTTTCGGTACTTACATTTGTTCAATTTGCTTCGCCTGCTTTTTCTGTGTTCAAACTATCCGCAGTTCAGACCAATGTTCTCTATCTTCTTTTGTGCCTCCTTTCCGCGCGAACTGTGCTTCGATATTCTTTTGTCTCATGGTTTCCCCTTCCAATTGCATAAAAGGCAATCCCCGTCCATGCTGCTGACGACCGACGTCGGTCGTCAAAAGCCTTTCCTCGAGCTATCGGTAGCTTCATTCCGATCCCCCACTGCAAATCTAATCGGTACAATTTTCTTGTCTAGTCTGTCTTCGACATTTTTTCTGTCACCGTACGTGCGTCTGGCGCGGAGGGATATGCATGTATGTACTATATGTGAATACGCAAACACCGTAACATGTCCTTATAGCTCGGGGCTCGGGGCATACCACGCCTACCAGTGGTGGATACGCAAGATATCCGAACATTTCCTGAAACATCAATGAGTGGCAGCGTGTCGAATGCAGGTTTGGCATACGGGCCAGTCGCTGACCATTGCATAGATATGGTGCATCTCGTTCAACCTTTAGGCAACAACGACGATCTCCGCCTGCATTCTATCGCACTCAAAATTGGGCGACAGTGTTTGTACTATCCGATTATCGGAGATTCTGCACCGGTTTAAACAGGTCTGCTACCTGTTTTTCTTTATCCGGCTCCTCAACAATATCTTCGACTATTCTGCTTCAGACCCATACAATCTCGGCCCTTAGATCGAGGTTAATGCGGAATTGAGAGTCAGTATTTGCCAAGTACTACCTTGTTCGAATCTAACTGACAATGTGGGACATTACATCCTGGATTTCTAGAAACGGTTCTTCTCCTTGCATCCAGCTTATCCCCCGCAATACCGTCAGGGCGGAGGACGCACCTGTCATGCCCTTTATCCTCCGTTTTTCTGCCACGACAGGAATAAGAGAATGTACGTGCTGATTAAATGTTCCTGGAAATGTGGACATTGTAAAGTAAACAGTCAATACCGCAGACATCGGCGCTGGCGCATCCCTGTCAAGGTTCTAGCTTTCCGAAAGGCGTGATGTGCAAAGTAGAGACCTGGCGCTCAGAAGCTGGAGATATCAACATAAGACCACAAACTAAGGCGCTGTGGGAGGTTAGAGGATGAATGGGACAAATCGGAGAACGAGAAAAAGATGGAGTATCCATGTCTTTGAGTCGCATACGAATCAATTCCATGCTGTAAGTGCGCCTGGAGCAATCTAACTTAATGCACAGCACGCTGGTGGGGTAGCGTTCTTTTAAGATGCGCACGTTTTTTCTCGAACTGAGACAAAGACTGAGACCACTAATGAACTAATTGTACAGCCAAACCTCTCATAGGGAAACTTCGTTCCAATAGCGAATATGTCTCATGTGCTAGGTTGACGGATACCGTATGTTTTCTATTTGCCGCTCGAAGAATTCTCAAGTCATGTTATAGCGCAGGGACGCATGCTTATGCATATCAGAGTCAAAACATTCCACTTGACCTACACTGCTGTCGAGTACTGCTTCAAACCGCGCAAATCCGTGAGGTGACTCAAATACTGAGTTATAAGTGACTCTCCTTCCGACGCGGCATGATGGTATTGAAACAACAAGAATATGTGCGTCGTTTGGAAGCGATGAAAGATTATGCTCAAGGGCTGCTGACAGTATTCGACAGGAACCTCATAGGTTATATACGGAACTAAACTTGCCCCTGCCATTACAGATTAAATTGGTATTCCCTACACCTGCTCGCTATACAATTCAATCTCGCGTAGGTAAACCCTATAAGAAAAACCAGGGTGGATGTCCCGAGAGGGGAAATGTACAATACTTTAGGTTGGCAGGTCCACTACTTGGCAAAACCGACAAACGACGATGCACTTATTGCTCTTACAGAAAATAAGAGAAAAGGGGTTGATATCAGTTCATTGCCCTGATTGATATCTAAAGTGAGAGTGATACAAATCCGTCAAAAATAGAAACAGTAGCCCTCGTCGAACCGTACTTGCGACCGAAATGAGGGACTCCGGCATATCAGTACCCTGCCAGTGGCCCGGGGCCAAGCCTCTGCCTCAGGTTCTTGTTGCTGTAGAACGGGATTCCACTCGCTCACATCAGTGCCTGCAGAGTAAACAAGAGACCCGCGGTCTTCCGTCTTTTCCGTCCTTTCCGTCCGCGCGGCCTTTACTTAAACCTGTCTTAGCCATGAATCTAATATTCGCGTCGGCAGGGATCGAGCATCATTCTTACTGTCAGACTCGGATGCTGTAAAGCCAATAGCCTCGAGGAGTTGCTTTTTAGCGATGTTACCTCCAATGGCCGGCGAATGCGCGGACAATCTCTGAACTTCTCACCGGTCGCGACAGTTGTACTTAGGGTAGAAGGAAACCCCTGAGGGACTCTATTCAATTGTGTTACGTTGACGGTATACTAGTTCCTCTGACTACCCCTTTTTTAAGGACATCAAGGGCTTTAGACTAATCACCACCACATTTACTAGAGCCTCGTGTTAAAAATCAACGGTTTCCAGAAAATAGTTATTGCAGTGTGAATTTCCGGGCCGGCGGGCGCGACAAGGAGATGTCCAAACAACGTAGCCTTTCTCAGGTCTACCGGAAGTGAATGCGGGAGCTTTTTGTTCATGAACGCCGATCAAAACCCGGAGCGTAAAGGAGGTATACAAAACCGTCCTGGGCCGACTTTTGCAAGTCGCTAGAAGCTCGCCATCGGAGTGCAATTTGCGCCGCCCAATGCATTTTCTGTCAGATCCGCATCTCGGTAGCTTTATCAAGGGCAGGCAAGACGAGTGAAAGGAATTAACCTCGGGAGCCTCGGAGGATAACGCACCCTTTCAATAGCTTAAAATAATGTGCTGGCAGGTCTGCCAAACACGCGCCCACGGCTCAATAGACCAATGAGCGTAGAGGTCCTTAGAGAAAGGGACCATAAGATGGGCTGTACGGCGATCTTCATAATGATTCCATGAGGAAAACCGCGTATGCTTGACCCGGAAATAAGTTGATTCTGCAAGAAGGAGAGAGAAACATGCAATGTAAGCATTGTTGCGAATCATGGTTTTCACGGCCTCCCTGGGAGACAATAGCATCCATCCGGTAAAAGTAGACGACAGCCTAAGCGAGCCAGAAACGCCTGGAAGCTCAATCCAACGCGGTCTACCGAAGCCCTGCAGGTACCTGCCTGTTTCCTTCTTATTCCAATCGCTCCCGGCCCGTCCGCTTAGGGAAAGGTCGACGGGATTAAAGCGTTTTACGTCCGCTTCGGAAGTCGGAGCGAAGCCGGGTCGTTCGTCCTTCGTAACTGGGAACCACCCTGGTGAGCAACACCCCCCCCTTACTGGCGATCGCTAACGCTATCCGAAGATCAGGCGGGGTGCATTTGCTCCGAGATTAAAACACCCAATGGTGAAAATTCGGGGTTTAAGACAGACGATGGGGAACGCCGACACTGCGTGCGATACCCGATCGGGCTTCCCAAGAACCTCCGACATGTGCTCTTTGATCGAACGGGCTTCCTGGAGCTACCGCTCGAAAAAAAATGAGCTGTGAGCCTGTACGTGCGAACATCCACGACGGAAGAGTGCCGGCCGAATAAAATACACAGTTGGCGCAATCACCACTTAAACGAGCTTGAGAGCAGCAGTGACAAATGAGGCTGAACACCAAGCAAGAAGAGCTCGGCGGCAACAGTAAACATTAGCGAAGATCTTCATCTAGTGATGAGTCAAACCGTGACTCACCAGTAGTACGCCTATCTCAAATCGCTCCTTCTCATCAAGATCAGGAAGTAGGCGAAGAACGGGAAAGAGTGCGCGATTCCCGGATCATGGTCGACGAGGACGCTGTCCCCATTCGGACATCAAGGTAGAATCAGCGTATGAAAAAAATTATCATGAGCAGATCGCTCTTAGACCGACTGAAAATTCCCGAGCACGAAGACAAGATCGGCGGAAAGGAGAATATGGGAATCCCCGATTGTGGGCGGAATCGGGAGACTAACCAGCCAAAATCCTCTTGTTAGGTTTGCATGCCCGGAAGTCCAGAACATTGCGCGTGATACTTCTTCGGCAGTTGGCAACATGCGCGGCAGGGGTGCCCAATAGTCCTTGCACTTCGGATTCGTATACTCCATAATGTTTGTGGGTCTGCAGAAAAGTGATAAATCTCGCAAAAGCAAAAAGGCGCCAGCTACGTAGATGATTTTCGAGCATGACCACGGCACCAACGACCAGAGAGTGGCCAGAGATGCGGCCCGAAACATTAGCCTGAATATAGAACCGACACGCAAGTGCCCACAACCTAGGGAAGCTATGCTCTAACTGGTTCATGGCTTGTGTTTACTGGGAATGCCGCGGGGATATTACCAAGCATGCTCCATTACACATTTTGATCATCTGAAGGCGACTAAAGAACGGAAGCCAATGGCCTACTAATCACGAAGGTGCAAGCGTACTGGCGGAAGCAAAAAAAAAAAGAACTTATCGGATAGGCGTATATGTAGGATCACGGACCGGATACACGGTCGCAAAGCTAGATTGAAAGGTAAAATTAAATCGCAGAAGTCGAGAATTCGAACTGAATGCACTTGCCTGGAGGGTGCCTGGTCTCGTGGTTACGTCCTGGGCAAGCTCGAAATAATACCCAATGCTGACCTTTGAGTTGCGCGCATACAGCGCTCACCTGGTCTTTTCAAGGTTCGAGCAATACAGCGGTGAGGAGTCGACAGAGGTTCTACTCCTGAGCCTTGACCGGAGGTCAATGGTGCCCCACGGTAAGTCAGGAATGGATCGTACCCGTGGGGGCAGTAGGGCGTCCGCCTGAGGCGATCAACCGTCGGTTGTCGGCATCTTTCAGCTACTACCACCACGGCCGTTAAGATTAGAGCACGTTCACATCCTGCGGACATTACTTGCCACTCGGTAATCGATTGAAGTTGTTTTTGTACCATCCGACACCCTTGGTTACATTTAAAGGCCACGAGGCAACAACTTGACCCTTCTTCGACTGATATATTGCATGAGCGTCCGCAGCCAGACCAGTGGCTATTCAGTAAAGGTACGTACATGCACGTTCGGGGAACTCCTATCACCATTCCATGAAAAGTGCAAGGCTGTGGCAGGGTCAGAACGATGACTGATGAAGCTATTCGGAAGGCTCTGCAGGGTCGCGCAGAACAAGGCACGTCCGGCCACATTCGGGAGAGGCGTAAACCTGTTTTCCAAACAATTAGGTAGCAGCAGAATTGCAGCATGCACTTAGGCCTACACGGAAATTAATCCACTTCCTTGTTGAATCAGTTGTGGCCATGCGCGAAACGAGTGTTTGTCTGCTCTTTGTTTTTGCAGATCCCCCTATTTTTACCCATTAATGTCCTGATAATTTGCGAGCCCATCCGAATTGTGCGGCCGCGTTTTCGGTCAGCAGGTACACAATCACGACATAGGCATGCCACGAAAAGTCCGACGAAAGTCTTCGCAAACGCAATGAAGAAACGGGGCTCCACTTATCCATTCGCCGCTCAGGAGTGGGTACGCAGGGAACCGGTGCGGAGAGTCGAAGTACCGTCGCCGTCCCCACCTGACTCTAAGAGAAGCACGCAGGACGCACAGAATCATGCAATCTAACGGATATTTGCGACCGAGAAGGCAAAAGAAGGCCGAGGCGGACGTATGTTCGACCATCTAGACCTGCGAGGCCAAAGTAAAAAAAGCCAACATCAAGCGGCCCTGTAACCCAGATAGCCAAGCCAAGAATTTTGCTAACCAAAAGCACAATATTGTTAACACGCAGCGGAAGATGGCGACAGCGGCAATTGAATGCACAAAAAGGAGGTGTAAATTGTCCAAAGAATCTCAAACTTAAAGAGGCATTAAGGTGTACCTAAGGCGCCCCCGGGGAAGTGTGAGTCATCATTAATCACCCCCTCTAGCCTATGCCACGTACCCATCATATCCGAGTACACGAACAAGATTCAGGCCTCGTGTGAACGGTTCGGCTGTCCGCGAGGACGACATCAAAAACGAAATCGCTCAATGCTCCCATACAGCTCGTCATTTATTGACAAGTCCGAGATAGTCGGTTCGTGGCCCGAACACGGACTCACAGTCAAGTCGAGAAAACGCACATGCACGTGTCGCCAGCACAATTCGAGACACAACTCGAACACACTGATCTTAATCATTTTCAAGCCCCGATCCGTGGCCCGCGCATTCGTAACAAGATAGGAGACCTCGAGTCGATGCCGTTTGTGAGAATCTGTGTAAAGTTCACCGCTCGCATCAGCGGTGGAGAAACTTCACTGAATCTCTAGTCACGTACTATATACAACTCAGCTTCACCTGAGCGCGAGCTCAGGTGGGAACGCCGAAATGAACGAGCTAGAACAGGACAACGTGGTCTCGGTCGGTCGCACACCAGGCGCCCGCATGGGGCCTAGGTTTTGATCGTTTCTCGCCGGTATCTGTTTCTCTGGTGCCCCGGCTTTGACTTAGAGGAGTCGTGTATAGAAGATATGGACGGCCTCAGATATTGCTGTGCTGCGACCAATTTGGAGATGCGTATACACCCTGGACACGGGCTTGAGAATCAGAATCTTCTCATGAGATGCATTGTAATGCTAGCAGCCGTGTACATCGCAGTAACATGATTAGACGAGGTTCAGGAGTCAGGACAGGACTCGGACGAAACCGCCTGTGACAACCGAGTCACCGCGGCGCGTTCGGACAACAGAGTTACAGAGCCAACTGTATCTCGCGATCCATCCCTTCTTGACCTCTTACCACCACCATCTCCTCTGGAGAGGGTGCTGCGAGGGGGGATCCGTCTAAGGAAGGGGGCCTGAGTGGTTTGCAGGCACTACCCTGACCATACCCTGGGGTCACTCAGGGGGGCTACAATGTTAACATCTTGGGGTAGATGCCGACTTCGTTGCGCAGGGACTTTGCCACCCCCCCAACGCCTACCCCGTCGGGCCCTCTAATAGGGGGTCAGGCAGCCGGGAGTGTGAGTGGTCCGCCTCTTGCACCAAGAACAACTGACTGCCCATGGAGGGGATATGACTGGGCTGGCGATGACGTCAACACCAAGGACAACGACCCGAGCAACATCGATGAGCACAAGCCAGCAAACTCTGAAAGATTGGGTAAGGGGACAGTCCCTTCATTGCTGAAGCCAAAGTAATATGCGTGACCTCGACAACATTCCCACTGTTTATTTTTAACCTGGCCCCTCATAACTCTTTTTCCCACATGACTCGCATGGCCATTCAGTTCGCCGACACACAAACCGGGCCCCCACGGCATTCGCAGGTTTTCCCCACACCAAGACTTGGGCACTGGCAAGTGACCCACCTGAACCAGCTAGGCCGACTCCGGCTCTCCATAGCCATCACTGGCAGAGGTTTGCCGAAGTGGATCCACGCACCATGATGAACGAGCTGAGGCTGTCATGGGCCACAGCCATACCCCTCCAAGGCCCCCGATCAGCAATTCAACAGCGCCGCCTGCACGACTTCGGAATCTTTTTGGAAGGGAAGGGTCAACAAAGGAGAGAAAAATCATCGCTGAAAGGCGCTCACGGCTTCGGTAACACAGGGTTGAGAGAAGAAGCGGAGATGCAGGACGCTCACCGGCAAGGACCCGAGCCCCTTTCTTTTTAAATTTACCATCGCGATTTCAATAGTTCTGGCCCCTTCGGGGGCCAGGGCGCTTAAGTAGAGTTGTATTTACACGGTGCCTAATAAATTCATCTTCATCATCATCATCATCATGTATCTCGCGATCCTGTGCGTACATTTTCTTATTTACAACGAGAGAGATAACTGACAGATTTCAATTCTAATTCAGTCATGTAATATTCATGCACTCGCCCACCCGGCGGCGCGGCGTCGGTTCCGTGATGCTCTGACTTTGCGACGCCTCTGTTACATACCTTGAAGCGATGTCCGCATCTTTTTTTTTTTTTTTTTTTTTAATTCTGCATTTATATACTGCTACATTACAAAGTAAAAGACGTGGATATGAGACCATATGAAGTATTGTGCAAGAGGAGATTAACAAGGTATAAAGTGTCTGGGTTTAAGGCTATGGATGTGTGAGGTTTTGTGGTTGGAAGTGTCTAAATAATTTTGTCAGGTGGGATATGAATTGGAATAACAAATTGTGTAGGAGGGGGTGGCGGTTTTATGGATTCTATGATGACTAATACTGATTGTGTAAGGTGGGAGAAACTACTTGATTTTTTATGATGTGCGGGTGGGTGTGGTTTGAATTGTTTAATGTCCGAAATTTGTGACTCTGAGAGGGGTGACATGACAGCACTTGGAGCGGCATGTGTGCATGAGGCTAGGGGCAGGTTGCCATGAGGTGTGAAGTTGACTGCGAATTGTAGGAGGACTGATGTTAAGTCCATGCATGGGCCATAAAAGTTGAGGTGTTCTCGGTAGAGGAGGATATGCCATGAATTGTGTGGTTGCTCAATAATGCTGATGACCTGTAGTTTGTACTGGCATGTGGCCCAGTCTAATATGTGCTGATTTTCGTCAACGAGGTTGAAAGGTTCATATGTGGTATTGGTTTTGAAGTTTGGCACCAGGAGGTGAAGGAATAGAAGGGGGCATGGGGGAATGGGGGAAAGGGGGAGTGGAATGATGAACAAGGCCGTAAAACAGCTCGACGGATGTCTACTGTGAGTGAGGACTGGTGTGGGTGGTTAACCCAGGGAGTTTAGGGGTGGTGCGAGTGGATGTGCACTGGGTGAGATGATGGTGGTTAGAGGTCAAGGGGTGTGGCGATGTCCGCATCGCCGTATCCCGCACGCGGACTGAAGATGCTGCAGTCGCTCTGGCCAGGGTGCAAAAATGGAGTGGGCGAGAGGCCAGAAATCCTTTCTGGAGTGCGTGCAGCCAAGGCGGGCACGACACCGTCGGTGGAGGTTGGATCTGCGAGTCGGGTGTTAGGTCAAGATAGAGAGTTATGCTATTCGACTCGGCGTACGTCTTCTAGCGTTTTCAAGATCAATCAATTGCACCCAGCAAACCCGTACCTGTGATGTCTCTTTCGATCCTTGCACCCGGCTCAGGCTTGTGTACGTCTGTTACACGAGGCCGTATTACCCTTCATCACACTCATTGTTGGCAACGGTGGCGGAACTGGTTCCCGCGTGCATAAAAGGACGCATAAAGAAAGTCTTCAAAACTATATGTATCCAGATTTTCGTGGATGCCGTACGGAATCGACTGCCCGGCGAGGCGACCGGTATGGATTTCGGACTCAAGATTCCATCCAGAGCCTCCGTCAAAACGGGCTGTGGACATAGCCAGTCAACGGATTGCTGCATACAGTATTGTGCGTAAAACTACTTTTCGCATTTGACATGACGGAAAACCACTTTTTACGGTATCTTCTTCCTAGGGAGATACTTTTCGTGGAACTGCAATTCGAGCGGCGCATTACCGAGTACACGCCGCACCCCCTCCCAGTTGCCGCTCATATGCTGTTATACCTCGAGACCATGGTTCCTGCTGTGCCGTATGAGCGTCTCTCGGGATTGAGGGTAGCTCGCATACTCATGCTGGAGTAGCAGGGCGTTATTGTTAGTCCGCCCTTGTGCCCAACAAACTAGCGGGCACGCATGAAGGCTTCGGCGGCGCAGAGGGTGGGTGGAGTGGGCTGGGTAATAGAGACAACATGCCTGAGCGTTAAGCCAAGAAACCCGATATTTCCACGGAGAATCTGTGGCTGAGGTAAAATTGAGGGTGGATGATACCGGTGTACAAGTGATGAGATGTTCTCATGTTCTTGGACTTTTTGTGTTGTTGAGTTATTTTATCCACTCTCGCTTAGAGTGTACGACAATTGCTGGAAATGGTGAATGTTTTTGAACCAGTCTCGCTCCCAAAGGACGGACTGGTTTCTGAGTCCAGAATCCAAAGAGGAAATAATGCTTCGGTTGTTATGTCCACCTATGCTCTTCCCCAGCCTTCAAGCTCTTGTGCGGCCAGGAAACGACCGGTGTTTGCTTACAAATATATTACGTAAGCGCGGTGCTAAAGGGATCCAAAACGTCCCACAGTCACTTGATTGGACAGGAGGCCCGCACGATCGATAGGGACACGCTCGCAACTCGCTCCTGCCCACCGTCATCGTCTCATACAACTCGCTAGCAAATCAAGCAAACGGAACTTAACAGTCATGTCGCAACCCGAAAACCATTCTGGTACCGATCAGGAGTGAGTTGACACGATATATAATATTGTTATGATTTGTTCTGAGTTTTGCGACTATGTAGGGTTCTGTATCTCAAAGGTGATATGAGATTCCGCTGCGTTTGAGGAAGCAGAATTAATTCTAAAGCTTTATATTCGTAGCTATCGAAATCGATTTCAAAGACAACAAACCGCGCCGCTCGATTTTCGTCAAACTCAAGTCGGGCGAGGATCAGCGCGAGTCTCTGCGCTTTAAAAAGGACGATCTTGTCAATTGGAACCTACGGAACTATCTGTAAGCGCAAGTACAGTCAAGTGGAGCGAGTCCGCACGCTGATCGGACAACAGACGTCTTCTGCTTCCTGCAGGTTTCTCAATCTCAGTCGAAGAGGTTCACAAATTTAATCGAAACAAGGATATTGCAACCTTCAAATTAAATCTTGCGTCCGCGGTCATCGTTGGAAAGGACACGTTCTCCGCGGACGGTATGTTATCTTTCCGACCCGAATGGCGCACAAAGACTCATCTTCAAACTAATCGTAGATACGAACGGAAAAGCTCACGTGAAGCTGACTTTTGTATCGCCGGTAAGGGGAATATACGGACCCAGACCGAGCTCAATGCTAATATTTGCGTAAGACCGACGAACTCGCGGAGCGTCTTGTCCAGGATGCTCAGACTGCAGTTGGAAATAAAAAAGTTCTTCTGAGATCTCTTGGCAAGGTTGGAAATGTTATTGCCGTTCTCATGAAATTCTCCGATCTCGCGTCAGATGTTAGTCTATGCCCCTTATCTCAACTTCCGTTATTTCTAAAACTAGATTCTATACCAGGTCCATCCGGCTGCTAAGGCTGCTTTCTTAGTTATCGGGGTTTTGTATGAGGTAACGTGGGCAGCCAACTCAACGGACTGTATCCCCTGACATCCGCCACAGCAAATGCAAACGCAGCAAGAATGCCACAGTGCGGCCACTGAGCTTATGGAGGACGTTGCTTCACTCCTTCCGTTCGTCGGAAACGATACTCGGACTCTCGCGAAGAATGTTAAGACGAGGGAGACTATTAAGAAGATGCTGGATCTTTTCTGTAAAATATCTGGACTCGTTGTTGATTACTCTGGGAAGGGAAAACTGGGTAAATTGTGGCATTCATGTCTGTCTTGCGGGATATTCGTGCTGAAAGAGACTCTTCAGGGGATTTATTCTCCTCTCGCAAGGATGAATTGGATTCATCGAAGGGCGAGCTCCGAAAGCTCAAGGAGACCTATGATTGGTGTATAAAGACGGAGGTCTGGAAGTCTGTCATTGAAACAGGTAGGTTCAGAACCAAGCCAGTGTTTGTATTATTAACGTCTCTCCAGAAAAGCGCACGGAGGATATTCAGCTTCAACAGCTACGATCCGCGGGGCGAGCTTATTACAATGTGGAAGAGAGGTGCTTGGGAGGAACGAGGACGTCAGTTTTGGAACGTATCAGGGAATGGGGTGCTTCTGAGGCTGGCCCGGGACTCTTTTGGCTGCATGGCATGGCTGGATCTGGGAAGAGTGCGATTGCGAACTCGGTGGCCTATATGTTTGAGGAGGAACAGTGTCTTCTGGGGTGTTTCTTCTGTAAGAAGGATGACCCGGAATGTCGTGTCCCGATAAATGTCATTCCGACACTAGCAATGCATTTTTCGAAATGGCACCAGGCCTACCGTTCATTGGTAACTTCTGTTATACAAAGCAAGGATGGGCCAAAGCTTACGCAGAGTCTGCAGTGGCAATTTGAACTGCTTATGAAGACCCCTTTGACTTCACTGGCTGCTGAGCGTCGAGACCTACCCCCAAAGCCCCTTATTATTGTTGTGGATGCTCTTGACGAGTGTGGGGACTCGGCGGAGTCAAGGTCCAACCTGGCTAAGTTTCTTGCAAGTGTGGCCGACGTTGTTCCGTGGATTAAGATGATCATTACTAGCCGACCTCTTCCAGAGTTTGACCAGGTTTTCCATCAGACTACTGCGAGCTCCGATATCTTCGACTTAAACGCTGAGGTCACTCCTGAATGGATTAAAGATGACATAGTGCAGTACACAAGACACTGCGCAAAAGAATTCCGAGTTGACCTTGTGGAAACTCAGGTCGCAGAGCTTGCTGCAAAAGCATCAGGGCTATTTATCTGGACTAGTACTGTGTTTAAATTCATTGGTGCACAGATTAATAAACGGAAGGCAGTTCAAACAATTCTATCACAAGACTCAACGGGCAGTGCTGAAGTTGAGCTCGATAAGGTCTACATTACAGTCCTCCAGGGTGCAGCAATGGGTTCGGAAAATGCTCAAATTATCAGATCCGTTATTGGCTTAGTTGTCTGCATATCCAAGAATAGGCCCCTTCCAGAAAATGCACTTTTGCAATTCTTATCTGCTATGGAGAATGACATGGACTTGTTGGTGTTGAAAGAAACAATTGATAGGCTACAAGCGGTCCTGTACAGGGATGCATCAAATGATGGAACCATTCGTGTCTGCCATCCATCATTCCTTGATTTTGTCGATACTCGGGCACGTTCTCAAAGCTACTGGACTGAGCCTTCATTTATGGACAAAGTAATGGCTACCAGATGCTTGCAAATAATGAACTCAATGTTGAGATTTAACATCTGCAGTATAGAGACATCCTATCTCTTAAACAAAAATGTTCCAAATCTCCGGAGCAAGATCAATAGCCATATCCCACAACACCTTTGGTACAGCTGTTTATACTGGATGAATCACCTTGCTGGTTATAATGGCATTGATACAGATGCTATACATGGACTGCTGAACCAGATATTCTGTGGCCCCAAAGCCCTATATTGGTTAGAGTGCCTCAGCCTTGTTGAGGAGCTGAAATCAGGCATAAATGCCCTTGAGCTTTTCTCCAAACACTGCAAGGTGTGTTTATTATATAGTCTATCTTCTATAAACATTACTTACAACATTGTATTTAGCCCACTGGAATGCTAGTTACTGCTGGAAAGGACCTGCACAGGGTTCTGACCAATTATTACATTCCAGTCTCTCTTAGCACTCCACACCTTTACATATCAGCATTATCTTGGACTCCCATGGAGAGCTATATCACTAGAACCCTGTATGAATATTTTGAAAACCAGCCACTTATTCATGCAGGAAAGGAAAAGAATTGGAATCCTACTCTGTGGACAGCTGATACAGGTTGTTCTATACAGTGTGTTGACTACTCTGCTGATGGAAGACACATTGTATCTGGTTCAGATGACAAAACCCTGAGGATCTGGGATTCCCAGACAGGGAATCCTGTGGGAGAGCCCCTCACAGGTCATTCAGACTCCATCCTGTCTGCTGCCTACTCCCCTGATGGAAGACACATTGTGTCTGGATCAAGAGACAACACCTTGAGAATCTGGGATGCCCAGATTGGGAATCCTGTAGGAGAACCACTCACTGGTCATTCAGACTGGGTCAGGTCTGTTGCCTACTCCCCTGATGGAAGACACCTTGTGTCTGGTTCAGATGACAAGACCCTGAGGATCTGGGATGCCCGGACAGGGAATCCTGTAGGAGAGCCCCTCACAGATCATTCAGACTCCATCCTGTCTGTTGCCTACTCCCCTGATGGAAGACATATTGTGTCTGGCTCTTCTGACAAGACCCTGAGGATCTGGGATGCCCAGACAGGGAATCCTGTAGGAGGGCCACTCATGGGTCACCAAGACTGGGTCAGGTCTGTTGTCTATTCCCCCGATGGAAGACACATTATGTCTGGCTCTTCTGACAAGACCCTGAGGATCTGGGATGCCCAGACAGGGAATTCCGTGGGAGATCCCCTTGCAGGTCATTCAAACTATGTCATATCTGTTGTCTACTCCCCTGATGGAAGACACATTGTGTCTAGCTCAGGAGACAGGACCCTAAGGATCTGGGATGCCCAGACAGGGAATCCCATGGGAGAGCCACTTGAAGGTCATTCAGACTATGTCTTGTCTGCTGCCTACTCCCCTGACGGAAGCCACATTGTGTCTGGCTCATATGACAACACCCTGAGGATCTGGGACATGGATGTTGTACAAGCAGGGTTTGAAGTCACAGGGCAACATCCTCTAAACAGGATTGATGATAATGGATGGATAAGGGACACGTCGGACAACCTCTTACTGTGGGTTCCACATATGTACCGTATTGGCATGCGTGATATGTCCAAAATACACATGCCGAAAAATCAGCCTATACAACTGGATTGGGAGAGGCTACTGGAGTATAGCGGTTCATCCTGGATTAATATTTTGAAGCAATCCTAGGTACGTTTTGGTCACCTTAATAATTATTGTCGTTTCTGACAGGCTACATTTTTAGTATTCGTTTCGCAAATTCATTACCTCCAGTTCGTTTTCGTTGTTGATTGCTTTCTTGACACCTTAATTTTTCTGTCAAGCATGGTTTCTTACTATTTTGTACTTGTAGTTTGATAGCGTTTCTTCGCCATGAAATACTATTGTACGTGTTCGTGATGTTTCCTCGGCCGCCAAGCTAGCCAGTAAGGATGCGACGAGGACAGGCTCAAACGTTCCCGTACGGCAGGTGATTTGCCGCTGAGCGTGCTCTTTGCTAATCATCTACAGATTAACCCGACGAAGTAATTTAAAATGGTGAGTTGGACATTGCTTACGCGCACGGGGAGTAGTAGGAACCGTGAAATAACGTGAGGTATGTTCTCGTGCTGCCGAATATAAGCCTTTTACGCTTTCATGCTCTTGGATATCATTCGAAGTCAGTGAGAAGCGAGGCTGGCTTCCCTATTGGGGATAGTAGACTGAGAACGTGCTATACAGCCTACAATGGCGCACGCCAAAAGCGTCTAAGCGTATCTTTAAGTGGAGCAAAATTGGTAAGTTGTTTCGTAAAGAGACAATTTAGATAAGCACCGGTCGATTAGTATGCTTGCATACACTCACTGGCAAGCTGCTCCCGCAATATAGTGTCTGTACACAGCACTATAGTTGCCTTTCTCGCTCAGCGCCACACTTGTCTGGCCGGCTGAGGTACGGAGCGCCCGAAGTGCAAGGCGCAGAATGACGAGTTGACGGCTGGTTGAGCATTTTTTTCTCTAAGTTGGAATCGCGCATTGGCACGTCTCCCACTCGAAACGATTGTGCCAATATTGATGCGGCCGACGCCCGGACTGGATAAGCCGCACAGGTAAACGCCATTATTACAAGTATGTGCACGTCGCTGAACGTGGGTCCCGGAGAATCATGCACTACAGAAAAAGCGCCATTAAGCTGCTAAGAGACGGTGGTCCCAATTCAAGTAAGCGGAAAAGGGCAGACGTCCCTATGAATATCGCCGTAAGTTCCCACGCCACCGCACCTCTTCAGCGCAAGTTGATGGGCGGAACAGCCGCGGAAGACCACATCGACAGAAGTTATCATTTTTCAGTAATCACACTCCTCCAAGCAAGCGAAATGCCAATAATACTTCTTACAAGTGCATCTCTCAGATCCACAGCTTTTCACGGAGGATCCACAGCTAATTTAGTGAATTGACACGTGCATTACACCGGAGAGTTGAGTTCTGCCCCTTAAATATGTTGAAGTATGCGGGGAGCCCACGTAGAGTGAAGAGGCAAAGCTATGTTACATCACCTTAATCCTAGTTGAGCAAGGGACAGGTAGGAGACGTTCTCACGGGGGAGGGGGGCTCGCACAGCATCAAGCTACCGCTGACTAAGCTGGCTTTTTGAGAGCGCCCCTAACCGGATAGCTGGAGGGCTTCGACGCCCAATGAAGACTCAAGCTCAAGGCCCAAGCTCCGATTACAGTGTAAGACATATTTCGCTCTTCAGGCGATGTGGGGCATCAACTTCTCATATTCAAACCAGTATGGCTTCCTTGGAAGCCTGAAAGGTTCAAGTCATGGCGCCGCGAGTCTGCTGACGCTCCCGGTGTGAGATGAAAAAAAGCATTCTATTTTTCCTTTCGGAGTACATGCTTAACCCTGCATAATCCACAGCATTACGATGTTTCTCTACTCATACACGTTTGTAATTCGTCCCTCCGCGCGTATCGTGCTCACAAGATACATTACGCCGAAAGCTTCTTGCGAAGGAGGTTCTTGAGTGTCACGCCGTCCTCGGCGAACTTCTTGATACCTTCGTGCAGCTTGTCGAACGCCATCTGATCTTGAAGGAGAGTCCAACGGAATTCCGGTTCGTTGTCGATGTACGTTACTTTCGCAATCGGATCCGCCTGGGCCGCCAGGTGAGAGTCAAGCTTCTTCGGTACCGGCTCCGTCGAGTTCTTAAGCTCTTCAAGTAAGGCGGGTGCGATACTGGTAAAGAATGGAAGCGGTAAGTAAGAGGTATCAGGGGAAATCGTTGCGAGTACACTCACGTTAGGAAGTCGACACCGGCAAGCGCCTTGATCTCGCCGGCCTGTTGTTCCTGGTTAAGTGACTTGTCTCGGAAGCAAAATAAGGAGTTGCTCACATTGCGGAAAGAAGCACCCATGACGATGGTCTTGTAGCCATGCTGCTTGTAGTAGTTGAAAATGCGCTTTACGGACTGGACACCAGGGTCCTCGTCGCCCTCGTAGGTCTTTCCGGTGCTTTTCTTGTACCAGTCAAGAATCTAAAAAACACGAACAAGACTCAACAGGAAACTCTTTATCCCATATAAAATCACACTTACACGGCCGACGAAGGGTGAGATGAGGGTGACACCAGCCTCGGCGCATGCTACGGCCTGGCCGAAGCCGAAGAGGAGGGTCAGGTTGCAGTGGATGTTGTCGTTTGCCTCGAGCTCGCGCGCAGCCTGGATACCTTCCCATGTTGAGGCGATCTTAATGAGGACACGCTCTTTCTTGATGCCAACCGACTCGTAAAGCGCGATAAGCTCCTTAGCCTGTGAGTGCAAGCAGCGGAGTTTAGAGACATGTACACATCACACATGATCAAAATTTACCTTGGCTTTGGTACCCTCCTTATCGAACGAGAGGCGGGCATCGACTTCAGTCGAGACACGACCGGGGATGATGGCGAGGATCTCTTTGCCGAATTCAACGAGCTGCGAAAACCGCATACAGTCAGGACCCGTCCTTTGATGAGAGCATCCACAATGTACGTACCAATCGGTCCATCGATGCCTCAACCTGCTCGTCGAGGCTCCCACCCTTTTCTTTGCCGTACTTGACAGCAGCGTCGATCAAGCGGGCGTAGCCCGCCTTGCCGGCCGCCGCAAGAATGAGCGACGGGTTAGTCGTGGCATCCTAACAACGCAATGCCACCTTCAGACATTCTATTCCTACGTAGAAGTAGAAATGAAGCGATGAATGCACACCTGGGGCTTGTATACGTCGATTGCTGTTAGAAAGGATAAAATTCAGCACTAATCTCACATCAAACGTGGGTTGCGAATGTGGGTGTATGCTACACGACGCCACTACTACTCACACTCAAAGTCGCCTGAGTCAGAGACGACGACGGTGCCTGTTTGCTTTAGGTAGTCAAGGGAGGTGGTCATGATGGTGGTAGTAGAGGTAAGAGTGATAGAGGACGATGTGCGATGGTCCGAGATTTCTAGTCGTCGCTGGAGCGCGTTCGTCACATCGGGCTCACGATGCCCCCGAGCGTGCGAATACCGGCCCGTTTACGGCGACCGTGGCCACCATCGGCTTCCGGTCGGCTTTAGTGACTAATACGCGAACTTTTTTTTATTTTTTTTATTTTTTTATTTTTTTTTTTAAATCAGCATTTGTATACCGCTACATTACATAGTAAAAGACGTGGATGTGAGACCATATGAAGTGTCGTGCCAGAGGAGATTAACAAGGTATAAAGTTCCTGGGTTTAAGGCGATTAAAAGGTATGAGGTTGTGTTGTCGGAAGTTTTTTCTAAATGGTTTTGTCAGGGGGGATAAGAATCGGAAGAGCAAATTGTGAAGGGGGAGGTGGCAGTTTTATGGATTCTATGATGACTAATACTGGTTGTGAAAGATGGGAAAAACTACTGAATTTTTTATGTTGTGTGTGTGGGCGTGGTTTGAATTGTTTAATGTCCGATATTTGTGACTCTGAGAGTGGTGACGTAACAGCGCTTGGAGCGGCAGGTATGCGTGAGGCTGGGGCCAGGTTGCCATGAGGTGTGAAATTGACTGCGAATTGTAGGAGGACTGATGTTAAGTCTATGCATGGGCCATAACAGCTGAGGTGCTCTTGGTAGAGGAAAATATGTCGTGAATTGTGTGGTTGCCCACTAATACTGATGACTTGTAGTTTGTACTGGCATATAGCCCAGTCTAGTATGTGCTGGTTGTCGTTAACGAGGTTGAAGGGTTCATATGTGGTGTTGGTTTCGAAGTTTGGCACCGGGAGGTGAAGGAATAGAAGGGGGCATGGGGGAATGGGGGAAAGGGGGAGTGGAATGGTGAACAAGGCCGTAAAACAGCTCGACGGATGTCTACTGTGAGAGAGAACTGGTGTGGGTGGTCAACCCAGAGAGATTAGGGGTGGTGCGAGTCAGTTTGCGCTGGGTGAGATGATGGTGGTCAGAGGTCAAGGGGTTTTGGACTAATACGCGAACGTGCTCACCCGTGCGGCCGTGCCAGTCAGGTCGTCGCAGAGGCCACAGCCTTCAACGCAGCGCCGGGTCGCAACTTGGTTTTCTCAGTACCTTTCGTCTGTCGATCTCTCGCGCTTCCACAGTCATGGGACTGGTTCCCAGAGTCCAATTCGTTGTCCAATTGAGCGGTAGGAGTATAGTATACTGTCCTGCGAGAGACAAAACCTTGCAGTGCAAGGGGGTAGCAAGGGGAACACACTTGATCATCGGCACCGCAGACAGACTGCATCGTTACTGGCTGTTTCCAGGTGCTAGGATGAAAGCGTCCAGTATCGTGGTTGCGGGATTCTCTGTATGGCAACGAAGAGAACGGCTTTCCCGGACATATACATTCGGTAAAAAGGTACCGTTTATGAACAAGTGGAACCGCGTGGCCTCTGTCGCGAGCATGGTCGCTATAGTAGTCTGGATCTGGTTTACCAGACAGTGGGAAGCTACACAGTATCCTACCCGGCTCCCGGACATTGGCTTTAATGCGAAGAAAGCGGTCAATAATGTATCCCCAGGTTTCTGTTGATGCGCAGAATCAATCTCAAAGCTAGGAAACTGCAATAGTGATTGTCAGTGAATTGTTCGAACCGAAATCACCGGCTCTCAATTTCCTCCGCAAAAGTATGTGGTGTTTCCTGAAGCCTAATAAATATATTGTCATATGCAACTGTTTTCTCACCGACGCGAGATGTATGAAAACACTTCCATGCACGTACAATACATGTTTCTCTTGGAAAAAGTAAATATAAAGCAACGCGGAGGGTGTTCTAGATACCACTGCTTAAGTAATACAGTGGAGAGTATTGACTACGTAAGCGAATGCGTTCGTGATCGACCGAGATTAGCAGCTGCCAGCAAAAAAAGTCAGTGACTCGAGTGGATGCAGCGCCGCGCTCTTCCTCCCGCTCTCCTATTGCTTCGAAGCTGTATATCGCGGCCAGTACGCGCGCATCTCGCTCATCGACGCTTTGTACCATTCCGATTAAAACACTGGGACATGACGGAGGCAACGGTGGTCAACAAGTCCGCGCATGCGTTCGACAAGACGCGTCTTGATGCACTCCTCAACAGACGCTTCTTCTATGCGCCCGCATTCGAGATCTATGGCGGTGCGTCCGGTAATAGCCTCCGCGGGAGTTGTGTTCTAAGCAAACTTGTTCACAGGTGTTGCCGGGCTGTATGATTACGGCCCGCCGGGCTCAGCGCTGCAAGCGAACATCATAGCAGAGTGGCGTCGGCACTTTATCATCGAGGAGCACATGCTCGAGCTCGACACAACAATAATGACACCTGCACCCGTTTTCGAGACGTCCGGTCATGTCGCACGATTCGCAGATTGGATGGTCAAGGACACCAAAACTGGGGATGTCCTTCGCGCAGACCATCTTGTCAAGGGTGTACTCGAGGCCCGTCTTGCCGGTGACAAGGAGGCCCGCGGCCTAAGCGCTGAACCCGTGAAGGAGGACGAAAAGAAGCGGAAGAAGAAAGTAAAGTCCACGGCTGTGAAGCTCGAGGACGAGGTTGTGAAAGAGTATGAAAGTATCCTTGCACAGGTGAGTGTCGAGACCGGTCTCTGGAGGATCTCGAGAAAGTGGTTCAATCGGAAATCGTGGCCTCCTGAATGTTGATTTGAGTACCCTCATCGTCATCTCTCGGAATTACGTGTGGCAAATACAGAGTGAAACATCAGATTCTTCCCTTATGGTGTTTCGTACAGATGTGCAGCCCGCTACCCGTATTTTCGTGCGGCCTCTTTTAACTTCCGTCTTTGCCGATGTCTGAGCCAGAGGGCCTAGAGATTGCGCCTTACAGTAAACATGTGCTAATCTACGACCTTTTAGCTAGACAATTACTCTGGCCCAGAGCTCGGCGATTTATGTCGCAAATACAGCATCGCGAATCCGGACACAGGCAATGAGGTTGGAGAGCCTCAACTATTCAACCTGATGTTTGCCAGCAGTATCGGACCGACTGGCCAACATCCTGGGTAAGACCTCAATTCCCCCTTTTGTCCACAGAACGAGTTTCATGTCGTGCCACGGACAGCTATCTGCGACCCGAGACCGCACAGGGCCACTTCCTTAACTTCGCTCGCCTGCTGGAGTTCAATAACGGCCGAGTTCCATTTGCGTCCGCACACATAGGAAAGGCGTTCCGGAATGAAATCTCGCCGCGTGCGGGCCTGTTGCGCGTGCGTGAGTTTACTATGGCCGAGATCGAGCACTACGTGGACCCAGAAGATAAGGCCCACGAACGTTTCGACGAGGTGCGGGACGTGACGCTTGCCCTTCTCGATCGGCATGTGCAGACGAGCGGGCGCACAGAAGTCAAGCACATGACTGTTGGCGCTGCGGTGGACAGCGGCGTTATCGCAAACCAGACGCTTGGCTATTTCCTCGCGCGTGTGCAGTTGTTTTTGCTAAAAATTGGCATTAACCCCGAACGCCTGCGTTTCCGTCAGCATATGGGCAACGAGATGGCACATTATGCGACAGACTGTTGGGATGCAGAAATACAGAACTCGTCTGGCTGGACGGAGTGTGTCGGCTGTGCGGACCGTGCAGCATATGACCTCTCGGTACACTCTGCCAAAACTGGACATCAGCTCGTCGCGCGCCAGGCGCTGAAAGAGCCTATCGTGACCGAGAAGCTCGTTCCAGAGTTCAACAAAAAGAACTTTGGAAAGACGTTCGGCCGGGATTCTGCCGCACTACAGAAGGCAGTCAGTGATTTGACCGAGGAGGAGTTGGCTAGATTACAGGGCGAGATCGCGCAAGGGTACGTCCCAGAAA
The DNA here is from genome assembly GCA_002794785.1 of Coniferiporia sulphurascens. Lineage (NCBI taxonomy): Eukaryota > Fungi > Basidiomycota > Agaricomycetes > Hymenochaetales > Hymenochaetaceae > Coniferiporia > Coniferiporia sulphurascens. The sequence continues at coordinate 810,922 of NBBA01000007.1, read as the reverse complement.
CGGCCAGTGGCTTCTTCATCTGATACTAATATACTATTCACGGCGTAGGTCGACCGTTGTTTCGGTTGAAGGTAAAACCTTCACTCTAACATCGGAGCACCTTTCCGTTGAGCGTAAAACGTTTAAACAATCGAGTAAGTGGCACTGTCGCTGTAGTGGCTCGTAACAACCGCGGTAACCCGCTATGTCCGCTGACTTTTTCAAATTTATTTTTACGTAGTCCGGGAGTTCACCCCGAACGTCATAGAGCCGTCATTTGGTCTGGGCCGCATCTTGTACATCCTCCTCGAGCACAGCTTCTGGTGCCGTGAGCAGGACGTTGAACGCGGGGTAAGTTTCTGGACTTCTCTTCCGCGCATACTCTAATTCCCCGGATTTGATGGCTCTCGGACTTGTCACCGACCGCCGTTTTCACGCGATCTAGGTCCTCTCGCTTCCCCCTCTCATCGCCCCAACCAAAGTGCTCATTGTCCCCCTGAGTGCAAAGGAAGAGTTCGCTCCGTTGGTTCGGGAAGTCTGTAAGCAACACCTACTTTTTTCACACTTCTCCCGTCCTCACTTCCGAGCGTGGTGTGACTGATGGACATCGAATTTCTTTTTCAAACGTGGCTTTCTATCGATTCTGGGCCATGGCTATACACCGTGATGCGATGTGATCGTGGAGAACAGCTCTAAAGCTGCGCAAGGCCGGCGTCTATTCGCGCGTCGACGACTCCAACACGTCTATCGGGAAGCGCTATGCCCGCAACGACGAACTCGGCACACCATTTGGTGTCACTCTGGACTTCGCGTGTACGTGGCTGACGGTTCTTGTATGTGTATCGCGCTTCTGATATGCTCTTCCTTGCTCCATCGGATTCCCAAATTTTAATTTGGATGTGAAACGAATTTCATAACCCCCTCGACGCACCCACGCATGGTGCACGATTCAACAGCCGTTCAGAACCGGACAATGACCCTTCGGTGAGACTTTCTTTGCTATCTCGAATCACTCTTGTCTACTTTTCCCCCTGGAACCCGGCTGCTCTTCTGCCTTCCCCTTCCCGTACTTTTTTTTGCTCCGACCCAAGATAATCGGTCCCGATTCCTTTTTCGACACGTGCTCACGCTCATGTTCCTCTTTCTTCTTCCCCTGTAGCGAGCGCGACACGACAAGCCAGTTGATCGGGGACATCGACCAAGTAATTTCCGTGGTGACGGATCTGGTGCAAGGGAGTCTGGACTGGCCAGGCGCCTGTGCGCTTTTGTCCGCGTACGACGGCGTGCAGGCTGTCGAATGATTACATGCGCGTCTTCCGAGTAAGCAGAGCGCTTTTTTAATGTAGGGGGGGAACCGAAAAAGAGAAAAGGGAAAGTGGGTGAATGGTGTATGGATGCAGCGTCTGCAGGCGCTTGTGAGAAATGATCGGCGTTCTATCCTACCTCGCGAGTCGTTGAAGCATCAAGGCCACGCTATGGGAAGGAAAGCCTAAAAGCGGCCAGAGGTGTTTGGCGGGAGAAGGGAAGTAGACGCGATAAAGAAATCTGTAAGAAGCTCGACCAAATTAGATATACACACACATATTTTGTACCTATCACTCACCATCACCGGCTCGCCTCGTCCTTTTCATCATAATCGGTATCAACAGCCGTAGCAGCTTTTTCGAGTGCATACCCACAAACACCCGGTTCGTGCGAGCGGCAAACACGGAACGACTCGGACCCGGTACTATGCGCGTCCAAAGCGACTTAGCATAACCCGGCCATTCACTCTACTTACATAGCTCGAACACCAAGCTCGGGCTTCCCGGGCTCGTGTGATGGAAGGGAAGGCTGGTCATCTCCAAACAGGAGCAGCCTCTGCCGCAGCCAGCAGCCCCTTGTATGTACGCACACGCACTCACGCAACGCGACGAGCCACCCCCTGTGTACACGCGCGAGAATCACCGGGTGGGCGATAGACATCACATCAGTCGCACGCTCGAGCGCAAAGCCGCAAAGCGGTATGTATGTAACTGTGCTTAACGTTCAGCAGCCATGTGCACTGCCGTGCTGTGCATCAAGAATCAGTTTCTAGCACCCAAGAGCAAGTTCGGGCTCTTCCCCTCTTCCCCCCTTTTTTTTCTGCTTGCTCCTGGAAGCACGGAGGATTTGTAGAACCCATCTTCGCCCCCCCTCGCCCCCTCTTCTCAAAACGAGGCCTCGGAAGCACACCTGGCTGAGCTTCGTCCTGGTCCTGCACGTCCGGCGAACAAAAAGCAACGCGCGCATGCGTTTAAGCACGCCACGGCCACGCCGGGGGCCATCGCAATACACACACTGTATATTAAAACACTAATATAAAATGCACCACGACGCCGGCTAAGAAGTGATAAATGGCATTCGACAAGGCACGAATTACGAATGAAAATCATAATAATAGCAGCAAAACGCGCTGTGAGACGATATTTCGCGCGACCCGCCGGCGGACCTGTGTAGCTGCCAGCCCGAGGATAAATGAATAAACCGACGCGCGGCGTCGCCCTCGGAAGGAGGGGTAAAAGGGGCGTTGAATTATGAGCGGTGGGGAGAGCCACCTTGCTATTATCAGCCTGACGCGCACGGCGATGGCAGGTTAGCCGGTCGAGTCTCGAGGTCCATCATCGTATGCAGGGCCAGCCTAAGTCCGTGGTAGACCTACCGACAAGAAAAGATTGGTCGAAATGCCTCTGGATCCTCACGTTTTGTGATGCATAGATGTATGGGCGTCAGTGTCAGCGGATATGAAGCTTGAACGTGTGTGCTTTTTTAATCTTTCAGTCTTTAATGGTCAGGAAAAGCTGGACGTTACGCGCCGCTCGGGTGCAATTTCACGCAGCACGTCGAATTAATTATGGAATTGAAGGATGTCTGATTCGTTCTACGAGCGATATGATGGGGCGGGGCTCAGACTGGGCATCGATATCCTCTGCACGATTTTAATTAATGAGGCCTTTTAATCCTAAAGAGCGAAAACAACTCACCCAGACCTTTTTTAGACTTTCGCGTTTCCGAAATCGGATCCAGGCGTTCGATCTTACCCTTTATTGTCTATTGCAAATAATAAGCTTCACAGTAGTATTCACTTGCGCGAGAAAAGCAAAGTAACAATCAAGCGCACCTCCTATCTCGCCGGCCCCTGTCCGCAAACACACCAATCGGGAGATAGGGCTTCAATTTCCAAGGCCCCGGGGCTACCTTAAGCAACTTGCTCCCATCCGCGAATCACAGCAGCACAGTAAGATGATTAGTTGCGACTAGCCCGAGTCCGAGCGTCCCCGGTCATCATCGCGAGCGCTGTGCGAGTGAGATTACAGCGGCAGCAACAGCAACAGCAACTTTCTCAAATTAAACGCCGTAGAGCCACTCAGGAGCCGGGCTAAGGCTGACCCTGACCCTGGTCATGGTTCTGGTTCTGGTTTTAGTCTTAGTCACAATTCTATGTTTTCGTTACTTAGCTTGTTGTGGCGCAATTCCCGATTTGTACGTCGGAGTTTATATTTTTGGTTACGGCCTCGTCTCTTTGCTACGGATTACACATGGATTGTTTGATCTTTTCGTCTGTCCGCACTGGCCGGCTCGATAATCCAGCATGCGCTCAATATTCTTCTTGCCGTGGAGACGCGTTATCATCTCCTTAAGTTTAAGCTCAAGCTCTGCAATCACAGTGGCACTCCGGCTCAAAATGCGTGCTTACTACGCACCACTATCGCGGCGAGTCAACAGATGATGCGCCCACTTGCGGGCCCTTCAAGAATCAGACCTGCGACGCAACGTAGTGTGGTGCACCCCGGGCCCGCCCATAAGAAGCCCGCCGTTGTCATATTCATGTCCGTGTCCGTGGCAGAGTCCGATTCCAATTCCAATTCCCAATTCGATACAAAACCACTGTCAGCGTTACTTACAATATCAATGTCTGTCGTGCGGCTCGCACCTCTGGCACTCCCAAGTCGGGCTTATCGAAAAAAAAAAACGCATTTGGTCGCCGGTTGGACCAATTCATCACAGCAGAAAACCGCGGGTGCCGGAGATCACTATTGCGTCACCGACAACCACCCAGTAGAAACGCGGACCACTAAACATTCCCACTCACTCACGGCTGGGCGGCGAAGAACTTGCAATTGGTCACGGTCGACGATCGAAGGGTTGGGTCGCAATGTAAGCTTACGCACTTACCCATTACGAACTCACGAACTCACTCACGGACTTACGAACTCCTCGCAATTAATCCGACTCGCTAACGGTCATCAGTAATCACTAGCACGAGCACCGGTATCAATATCAATATCAACATCAGTAATACAGCAATACAGTAATGCGGTACCAACACTCAGCCGTTCATATTAATACATTCACACCGCTGTGTTCGCGATGGCCGGTTAGAGACGGCTATAGCCTCTCGGGTGCGGTACATACATAGATGTACTTGCTTCGAAAATTCGAGATACGCGCATAGCGCGGGGGTTGTTGGTAGGTGACTTCAAGTTGCGGGCGCAGATCCGGCGTTAGAGAGGGACGGAGAGGATAAGTTGCAGAGTCAGCGCACTGACACACAGACACACAGACACACAGACACGCAGACAAATAGACAAATAGACAGACAAGCAAACGCACAACCAGACGAACAACCAGACAAAGCTCGTTTCACAATCAGCTGCAGCGCCACTGGCGCCAAACACGGAAGAAGAGAAAGGAAAGAAAAAAGGCAAAAAAAAAAAAGAAGGAAGGCAAAAGCAATGAGCCTGCGTAAAACAGGCACTCGGCATCGACGTCGTCCCGGCGGGCCAGCGGGACCGCCTGCCCACGCTCAGAAGACGCGGTCTAGAACACAAAAAAGGGGGGGGAAAAGAGTCAAAGAGTCAAACAGAACCCGGACGTGGCATACCGGTACGACTCGGACTCTCGGAGGTCAGAAATCGAGAAATTAAATACTCAGAAATAATTAAGCGTAGGGCGGGCCGGCTTGGGGCCGGACTCCCGGGCCCGTACGTATGATTCAGCTTTACGCTTCAAGTTCCATCGCTTTAATACACACCAACGTCAGCACGCAACGTGTCCCTGGGTCCAATACTGAGACGCTGCAGCTGATCAGTAATCATGAGTGACTCGGAGCGTGAACGGCTCGATTCGATTCGATAAAAAAAAATTCGATTCGTGAACCAAAAATCACAAATTAAAAACCATAACTCAGGACGCACAAACTTCACACTGGACCCGGCCTAAGTCAGGTGGGGACCTCCAAGTCGCCTCGCACAGCTAAACATTAAACAAACTCAACAGCAAAAGAAGAAGAAGAAGGAGAAGGGAAAGACGACACCCCTCTCGATTCATTCATTCGCTTAAATGTGAAGCCCCGCTAACACGGCGCGGCGCATAATGATATAAGCTTAAGCACACTAGTACAAGAAGTACTGGCATCACCGATCATGTGCCAGTGCACACTGACAACCCACAGCCGTAAAAGCTTCTCATCGTCCACGTCGCGTCGCGTCGTGCGGACCAACGCAAAGTAAAACCTACCTAATTACTCGCTCACGAAGCCAAGAACGAACGGACGGAAGGAGGAGATACAGAAAAGTGAACCCAGCCAAAGAGGAAAACGGTCACACCTCCGGAGTCCGGAGTCGGACTCTATCTTGTACACGATTCCGTATCTCAAGTTTGACAGTCGGCCACTAATTGAAGTTCAAAGTTAGTATTTGTTGTTGTTGTAATGTACTGTATAGAGTTTTCACTCCCTGTATGCGCGCTCACGGGTTCCCCCTCACGCGATAACAGTATCTGCTGCTTAAAACGATACAACTTGAACTTGTTGGCTACGGGGCGCATTCACAAGCGCCGTGAATATACTATAATATCTGAATTCTTTCCGTTTTTCCCGTTTACAGTCCACCATGCAGAGCCCACCTCCCAGCCACACCGTAACCCCCCAACTAGCCGCCGGCGAGTCAGAGTCGCCACAAGGCCGCCAAGACTGCAAAGCTTCGCGCCTCGCTCCAAACGGCGGTACCAGTAGAACCGTCGGACTCCGCGCGGACGCGGACTCGGGAATGAGCATACCTCAAGTCGTGCAGCGGGAGAAATCGAAGAAGGAGAAGTCGAAGAAGGAGATAGTAGATACTCACCGGCAGGCTGTATTTGTACCCATATCTGTATCTGTATGCAAAGTGAGTTCGTGTACGTCCGAGTCCGAGTCATGGTACCGCACCATTTATACCGCACCGTTCAAGTACGCCCAGCACACAGCACACTTAATTATTGAGCCGTGAGCCCGAGCTCTGGTCTGGGCGGGAGATTTATATTAACGGAACTCAAAGGTCCGGCTTCGGCTTCGGCTTCGGCTTCGGAGTCGGGATTCGGGACTCGGCATCGGAGTCGGAATCAGGAGTCGGGAGTCGGAGTTGAACCCCAGGCTCGGACTCAAAGACTCGGAGACGGGAAAGCTGTATACTCAAATCGCGCTCATCACTGCAATCTTTATTCATTGCTCATTGTCATTGTATATCGAATCATCGAATCATCGATGCCATCCATATGCTTGGACTTTAGCTTCGGAGGCAATAATATTGATAACTTAACTAAATAGGCGCTAAAAGTACTAAAAGTGAACGCACCACTCACCACTCACCACTCACCCCCCTGGTCCCTTGAACCCAGACACGTCACGACTCACGACTCACGACCCACGACTCACGATTCACGATTCACGACTCCGATTCACGACTCACGATTCCGATTCCGAGGTTAGCAACAGAGCCGAGACGTCTCGAGAATAGATCTGGTTCCAGCACCAGCACCAGCACCAGCACCAGCACCGGCAGGACGGGTTACGGAACGGACGCCACAACGCCACAACGCCATCAACGGAATCAAAACCAAGAGAGTCACGGTGGCGAAAGCCTCATGCCTCATGCTAGATAGTTTGCTTAAAGAGAACCCAATATACTGTACATACTATATCAATTCTGCATCATGATACAGTATAACCGTAACCGTAACCGTATCTTGGTTCTCGAACGCAGAGCGCAGCCTGAGAGAGAGGCAACTTGAAAGAAGAACAAAACAAAACAAAACACAAAAGTGGAACCGACTCAGGCTCCGAGTCGGATGGCGTTCTGAAATCTAGACGAGTAGCACTGCTTACAAGTACAGTACGTGTATATTGTGTATATCGATGCCATGCGCTTGGACTTTACAGCTTCGGAGGCAATAATTGAGATTGATAACTAAATAGGTGTTGAAAGTACTAAAAGTGAACGTACCACTCACCACTCACCACTCACCCCCCTGGTCCCTTGAACCCAGACACGTCACGACTCACGATTCACGATTCACGATTCACGACTCACGATTCACGATTCAAGACTCACGACTCACGACTCACGATTCACGACTCACGACTCCGATTCCGAGGATAGCAAAAGAGCCGAGACGTCCCGAGAATAGATCTGGTTCCAGCACCAGCACCAGCATCGGCACTGCAGTGCCAATGGCAGGACGGCTAACGGAAAGGCACAACGGCACAACGCTTAACGCTATTAACGGAACCAAAACCGAACAACGGAAAGTTGTGAGAGCCACGGTGGTGCGGGCCTCCGAGTCATGCTGGATGTTGGCGTGAAGAGAACCCAATATTAATATACTATATATTAATTAATCCTGTATATAACCGTATCTCGAACGCAGAGACAAGAAGAACAAAACAAAAAAAGTAAAATCGACAGCGTTCCGAAATCTAGACGAGTGGAGCTCAGTACTGCTCACAAGTATATCTTGTTCTTGCGAACCCGGAATCTGCGTCGCCGCCCCACCTTGTGACTTGTCTTTCCGTCGTTCGACCTCTCCATACAGTACAATATTATAGCCCATATCGCATCGCATCGTATGGAGTCGCCCCGGCCAGCCACTAGTCCTCTTCTAAACCCGTGCCCGCGCCCGTGTCCGTGTCCGTCCCCGAGAGGAACCCCCGAATCGAATACAAGGCTCGGGTATACATATTGACGCAGCACGTATGAACTTCCAGAAAAGCAGTCAGCCAACGCGTAGTCACGTATCGCCACGTACCAGTACCAGTACTAGTACAGAAAAAAAAGGTTAAAACTCCGGGGCGTGGGGGCGTGGGGGCGTGGGGGGTGGAGCGCCGAGCGGACGGGCGAACGAGCGACGATTAGGACTTTAAAAAGACATGGCCGCCGGGGGGAGGAGGGCCAAGCTTAAGCTTGAGAGCATAATGTTTTAGCTTTGGGAAGGGAGGCAATTCATCTGCCGAGTACGTGGTGCGTGTGTGTGCGTGCGTGGCAGCCACACCCGCCCGTTCGCGTTCAATCAGAGTTCCCTCTGCCAATCGGCAAGCCGTGAGACGGTGTAAACCCAAAGTCCCAAAGTAAAAGGGGAAAAAAGGACGCGGAGATCAATCAATCGAGTCGAGTGCCACGGTGCGATGCGACGCGACGCGCAACACGGACACGGTGGGAGGATCAGGATCAGGTTGCACAGTACGGTACAGTACGTGTGCCGAAACAAAGGACGTCAGTCGTCAGGTCGTCAGGTCGCGGCGCCTAGAGTCTAAAAAAGAAGTCCAGGCTTCGCGTCTCGCGTCTCGCGTCCCATGCCCGCACGTCCGAAGGTGCGAGCGCGATCACCGATGACGAAGAGGGGGACAGCGAAAAAGGGTAAACCCCTGAGCGTTATTGATTATTGATACTGATTGTTCGGCGGCGAAACGGGAAATACGAAATTCGGAATACGGCGGATTCGCGAAACATGCGAAGAAGCTGCGATCTAACGATGACGACAGAAACGAAGGAACGAACGAAATGATAGCGGAAGTACATAAGCACTAGTACTTATCGCGTGCCGCGACCGCGGCCGCGGCCGCGATTGTGAATCGCGAAATCATGAAAAACCGATGATTGCGGGCGGGCACACGACCCTCAGGAGGGGGGAGGACTCGCGAATTACCAAAGCGCAACGGAAGCCGACAGACCCCGAAGAAGGGGGTTTCAAGGCCGGAAAGCGAAAAGGGGTTAAATTGCAAAAAGAAGCGTCGAAGCGGAAAGGGTGGGGACTCGGGAGGGGGAGAGGAAAAAAGACGCGGCATCGAAGGAGCCTAAACGGGAACGAGGGGGAGAGGTCGACAGACGAGACGTCAACGGACGCGCACAAGCAGAGAGCCTGGACTCAGAGCCGTACGCGATCACTGCGGGGACTACGAAAGGACAAAGGCATCCCGTGAATCCGATGACGCCTCTCAGTGGGTCACCTGAGCGCGGCGACCCGAACACAATGACGATGACGCACTTGGCCTCTTCACAACGTCATCATCTGCACAGGGCCGAGTCCCAATCTGGCAGTTTGCGGGGTCAGGCGCCACCCCTCTTTCCCCCCGCCGGGTAAGCGTGTTAGCGTGTGTACATGTGTGCTAGTTTTCCTATTTACCCGTGGGAGTCTCCCAAGCCAACGGGCTAAAACAGGCTGATTGGCTGATATGAAAGAACAGACCCATGCTCAGGCTCATGCTCATGCGGCGGTGGCTTGGGATTTAACGCTGATTCCGGTATGTATTTGTTGGAATTAACTGCGTCCGGGAGGGAGGGGAAGATAAAACGTCTGTTTCTGGTGTCGGTGACTCGGATATAGTTGTTTAATTCTGGTTCCGGGGTTCTGGTCCCGAACTCGCTACTCGATGCTGGATCCTCATGCCAACCACAGGTGGTAAGAGGGTGAAACATGATTGTATGACGGGCCAACGGTCCGCGAGGGGTCAAAAGCGGCCCAGGCGACCTAGACTCAGCCCTGGCTGCATCCGGGGGCAGGTAAAAAAAGAGGGGCAGCGGGCGGGGACAAAGTAAAGTCCTATCTGCTACTAGCTTCTAGCTTCCAAGTCAAACTCGGACTCGGATTTGGACTCAGGGGTTCGGATTCGGACTCAGGGATCCGGACTCGGACTCGGACTCGGGCTTGGATTTGGACTAAGGACCCGAGCGCACTACACACGCACGCACACAACGACAACATCATCATCAATATCAACGGATGCAAAAAGACTCAAAGGCCCGAGAACAACAGGTGCGTCAAAAGTGCATTACGATCACGTCAAAGGCCTACTTAAAAGCTAACGATCCCGACCCCCGACCCCGACCCCGAGTCACGCGCTCACGCTCGACTGAATTGCACGTAGCCTTTAGGACTGAGCAGTTGTGCAGTTGTGCAGCTGAGTAAACTTCCCAGGGTTCACACAGAGCGTGGGACCCGAGAGTGTCAGAGTCGTGGCCGAAACTCCAAGTTGGCCGGCGGGCAGCGGTACGAATACAGTTGCCAGTTGGCTGCGGCTCGGCATTAATATTGGCGTTGGAATTAATATTGGCATTAGGGCAGTCGAGTCAAGTCGGATTCGGACTCGTACTCGGAGAAAACTCGTCAAATTTCGTTCGTGATCATGTATGGTTGAGACGAGCCTGAGAGACTCGGATGCGCAAATAAAAATAAAGTAAAATAAAATAAAACTGAAATAATAGGGAAAGCGTCCCCGACAACTCCCTTCCCCCCGTGGGCAAGACCCGAAAACCGATGGGAAATATGCATGCGTGAGTCCGAACTTGAACTTCAGAGGGGCGCTGCGCTGGGTACGTATACCGGGTTCGGCAGTCACAATGGCAGGTGCAGTTTGAAAACGAAGTCCTGGCCCGCTGACCCGGCCGTGCACTCGGAAAAAAAAACCGAGACGCAATACATACAGTACAGCGTATATTCTTAACCTCCGAACTCACACTGGCAGACATCATGATCATGATCTACCAGTACCCACACTAGTACTAGCACTAGTGCTGAGAAGGGAGTGCGCGCGGGTGCAGAGACTGAGGGGATGACTGTACGCACAAGCTCCGGATTCCGAAATATCAATGCTGAACCGTGACATTAGTGTTGAATACTGAATACTGAATGTCAATGCGATAGGGGGAAGGGGATGACGTGTTTAGCGCAGCACCCGTGACGGCGATCACCCGTCCGCTTTCAGCTCCTCCCAGCCTCAGGCTGGTCACGCGCGCGCGCGCGCGGGGGGGAGCAGCCCGGACTTAACTTGAACTTGAACTTGAACTTGAAAAGCAAAGTCCCCATCGTCACACGAATACAATCCCCTGCGCATGTACAGCCTTACTACTTAGTACATAGTACGCTAAACCTGTTAAACATACTACACTGACGTTGCTCGAAATTTATATTGAATTCCATAACTCGGTTTGTTTTGTTTCCGCGTTCCCACCGGCATGTTCCATCATGACTCGGATGTTCCATGTTCCGCGCTCTGTGTTCCGCGCTCCGTGTTCCGTGCTCCGAGCTCCGAGCCCGTGCTCCGATTACGTTTTGCGATCATCCCCTCCCCCGGAAGATCGAAAAAGGTCGTCATACAGGGCCTAGACGGCTCTCGCTCGACGATGCGAATGATGCGGTGATGACGATTATAACGATCTGCACGCGTCCGAGTCCGAGTCGCGAAAGTACGTACGTACATCTAATATTAATATAGGTCATTCATTAATTTTATTTCTTGTCAACTGATATCGACTCGGAGTCGAAGTCGGGGTCGGATAATCAACGTCCTAATCCTGATCATGTGCCCCCCACCTCCGAGTCTGGATCCGAAAATAAATGAATTAATAATTAAAACCAATGTATAGCCTAAGCTGGATAATGAATTTCTGAATTTCGAATTGAATCATGATGGACCGCGGCCGAACAGATGGGGTAGATAACCAGTACGTACTACGTAGTACTGTACAGTACGGTCTAAGAGTCTAAGACCCATCACCGTCGCCGATACGACTGCTACCATGACTGCGCACGAAACACGACCGTATCCGAGTCCATTATGACGCACTAGTACTCGGCATTTACCACGCTTCACCCAGACCCGAGAGCCAAAATCGACATATCAACCACCACTAGCACCAGCCCGAGCCTGAACGCATGGCGTTAACTGTTATCTATTTAATTGTTAATATCAATATCATGTCAGCCAGCCTCTCAGACTCGGATATCTCCATACCCGTTCCCATGATGATAGGGCTAGCCTGAGACAGCCCGAGACAGGCTGGGCCGAGGTTCCCGTCACGGTCGTCCGAGGCCTCAGTCTAGGGGCACGACATTTAGGCTACGTGGGGTCAAGAGTCAAAAACCACCAACACGGTCCTCCTTGCTCAAACTTGAACTTACGCGGAATACTGAGGACTAAAAACAGGGGATCATGAATCATGATGACCCTGTCCTCTGTCCTGCATGTGCGATTAAAACAACTCCCGGACGACCGGGCTCTCTATCTCTATCTCTGTCTCCTCCCTCGACTTCGGAAAGTCCGGCCGCTGAGCTGCTGCCGACCTCAAAAGCTCAAGCTTGATCAATATTAATCATCATCGAACCTCCGACCCCAGGCTGACATGCGCAAAAAAAACAAAAACAAAGCTCAAAACGCCTAACTCCTAACTCCTGCTCCTTACGTACTCGTTTACGTAACCTTTTTACATAACACCTCATCCCTACCCAAAAAAAAAAGCCAAACCGCACCGCCCCGCGGAAAGTTGCAATCGCAATCGCGGGGTCGATTCCTGATTCCTGATTCCCGAATCCCCAAATAATGGCTCGAACCGCTCGAAAGGCTCAACGCCCGACGCCCAACGCCCAACACTCGAACATAACAACTGTACTGTACATACCGTAACTCGAGTCTCAATCCGGGGCGCCGCACTCACCCCGCGCCCCGCCCCCACCCTGAGGCTCCTGGCTCCTGCGCGTTCCGAGTTTCTCCCGCACCTGCCAGGCCAACGACTGAATAAATAGCTGTCATCGACTCGGATCGACCTCATTCCCGTTTTTTCTCTCTGCCTTTCCCTTTCTTAGCATTGGTTTCTTAGCATTGGCCGTTGACCGGGCACCCATCGGGCGAATCGGGCGAATTGGGCGAATTGGGAGACGAGACTTGGCGTCGGAGGGCCGGAGGGTCGGAACAAAGTGCTACTACTGTAACATACCATACATACTATATATATGCACTTATTACAGAAACCCGACTCTCCCCTGCGCGGGAGAGCGCGAAGTTAAATTTGAAGTGTTATGAGCGCGTTGGGCGTACAGCTTTCCTTTTGCGACACGCTCAGAACTCCTTCAGATATCTTGTACTTGAAGTGCGGGTGTAGGTCGGGACTCGATCGCGTATCACACACGTTTATCTATCCTCCTCGGAGCAAAAAGGAAAGCAAAAAAAACTGCATACATACATACATACATACATACATACATACGCACAACATACATAGTCGCGTTGCCCCTGATCGCAGAAGCACGAACGCTTCTTTACTCCGATTGCGGGTCTAGTCTTCTGAATCTCAGAGATACACAAATACTAGTAGATAAGGAAAAAGGCAATCAGACTAGCCCAGTCAGTGGGAGTTCGCGGTATAGTGCACCCCCGATATTCTCGGACCTCGGGTCTAGATCTGATAATACCGTGACGCCTCTCCCACTCAGGCTTCTTCCTCCGTGGATTCTGGTTTTCCCCCGATTGTAGCATATGGTGTCATGGACAGAGAGCGCGAGCACGAGCGCACGCACAACACACACCCGTGCGCCAAAGCATCCCCTTTTCCCCAGAAAACGGATTTACACCGGGCGTAACACGCTGCAACAACTTGAAGCAAGATCATGGCCCAAAGCTGGTTACCCTTTCGTCCCAAAAAATTTCCAACCCTTCCCCATAGCGACCAGAATTCGGATAAGTATACAGTACATGTACATACATAATAGTATCAGGTAAGGCGTGCTTAAAGCCAATCATGAATCACGATCAGTCCCCTCAGCCTGAGGCTTCTCCCCTCCCACACCAGGGTCTCTCTCGGCCGCCTTCGTCCGCATCCGCGTCCGCGTCGGTGGGTGTACCATGTCCGTCCCTTACTCGCCACGCGCGCGCGCGTGCGCGAATCGGGATATCAAGATCGCTCTCACTCTAGGACGGAGATATAGCGCGGAGCGCGAAATCCGGGAATCGCGAATCGTGAATCGGGATCGAATCTCCGGAGGCAATTCCGGGAGGGGGTAGGGGTGGAGGGGTGTCAACTTATGAGAGACACGCGAGCACGAGCTGAGTGGCGAACACTACTGCGAATCGAGAGCCCGAACGGGAGGGTATGGGGGCGGTAAACCGGGCCGGTTCCCGGGCGCTTTTCACGTCCTGCGTCTCGCGTCTTGCCATATGCATCTCAGGAAGAAGAGGGCAGAGGGAAACGAGAACGAGGGATCGGGGGGTCGAATAAACAAGTCATATGTCACCGACCTGGCCACAGGCCCACAGGCCCACAGCACGACAAACGACCCAAACCCGCTAAGCCGTCCCGGAATCCGGAGTCGCGTGGGTTCTCCCACCGATTACTCCCACTCAAGCCCTGAGGCATGTTGTGGCTGGGCGTCCAGGCCCTCCCCAGAATACCGGATAAATTTCCCTTCGCATATGCATGTGAGTGCAACTCGGACTTGCGGGTGCGGGTTGTGGATGTGGATGTGGATGTGGATGTGGATATGGAGAATCCTGAAACGGCTTCCTGCCTCCGACTCCGACTCCGACTCGGTCGCGTTTTCATCGTGATCATGATGTTCGCGACCACATACGCGTCATGGTGCTCATGTTTTGTGTTCCGTGTTCAGCGTACGGTGAGAACAAGTGAGTGTGATGGTCTAGTTTGGCCTGTGCGTGGTCTACCGGGAGGGCCGCCGGGGCATCCGAGTTCGAGTCCGAGTCCGACGCGCACACCGCACGCACACACGCAGTCGGTCATTCTGTTCTGTTCTGTTCTGTTCTGCTCTGTTCTGTCCTAATCTGTCCTGCTCTGCTGTCCAGACCGACTTTTCGGTTCTCGGCCTAGGAGGTTCGACTTCGATTGTGGCCCACCATCCAGGCCGCACGCACACGCTTGCACTGCATGTTGTCGCACTGCCTCGGGGCTCTAGAGTCGAGTCAAGATATCGGACCGGACGCTCAAGAACCCACGACACACGATGCAAGATACACGACACGACTCAACAGAACATCCAAAACGCGCAATATACCCAAGGAAGACCAGAATTTCCGAACTCGAACTCGAACTTTGGGGCTTTGGGGACTAGTAGCGCATTTCGGATGTTCGGGCAGGAAAACAGACCTGTGAAATGGAAATGGAAATGCCGGCCGAACCACCGGGGCGTCGGACACGGAGGGAAGAGGCTCCCATCGCGCGCTCTAGGAGGGCCGAGACTCCAGACTGCAAATTAGAGATGTCTGCGGTTCTGGCGAACGATCACAGGTGTGCATTGCTGAAGAGTTGCACTGGCAGTGTAGTAGTAGCCACAGCCGTGGGCCGTTGCCCAGAGTCTATTACTGTATATATACCGCCTATATTAAGCCAGGCTTCAGCCAATCAGCGAGCCGCGGGCCGACAATAAACACGTGTATGTATATACTGTAATCCTGTAACCACCCGACAGGTAGGCGGTTCGGTACTCCGAGTTGCGGGTTCAGTTTTCTTTTGCGGTTCACAAACAACCACAGATACGCAGATTTCACCTGTTTCATGATCAATTATCGGTTTCCAGGTTTCGGGTTCTGGGGTTTATTAACGTCGGGGTCGGGATCAATAAGGGCGAGGAAATGCCTCAGGTTTCAGGTCCCTCCAAGGGGCACCCAGCGACCAGCTCGTACACTTCTAATAGACATTTGGGATCTAGATCCAGTGCCTCTGCCCAATCAGACGCACCCGATCAAATCCGTTCTGGACTGTGCGGGCGTGGCGGGCAACAGACGACGGCGACGACGACATATGCATGTGGCACCCGAACGCAGGGCACACACGCTCGCATCTCCGTCGTCAGGCACATCCGACGTGAAGCACGCGAGCGCGGGAGGAGAGCGCTTGGCGCTCAAGCTTAGCCTCTAGGCCACGACCCTGCAGCCCCCGCCCAGGCGCGCTGACGCGCGGGCCAGTAGGAGAAATACAGTCGAACCTCCCATATCGGGCATCTCCCATAACGGATATCCTCCCATAATGGGTAGTTTGGGGTTCCCACCGAATTGGTAGTCAGGAAATCCCTATGTCATAACGGATATATTTTATAATGGATAACGGATAGCCAAATGAAGAAAATGTATTAGAAATATCCATTATAGGAGGTCAACTTGGCTGCAAAATTGCAAGTTTGTGTTGCCCTTTGTTTCCTTCCATCAAGTTCACAATGGTTGGGATCTATTGGACCCTCAAAAAGCCTAGCTCAGACCTTTCCCATCCTTCTGGAGAAATATTCCCGCTCCCCATATCCTAATTTGGAGTTGTAATCAAAGATACCAGTGCTGGGGCAGCCTGCTGAGCAATTGCAGAACTCAACCGGCTCTGCCAGCACCGCTCTGAGCTTGAATTTCAGCAGGCTTGTATGCAACTTCATTTACTTTTTATTTTTTATTTTAAATGCATTTCTATAGCGTGTCATGACTATCTAGTACAAAATATGCTCCAGGGGCCTTTAGGCCCCTGTATTGAGTGAGATGGTAGTTGGTATAAAGTGAACAATAGTAGCGGGATGCCAGAAGCAAAGAGGTGGACTGTCGTAAGGCAGTGACAAAAGAAGTGTTGTGCTCTGACTAGTTGCTGATTGCAAAGCCTAGATCAGAGATGTGGACAACAGTGGGGCCGCCCGGGTCGAAGACGAGGTGGGTTCCGCCTTGAAGGTGGGGTGAGAGTTGAGAAAAGAAGCAAGGAGGGGGAGCCCGTTGTTAAGCTCAATGGTTACGCGGTGATTGACGTCGGGGCTTCCTGATCGTCGGGGCTGGTGATACGGCAACGGGGCTTCCTAGATGTCATAAGTCGAAGATGATCGTTGGAGGGTCTTCCTGATCAACGATATAGATGCGGTATGCTTCTTGGAGTGGAGTCGGGTTACAATGAAGCGACTAAAGGCCTGAGGCACACAGTAGATTGGTGGTAGCAGATAATGGGCTTGTATGAACAAAGAGCACAAGCTTAGGGTTTGTGCTACTGAAGTTACATGCTTATATGCTACTCTATGTGTTTGTTACTGTAGCGACTTGGTTAGGTATGTTTACCAGACTAAGGAAGGTCATGGAAACTCAAGGAAGGCCTTGGTAATACAAGTACAATGATCAGTAAGCAAAGCACGTCATGATGGTGCAATAGGGCGTCATCATGGTGTCTTATGGTGCAAGGCGAATAAGGATGAGTAAGGCAGAGAAATGGGGGAGTTGCACTGACTGATGATGATGAGGAGGAAGTGAGTCAGCGCAATAGGGAAAAGTAAAGGAAATTTGTAACACCTGTCTTTGGAGAACCATTCGGCTTCTGTAGAGGGTAAGGGGGTCTTCCACACCGCACAGCGGGCGGGGAGGGTGTGAGGGCAGGAGAGGAGCAAGTGGGCTCGTGTCTCCAGAACATGGCAGAAGGGGCAGAGCAGGTCACGTCCTGGGATATGTCCAAAGTATGCACCAAAACCGGCATGACCGAGGAGTGTCCGGAAAACTTTGCACTTGGTGTGGCAACCGAGCTTGAGGTTCTGCATAAGGGCGGTCGGCTTAGTAGAGGGGGTTAGAGTAGTGCCCATGGAGTGGGTGTCCGAAGTCCCTTGGAGTTTGTGACAGGCGGAAGCCCAGTCATTTTTCCATTTGGTAAGTGCCGATGAGGAGGCGGCTTCGCAAAGGAAGCATACAGTAGCCGGAAACAGGGTAGTGTCCAGGGGGGGGGGGGGTGGTCCGCAATACCGGAGGTGAGGACATCAGCAAATTTGTTGCCTTCCACATCGGAGTGTCCAGGAACCCAGTGTAAGTGAAAAAACACATGGGGAAACCATTTAGAAGTGTATTAAATAAATATAATGAACGATATAAATATAGTACGTGGTCATATGAACAACCACCTTACTAAGTGAACGATAACGCAATGATAACGCCATACGATATAGGAGCTAGATAGTTATAGTAGTACTAGCCCACGGAACGTGTATATAAGGAGAGCTGGTCTCATCCTAGAAATACATCGGTTTATGCTGATAACCCACCTTGCCTGATCTACCACTGCACCTCATCGTCTACCACAACGTGCGTAGATTTTAAGAAAGTGGCTTTAAGACACTTCCTGATGAGAAGGGCGACATGAACACCAGGGGCCGGACGAGGGTCAGTGAGGAGGGTGAGGGCCACTTCGCAGTCTGTGTAGAGCTCAACCTGGGCAACCGCAGGCAGGAGTTCGTAGGTGTTAAGCTCAATGGTTACGCGGTGATTGATGTCGGGGCTTCCTGATCGTCGGAACTGGTGGTACGGCAACGGGGCTTCCTAGATGTCGTAAGTTGAAGGGGATCGTCAATGGGGCTTCCTGATCGACGATGTGGATGCGGTAGGCTTCTATAGCGAGTTGGGTTATGACGAAGTGACTAATGGCCAAGTGGCACACAGTGGACTGGTGGTAGCAGATAATGGGCTTGTATGAACAAAGAGCACAAGCTTAGGGCTTGTGCTACTGAAGTTACATGCTTATATACTACTCTATGTGTTTGCTACTGTAGCGACTTGGTTGGGTATGTTTACCAGCCTATGGAAGGTCATGGAAATGCAAGGAAGGCCTTGGTAATACAAGTACGGTGATCAGTAAGCAAAGCACGTCATGATGGTGCAATAGGGCGTCATCATGGTGTCTTATGGTGCAAGGCGAATAAGGATGAGTAAGGCAGAGAAATGGGGGAGTTGCGCTGACTGATGATGACGAAGAGGAAGTGAGTCAGCACATAAGGGAAAGTAAAGGAAAATTGTAACAGTAGGAGTAAGCCAGAAGCCAAATGGCATTGGCAATAGCGGCAAGTTCACAATCCGTGGCATGGACTGATGAACCAAGAGAGGTTTCACAGGGCAACTTCATTTACTCAGGATGAAGTTTCAAGTGAAGTGCAAACCACCCATTTTTGCTCCAGTACAATTTCGAAAAATTCACTTTTCATTATTACATAATAAACTCAGAACTCTTATAGTGGAATAACCTCCTATAATGGATATTTTGGGGTTCCACCGACCTCCACCCGCTATGGGAGGTTCGACTGTACATACAGGACATCATGATATACATGTATGACCTGCATCGTCGTCACAGGGAAAGTAGGGGTGCCTGCTCAGGCTGCGCGCGGCGCGCGGCTGCTCCGAGTCCGACTCGATTCGGGAGATCGTCTGCGCGTATCATCGTATGTCTCTCTTTCTTTTTTTTCTTTTTTTCGGTCTGCCTGTTTAGGCTGCTGGCACACTTCGCCTCCGCCTTCGCGAACCGAACAGCACCTTCGAGCTTTGCGTGCCCGTGCGCGCGCATACCGCCCTGAATCAGATCCTCGATCCTTGACCCCTGCTTCCCAGTCCTTCGCTCCATACGAGATGTTTTTTTACGTAGGGCGGGAAGAAAAGAGGGGTGGTTACGCCACGACCGCGAAGCGACGCACGACATGAACATGCATATGAACACGATACGATAAAGATAAATGATACATGACGCGGGCACGTCCGACTCGGATATGGGAAACATATGTTCGCAGATGCGAGTAGTAGATAGCGGAAGATACCTTTTGGGGAAACGCAGCGCGCGGACAGGTTTGGGACGTTGGGACGGACACCGCGAGGCGCGAGAAGAGGGGGGAGGAAGTGGGCGGGAGAAGGACGGACGAACTTGAACTCGAGCGAACGATCGCGCGCGTGGGACTCGGCGTATGCATCATGGGGGGCCCGGAATAAGAGTGGGCCTACGATTACCGCAGACGCAGATACACACACACACGGCGTACTTATATATATACTTATCATACTACACTTGTGGCAGAACGCCATCCCATTCGCTGTACGCCTCGATGATTGGGTAGCAGCCTGAGGCGAGCGGTGGAGCGCCCACTGGCACTTACTGTAGCAGGTAGTAAGCATACCTCCCGCCACAGCGACAGCGACAGCGATCGGCGCCACTGTATTTTGGAATGGCGCGCAAAGAAAAAAAAGGAGCAACCCGCGGCGCTTTAGGCTTGTCCGATGCCTGATGCCTGATGCCCCTCCCGGCCCCTTTACCCCCATAAGTAACTCAGATTTTTAAAAAAATCCCCAACAAGTCCGAATCACTTCCTAATTCCAATTCCGGCCGCATGGGGAGGGGGGGGAGGGTCGATAAAGACCTTAGTCACTTAGATAAGTAAGCACAGTAAGCGCAATCCGCCTCTACACCGTCCGTTCCTTTGGGCGCTGTGGGAGTCCTCTCTGCGAGACGTGCATCATGGACCATGGTCGTGGGTTACTTGCACATTGCATACACAATCAATTGTCCCCCTAAGCCAAGTTTGTCAAGCCGCAAGAGTCGGAGAGAACCGTGACGCCACGGGCAACTTGCAACTCGCAAAGGCCTCGTTGACGATGATAGATAGGCAGCGAGCCTTTCACTCCGCCGGCCGTTCTTTGTTTTTTGTTTTGACCCTTGGACAAAGCTCTGTCTAGTTTCGGTTCGTTCGTTCGACCCTGGCAATGCTGACTGACGACTTGCGGCTTACTCTGTACTGCCAACAGTCGGACCTGGAACAATCGGAAGTACGCAGCGCCACTGGCACAACTTCAACTTCTATTTTTGCCATATCATAACATCATACATCATGTAAAAAGTCGGAGATGAAAGGGGGAGCGACTCAGCGAGTCGGAGCCCGAGTTGGTCATCCACCTATCATGTACATGTATGCGTACAGCTACGATCGTCGTCCAGCACCCCGGGGCAGGGGCAACTCGAAAAAGAGTAACACGAACTTGGTGCGTATGCGTTATCGAAGATCCCCAAAAAGATCCAACGCCAACGTCGAGACCAAAACAAAAAAGACAAGAAAAAAGGGAACACCAAATAGGGTCCGATAAGGAGGAAGGAAGGACGTACGAAGCGGAGGAAGACTCATACTTTTTGACCCTACCCAGGGCTTCCCGTCGCGCGTGAACGCGTCCAATACGCCGTCGCCGTCGCTCTCGCACTGGCGTCCTGGCGGTACAGTAATCCATTCAAATGCCATACCTACTCATGGTCGTTAGGTAACGTCGGAAGGAAGGAGCGGGAACGGGAACTTGAAAAAGAAGCTTCGTTTCAGGCTCCTGGCTCTTGGCTCCTGAGAACAGAACACTGAACAGAAGCAGGAGGGAAGACCTCTCAGTAGCCCAGCCTGAGACTCAGAAGCGTCGATATGATACTATGATATGATATGATATGATATGATATGATATGATACCCAGTCCGCGATCAGCGCGTACATTGTACATTTATTTCACTTCCGAGTCCGAGTCGGTACTATAACATATTACCTAATAAGTAAATTGAAGTACCATATCATATGCGAGTATGTAAAAAACCCGTTTCACCGGTTACACAGGCTATCATTTTTTTTCTCCCTTCTTCTTCTTCATCAATTACTGTAATCAATTAACAACTTATCGCTATCGTTCAAGTTAATATTATGTACAATGTACATACGATACGAACGATACATTTATGCGGCTCGAAAACGACCAAAAAAAAAACTTGAAACCTGAAACGCCCCGTCTGATGGATCGGACGCCTAGACCAGACCCACCCGATATGTATTCAACTTGAATTGCATGTATTACTTCCGCGATCGTCGTCAGTCACGATGTCCAGCGTCAGCCGTGTCGGGTCGATGAGATCGATCGGACCCCGCCGCTCGATTTTCGATTTTCGCCAACAAAAAAAAAAGATGAAAGTCGAACAGGCACAGTACTAATGTGGTACGCTAGCCGGAGAAAAGGTCTTTACGGAGGGACGGCTGCTGGACCCGGTCCCGGATACATACAAATCAATCGTGATATCATAAATAACATATCTTCATCATGCATCATCATCGTGATTCGTTATTAGCACGCCGCAGCACGTGACGGACGGGTCCCTGCGGCTGGCCGGCGCTGCGGCGTTGCCCTCCTTTTCGACTACGTATTTCTCCTTCCTTCCTTCCGCCCCTTCGTTTCGTTTCGTTTCGTGCCTGCCGAGGCAGCGAACGAACGAACGACTCGGAGCGGCGAACAAACAGTAGGCATGGTGGTGAGCGGGGCGATCCGTCTACTACCCGTCGCCTGTCACCGCTGGCAGTGTCCAAACGCATTTATGTATGTATTCCAATACAGAATACCAAATACCAAATACCAAATACGCTCTTTTTTAAATTTGAATTCTCTTTTAATTTGTAATTCCCCGTCTTGTTTCTTGTTTCTCCGCTCGCGGCGCGTGAACCTGAGCGGTTGGGCTGACTGGCTGACTGGAACTAGCCAAGGTTGTAGCTGTTGGTGTTTGATTTGGACCTGAATTTCTTTTTGTCTAGCCGACTACCGTGACCGCGTGTCGTCGCTTAGATCTCCGCTACTCCGCGGGCCCCGCCCGAGCCTGAGCACTGGGCACTCTTTCCTCGACTTCCCCGTTAATCCCGTTTGTCGATTTTGCTATTTAAATTCAAATTCGTGGAACTCCGGCGCGGCGAGAGCGAGGGTGAGGGGGGGGGGGGCGAGGAGCGTTGCGTGCCCCGATCTAGACTCGGTCCGTTCAAGTTGATTTACCGTACCGTATTATCATTGCATTGTATCATTATATCCTCAATTATTACCACTTACCCCCATCGTTTTCTCAACTCCTCATTCCCCGTCCTCCTTCTTCCTCGTAGCACCCAGGCCCCAGGCCCCCGGGCCCCCGGTCCGAACCTAGTGGGTTCCCGCTGATCAGGGTACATCTACATGGTACATATACATATGCATGGTAGCAAACGCAAACACAAACACAGTGCGTAAGCAGGAACGTCTAGCTAGCTTTGACACTTGCCTTTTCTTCCGGGCCTCAGGCTTCTTTCCCTTTTTAGGCCTTTGCCCCGGGGGTGAGGGGTGGCTAGCGCGGTCAAGACTCAGGCTAGTGGTCGCCCTGGTACTAGTGGCAGTACTAGTGGCAGTGGCTAGTGCGAGTGCTTAAGTTTTTTTGTTTTGTGTCTTATCGCAAGCGCAGTGTGTGTATGCATACCGATACAGTACAGTATGCAGGTATGTACGGTATCATGCGGGACGCCCGGGCGGGCTTGACGATTTCCGTACACCGTACACACGGCTCGCGGCTCACGGCTCACGGCTCACGGCATACGGTACGCCGCAAATTGCTGTTTCGCTTTTTCTTTTCCTTTCGTTGTCCCGCTTTCAAGTCTTCAATCTTTAATCTTCACTTCTCACTCCCATCTGGCCCCCGACGCCGACGGCACCTCGTAAAGAGCGAAAGCAGCCCGAGGGTGAGGAGTTTTTATTATTTATTATTTTTTATTCCTTGTTTCTTACCACGTGTTCTTCGACTCCGACTCGTACAATACAGTACAGTCATGGTGGTTTTTATTTATGTCGTTGTTACAATATTACTGTAATAGTCTAGAGTTAAGCCCTTGTGGATGCCCCCCCTCCTCGCGCATGAGAGGCGAGCAGCGAGTCGGACACGCGTGTTCGCGATCGTATTATTATTTCATGTTCATGTCCATGTTCGCGAATCCGGACTCCCAAATTCATTGAATCCTGACAGGAAAACGCACCGCACCGCAGTGTCAACGAGGGCGAGGCAGGTTTATTTTTAACTTTCTCTTCTTTCCCTTCTTTCCATTCTTTCTTTCTTTTGGTCCTCAACCCCTTGGCCCTTGGTCCAGCGAGTGTCTACTGTAGGAGATCTTCCTGCTTCGTGTCGTCTTTCCGATTCGCACTTGCCTGCTTACCTGCCCGCCTGTCTGGTGTGTGCCAAACAGCGAGTATCGAATATCGATGTCACTTGATTCGACAAGTCCCCAGCGTGTCGGTGATAAAATCTGGAAGTTCTGGATAGATACTGTACATGTCGTACATGTACATATGACCTTGGGACAATTAACGCGATTGAATGATTGCGAGATGGATTGACCGACCGACTGATTGTCATACTGCAGGACCGACCGTGGCAGACCGACCGACTCGACCGACCGACCGGACCTGGATGACGACACGAGTTGCAGTGGATGTACGCTACACCGTATTAATATTGTATTACAAAATGTCGATATTAATATTGATAGTAATCGCGATTTCCGAGTCGCGCGGTACGCACCGAGTGTCGGTCGGTCGGTCGGTCATTCATTCAAGACGAGACTCGAACTTGCATGGGTATTGCATTGTGCTGTACTACGATATGATACACACATAGACTCGGATAGGAAGAGAGTGCACGATATGGCCGCGCTGCGCTACCATACCGTGCATATGATACAGTAGGATAGTAGGATGCACGAAGATAGGCAGGGCAGTCATATGCGGCGGGCGTGTGGCACGTTAGCAACCAGATCTCGTTTCTCGTGCTAGTGGCATCCGACCACCCGACCGCTGGGATCTCGTCGGACTGTTTGGGGTGGACGAGGGGTGAACCAAAGGGGGGGAGTGTGAGGGACGCCAAGGACGAGTGGGACGGGGACGTCGAGACTGCCACCAACACGCTTACCGGTGAGGGGGAGACGACGGTTTAGTGTATAACCGTATGCCTGTCCACGGATACCCTGGAGATGAGCACAGTGGCAGCGCCCAATCGCAGGCAGACCTCGCTAGCGGAAGCAATCAGTGGGTGTAAGAGATGAGTATGTGAACGGGACTGGGAGGGGGAGGCGATCGCCGAAAAAAGGGAGTGTGAGGGGGGGAGAGGAGGGAGGGAGGGGGAAGTAGACGGAGGCTATTGCTGGAGATACGAAAGGAGAAGGCCCCTGAGAGACGTCGAGACCCTGAGGGCGTGGGCCCGGGAGAAGCGAAGGGGCAGCAGAATCAGGTGGAGGGCTGATTGTTGGAAACAGAAACAGGCGTTGGTGTTACGGCATGGGGTTCGATAACGGGGCCAGGGTCGCGTTTGCCACGCTGCAGCTGCTGCACACGCCCGCCGTATGCGGGCCTGATGTTATGTTTATTTATTATTTTACATAACGGCAGCACACGAGGTTAAACGTGAGATTCTCTCGCCTAGCCAGCCAGCCAACCAGCCCGCCCCCGTACCCGCCTCTGCTTTCTCCCCTACTTAAGCCCCTGCCTCCTCCCTCGGCTCTTTGCTCCCGTCGTACCCCCCTCGTCGACTCTGCAACGCAACTACTGCCCCTTGCATCTGCACCAGTGCCCTCTTACTCGCTGCACTTACCGCGCTCTCAATCCTACCCAAATGGCAACGCGCACCGCCTCCAGTCCCACCGCGCAGAAGCGCGCAGAGCACCTCGTCGCGCTCCCCAGTCTCTCCCGCGCGCTCTCCAGCCTCCCGCAGGCTCAGAGCCTTGACCACGTATCCCTCCACCAGCCCACCCTCGCCTCGCGCGCACAGGAGAGCGAAGCAAAAGTGCGTACCCTCCCCCTGCGCGCCTTTGTGTCCTGTCCTGACCTCCCCCGACCTCTCCAGTTACGCAAAGCACTCTCCGTTACGTCGCAGAACTACGCCAATGGCGGCAAGCCCGCTGCGCTCACACCTGTGGTTAGTCTCATTTCTTACCTCTCGTCCTCCCCCTCCCCTTCGTTCTCCGGAGCGAGATCTGCGTACAGATACGCGGCGGCCCGCACCGTGCATTTTTTTCCGAGCCTTTTTCCTTTACCCCCCTTTGCCGCGGCGGCGTCTGGGTCTGCGTCCGCGTCTCGCGCGGGCTGCTTCGGTTTACGCGCTACGCGAGCGAAACGGTCCCGGCCCCGGTTCTCCCGATCTTGCAATCCCCCTCCCCCGTTTCTCGTTACCACGCTCTAGACCCGCCACACACTCGGCTTCGGCGTTTGTCTTTTTCGGCATAATCACGAACGCGTCGTATGGCACATGGGTTGCGGTCGTCTCGACCCGTCCCGACCCCTTGGCTCTGACGCAATGCTTGCGACGGCGTGTTTATTTTTTCTCTTTCTTCCCCCCCTTTCTTTCTTCGCTTCCTCCTGTGTTTCATGTTTCGCGTGCTGTGTACTGCGTACTGACGGATGCTCTCTTCTTTACTTCATCTCGTCATGCTTTGTCGTACGATCAACAGAAGCACGCAAGCCAATCTTCGCCCGGCTGCCCGTCGCCGCCGCCGTTGATGATGCGTCCGGTGAGTACCTCCCTTCCTCCACAACTCGTCTCCTTATTTACTCTTTGGCGCTTTCGCAGCTCAAATCAAAATTACGAACATGATGCGTTTCACTCGACGCTCGACGCCCGCGGCGTCCCCTCTTTCGCATGTTCGCCTTCGAGTTCCCGTTCCACCTTCGCCTTATACATAGATCTCCGTCCTTCGTCGTCCTCAGCTTTCTTCTCTGGGTCTTCATTCTACACTATCGCTTTCGGGCTCGGACCTGCTACGCTCGTCCGTCCAGCCATCGTCATCATCATCATCGCCATCATCACTACTACCACTATTACCAACACCCCCTTGCGCCCCTATCTATTACCTTGCCTTCGCCGTATATCCTTTCCTCGGGACTCTTCGGAAGAAAAAAACAAACTCTGACGCAAACCCTTCCCTCTCCCTACTCTTTCCCTACGTCGGGTTGACGCCCCCTAATTGTCTGGTCCGCCGGCGCGCGGTTCGGGCTCTTCCTTTTTCCGGTCTACCTTTGGGTCCGTACGGGGCGCTGCTGGACACTTGTCCGTCCGTCCGTCCACACGTTGGTACGGGTCCCTCTATCCGAATCCTATCGTCAACACGGCGGGGAACCCTTCATCCCCCCACCTCTTACCTCCAAAAAAAAATAACACGTTCCACCGCGGCGTCCCGATCGCCCACTACATGCATCGCACACCGTCCATCGGTACCATTCATGCACACATGCATCGTCCATTCCACCATGCCGGCCTCCCCTTCCTCTTGCCTCTCAGAACCAAATCTTCCCAACCGAGCCGAGCCGAGCCCTGCTGTATCCTTTCACTTTCTCAATCTCTGCTTTCTTTTTGGTACTCGTGTTTTTGTTTTTCTTCTTTTTCTTTTCTCTTTCTACTTGCTGTGCTTAGAACTCTGTCCTCCCTTCATCCTCATGCGACTTTGTCAATTCGCATCGCTATTGCCCTACTATCACTACTACTGGTCTGGTCTGGTCATTTGGTTTCTCGGTTGTTTTCTCTTTTCTTTTTTGTCGGTTTCGTTCTCCTCTCCTCTCTTCTGTCGCCCTTCCCCTTTCCTCCCTATCATCCACATCCCGCATCTCACGCACACGCACACCACCTGCGTCCAGTCAGCAACGCACAAGCCAAACCAACCCAAGCATCCCATTTTACTTCCTGTCACCTATCACTATCATCAATTCCATCTGTCCCGCTCTGTATCTAGCTCCCCTCACTCCCCTGTCGCACACCAAACCAAACCACACCCCTCGTCTATAGTATATCTTAGTCATTCCATACGCATTACGCATACGCCACTACCTCCCTTTTTTGTCGCTACGCTTCGCTATTGAAAGTCCTTGCTGTTTTCGCTGTCGCTATCATCTCTTCCTTGGGTGGATGTGCATTTCGATTTCAGAGAAGATTTGGATGAAAGAGGGAAAGAGAGGGTAGTAATAACTATTATCTTTATTAAAAAAAACAATGTATAGACGTTTTATTAAATATAAACATGAACAAACTACCGCGGCTTGCTTGTCTCTGAGACTTTGAAAAGAAACTTGCTATTCCGTGAGTTTTGGGTCTTGAAGTGTCTCGAGACGAGGTTTGGAGTCGGGGTCGGGGGTCGGCCCGGTTCGCCCTTTTGAGGGTTACCACCCCGCCGACCTTTCGTCGTAGATTGAGATACAGATTGAGATACAGATAATGAGATTGAGATAGGGATAGAGCCCAGACACTAGACGCTATATAGACACTGTCACACTGTAAGTACGGCTGTGTGA
Organism: Coniferiporia sulphurascens; assembly: GCA_002794785.1. Taxonomy (NCBI): domain Eukaryota; kingdom Fungi; phylum Basidiomycota; class Agaricomycetes; order Hymenochaetales; family Hymenochaetaceae; genus Coniferiporia; species Coniferiporia sulphurascens. The sequence continues at coordinate 783,000 of NBBA01000007.1, read as the reverse complement.
TAGGCGCTGGGGAGGGGTGGGCGCCCGCTGCGGCGCTGCCCTCTTGCCGCACGCGGAAGGATGAGGATGAGGATGAGGTGGGTGATACTCCGTTTTTCGTTTTCGATTTTCGTTTCTTTTGCGAGGCTGGGCCTGTATCTGTATCCGTATCTGTCTCCGTTTCCGTGTTTCCGTGTATGCTCGATCGTGTCGGGTGCTGGTCCGTTGGTCTGTTGACCGTTGACTGTGTTTCGCATTCCGTATTTCGCGTTTCTGTCGTCTACATGGTATACCGAGTAAAGTCCCGACTTCCAAGTAAGTACTCCTACTACTACTAAGCGCGTCTTCGCGTTTTCGCGTTTGTTCCCGACTCGGAATATCGTGTTATTGACTATTGGTTATCAGTTATTAGTTATTGGTGATTGATGCTACGCCGCTTGGTTCTTGTTCTTGTTCTTGGTTTTGCGCCCCGTGTCCCGTATCCCGTGCCCCCCGCGTATCGGGATTCGGGACTCACGATTCACGATTCGGGGTTCGGGAGTTACGAGTTGCGGGGTTGCGGATTGAGGTTAGGCTTTGGGGCGGCGGCAGCGGTCGGAACGCGACGATTTCGGATACATATATATATATACTAGTACGTACCGCGTACGGGATCCGAGTCTGAGTCTGTAACTTGAAACTTGAAACGAGGCGAGGCGGGGCGGGGCGAGGCGGGTAAGTCGGACTTGGAGCTGGAGTTAATTTCGACTTGGGGCCCGGGACCGATCATCGACTCGAAAGGTCGAGATAAAGATAAAGATGAAGATTAAGACATACCAGGACCCGGGGGTTTCCGAACTTTTCGGGTTTCCTCGACGAAGAGGCGCCGCCGGAATTACAGTAATGTAATCGGACCCGGAGGCGCGCGCTAATCAAAATTACTTACTGAAGGTAGTACTGTGGGTGCTATAAGTACATGTTCACGTACTAAGTATCGCTACTCCTGTTTCCACGCGGGAGGCTGTTTCGGGCGTCTCGATCCTGTTGTGATTGATATCGCGGACTTAGTTGCGGGCTTGTGAGTGGGAATGGGAACGACAGACCTCGACTCGACTCGACTCGTGTTGCAGCAGATCGAGTCGAGTCGAGCGGCGAGACCCCAGTAACTATTCCCAGACATCTTCCATCCCAGCCCAGCGCCCGTCCGCAATCGCATTTTGCACACAAAGGCCGCTCGGTCTATCTTTACTTATCTTTCGTCTTTCGTCTTTCGTCTTTGTTCTTTGTTCTCCCCATCGAGGACCGAGGCCCGATCCCAGTCCACACATGTAACGGCCAACGATCAATGATCGAGGGGAGCGACTCGGAGGAGCAAGCGCTTCTTCGACCTTCGATAAGTAGTCGCGAACTCGCGTCGGAGAACGCAGAACGCACTAGGCGACCTGGTCCTGAGCCCCCCACCCTCGCGAGCAATGCAAGTTTGAGGGTGAGGGTGTGAGCAGTGGACGAACGAGGGTTGTGTGTGTTTTGTCAGTGGCAGGCACTAGCACAGGCATACTAGTGCCGGGAGGCGCGTCTCGCGTCTGAAAGGACTCGATCGAATCGAGAGCGTGGCCCAGACTCGAGGACGCGCGTTACGCGTTACCCCGTTCCTCACCCCCGGTGTAAACAACAAGCGGCGAGCGCGGCAAGGTAGAAAGAAGTACTGGGAGAATGAAGAATGGAATTACTGTAATTATTAACGAGGGTGTATTCATTTTGATGCGATCAGACTCGCATGCCTATGCTTATTCTCGCACCCCGCACGCGCGTCGAAGGAATGGAAAATAGGGCGAGACGGGGTTACTTGGATTGAGAAGACATGGATATTATCTCAAAGGACGGGACTAGTGCGTGCAGCGATAGGCAGTGATAGGCCTCGACCCACCGGGAGGCTCAGCGACGGCGGCGGCGAATGAGGTCACCGACGAAGCCGTATGACGTCGAGGTCTGCGGACGCAGAACACAACGGACACAGACACGGCCACGGCCCAGGCCTCGACCCTCAGCACCATCCGTCATCCATCATCCGTCGCCCACTGATCAATGACCACATGCCCCGCCGCCCAGTCCACACCTCACGGTCCCCGACGCCGACACGCCGTCCCAAGGGCCTCGAAGCCGATTGGCTGTGCATAGTCTATTCCTATTTCATATAACGTGACTTTGCGTCGCCTATTTGGGGAACCCTCTGCACCCGCGAAGTCGTTAGTCCTATCGTCCTGCTCGCCGTCCGGGGTTATCACACCCCCGGCCACGCGCACGAGCGCGGCCCTACTGTACGTCTTCTTACATAACGTGCCGTACTGTGTAATTACAATTACAATCCCTAGGCCTGTTCACGCCATCGTCTCGCCGCGGCGGGCTGACTGACTCGGACACTTCTTTCTCATGCATCCGGAAATAGCCCCCCGAAAAAAAAGGAAACCGCGATGAGCTACCATGACGAAGCCGTCTTACTCCATGTATAAGAAAGACTCAGAAGTGCAGCCCCGGGGGCGACGGCGTCAATCTATCAATATCAATATCAATCCTTCTCCTAGACCGAACTTGTCCCGATTACCAGAGTCCAAACGACTCGCGGTTCCTTAAATGCAGCGACGGTTCGACGGTGGCGGCGCCGCGTCGCGTCCCACGCCAAATTTGGACTTTTGAACCCTTGAGCTTGGGGTCCCGCCGGTGATTCGCCCTCCCGCGGCGGCTTAACCTCCCCGGCCAAATATACAGTAATACTAATTCCTGGCCTTAAGCTTCTCCATCCCAAGCACGCGGTACGTGGCACCCCTTCCCGCGCTCTATACGCCTCCCCCTTGCGCTTTACCCTTCTCGGCCTCTTACACACCTACACGCGCCCACACACGCCTTGCCTCGCTGTATTGCTGTATCGCTGCCGTACTGCGTATGCATCTTTAAAAAATTTGGTGCGCTCTGTGTCCGGACAGGACTGGTACTTCGTTTTGTGCTTCTTCTGCCCGTTACTTAGTACTAGTTCGACGTAGCCTGGGTACTTGTCCTGATCCTTGTCCTTATCCCCTCCTTCCCTCCCTGAACCTTCTGCATCCTGCATCCTGAATCCTGAATCCTGATAAGCGTATGTATTGTGCAGTAAGAATAAATTTATTTTCAAGGTGGCTGGTGGGCCTTGCGCGGGACGGCGAAAGTACAAACCCGATTCCTTCACACCAATGTCATCCAAAAAAACTACAGCTTAAATCCGAAACCGAAGTCGAAGTCGAAGTCGAAGCACGCAAAAAAACGCGCAAGCGAAGAGCGACGTAGCACAAACCAAACGAAAAAGAGGAGTCTTTATTAAACAAAGTAAGGGAAGCAACGCTTTTTCGCCCGGGCCCGGGCCCGGCGTGGTGCGGAGTTCCTTTGCGACTCGTTAACGTCTCTTGCTTTAAGTCTTCTTTTTTTTTTCACCGCGTTTCGCCGCTTTGGAGTCCAGGACGGTCGGCGTCGGGATGACTCACGCTGCCACGTCATAGCTCATAGCTAATACTCATCCTCCGGCCTCCCCGGGCCACGTGCGCAACGCAACTACGCCACTGCGCAGCGAGTTGTCGTCATCGGCAGTCAATAAGTCAGCAATTTTGACCCCCGAAGGATCGATTCGTTAAGAACCTACTGGGGCTCTGGGACTTGAGAACTCTCCCGAGGGTGTACGTCTGTACGTGTAACTCGACTCGACTCGACTCGGGGACTCGGGAAGCGGGACTCGGGGAAGCGGGGAAGCGGGAAGCGGGCGATATTAATGAACATCGCCGGGAAAATACGGTAATGAATGCCATCGAAGACCGAAGACCGAGGATCGAGGGTCGAGGATCTCCTCGAGGGAAGGTCCAAGTACTAATTCGTCATACTTACATATGGACATGTACCCTCGCTCTGTTTCTGTTTCTGCTTCTATTTCTGCTTCCGCTTCCGCCTCGCTTTTTTTTTTAAAATTGGTTTACCCACGGGTCCGGGCAGTGATTCACGAGACGCCGAACGCCGAACGTCGAAAGGGCGGGTGTTCAAATTCCCGTTTTTTAATCACACTCTTTTTCTTTCTTCGGAAATACTTACCTTCCCCCCCCTTCGCTCTTCCGTGTTTCCAATGTTCCGTGTTCCGTGTTCCGTGTTCCGTGTTCCGTGTTCCGTGTTCCAAGCTCCCCCCTCCCTCTCCAACGTTTGGATAAATCCAAAACCCAGAATTTGTCAAAAAAAAAAAAAAAACAACTTGCGCCTCGTTCTCCCCGTACCCGTACCCGTCCGCTCCAGCCCTGAACCAGCCTTGAAACATATATGTACATGCATGTGGGACATGTTGTGCATACTGCATTACCACATACCGCATGATGCGCGTGGAAAAGCAGGTGCGAAGAGGACCGGGAGACCGGGGGGAGGAGGTGGAAGAAAGGAAAAAAGAAAAAGGAAAAAGAAAAGACGGATGGAGCCGGGAGGATTGGGCAACCACGTCGCCGACGTTGGCATTAATCGGGGACACGGTATATTCAAGTTCGTCTTACTGTACCGAACTTACCAAAAAAAAGAAGAAACACGCCTTTCTTCAGGTATAGGTGCGGATGCGGATGCGAATCCCAGATCATAGTCATGGTCATGATCACAGTCATAATCATATTACCTGAGGCGGGCTCATGGAACGTCCGACGTCCGGAAATACGGTGTAGGTGTGGAAGAGGACAGAAGGAGGGGGAAACGAGTAAGTGAGTAAGTAAGACGCGCACGACGCACATCCTGGGGGGGGGCGTGGTGGAGGAGGTGGGAACCGGAACGCAGGTCCACGGACACGGGAAGAGCGAGGAGGAAAGGTAGGGAAATGAAATGAAAGGCCCCGGGAGGGAAGGAAGAAGCGAGTAGGGCTAGGGGCTAGAGGGGGAGGGGGAGATGGCCTGGGAAAGTAGAATTTGGGGAAAGTAGGAAGACGAAGAAACGAAGAAAGAGAGACTCGAAGAAAGATTGCGCACACCTACAGAAAAATAATAATGACTGACTGACTGACTGACTGACTGACTGACTCTTAGCCGGAGTTCCCGAATATTGAAGGCAGGCGAAAAAAGGAAGATCGGAAGGACAAATTTGTTGTGTCCTGACTTCCGATATCTCGATTCGACTCGACTTGACTCGACTTGTCCCCCGACACCAAAAAAAAACGAACCGGTAGATCGAGTCGAGTCGAGTTATCAGAGGATTTGTGCGCCGGGCATGGGTTCCCTCGATCCTTGCTCCTCGCTAAAGAAGCGCGGAAGCAACCCAGGCTCTGGGAGGGAGGAAAAAAGAAAGCGAGAGTGGTAGTATTAATATTAATATTGATGTGCAGTGAGGGCTGAGGCTGAGGCGACTGCCAAGTTCCCGTTCACCCCCCCTCCAGAGTTAACGTAGACATAGTATGAATGACTGTGAAGATCTTATCGTGGACTGGTGGAAGTTCGAGTTGACGGGTACAACTTGGAGGCCCACAGCCGCCCAGGGTATCGGTATCGTCGTGGGCCATGCTATGCATGTACATGTATATCTCGAGTTCCAGGAGACGGGCTCGCCGGACTCGGACACCCGCTGTTTTCGCCGTCCCGCTGTTCCGTTGTTTCCGCTGATGAATCCTTCTTGAAGACGGGTAAGAGCAAGACTCAGGAGTACGAATCTGATTATGACACACGGAATCGGAACCAACTGCAGAATCGAGTGGTTCCGAGTCAGCACTGATTCCGTCCCCCCCTCCCCCCTGCTCTGCCCTGCCCTGCCCTGCCTTCCCTTTTGAGTCGTGCAGGATGCAGGATTGCACCGTGACAGGACCGGGACGGCGGCTCACGCATTTCGTGCAGATACTGGACGCCTCCGTGTTGTACTTCCGCGCTCCTTTTTGATTGAGATCGCGCCCCTGGAAGCACCGTGATAAGCAATGGATCACGGTGGTCCTGTGTGTTATGGAACCTCGCGCCCTTCAGACTGCGATGCTGGCGTTAACGATACTGTATTTCGGTCCGGGGCACAGACTTGGAGTTCTGGATCTCGGAATTCACAGACTTTGGCGGTGGTTGCAGTGGGGCAGTGGGCGGCCTAGTTGGTCGTGCGGAGCCTGGGGAAAGAACCTGGTCCGTTAGGGCTGATTCCGAGTCAGTCAATGGGTGCAAATCAAGTCACCCTCGGGCTACCCTGTTAAATGCGGGACAGAATCCGTTTATGGCATCGGGAAGTGTTCTGGACGGAATACTCCCCATGAGCGCACAAAGGATAGTTGACATTTGTACATAGCTCTTCGTACAAGTCGCAAGTCCAGGTGAGTGTTTTTCGGTACACATACGTACAGTAACTTGAAGTTTCCGGCGGTTCATCTGTGTTTCTTGTATGCACTTCTGGCGATGGTCACTGGTGCCGATCGGATTGTTGCAATGGGTCCAGACCAATAAGCGATACGTTGGGAGCGGGGGCGGTAGTATTTGCACGTGTGGAACCAACGAAGCAGGGTTCGAGTGACGAGCTCAACAAAGTCTTTTTAGCGCTTTTAGTCTTGACAACACGGACTCTGAATCGAGATGGATCGGATCGGGACAGCTGCGTACAGATCGCAGATTCCACGGCCCGATAGATATGTTTTCGGGGTGTGTTCCGTTTGTTTTCCGGTGCCGCGGCACAATATTGATATTCACGGCGTTTCCGCAAACAAGTTAGCCGCCACGTGCCTCGCGAGCTCGTTGGGCGGCGGTGGCGACGGGACGAAAATTATACTGGGCGGCGGCGTTGGCGGTTGCCGACCGGCTGGTTTTACTCCGAGACCTTCCGTTCCGCCCGCCCGTTTATCCGTCCGCTTGTCCGTCCAACAGCCTGAGCCCGGGTGCGGTCCGCGCGGATATCAATGCTGCCGCCGGTACTGGGCTACGCGCTAACGCAGGTGCTGGCACTTTGAGGTTAGGCGTACTCTAGATCTAGACTGCCGTTCGTTTGACGAGTGTCCGTTTGTCCCCCTCATCTTTTCGCTTCGTCCTTTGTTTCCCCGGACAATTTCCATACGCCCGTGCTTTTCCTCATATGTGTCGTCATGCCCTCGCATGAAACGCACTAGGTGTGTACCAGGTGATCGAAGCGAAACGATCTGTTTTAGTCTGGTAGGACGCGATCTTTGTCCCCTCGCTCGTCGGGTCGTCGGTCACTGGGGATAGAAAGCAGGGCCCGGGGCTGGGCTATTTTTCCCAACTAGCGGACATCAGAGCTTGGATTACCTGCAAGCCGAAACATGGAAAGAAAGGGAAACAACAGATTGATTTTGGTTCGAAAAAATGAAGATAGGATCAGAGGACAAGCAGGAATGCTCTCACAATCATCTGGTTATGCCAGTCGTCATATACACATTGTGGCTGTGGTTCTGAAGGCTGAGCCACACCGTACGACGCTACGCTGACGTGCCGGCTGGGGGCCCTCGCTGGTCGGACGTGCGGAGCATAACTATCGAGACCTAGGAACCGCAATTCCGAATCCGCATCAGGTTTTTACAGCAGACTGAGGCACTACCAAGTACTCACTCGATTGCTGTCAACCTTCCGTCGACTGCAGCTGGTAGGGGAAATCATGCAGAGACACCACGAGCCTCAGACTGCTTTCAAAGCGCCCTTCTTTATCACTCTAATTTTCGTTGTTCATCCCAAAGAAATTGGCTCATGGGCTAAATGGCTGGTCGATATAAAAGGAACCCGCCCCGACCCCATGAGGTTGCAGGAACCTGTCTCCTCACTCTAGGCGCGCTGATCCTCTCATTACCCTTATAAGTATCGCTAACACGTGATTAAAGCCATTAGCGCAATACTCTACTATATCTTTTCCTCCACGACGTACTCCATTATACGCGCTATGGATGCTTTGAGTTACACGTTGCGTTACTTTTCTTCGTCTCGATCCGTGGGATTGACTCAGACCTCATGCATCATAGACCCTTCAAGCCGCATTTCGACGTGAGGCGGTTGCCTCAAGAAATCCTTCAATATATCTTCCTAGAATCCATACCCAACCTGTCTTCGGTCGTACCTCTCCGACCTAAGTTTCTTCTCCAAGCCCCGATGAATGTGTCGCATACCTGCCGTGACTGGCGCAACATAGCCCTTTCGTCCGGAATCCTGTGGTCTCGTTTACACATTTGTTACTATGGGTCGAAGTCAAACATTATAGAAGTATTAGATACTTGGCTCCAGAGGTCGCACAATTCGCCACTGTGCTACGATATCTACATCCACATCCGAGTCAACCTCATAAACGATGGCAGACATTCAGGGCATGTAACGGCCGGGCGTATCGTCGCTTCCATGCTTCAACACCAGAAACGATGGAAAAATATCACGCTCTTTCTGTACAGAATGAAGATATCTCCTGCTCTTGAAAAAATGGGCGCAATTGACATGCCCATGCTGACACATTTAGCGTTGACGTTCGACCCGGACGACGAACGTCACCGTATGCATGTCGATATCTCATCCTCCAGGCGTTTAAAGGGGTTGTACCTCGATGGAAATTTTGAACTCAACGCCGGAAATACACCCATCGAGTCTTTGACAGAGGGCTGCAAGATCAGTCTCCGCGGAAATCTCACGCGTTTCGCGGATACGAAGACATGTCTGGCGCTGTTGCAGATCGCTCCTAATTTGAGGAGATTCGACGGGGACTTCGACGAACATGAGCAATCGGAAACGGAGGCTATGCCGGCGGACCCTATATTGGTCCTACCTCAGATGCGTACTGCCGACTTCGTGGGCGACGATTGTGGCTTTCCCATCCTCGGTTACCTTACACTCCCAGGCTTGGATGTATTGCTTATGAAAACCGGAGCATGGGGAACTGGGCCGCTGTTCCTCGACTTCGTGCTCCGATCTCTCCCGCCGCTAACAACTTTGAGGATAACTGGAGGTGGTGTACCAGAAGAAATACTCATCTCCGCTCTTCGTCACATCCCCACTTTACGGGAACTTCAGGTTTGCGACTCCTATCGTTATTCGGGGATGTTTATAACCAGCTTAACTATCCACGGCCATCTCGACGGCGAAGTCCACATGGACGAGCGGCTGTGCCCTCGTCTTGAGTCGATTCGGCTGCTCGGTGTATATGGACTAGGAGGATTTGAGGAACAGCTGTCGCTTATGATAGTTTCGCGGTGGCGTTTTTCCAAGGCATTCTTGCTCGCAACTATATGCGACTGCGGATGTGACAATGATCTCATCTATGCGTCTCCTGGAATACGGAGCTGTATCGAAGAGGGTCTTCAGTTGCATTTCGATTTAGAAGGGGTTGTTTACTATCCCTTCAACTAGGAGAGCGACGACGACGACGACGAGTGACTGAGGGACTGTGCTTCCTTTCAGAAAAGCAATGTCAAGTAAGTGTAGACAGCGCCGGATCGAATCATCGTTCGCTAAACCAGCCACAGCTTTTCCGCCTCAGCGAGTCAGCGACGATATCAAGGTCTAGCTTTAGTTGCTTCTCGGGCAGTTTAGTATTGTAATCATGCATGACTTGACTCCCTAGAATTAAATACATATTGAAAGGGAGGGGGAGGAAAGGTGTTCGTACTGCGGTTGAACGCCGAGGAGGGAAATTCGGGACAGGTAAAGAGGACAGGAGAAAGAGAAAATGTAGCATATGGAGGCTGTTGCGCCTTTTCACGGCTTCCCCAGGGCTCCGGGGATATTATGAGTTCTCCAGGTAAGGGCGCTGAGTCGCATCTCATCCCGTGAAACTCCCGTCCGAGTGCACAGGTTTGAGTGCACATCCGGTCCATTCATCATTGACGTTGTCCCCGGTATCCGTTGACCAGGACTATGTGGGCTCCACACCACTGAAACTTTTTTTGCCACTACATTTCCTTCACTAACCGAGTAATCGGTAAGTCATGGGACGATGAGTGACCTAAAGACATATAAGAGGGACCACTTTCGCTCCCCGCGGTATTTTTTTTTGAGACATGCCCTCTTGCCGCATTCTGTTGTCAATCGTAGGTACATCTCCTCCTTTAAATGCTTCCAGCCACGGTCCGGAGAATATTAATGATGAAGGTGGAAGTTCAAGTTGACTTTGGTGCACTGCCACGCAGTACTTACTAAATAAGTACAGTCACGTGCTCAGTGAAACGCGTTCTGTTGTCTTTAGTGACGACTTGCTTGTGTTCATCAGCGGCCAGCTAGTGCGACGCGCACACAGAAGCCATATTTCGAGAACGAGTATTCATATTGTTTTATGCATCAAAACACCACTCTGCCGTTAACCACAGAAAAGTCACCAAGAGAGTCTAGATCTAATTCAGCCTCCACTAGTCAGACTCGGAATTCGCATCCTGCCAGCCACCACCGCAACACTCATGGTCTCGTTCCAAACCTCAAATGATCAAGGACCTGCAGGCCTGCTGTGCTCCAGTTGTGATGGATATAAGACATATCGGGGTTCCTAAAATTCTTTCCCCCAATCTACTACCACTGCGTATTAGATCCTACTCTGCTGAACTTGATTCTCTGAGCTTACAACCATGTTCCGTCCTAATCGTAACTTTCTTCCTGCACAAACGTGTTCGCTACGGCCCTCACCAGCCACGGTCAGCCGAAGACGTCAACGGGGACACCCACCCGCTACGTTCTCAACGGTCGACTCGGCGACTATACTTTCAAGAAGAAGCTCGGTCAAGGAGGTTTCGGTACAGTCTACCTCGCCGAGACTCCATTGGTGGCGAACGCACCCTCGTCGCCGTCAAGGTTGTCAAGCGTTTGGGTCTGGAAAGAACCTTTTCAACCAACCTTCTCTATGATGAGCAGGAATTTATGGCTTACTTTACTATGCATGACAGATTCGGTTTCTTCCCTCACCTCATCGAGTCATTCTCCGACTCCCATAACTTTTACCTCGTCTCCGAGTACATTCCCGGCGGAACGCTTAGGGACGAGATGAATAGGAACGGCGGCAAGCTCTCTCCGGAACGTGTCAAGTTCGTTATGGCTCAATGCATCGTGATCATCGAGCATCTGCACCGACATGGCGTGATGCACCGGGATATTAAGCCTGAGAACATTCTGATTGACGCTGTTGGGAATGTGGTGCTTACTGATTTCGGTCTTTCACGCAGATTCTGCTCGGTGAGCGTGATCAAGGGCGGCACGTACTATATTGAACCTGTCCGGTTCTCGATCAGCAAGTGCGGCATGCTGGGATACATGGCTCCGGAGGATAATGTTTGGCGAGTACTACTCTTACCAAGCCGATATGTATTCGCTGGGATGTATGCTGCATGAGATGACGTTCGGATTTCTTCCCTTTCCACAGAGGGACGCGAGTCAGCTCATGGATGCGATAAGGAATTACGACATCCAAATCCCAATGTACTCAGTCGACTGGGATACTTACAACCTCATGATTCAGTTACTTTCGGACAATCCCTGCGAACGATTGAATGCTGCTGGAGCGAAGTGCCAGCCGTATTTTTCCCTTATCGACTGGACACATATCGAGATGCGCGACTATATGGTTCCGGCAGAGTGGGCGCCTCCGATCGGTGCTATTGACGATAGCAAGGTAATCGGGAAGGATGTCCTTATTGACAAATATGCTTTGCGCAGGAGACAGGCTCATTCGCCTCGCGAAGACAAGTTCGTAATGCGACAGCGAAAGCCGAACGTTAGGCGGCCGGGCACTCAGCAACCGGAGCAAGAAAGGACGGGCGTCGAGCGGATGGCTCTGGATTGCATCGACCGGACGTGCATACGACGCTCGGGACCGGTGTCGTTCGCGATGTCGTTCCCAAAGTCGTCGAGCCGTCGGTCGTTGAGGTTCAGCCCACTGCTCCTGTACGCATCGTGCAAGTTCCGGTGGAGAAGCGAACTGCCGCCATCGACATTCCGATCAACCGAGGGAACGCGGGTCGCGGACGAGGCTTCGACAATCAGGTTCTTCCAGCCTCCGATTACTCGATTCCGGCCGTCGACGAGTTACTGCTCAGGACTTCGGGTTGCCACGGGGTTCGAGGTTTGTTCGTTGCTAACCATGACAGTTCGTCTGGACTAGGGTCAACATCGTCCGACGCAGAGAACGACACGCCTGGCCTACCTGGATTGTACGTCTCTGGAAGCACGCTCTCACCGACTACCGGACCCGTCACACCGATCCGGGGGCAGTCGGGAACTCGGACGCCACCGACTTGAAAGACGGGGAACGAAGACCGTGCAACGTCGGGGACGATGGTAGTGCGATGGATGTGGTGGGACGAGCGGCGGTGGATGTCGTGCTTCGTTTCTTCCGTGCTTCCGTTCCGTTTCATTGATCCATTTTTCTTTATATTCTTTTGGTTCATGATTCCTCACGACTTGACTTTCCTTTTTCCCATTTGTTCCCGTGACTCCTTCCTATCCCCATCTTCATAAAGTGCAATGTTCTCCCCATTATATCCTTGAGCGATGAGCAGAAGAGGTGAAGGCACGCGCTTCCTCTGCTCGCCGTTTAAGTGATTCGGAAATGGGGAGGCGCCAAAAACATTTTAAAAAAGAAAAGAAAAACATTTCTTCATCTCCCATCCCGCCTCTCTTGTTCTCTTAATTCCCCTATCCCCTTCCCCAATTCCTCCCCCGTTTCGAAGTGCTTCTTCCGATCGACGACAGCTAGTGCGTGCGCCAGGGGGGCCGAAGGCACTCGGTTCCTCTGTGTGCCGCTCGTTGCTGCGCCGCCGTCGGAGCACTTGCTCCCAGCCCAGGTTACCCCCGCAATATTGCGGATGGCGGGATAGTCGAAGGCACTCGGCTATCCTGTCGTCTTGATTGCGCGGGAGACTGAGGCTGGGCGCATTGAAGCACTTCGAACTTTTCTTCTCCCCTTTTCTATTCCATTCGTTCCGTGGCCCCTCTCCCTACTTCTACCCTTTCTACGTTCAGTACTTCTCCCATTCCCATTCCCATTATCCTTACCTTTACCGATTCTCCAGGTTCCTTGTCGCTGCCCACCAGGTCGCTCGGCCGCCGCCAATTGTTTTCAGGACCAACGCCCAGCACAGGGGGCCCATGACCCCCATAAGTCACTTCTTCTTTTCTCGTTATACTCTAGATTAATGGCTTTCTTAGGCTCCCGCGCTCCCTCACCGCTCATCTGTACTCTCGTACCGCCGCGGCCGCATCCGTCAGCCCCAGTCCGCTCTCCTGCCACCAATCGCTCAGTAAGACCAGGACCCGCATCTGGCACAATGGGCCTATTTATAAGTCTCTTTCTCCTTTCCGTCACCCATTTTTACATAACGACCCTTTCAGGTTCCGGCTCATCGCATGCCTCCGCACCCGCCCGCCGCCGCTTTCCGTTACCCGCTCATTTCCCGCTTCGCCATCATCGTACCCGTCGCACTCTGTCCTACATGTACTGTATATCAGGAAAAGCGTATCGAAAAAGCCAAGACCTCGCGCACCGTCGGCGTTGGCGCTGGCATCATTCCCCGTCAGCCTGACCCTACCCAGTTTCCTGGCGGTGGCGCATTCGATTCCGCACTCATTCATATTCTTATTAGAATTGTTCCTTAGTTTACTAATGTGCATTTGTATTCATCTGTGTATGTTTCGTAGCCTCGATATCCTGTATCTTGATATTAGATAGCAATTACGTTCATTTTACCATTGTATATGTACATGTACACAATACACCGCAGGCCCTCGATAATCTACGTGTAGATTTCGCAATCGAGTGATTAACTGGCACGAACTGCCTAAATGACAAACACGTGCTTCGATTCACCATAATTTAGACAGCAATAATAGCAAGGGGGAAAAAAGAAACGAAAGAAAAACAAAGTACCAAAGGAGTGGGAAGGGAAGCAGGTAAAATCAGCTTTATAAAATCACGAAACGAAGCCGTCAAGGCGCTTTTGAGAGCTGGTAATGCGCCATGATGCGGAATCCATCACACCGTATACTAGTAGCTGTTACGGAGATGTGTATGGCGCTCTTATAAGTGGCTATAATTTGTTGAAAGAAGTCGTTAGAGACTTTGATGACAGAAACAAGAAGGAAACTGAGGACTTCACACCGGAGATCACTATATAGATACCGCCTCGACTGCATCCCGTCTGTCTTGCCGGTTACGAGGCTGGATTATCCATTCCCAGTCGCTTCTAGTTGACGTTTCCCGACGTGCCAGTGGGTATGTCCATTATCTAAGGATACAGAAATGGGTCAGCTATTTTTTAGATGCACCTCCCGCCCCGTTCCCAGATTCACGACCTTCAAGTTGCATCTATTCAAGAACAACTTGAACGCATGCGAGGATGTACTCATTGTCGTTTCCCAGTAGTTCCTAGCTTTATAGAGGCTTTAGATCCTCTCTAATGACCTGATTCGGGTCAATATTCAATTGTGTCCACATTTCGAGATGCTTTGGGTGCTTGATGTGCACAGCTTATGGAAATGTCAGTCGCTTTTATCGCGCGTGATAACCCCACGGTGGTTTCATCTAGAGGCTTCCCGGTCGACAGATTCGCCCGAAGGCGGATGCGACAAGGAGTTCATTCTGAATACTCACGGGATTACATCGGAGAGGGGCTCGGGGTTGCGCTTGAACTCGTGAATCGACAATTTTGTGACTTCATTCGGAGAGATTGAATGGAATGGAATGATGGATCAGGGCAATGAATCGAATACCCGTGGCAAATGAAGTGCAACTCGGACATTTTTTTCGATGAACGATTAGTAAGCATAGAATTGAATCTCATCGTCTCTCAAGCTTGTTTTAGGAGGCCCTTGGACAGATAGCTACCGTTGATTCCAGAATGTGACGGTGCGCGGAGGACGTAGATTGTTGTGCTAGGAGGATAACAATAGGTTTCAGCTAGTAGAACGACAAAAAGCGCTGCCAACGCCACTCAGCGTCCGGGTGGTGGCAATAAAAGCGGGAACATGGCTCGCCCAAGGTGGGACACGAACATAGACGACAAGGCCGGGGTCTGACGTTTGGTTTTTGTAACCCAGTAAGGTTCTAATCTGTACGAATAAGATTGACGCGAGAAACGATTCGTTATGACCACGTTCATGTCTCTCCTCTCGTCTGGGACTGTTATAGCAATTCAAAGTCGGGGTCGAGGTAACTCCCGACCTGTCCATGGCCGTCACTACTCGCCGTAAGCGTACTAGCGCTGAAAGGGAAAGAGCACCGGTGTTCTTCGTTTTTCTTATCAATGACCAGTCGACCGAAATTCGGGAGGTTGCTCGTGGCAGAGGGTAAAAGATGTACCAGTATGTCTTCTTTACTTCAAGTTAACCACTGGAAAAGCATGTTGGCGTATTTTGCTTAAAGTTGGAGATTTTGCCCGCGCGTTCAAGTTGATTTTTCCTCTTGATGTGTTGGCAGTTCGTAGGCGTGGCAATTTAGCGCCGCAGTCCCGGCAAGGAATCCCGTGGGAACGTGCTCCCATGTATGTGTTGCTGGGCCTCAGCGGTGTAGGAACTTGAACTTTACTACGTGGACCGTGCACGGTATTCATAGGGTCAGTCTCCAACCGGAGCGTCTGCCCCTTTCCACTTACTTGAAGTGGGACCACTGCCTCATAACGGCTTAATGGCGCTTTTTCTGTAGTGCACGATTCCCCAGGACCGTGGCCCAGCGACATGGAATTAAGCACTCCGCATGACGAGGTATACTTGTGCAGTGTGCTCAGTCCGTGCGTCGGTCACATCAATCGGCACAATCTGATGGAAATATACTCCGAGTCAGTCCCCAAATAAAAATATAGGACTCTTTTATTAAAAACTACCTGATGGAAATATACTAGATACTTGTCAGATACAAAAATATAAATGAGTGTCTAGTCAACTCACCTCAGTCCCCAAATAAAAATATAGGACTGAGATGCAAATGAAAATTTTCACCAGACTGTATGCATTGTTGGAAATGGAAAAGTACATTACTAATATCTTACTAATCGCCTTCAAGCTGTATTATCCCAACACAATCGTTCCGAGTGGGAGGAATGCATGACTCCAACGTTAACTCGGGGAAGTATTAAATTAAATATAACGAACGATATAAATATAGTACGTGGTCATATGAACAACCACCTTACTAAGTGAACGATAACGCAACGATAACGCCATACGATAGGAGCTAGTTAGTTATAGTAGTACTAGCCCACGGAACGTGTATATAAGGGGAGCTGGTCTCGCCCTAGAAATACATCGGTTTACGCTGATAACCCACCTTGCCTGAACTTCACCACCGCACCTCATCGTCTACCACAACGTGCGTAGATTTTAAGAGGTTATGAGCCTTGACTCTACAACTAACGAAACGATTAACAAAAACATACATCCTCATATAACGAAATTATGTCTGACGGACAGAAACCAAACACTCGTGAGCAAACACATTTGCAAAAATTATCAGGATTACGAATAATAGCTAACGAACTAAAAATAACGTATACACAGTCATCAACGATCGAAGAACTCGAAGAAAAAATTCAAAAAGCTAAAGATAGCAAAAGGTTAGTCGACCTAATACTTCAATGTAATCTACGACAAATACCTATTAACGGAACGGAACAACAAATACAGGACCGAATAAACAGGTATGATAATTCTACCAAAGATGAAAAATCAAAAATAAGAACTGACTATAAACTCGAATTAACGAATCACGCTAAAGATTTAGGAATATCAGATCAAGGAAAATCATCCGAAATCAGATATCGAATAAGTACGTATTTGGGCATATCAGATCCAAACGAAAAAGCTCAATTTAAAATTAATAATCCTTATATTAAGCCAGAAGAAGAAAGCGATAAGAAAGAAGACGATAATAAAGAAAATAACGAAGAAGAAAACTCCGAAGAATACAAAAATAACCCATCACGTGAGCCATCAGAGCCATCTGACCCTGACGATTCAGACGCTAACGATACCGAGGAAGATGAACCGAGTATGGCAACTAAACTCGCGGAACTCCAGAAATTCTTCGACGGAATCGAGAAACTCGATGGGCACCGAAACTACAAACTCTGGAATTACAGAGTCCGCAGCGCCATCGAGAGTGCAGGTTACGGTAACCTGCTCACTAACTCCCCAGGAACTGGAGAGGCTGGTATATCAAGCGCTTTATATAACGGCATTATGCGCACTATGCCCGACAAGATATTGGCTTATTATCTTAATTTCTCTAAAGATATTCCAGCGCTACTCAAAGCGCTTGACGGACGATATAACGTCCAGACAACAATTACAAAGGGCTTTAACGAGGCTGCCCTTTTTGATATCAGAGGTCATGTCAGCCATTTCGATGGAACGCTCGATAACCTCAGCAATAAATATGAGGAACTAATAGCCCAAGGGGTAAAAGTTTCAGAGTCGACATACATATCGGCTATTACGAGGGCAACGCCCGAACAATATCAATATGTACTCACACAGAGTGAGTTATACATAAAAACAATCAACGAAACAAATCCAGACAAAGATGAAATTGAACTAACCCCTCAATTCTTACTAATGGCACTGAGAAACGCCTTTGAGGGGTGGCGTAAAAACCATCAGAGAACAGGAGCGGCAGCTAATCACCTGCCCAAGGACGAGCGGAACCACCCCTATTTTAGGGGCCGCGGACGCGGTAACAGCCGCGGAGTACAACCACGAGGTCGCGGCTATAGGGGCCGTGGAGGATACATACGAGGAAGAGGACGAGGGGGATATTCCCCTAACCAACAATCACACGTTATTAAGTGCTACAATTGTAACAAACTAGGGCACTTCAGTAGAGATTGCTGGGCGCCAAAAACGGAATGGACGAAGGCAGCTCAAAAGAAGAAAGAGGACGCGAACGATGACAAAGGAAAAGGGAAGGAAACGGGTGCGTCAGCGGCACCGACATCGACTGGGGCAAGTGCGGCCCAGGCTAAACATACCGCAGCAGCAGCAGCAACAAACGTCGCATCGAGCTCTCGAATCGAATTAAGCGCCGTAATCGGCCATGGCGAAATCGGCGCCTTCATAACTGAAGTCGACGATAATGATTTCGACATGGGAGAATTCCCAATTTATTCTTATAACGACTTCCTTGACAAAATAGGAAATTACGATAGCGCCATGGAAGACATGGATGACAATAATTTAAACGTAAGCATTAACGTTATAACAACAGAAAAATTTGCTAACAATATTTATTCCTCAATGGATATAATTGATACTGGTGCAACGATACATCTAACACCATATCTAAATCGATTACGAAACACATACAAAACTGACGCAATAACGATAACGGCCGCCAATAAAACAACATTTATGGCAAATATAGTAGGGGATCTTAAGCTTTACATCCCCAACGGACACTCGGTAAGTGTCATAAAATTATCAAACGTATACTACAATCCTAAAATGAATATGACATTAGTCTCTCAAGGACTTCTATGTCAAGACGGTTACGAATTTATTTATAAACAAAATGAATGCATAATAAAGTATCCTAATGGATCTTTATGCGGAAAAATTAAAAATACAAATGGATTGTATAGTATATTTAACAATGATGTACAAGCAGCTACAAAAAATGTAACATTATTTGAACTTCACAAAAAACTCGGGCATATAAGTTATGCTTACATAAAACGACTATTAAAAGAAGATCAAATTACAAATCAAAAAATATCAAATTATGACGAAACTCAATGCACAATTTGCATAGAAGCAAATATAAAAAGAATGCAAATCCCAAAAATACGTTTTTCAAAGTTAGCCGAAAAATTTGGCGATCACATACACATGGACATATGGGGTCCAGCATCCACACATGCTATTGGAGGATATAAATACCTTCTAACCCTTGTAGACGACGCTACAAGATGGATAAAAATGATTTTATTAAAAACAAAAGATGAGGGCTTAAATGCATATACGACATGGGCTACTATGCTCAATACACAATACAATATAAAAATAAAAATATTACAAAGCGACAACGACACAGTGTTTTTAAGTAAACAATTCACTGAATATTTAGAAAAAAATGGAACAATACGAAAGCTGACTGTTCATGATACACCACAACAAAACGGAGTAGCAGAACAATCACATCAAACGATTTTAAACAATACACGAGTAAATCTGCTACAAGCAAAATTACCACCCAGTTTATGGGGAGAAACTGTGAAATACAGTACTTACGTTTACAATAGAACGCCAAAGAGCGCT
Source organism: Coniferiporia sulphurascens (assembly GCA_002794785.1). Classification (NCBI taxonomy): domain Eukaryota; kingdom Fungi; phylum Basidiomycota; class Agaricomycetes; order Hymenochaetales; family Hymenochaetaceae; genus Coniferiporia; species Coniferiporia sulphurascens. The sequence goes on along the minus strand of NBBA01000007.1, from coordinate 763,834 downwards.
ATTGAATTTAAAACACCATATTTTAAACGATATAACGAAAATTACAACATAGACGATTTAAAAGAATTCGGCCAATATTGCATAATAAAACAAGAAGACGTAAACAAATTACAACCAAAAGGAATATATGCACAATGGTTAGGATTCGACGAAGAAAGTAAAGGTCATAGAACCTATCACAACAGAAAAATCACAGTCGAACGAAATTTACAATTTTTAGATTCTCCACCATCTAAAATTGAAGGGGAGAATATAACTGAAAAACAAAACGAGCAAATAAAAGAATTAACAAATGAAAGACCAATAAGAAATATTAAACCAACAAAACGATCATTAGGTCTAAACTTTGACGAACAAAATACAGTCGCTTATCTTACGGAATTCAATCAATTCAATACGGAATTAATAGGCGATCCGAATTCATATCAACAAGCGATCAATAGAATTGACGCAAATCAGTGGATCTCGGCAATGAAAGAAGAAATAAAAACGTTAATCGAAAGATCTACATGGAAAATCATTGATCCACCAAAAGAAGCAAACATAATCGGAACAAGATTTGTTTACAAAACAAAAAGATTAGCAAACGGAGAAATCGAACGATACAAAGCAAGATTAGTAGTTCAAGGATTTGCCCAGAAAGAAGGCATAGACTACTACTCAAACGACACATTTGCTCCAGTAGCACGATTAGCTACAGTAAGAACGATATTAAGTTGGAGCGCAACAAATAATTACAAAATTCACCAAATCGATATTAAATCAGCTTACTTATATGGTGAATTAAATAAAGACGAAAACATATACATAAAACCACCACCAGGAAATCTAATTGAAATAAAACCTGGACAAGTTTTAAAATTAAATAAAGCCTTATACGGATTAAAACAAGCAGGCAGACGATGGTATAAAAAATTATCAGAAATATTAATCGGAATAGGACTAACAAGAGCAGTCCAAGATAACGCAGTATTTTTAAGAAAAGATAAAGGAAAAACAATTCTTATACTTTTCATACATGTTGACGACATAACGATATGCGGCTTAAATTTAATAATAATAAAAGCCTTTAAAAACGAAATAGAAAAACATGTAAAATTTACTGACGGAAACGATATACATTGGTTACTCGGTATTGAAATTGAAAGAAACCGAGATGAAAGAATCATAAAATTAAGACAAAAACATTATATTAATAATATAATAGAAAAATATAAACTAAAAGACGCTGCAACGGTACGAACACCAATGACACCTGGTCAAGTGTTAAAATCACTCGAAAACCCAACTAATGAAGAATTAAACTTCATGAACCAAATACCATATATGAACATGGTTGGAGCGTTACGATACGCAGCAGATTGTACGAGACCTGACATATCATTCGCAACAGGTCAATTTGCTAGGCATTTAAATAAACCTAGTATTGAACATTACAATGCAGTAAAACACTGTTTTAAATATTTAAAAGGAACGAACGATTATTGGTTAATACTCGGAGGAAAAGAACCAATCGAGTTAATCAGATATACCGACGCTGATGGAATGACACAAGAAGGACATAAAGCTATATCAGGATATATATTCCAAATAGGAAACGCAACGACATCCTGGTCAAGTAAAAAACAAGAATTAGTGTCATTATCAGTATGCGAAGCAGAATTACAAGCTTTAACTCATGGAGTAAAAGAAGCTATATGGCTACGAAGACTGGTTGAAGAGGTACTGCAGACCTTGAATACACCTACAAAGATATTATGTGATAATCAAGCAGCCATAACAATAGTAAACTCAACAGAACAAAAATATACGCAACGAACAAAACATATTGACATACGAAAAGATTTTTTACGAGATTATATTGAAAATGAAACAATATCAGTTTCATATATTCCAACTGGACAGCAAAAGGCTGATATTATGACGAAAGCGCTAACGATAGAATTAATCAAACGTTTTACAAGTTTACTCCGCCTAGTAAAAGTTTGAAGGGGAGTATTAAATTAAATATAACGAACGATATAAATATAGTACGTGGTCATATGAACAACCACCTTACTAAGTGAACGATAACGCAACGATAACACCATACGATAGGAGCTAGTTAGTTATAGTAGTACTAGCCCACGGAACGTGTATATAAGGGGAGCTGGTCTCGCCCTAGAAATACATTGGTTTACGCTGATAACCCACCTTGCCTGAACTTCACCACCGCACCTCATCATCTACCACAACGTGCATAGATTTTAAGAGGAAGAAAAGAAAGGTACTCAACTAGCCGTCAACTTATTCCCCGCCTCTCGCTTCAGGAGCTGCGTGCGTCAGCCTTGCCTCCGTTCCAGATGAGTGTGGTGAGTATGGCGGTAAGCGAGAAAGACAGTCATAGTATTCTGTACAGACACTAGGGGAGCCGTCACGGGAGTGGCTTTAAGTGTACGCAAGCATACTAATCAATCGGTGGTGCGTCTAGCACGCCTCCTGTTATCCATATCGTCTATTTACAAATCAACCTACCAGTTTTACTCCGCTCAAATATACTCTTAAATGCGTCTGGCATACGTCATTGTAGGCTGTATAGTGCGTTCGTGGTCTGCCGTCTCCAACAGGGGAGCCAGTTTCGCTTGTCACCGACTTCGAATGATATCCAGGAGCATGAAAACATAAAGGGCTTATATTCGGCAAAACGAGAACATAACTCACGTTATTTCACGGCTCCTACTACTCTTCGTGTGTGTAAGCAATGTCCATCTCACGTTTTGGAATTACTTCTTCGGGTTAATCCGCAAATGCTTAGCAAAGAGTGCTCAGCGGAACATTACCTCAGGCTGCTGCGCTGGAACGTCTGAGCCCGTGCGCGATCGTAGCCTAAAGAATCATCACGCACACGTACAAAAATATTGCATGGAGGAGAAACGCTATCAAATTACAAGTACAAACAGGTAAGAAACCACACATGATGAAAAGAGTAAGGCGTAAAGAAAGCAGTCAACATCAGAGACGGACTGGATGTGACGGATTCATGAAACGGATATGAAAATGTAGCCTGTCAGAAACGACTTACTTATCATGGTGACAAACGTACCTAGGATTGCTTCAAAGTATTGGTCCAGGATGAACCGCTATACTCCATTAGCCTCTCCCAATTCAGATGTATAGGCTGATTTTTCGGCATGCGTATTTTGGACATATCACGCAAGCCAATACGGTACATGAGTGGGACCCACAGTAAGAGGTTGTCCGATGCGTCCCTTATCCATCCATCATCATCAATCCTCTTAAGAGGATGTTGCCCTGTGACTTCAAAACCTGCTTGTACAACATCCATGCCCCAGATCCTCATGGTCTTGTCTTCTGAGCCAGACACTATGTGTCTTCCATCAGGGGAGTAGGCAACAGACAAGACATAGCCTGAATGACCAAGGAGGGGCTCACCCACAGGATTCCCAGTCTGGGCATCCCAGACCCTCAGGGCCTTGTCTCCTGAGCCAGATACAATGTATCTTCCATCAGGGGAGTAGGCAACAGATCTGACCCAGTTTGAATGACCTGTGAGGGGCTCTCCCACAGGATTCCCAGTCTGGGAATCCCAGATCCTCAGGGTCTTGTCATGTGAGCCAGACACAATATACTTTCCATCAGGGGAGTAGCAAACAGACCTGATGTAGTCTGAATGACCTGTGAGGGACTCTCCCACAGGATTCCCTGTCTGGGCATCCCAGATTCTTAGGGTGTTGTCATCTGAGCCAGACACAATGTGTCTTCCATCAGGGGAGTAACAAACAGACCTGACATAGTCTGACTGGCCTGTGAGGGGCTCTCCCACAGAATTCCCTGTCTGGGCATCCCAGATCCTCAGGGTGTTGTCTCCTGAGCCTGACACAATGTGTCTTCCATCAGGGGAGTAGGCAACAGATGTGACAGAGTCTGAATGACCTGTGAGGGGCTCTCCCACAGGATCCCCTGTCTGGGCATTCCAGATCCTCAAGGTCTTGTCTCCTGAGCCAGACACAATGTGTCTTCCATCAGGGAAGTAGGCAACAGACCAGACATAGCCTGAATGGCCTGTGAGGGGCTCTCCCATAGGATTCCCCATCTGGGAATCCCAGATCCTCAGTATTAAATAAATATAACGAACGATATAAATATAGTACATGGTCATAAGACCAATCACCTTACTAAGTGAACGATAACGCAACAATAACGCCATACGATATAGGAGCTAGATAGTTATAGTAGTACTAGCCCACGGAACGTGTATATAAGGGGAGCTGGTCTCGCCCTAGAAATACATCGGTTTACGCTGATAACCCACCTTGCCTGAACTTCACCACTGCACCTCATCATCTGCCACAACGTGCGTAGATTTTAAGAAGTTATGAGCCTTGACTCTACAACTAACGAAACGATTAACAAAATTATACATCCTCGAAAAATGAAACTATGTCTGATGGACAGAAACCAAACACTCGTGAGCAAACACATTTGCAAAAATTATCAGGATTACGAATAATAGCTAACGAACTAAAAATAACGTATACACAGTCATCTACTATCGAAGAACTCGAAGAAAAAATTCAAAAAGCCAAAGATAGCAAAAGGTTAGTTGATTTAATAATTCAATGTAACCTAAGACAAATACCAATTAATGGAACAGAACAACAAATCCAAGATTGAATAAACAGGTATGATAATGCTACCAAAGACGAAAAAGCAAAAATTAGAGCTGATTATAAAACGGAACTAACGAATCATGCTAAAGATTTAGGAATATCAGATCAAGGAAAATCATCCGAAATCAGATACCGAATAAGTACGTATTTGGGTATATCAGATCCAATGAAAAAGCTCAATTTAAAATTGATAACCCTTATATTAAGCCAGAAGAAGAAAGCGATAAAAAAGAAGACAACGATAAAAAAGAAGATAACGAAGAAGAAAACTCCGAAGAATCCAAAAATAACCCATCACGTGAGCCATCAGAACCATCTGATCCTGACGATTCAGACGCTAACGATACCGAGGAAGATGAACCAAGTATGGCAACTAAACTCGCGGAACTCCAGAAATTCTTCAACGGAATTGAGAAACTCGACGGGCACAGAAACTACAAACTCTGGAACTACAGAGTCCGAAGTGCAATCGAGAGTGCAGGTTACGGTAACTTGCTCATTAACTCCCCAGGAACTGGAGAGGCTGGTATATCAAGTGCTTTATATAACGGCATTATGCGCACTATGCCCGACAAAATACTGGCTTATTATCTTAATTTCTCTAAAGATATTCCAGCGCTACTCAAAGCGCTTGACGGACGATATAACGTCCAGACAACAATTACAAAGGGCTTTAACGAGGCTGCCCTTTTTGATATCAGAGGTCATGTCAGCCATTTCGATGGAACACTCGATAACCTCAGCAATAAATATGAGGAACTCATAGCCCAAGGGGTAAAAGTTTCTGAGTCGACATACATATCGGCTATTATGCGGGCAACACCCGAACAATATCAATACGTACTCATGCAGAGTGAGTTATATATTAAAACAATCAATGAAACGAACCCAGACAAAGATGAAATTGAACTAACCCCTCAATTTTTACTAACGGCACTGAGAAACGCCTTTGAGGGGTGGCATAAAAATCATCAGAGAACAGGAGCGGCAGCTAATCACCTGCCCAAGGACGAGCAGAACCACCCCTATTTTAGGGGCCACGGACGCGGTAACAGCCGCGGAGTACAACCACGAGGTCGCGGCTATAGAGGCCGTGGAGGATATATGCGAGGAAGAGGACGAGGGGGATATTCCCCTAACCAACAATCACACATTATTAAGTGCTACAATTGTAACAAACTAGGGCACTTTAGTCGAGACTGCTGGGCGCCAAAAACAGAATGGACGAAGGCAGCTCAGAAGAAAAAAGAGGACGCGAACGACGACAAAGGAAAAGGGAAGGAAACGGGTGCGTCAGCGGCACCGACATCGACTGGGGCAAGTGTGGCCCAGGCTAAACATACCGCAGCAGCAGCAGCAACAAACGTTGCATCGAGCTCTCGAATCAAACTAAGCGCCGTAATCGGCCAAGGTGAAATTGGCACCTTCATAACCGAAGTCGACGATAACGATTTCGACATGGGAGAATTCCCAATATATTCTTATAACAACTTCCTTGACAAAATAGGAAACTACGACAGCGCCATGGAAGACGTGGATGACAATAATTTAAACGTAAGCATTAACGTTATAACAACAGAAAAAATTGCTAACAATATTTATTCCTCAATGGATATAATTGACACTGGTGCAACGATACATTTAACACCATATCTAAATCGATTACGAAATACATATAAAACCGACACGATCACGATAACGGCCGCCAATAAAACAACGTTTATGGCAAACATAGTAGGGGATCTTAAGCTTTACATCCCCAACGGACACTCGGTAAGTGTCATAATACTATCAAACATATACTACAATCCTAAAATGAATATGACATTAGTCTCTCAAGGACTTCTATGTCAAGACGGCTATGAATTTATTTATAAAACAAATGAATGCACAATAAAGTATCCTAATGGATCTTTATGCGGAAAAATTAAAAGCACAAATGGATTGTATAGTATATTTAATAACAATGTACAAGCGGCTACAAAAAATGTAACATTATTTGAACTTCACAAAAAACTCGGGCATATAAGTTATGCTTACATAAAACGATTATTAAAAGAAGATCAAATTACAAATAATAAAATATCAAATTATGACGAAACTCAATGCACAATCTGCATACAAGCAAATATAAAAAGAATGCAAATCCCAAAATTACGCATTTCAAAGTTAGCCGAAAAATTTGGCGATCACATACATATGGACATATGGGGTCCAGCATCCACACATGCTATAGGAGGATATAAATATCTTCTAACACTTGTAGACAACGCTACAAGATGGATAAAAATGATTTTATTAAAAACAAAAGATGAGGGTTTAAATGCTTATACGACTTGGGCTACTATGCTCAATACACAATTTAATATAAAAATAAAAATATTACAAAGCGATAACAACACAGTATTTTTAAGTAAACAATTCACTGAATATTTAGAAAAACATGGAACAATACGAAAGCTGACTGTTCACAATACGCCACAACAAAACGGAGTAGCAGAACAATCACATCAAACGATTCTAAATAATACACAAGTAAATCTGCTACAAGCAAAATTACCACCCAGTCTATGGGGAGAAGCTGTAAAATACAGTACTTACGTTTACAATAGAATGCCAAAGAGCGCTATTGAATTTAAAACACCATATTTTAAACGATACAACGAAAATTACAACATAGACGATTTAAAAGAATTCGGCCAATATTGCATAATAAGGCAAGAAGACGTAAATAAATTACAACCAAAAGGAAAATATGCACAATGGCTAGGATTTGACGAAGAAAGTAAAGGTCATAGAACCTATCATAATAGAAAAATATCAGTCGAATGAAATTTACAATTTTTAGATTCTCCACCATCTAAAATTGAAGGGGAGAATATAACAGAAAAACAAAACGAGCAAATAAAAGAATTAACAAATGAAAGACCAATAAGAACTATTAAGCCAACGAAACGATCATTAGGTCTAAACTTTGATGAACAAAATACAGTCGCTTATCTTACGGAATTCAATCAATTCAATACGGAATTAATAGGCGATCCAAATTCATATCAACAAGCGATCAATCGAATTGACGCAAATCAGTGGATCATGGCAATGAAAGAAGAAATAAAAACGTTAATCGAAAGATCCACATGGAAAATCATTGATCCACCAAAAGAAGCAAACATAATCGGAACAAGATTTGTTTACAAAACAAAAAGATTAGCAAATGGAGAAATTGAACGTTACAAAGCAAGATTAGTAGTTCAAGGATTTGCCCAGAAAGAAGGCATAGACTACTACTCAAACGACACATTCGCTCCAGTAGCACGATTAGCTACAGTAAGAACTATATTAAGTTGGAGCGCAACAAACAATTACAAAATTCACCAAATCGATATAAAATCAGCTTACCTATATGGTGAATTAGAAAAAGACGAAAACATATACATAAAACCACCACCAGGAAATCTAATTGAAATAAAACCTGGACAAGTTTTAAAATTAAACAAAGCCTTATACGGATTAAAGCAAGCAGGCAGACGATGGTATAAAAAATTATCAGAAATATTAATCGGAATAGGACTAACAAGAGCAGTCCAAGATAACGCAGTATTTTTAAGAAAAGATAAAGGAAAAACAATTCTTATACTTTTCATACATGTTGACGACATAACGATATGCGGCTTAAATTTAATAATAATAAAAGCCTTTAAAAACGAAATAGAAAAACATGTAAAATTTACTGACGGAAACGATATACATTGGTTACTCGGTATTGAAATTGAAAGAAACCGAGATGAAAGAATCATAAAATTAAGACAAAAACATTATATTAATAATATAATAGAAAAATATAAACTAAAAGACGCTGCAACGGTACGAACACCAATGACACCTGGTCAAGTGTTAAAATCACTCGAAAACCCAACTAATGAAGAATTAAACTTCATGAACCAAATACCATATATGAACATGGTTGGAGCGTTACGATACGCAGCAGATTGTACGAGACCTGACATATCATTCGCAACAGGTCAATTTGCTAGGCATTTAAATAAACCTAGTATTGAACATTACAATGCAGTAAAACACTGCTTCAAATATTTAAAAGGAACGAACGATTATTGGCTAATACTCGGAGGAAAAGAACCAATCAAGTTAATCGGATATACCGATGCCGACGGAATGACACAGGAAGGCCATAAAGCAATATCAGGATATATATTCCAAATAGGAAATGCAACAACATCATGGTCAAGCAAAAAACAAGAATTAGTGTCACTATCAGTATGCGAAGCTGAACTACAAGCTTTAACTCATGGAGTAAAAGAAGCAATATGGCTAAGAAGACTGGTTGAAGAGGTACTGCAGACCTTGGATACACCTACAAAAATATTATGTGATAATCAAGCAGCCATAATGATAGTAAATTCAACAGAACAAAAATATATGCAAAGAACAAAACACATTGATATACAAAAAGATTTTTTACGAGATTATATTGAGAATGAAACCATATCAGTTTCATATATTCCAACTGGACAGCAAAAGGCTGATATTATGACGAAAGTGCTAACGATTGAATTAATCAAACGTTTTACAAGTCTACTCCGCCTAGTAAAAGTTTGAAGGGGAGTATTAAATAAATATAACGAACGATATAAATATAGTACATGGTCATAAGACCAATCACCTTACTAAGTGAACGATAATGCAACAATAACGCCATACGATATAGGAGCTAGATAGTTATAGTAGTACTAGCCCACGGAACGTGTATATAAGGGGAGCTGGTCTCGCCCTAGAAATACATCGGTTTATGCTGATAACCCACCTTGCCTGAACTTCACCACTGCACCTCATCATCTGCCACAACGTGCGTAGATTTTAAGACTCAGGGTGTTGTCATATGAGCCAGACACAATGTATCTTCCATCAGAGGAGTAGGCAACAGATGTGACAGAGTCTGAATGACCTGTGAGGGGCTCTCCCACAGGATTCCCTGTCTGGGCATCCCAGATCCTCAGGGAATTGTCATATGAGCCAGACACAATGTGTCTTCCATCAGGAGAGTAGGCAACAGACCAGACATAGCCTGAATGGCCTGTGAGGGGCTCTCCCACAGGATCCCCTGTCTGGGAATCCCAGATCCTCAGGGTGTTGTCACGTGAGCCTGACACAATGTGTCTTCCATCAGGGGAATAGGCAACAGACATGATCCAGTTTGAATGACCTGTGAGGGGCTCTCCCACAGGATTCCCTGTCTGGGCATCCCAGATCCTCAAGGTCTTGTCATGTGAGCCAGACACAATATATTTTCCATCAGGAGAGTAGGCAACACAATATATAGAATGACCCACATCAGCTGTCCACTGTTAGGAATTGATGAATAAGCTTGCTTACAAGCTTAGACAATGATACCAGCGACTACCAATACAGGAAGGGACTCTCACAGAGACTATCCAGCGATCATTCAACATGGGGACAGAACTAACTAGAAAACCAGGACTTCTTGGGAACATCAGGCCAATCATGATGCTCAAGCGACCACTAAAGACTCTTGACCCATCAATACTCTGCCACCAATGCTGGACCGCATACAATCAATCATGGGAAGCATTTAACACGGTAATAACTGAATGCTTTTACATGGCAGGGTACACGAACTGCCAGGTAACTACAGATCACGCTGTGGACCCTATAGGCGATGGCATGGAGGTCAGGGTAACGCACACAATACAAATGTACATCTTTGATGTACAGGAGTTTTTGCACAACATCCATGTCCAGACGATAGTGAACCCGCACATACATGACAAGGAATGTGACCTACGAGTGGTCTCAGGATCCTTCCCATACAGGACATTGCAGGATAATGCATTCCTAGCTAATGCTCACCGATTACGTGCAAAGGTAATCACCCTCTTCGAGAATCTATCAGCAAAGGGATTGACAACTGCCGATCAGCAGATCGGCAATGTTAATCTTTATGTGATAACACTATGGTTATCAAATGGACCACCCCCAGCGCCACCTCCAGGATACACGCGACGTATCACTAGGATAAACCACATTAACGAACTGCCGGACAATGTGATCGATGACAGGACACCAACCAAAAGGTACCCACCTATGGACCTTTAGCCGATATCGCATTACGTGATTAAGCCACACTCGGCAGGAACCGAAGCGCTTACCAAAGCCAGCCACAAACTCTAAATGGCGAAGTGTCCAATATGACAAGACAACATGAAGGAACCAGTACAGGAGGCCAACAAGACAAGTTAATGACTTACCAATCATCAAGCTGTTAGGCAGCATCTTAACAAGAAGCCACTGGCACATAAGACTACAGGGTAGCATGCAGAACAGTGGGGCGACGTGCACAGCCTAAGCATCATGGTGAAGTCATTATGACACCTATGACTTCACTATGAGCTCAGTGGAGCCTAGTGGAGCCTAGTGGAGCGCATGACGCGCAGTGGAGCTCAGTGGAGCACCAATGGCCAATCATAGATAGTTATTTCTCATATGATCCTCTAATGAGGTCATTGCACTGGTACGCAGCTCCAAGTCAGTGGAGCTTATGACGACACTGTGAGGCGTCATAGCTCCAACTGCAGAGCCTTGTGGAGCATCCGCTTTCAAGCAGAGCTTCTTCTTCATGTATATAAGGAGGGCCTAGACCAGCCTAGACCCCCAGTTTAATTCACCTTCTCAATTCTCTCAGACTTCTCCTGAGCGAAGTACCAACATCTACCAACTTATTCTTGACTCAATCACACACCTCAACTCTATCTCGACTACTTGTTCCATCAGCTAACCACAGTTACCCTTGGTCCTAACACATGAGTAGGACCAGCTTCTCCTTATATACATCTACTGTGAGCTACGTATACTATAAACTATCATAGCTCCTATTCATATGGTGTTATCGTTGCGTGATTGTTTACTTAGTAAGATGGATGTTCATATGACCATCTTCTATGTTTAGTACGTTCATTATATTTATTTAATACATCTGCAGTATGGATACACCCTATCTTTTAAACAAAAATGTTCTAAATCTACAGAGCAAGATCAATAGTCATATCCACAACACCTTGTACAGCTGTTTATACTGGATGAAAAGCTCAGGGCATTTAATGCATTGATACAGATACTCATACACTGAGGCACTGCTGAGCCAATATAGGCTTTGTGGCCCAAAGCCCTATATTGGTTAGAGTGCCTCAGCCTTGTTGAGGAGCTGTATCAATGCATAATAGCCTGAGCTTTTCTCCATAAACACTGCAAGGTGTGTTTATTATATAGTACATTTTCCATTAACATTACTTACAACATTGTATTTAGCCCACTGGAATGCTAGCTGCTGCTGGAAAGGACCTGCACAGGTTCTGACCAGTTATTATATTCCAATCTCTCTCAGCACTCCACACTTTACATATCAGCATTATCTTGGACTCCCATGGAGAGCTATATTACTAGATCCCTGTATGATTTTTTTGAAAACCAGCCACTAGTCATGCAGAAAGGAAAAGAATTGGAATCCTACTCTGTGGATGTTAGGACCAAGGGTAACTGTGGTTAGCTGATGGAACAAGTAGTCGAGATAGAGTTGAGGTGTGTGATTGAGTCAAGAATAAGTTGGTAGATGTTGGTACTTCGCTCAGGAGAAGTCTGAGAGAATTGAGAAGGTGAATTAAACTGGGGGTCTAGGCTGGTCTAGGCCCTCCTTATATACATGAAGAAGAAGCTCTGCTTGAAAGCGGATGCTCCACAAGGCTCTGCAGTTGGAGCTATGACGCCTCACAGTGTCGTCATAAGCTCCACTGACTTGGAGCTGCGTACCAGTGCAATGACCTCATTAGAGGATCATATGAGAAATAACTATCTATGATTGGCCATTGGTGCTCCACTGAGCTCCACTGCGCGTCATGCGCTCCACTAGGCTCCACTAGGCTCCACTGAGCTCATAGTGAAGTCATAGGTGTCATAATGACTTCACCATGATGCTTAGGCTGTGCACGTCGCCCCACTGTTCTGCATGCTACCCTGTAGTCTTATGTGCCAGTGGCTTCTTGTTAAGATGCTGCCTAACAGCTTGATGATTGGTAAGTCATTAACTTGTCTTGTTGGCCTCCTGTACTGGTTCCTTCATGTTGTCTTGTCATATTGGACACTTCGCCATTTAGAGTTTGTGGCTGGCTTTGGTAAGCGCTTCGGTTCCTGCCGAGTGTGGCTTAATCACGTAATGCGATATCAGCTAAAGGTCCATAGGTGGGTACCTTTCGGTTGGTGTCCTGTCATCGATCACATTGTCCGGCAGTTCGTTAATGTGGTTTATCCTAGCGATACGTCGCGTGTATCCTGGAGGTGGCGCTGGGGGTGGTCCATTTGATAACCATAGTGTTATCACATAAAGATTAACATTGCCGATCTGCTGATCGGCAGTTGTCAATCCCTTTGCTGATAGATTCTTGAAGAGGGTGATTACCTTTGCACGTAATCGGTGAGCATTAGCTAGGAATGCATTATCCTGCAATGTCCTGTATGGGAAGGATCCTGAGACCACTCGTAGGTCACATTCCTTGTCATGTATGTGCGGGTTCACTATCGTCTGGACATGGATGTTGTGCAAAAACTCCTGTACATCAAAGATGTACATTTGTATTGTGTGCGTTACCCTGACCTCCATGCCATCGCCTATAGGGTCTACAGCGTGATCTGTAGTTACCTGGCAGTTCGTGTACCCTGCCATGTAAAAGCATTCGGTTATTACCATGTTAAATGCTTCCCATGATTGATTGTATGCGGTCCAGCATTGGTGGCAGAGTATTGATGGGTCAAGAGTCTTTAGCGGTCACTTGAGCATCATGATTGGCCTGATGTTCCCAAGAAGTCCTGGTTTTCTAGTTAGTTCTGTCCCCATGTTGAATGATCGCTGGATAGTCTCTGTGAGAGTCCCTTCCTGTATTGGTAGTCACTGGTATCATTGTCTAAGCTTGTAAGCAAGCTTATTCATCAATTCCTAACACCATGAAATACATCAGTTTACGCTGATAACCCACCTTTGCCTCAACTTCACCACTGCACCTCATCGTCTACCACAATGTGCGTAGATTTTAAGAGGTTATGAGCCTTGACTCTACAACTAACGAAACGATTAATGAATTTATAAATCCTCGAATAATGAAACTATGTCTGATGGACAGAAACCCAACACTCGTGAGCAAACACGTTTGCAAAAATTATCAGGACTATGAATAATCGCTAACAAACTAAAAATAACATATATGCAGTCATCAACTATCGAAGAACTCGAAGAAAAAATTCAAAAAGCCAAAGATAGCAAAAGGTTAGTTGACTTGATAGTTCAATGTAACCTTAGACAAATACCTATTAATGGAACGGAACAACAAATACTGTTAAGCTCAACGGTTACGGGATGATCAACGTTGGGGCTTCCTGATTGTCGAGACTGATGGTACGGCAACGGGGCTTCTTGGATGTCGTACGTCGAAGGATGATCGCTGATGGGGCTTCCTGATCGGCGATGTGGCGCGGTAGGCTTCTGGAGCAAGTCGGGTTACGACGAAGTGACTCGGGGCTAAGTGGCGCACAGTAGACTGGTGGTAGCAGATAATGGGCTTGTATGAACAAAGAGCACAAGCTTAGGGCTTGTGCTACTGAAGTTACATGCTTATATGCTATTCTATGTGTTTGCTACTGTAGCGACTTGGTTAGGTATGTTTACCAGACTATGGAAGGTCATGGAACTCAAGGGAGTGCCTTGGTAATACAAGTACGGTGATCAGTAAGCAAAGCTCGTCATGATGGTGCAAGAAAGGCGTCATCATGGCGTCTTATGGCGTAAGGCAAATAAGGATGAGTAAGGCAGAGAAATGGGGGAGTTGCGCTGACTGATGATGACGAAGAGGAAGTGAGTCAGCGCATAAGGAAAGTAAAGGAAAATTGTAACAAATACAAGACCAAATTAACAGGTACGACAATTCTACTAACGACGAAAAATTAAAAATAAAAACTGACTATAAAACCGAATTAACGATTCACGCTAAAGATTTAGGAATATCAGATCAAGGAAAATCATCTGAAATCAGATATCAAATTAGTACGTATTTGGGTATATCAGACCCAACAGAAAAAGAACAATTTAAAATTGATAACCCTTATATTAAGCCAGAAGATGATAAAAAAGAAGACGATGATAAAAAAGAAGATAATGAAGAAGAAAACACTGAAGAATCCAAAAATAACCCATCACATGAGCCATCAGAACCTTCTGATCCTGGAGACTCAGACGCTAACGATACTGAGGAAGATGAACCGAGTATGGCAACTAAACTCGCGGAACTCCAGAAATTCTTTGATGGAATTGAGAAACTCGACGGGCACAGAAACTACAAACTCTGGAATTACAGAGTCTGAAGTGCCATTGAGAGTGCAGGTTACAGTAACCTGCTCACTAACTCTCCAGGAACTGGAGAGATTGGTATATCAAGCGCTTTATATAATGGCATTATGCGCACTATGCCTGACAAAATATTGGCTTATTATCTTAATTTCTCTAAAGATATTCCAGCACTACTCAAAGCGCTTGACGGACGATATAACGTCCAGACAACAATTACAAAGGGCTTTAATGAGGCTGCCCTTTTTGATATCAGAGGTCATGTCAGCCATTTCGATGGAATGCTCGATAACCTCAGCAATAAATATGAGGAACTCATAGCCCAAGGGGTAAAAGTTTCAGAGTCGACGTACATATTGGCTATTACGAGGGCAACGCCCGAACAATATCAATACGTACTCATGCAGAGTGAGTTATATATTAAAACAATTAATGAAATGAATCCAGAAAAAGATGAAATTGAACTAACCCCTCAATTCTTATTAACCGCATTACAAAACGCCTTCGAGGGGTGGCGGAAAAATCACCAGAGGACAGGAGCGGCAGCTAACCACCTGCCCAAGGACGAGCGGAACCACCCTTATTTTAGGGGCCGCAGACGCGGTTTTAGCCGCAGTGTACAGCCACGAGGTTGCGGCTATAGGGGCCGTGGCAGATTTATGCGAGGACGAGGACGAGGGGGATATTCCCCTAACCAACAATCACACGTCATCAAGTGCTATATGTTAAGCTCAACGGTTACGCGGTGATCAACGTCGGTGCTTCCTGATCGTCGGAACTGGTGGTACAGCAACAGGGCTTCCTAGATGTCGTAAGTCGAGGGTGATCGTCGGTGGGGCTTCCTGATCGACAATGTGGACGCGAGGTGCTTCTTAGCGATGTCAGGTTACGACGAAGTGACTAGTGGCCAAGGGGCACACAGTAGACTGGTGGTAGCAGATAATGGGCTTGTATGAACAAAGAGCACAAGCTTAGGGCTTGTGCTACTGATGTTACATGCTTATATGCTACTCTATGTGTTTGCTACTGTAGGGTCGTGTATTAGTATGTTTACATGGCTAAGGAAGGTCATGGAAACCCAAGGAATGTCTTGGTAATACAATTGAAGGTATCAGTAAGCAAAGCACGTCATGATGGTGCAAGAAGGCATCATCATGGCATCTTATGGTGTAAGGTGAATAATGATGAGTAAGGCAGAGAGATGGGGGAGTTGTGCTGACTGATGATGACAAAGAGGAAGTGAGTCAGCGCAGTAGGGGAAAGTAAAGGAAAATTGTAACACCAACAATGACTGGGGCAAGTGCGGCCCAGGTTAAACATACCGCAGCAGCAGCAGCAACAAATGTCGCATCAAGCTCTTGAATTGAGTTAAGCGCTGTAATAGGCCAAGGCGAAACCGCCTTTATAACCGAAATCAATGACAACGACTTCGACATGGGAGAATTCCCAATATATTCTTATAACAATTTCCTTGACGCAATAGGAAACCACGATAGCGCCATGGAAGATGTGGATGACAATAATTTAGATGTAAGCATTAACGCTATAACAACAGAAGAATTTGCTAACAATATTTATTCTTCTATGGATATAATTGATACTGGTGCAACAATACATTTAACACCATATCTAAATCGATTACGAAATACTTACAAAACCAACACAATAACAATAATGGCCGCAAACAAAACAACATTTATGGCAAACATAGTAGGGGATCTTAAGCTTTACATCCCCAATGGACACTCGGTAAGTGTCATAACAAGGACTTCTATGTCAAGACAGTTATGAATTTATTTATAAAGAAAATGAATGTACAATAAAGTATCCTAATGGATCTTTATGTGGAAAAATTAAAAACAGAAATGGATTGTATAGTATATTTAACAATGATGTACAAGCGGCTACGAAAAATGTAACATTATTTGAACTTCATAAAAAACTTGGACATATAAGCTATGCTTATATTAAGCGATTACTAAAAGAAGATCAAATTACAAACAATAAAATTTCAAATTATGACGAAACTCAATGTACAATCTGCATTGAAGCAAATATAAAAAGAATGCAAATTCCAAAACTACATATTACGAAATTAGCTGAAAAATTTGGCGATCATATACATATGGACATATGGGGTCCAGCATCCACACATGCTATAGGAGGATATAAATATCTTCTAACACTTGTAGACGACGCTACAAGATGGATAAAAATGATTTTATTAAAAACAAAAGACGAGGGCTTAAATGCTTATACGACTTGGGCTACAATGCTCAATACTCAATTTAATATAAAAATAAAAATATTACAAAGCGATAACGACACAGTGTTTTTAAGCAAACAATTCACTGAATACTTAGAAAAAAACGGAACAATATGAAAGCTGACTATTCACAATACGCCACAACAAAACAGAGTAGCAGAACGATCACATCAAACAATACTAAATAATACACGAGTTAACCTGCTACAAGCAAAATTACCACCCAGTCTATGGGGAGAAGCTGTAAAATACAGCACTTACATTTACAATAGAACGCCAAAAAGCACTATTGATTTTAAAACACCATATTTTAAACAATATAATGAAAATTATAACATAGATGATTTAAAAGAATTCGGTCAATATTGCATAATACGA
Organism: Coniferiporia sulphurascens; assembly: GCA_002794785.1. Taxonomy (NCBI): domain Eukaryota; kingdom Fungi; phylum Basidiomycota; class Agaricomycetes; order Hymenochaetales; family Hymenochaetaceae; genus Coniferiporia; species Coniferiporia sulphurascens. Next base: position 746,100 of record NBBA01000007.1, on the reverse strand, counting down.
CAAGAAGATGTTAACAAATTACAACCAAAAGGACTTTATGCACAATGGCTAGGATTTGACGAAGAAAGTAAAGGTCATAGAACCTATCATAACAGAAAAATTACAGTCAAATGAAATTTACAATTTTTAGATTCTCCACCATCTAAAATTGAAGGGGAGAATATTACAGAAAAACATAATGAACAAATACAAGAATTAACAAAAGAAAGACCAATACGAACAATTAAACCAACAAAATGATCACTAGGTCTTAACTTTGATGAACAAAATACAGTCGCTTATCTTACGGAATTTAATCAATTCAATACGGAATTAATAGGCGATCCAAATTCATACCAACAAGCAATCAATAGAATTGATGCAAATCAGTGGATCTCGGCAATGAAAGAAGAAATAAAAATGTTAATCAAAAGATCTACATGGAAAATCATTGATCCACCAAAAGAAGCAAACATAATCGGAACAAGATTTGTTTACAAAACAAAAAGATTAGCAAATGGAGAAATTGAACGTTACAAAGCAAGATTAGTAGTACAAGGATTTGCCCAAATGGAAGGCATAGACTACTATTCAAATGACACATTCGCTCCAGTGGCACGATTAGCCACAGTAAGAACAATATTAAGTTGGAGTGCAACAAATAATTATGAAATTCACCAAATTGATATAAAATCAGCCTACTTATATGGTGAATTAGAAAAAGATGAAAATATATATATAAAACCACCACCAGGAAATCTAATTGAAACAAAACCTGGACAAGTTTTAAAATTAAATAAAGCCTTATATGGATTAAAACAAGCAGGCAGACGATGGTATAAAAAATTATCAGAAATTCTAATAGGAATAGGACTAGTACGAGCAGTCCAAGACAATGCAGTATTCTTTAGAAAAGTAAAAGGAAAAACAATCCTAATGCTTTTCATTCATGTTGACGACATAACGATATGTGGCTTAAATTTATTAATAATAAAAGCCTTTAAAGACGAAATAGGAAAACACGTAAAATTCACTGACGGAAACGATGTACATTGGCTACTTGGTATTGAAATAGAACGAAACTGAGAAGAAAGAATAATAAAATTAAGACAAAAAAATTATATTGATACAATTATTGAAAAATACAAACTAAAAGACGCTGCAACGGTACAAATGCCAATGACACCAGGACAAGTGTTAAAATCACTTGAAAACCCAACTAATGAAGAATTAAACTTCATGAAACAAATACCTTACATGAATATTGTTACAATTTTCCTTTACTTTCCCCTTACTGCACTGACTCACTTCCTCTTCATCATCATCAGTCAGCACAACTCCCCCATTTCTCTGCCTTACTCATCATTATTTCGTCTTGCACCATAAGATGCCATGATGACGCCTTATTGCATCACCATGACGTGCTTTGCTTACTGATCACCACACTTGTATTACCAAGGCCTTCCTTGAGTTTCCATGACCATCCTTAGTCTGGTAAACACACCTAACCAAGTTGCTACAGTAGCAAACACATAGAGTAGCATATAAGCATGTAACTTCAGTAGCACAAGTCTTAAGCTTGTGCTCTTCATTCATACAAGCCCATTATCTGCTACCACCCAGTCTACTGTGTGCCAGTGTGCCACTAGTCGCTTCATCATAACCCGACTCACTCAAGAAGCCTACTGTGTCCACATCGCCGATCAGGAAGCCCCATCACCGATCACCTTTGACTTACAACATCTAGGAAGCCCCATTGCCGTACCATCAGTATCATTCGACCCGGAACCCCTGACATCGATCATCGTGTAACCGTTGAGCTTAACAAATATGGTTGGAGCATTATGATATGCAGCAGATTGCACAAGACCTGATATATCATTCGCAACAGGTCAATTTGCTAGGCATCTAAATAAACCTAGTATTGAACATTATAACGCAGTAAAACACTGTTTTAAATATTTAAAAGGAACAAACGATTACTGGTTAATACTTGGGGGCAAAGATCCAATCAAGTTAATCGGGTATACCGATGCCGATGGAATGACACAGGAAGGCCATAAAGCAATATCTGGATATATATTCCAAATTGGAAATGCAATGACATCATGGTCAAGTAAAAAACAAGAATTAGTGTCATTATCAGTATGCGAAGCTGAATTACAAGCTTTAACTCATGGAGTAAAAGAAGCTATATGGCTAAGAAGACTGGTAGAAGAGGTACTGCAGACCTTGGATACACCTATGAAAATATTATGTGATAATCAAGCAGCCATAACCATAGTAAACTCAACAGAACAAAAGTATACACAACGAACAAAGCATATTGATATACAAAAAGATTTTTTACGAGATTACATAGAAAATGAAACTATATCAGTTTCATATATTCCAACAGGACAGCAAAAAGCTGATATAATGACGAAAGTGCTAACGATTGAATTAATCAAACATTTTACAAGTCTACTCCGCCTAGTAAAAGTTTGAAGGGGAGTATTAAATAAATATAATGAACATACTAAACATAGAAGATGGTCATATGAACATCCATCTTACTAAGTAAACAATCACGCAACGATAATGCCATACAAATAGGAGCTATGATAGTTATAGTATACGTAGCTCATGGTAGATGTATATAAGGAGAGCTGGTCTCTACCATGAAATACATCAGTTTATGCTGATAACCCACCTTTGCCTCAACTTCACCACTGCACCTCATCGTCTACCACAACGTGCGTAGATTTTAAGAAGATGTTAAATCTCAACATTGAGTCCATTATTTGTAAGCATCTGGTAGCCATCATTTTTTCCATAAATGCAGGTTCAGTCCAGTAACTTTGAGAACATGCCCGAGCATTGACAAAATCAAGGAATGATGGATGGCAGACACGAATAGTTCCATTATTTGATGCATCCCTGTACAGAACTGCTTGTAGCCTATCAATTGTTTCTTTTAACACCAACAAGTCCATGTCATTCTCTATGGCAGATAAGAATTGCAAAAGTGTGTTTTCTGGAAGGGGCCTATTCTTGGATATGCAGACAACTAAGCCAATAACGGATCTGATGATTTGAGCATTTTCTGAACCCATTGCTGCACCCTGGAGGACTGTAATGTAGACCTTATCAAGCTCAGCTTCAGCACTGCCCGTTGAGTGTTGGGACAGAATTGTTTGAACTGCCTTCCGTTTATTAATCTGTGCACCAGTGAATTTAAACACAGTACTGGTCCAGATAAATAGCCCCGATGCTTTTGCAGCAAGCTCTGTGACCTGAGTTTCCACAAGGTCAACTCGGAATTCTTTTGCAGTGTCTTGTGTACCGCACTATGTCATTTTTAATCTGTTCAGGAGTGACCCCAGTGTTTAAGTTGAATATCTCAGAGCTCGCAGAAGTCTGACGGAAAACCTGGTCAAACTCTGGAAGGGGTCGGCTAGTAATGACCATCTTAATCCACGGAACAACGTTGGCTACACTTGCAAGAAACTTAGCCAGGTTGGACCTTGACTCCGCCGAGTCCCCACACTCATCAAGAGCATCCACAACAATAATTAGGGGCTTTGGAGGTAGATCTCGACGCTCAGCAGCCAGTGAAGTCAAAGGATTCTTCATAAGCAGTTCAAATTGCCACTGCAGACTCTGCGTAAGCTTTGGCCCATCCTTGCTTTGTATAACAGAAGCAACCAATGAACGATAGGTCTGGTGCCATTTCGAAAAATGCATTGCTAGTGTCGGAATGACATTTATCGGGACACGACATTCCGGGTCATCCTTCTTACAGAAGAAACACCCCAGAAGGCACTGTTCCTCCTCAAACATATGGGCCACCGAGTTCGCAATCGCACTCTTCCCAGATCCAGCCATGCCATGCAGCCAAAAGAGCCCCGGGCCAGCCTCAGAAGCACCCCATTCCCTGATACGTTCCAAAACTGACGTTCTCGTTCCTCCCAAGCACCTCTCGTCCACATTGTAATAAGCTCGCCCCGCGGCTCGTAGCTGTTGAAGCTGAATATCCTCCGTGCGCATTTCTGGAGAGACGTTAATAATACAAACACTAGCTTGGTCTTGGATCTACCTGTTTCAATGACAGACTTCCAGACCTCCGTCTTTAGACACCAATCATAGGTCTCCTTGAGCTTTCGGAGCTCGCCCTTCGACGAATCCAATTCATCCCCGCGAGAGGTGAATAAATCCCCTGAAAAGTCACTTTCAGCACGAATATTCCGCAGACAGACATTAATGCGACAATTTACCCAGCATTCCCTTCCCAGAATAATCAACAATGAGTCCAGATATTTTACAGAAAAGATCCAGCATCTTCTTAATAGTCTCCCTCGTCTTAACATTCTTCGCGAGAGCCTGAATATCGTCCCCGACGAACGGAAGGAGTGGAGCAACGTCCTCCATAAGCTCAGTGGCCGCACTATGGCATTCTTGCTGCGTTTGCATTTGCTGTGGCGGATGTCAGGGGATACAATCTGTTGAGTTGGCTGCCCACGTTACCTCGTACAAAACCCCGATAACTAAGAAAGCAGCCTTGGCAGCTGGATGGACCTGGACGGAATTTGGTCTTAGAAATAACGGAAGTTAAGATAAGTGGCATAGACTAACATCAGACGCGAGATCGGAGAATTTCATGAGAACGGCAATAGCATTCCCAGCCTTGCCAAGAGATTCCAGAAGAACCTTTTTATTTCCGACTGCAGTTCGGGCATCCCGGACAAGACGTTCAGCGAGTTCGCCGGTCTTCCGCAAATATTAGCGTTGAGCTCAGTCTGAGTCCGTATATTCTTCTCACCGGTGACACAAAAGTCAACTTCACGCGGGCCTTTCCGTCCGTATCTACGATAAATTTGAAGATGAGCCTTTGGGTTCTGGTCGGATCGGAAGGAAAACACACCGTCTGTAGAGAATGTATCCTTTCCGGCGACAATTGCTGACGTAAAATTCAATTTGAAGATTGCAATATCTTTATTTCGTTTAATTTTGTGGACCTCTTCGACTGAGATTGAAAGGTCCGCAGGAGGCAGGAGGCGTCTGTTGGATGATTAGGTGCGGACACATTTCACCCGACCACGATTGCACTCACAAATAATAGCTTAGGTCCCAATCGACAACCTTTTTAAAGTGCGGGGACTTGCGCTGATCCTCGCCCGACTTGAGTTTGACGAAAATCGAGTGGCGCGGTTTGTTGTCTTTGAAATCGATTTCGATAGCTACGAATATAAAGCTTTAGAATTGATTCTGCGCCCCCAGACGCGGCGGAATCTCAGGTCACCTTTGAGATACAGAATCCTACATAATCGCAAAACTCAGAATAAATCATAATAATATTATGTATCGTGTTAACTCACTCCTGATCGGTACCAGAATGGTTTTCGGGTTGCGACATGACTGTTAAATTCCGTTTGCTTAACTTGCTAGCGAGTTGTACGAGACGATGATGGTGGGCAGGAGCGAGTTGCGAGCGTGTCCCTGTCGATTGTGCAACGTGCAGGCCTCCTGTCCGATCAAGTGACTGTGGGACGTTTGGATCTCTTTTAGCATTTCACTTACGTAACCTGTTTGTAAGCACACCTGATCGTTTCCTGCGCACAAGCCTAAGCCTTAGAAAGAGCATGGGGGCCATAACAACGGAAGCTTTATTTCTACTTTGGACTCAGAAACAAATCCGTCATTTGGGGACGCAGGCCGGTTCAAAGACATTCGCCATTCCCAGCGATTGTCGTACACTCTAAGCGAGAGCGGAAAAAACAGCTCAACAACACAAAAAGTCCAAAAACATGAGAACATCTCATCATTTATATACCGATATCCTCCACCCTCGATTTTATCTCAGCCACACGTTCCCCGCGGAAACATTAGGTTTTACCCAACGCTGAGATATGTTGTCTTTACTTCCAGTCCACCTCATCCCCTGCGACGACGAAGCCTCACTGGCGCGCGTATGCCCACCTATTTGTTAGGCGCTAGGGTGGTTACTAACAGTAACGCCCTGCTACTCCAGTACGAGCATGCGAGCTACCCTCGATCCCGAGAGGCGTTCATACGGCGCAGCAAGGACTGTCGTTTCGAGGTATATGGGCATGAGCGCGGCAACAGGGAGGGCGTGCGTGCTTGATAATGTACCGCTCGAGTTCCACGAAAAGTATCTTCCTAGGAATAAGATCCCTGTATGAGGTTATTTCCGCCATGTCAAATGCAAAAAGTAGCGCTACGCACGATATACAGCGCTGACTGGCTTGTTCTACGGCCCGTTTTGGCGGAGACTCGGGATGGAATCCCGGGTCCGAAACTCATACCAGTCACCTCGCCGAGCAGTTGGTTCCATACCGTACGGCTTCCATGAACATCTGAATACATGTGGTTTAGAGATCGTCTCTATGCATCCGTCTTTTATGCACGCGAGCGCCGGTTCCGTCCCCGTCGTCAGCAGAGAGTGTGATGAAAACAGACTTACGCCATCCTGAGTTGGACGTAAGAGTAGAAAGAAATATTACAGATACGAGTTCGCAGTTGTTGTGGTCGCCTCAGCCACACCAGAAAGGAGTCCAGGTCTCTCGTGCACTTATCGCCAAAAGCAATTTGGGTCCACTCTCGCACTCTAGTACGCAGTATCACCAGTCCGCGTGCGGGATACTACGGCGGTGCGCCATCGTTTCAAGCCTTGAAACAATACAGCACACGCATCGCGAAGTCAGAGAGGCACGGATGAGCGTGCGGGGGCATGAATGGTAAACGACTGGATGAGAATTGAAGCCCGACGGTATCTCTCTTGTAATGAAGGAAAAAATGAACCCACAGACCCGCGAGCGCAACCTTCGCGATGCAGTCGGCTTTGTTCGTCCGAACGCGTCACGTTGACTCGGCTGTAGCCTGTCGCCAGCTGTTCTGTTCCTGCGCTCGTCTACTAACATCAACGGTCTAAGTAAATGTTTACTGCTAGCATCTTATGAGATGATTCTGACTCTCAAGCCCGTGTCCAGGAATGTACTAAACGCATCTCTAAGTTGTTGAACTAGATATATGCTCAGCGCTCGGTGTATCGAGCGTTTACATGTAGAAGTAAATACCTAGATATATGCTAGGTAATAGATAAGTAAAAAAGACAAACAAAATGCTATGAGAATAGCTCACCTCAGCGCTCGGTGTATCGAACGTGAGGTGGGTATATGCGCGGGGAACAGAATAAACGCGCATATCGGAGTGTGAATCTATCTACTGAAATAAGAAAGAGAAAACATTATTAAGCCCGGGTTGAACCGGAGCTTGCCGTACTTCAACATAAGTCTGTCGCAGCACAGCAATATCTGAAGCCGCATATAGCTTCTCATACGCGACTCCTCCAAGTCAAAGCCGGGGCGCCAGAAAAACAGATACTAGCGAGAAACAATATCAACAGCTAGGCCCATGCAGGCGTTTGCAGTGGCGTGCGACCGCCGAAACTACGTTGGCTCTTTCTAGTTTATTTCGGCGTTCCCACCTGGGTTCGCGCTCAGCTGAAGCTGAATTGTACATAAACACTAGAACGGACGTTCGAGTCTCGACTAGTGAGTTCTTGGTTCATAAAGGTATAAAGGTAAATACCTGTAGCGTGATGAGCGAAGCTGTGACTAAAACGGAAAACAAAAATGGATTCTCAAGGTCATGCAAAAGAAATGCCTGAATCCCATAATCAGGAAACGAAAGCTCGCAATTCGTCGACCCTGCCCGTTTGGCACAAACCCCTGGCAGCTCCATTATCTACTTATCTACACAAAAATCACTTTGTCGTGCGTCAGGTCTGTGTAAGAAGGTCGTAGACTCGTACTCATGACCTTCGCTTCGTTCTGAACTTGGCGGATGTGCTTACGAAATTCCTTACACAGTACCGCGAAATGCAAGGATCGGGGATAACAGACGGTTAGTGATGCGCTGAACGTGAAGTCCAGTTGGATTTAATAAGTTATGGACTGTCTGAGAAGGAAAGAAGGAGACTTCCACTGCACACAAATATTTCCGGCAAAATCCGAAGAAGAAGAAACTCATAGTCAGTATTGATTCTTGCTGACCTCGGCGATACTTGAGTTGCAAGAGCATTTCGCACAGAGAGGTTTGATTTCATTTTGTTCTGGGACGGTTCGAAACTTATAAATCTGCCTACTATAGTTGCATACATCAATTGTAGATGAGCAGAATAATTAAACAAAGAGCTAAAGAGTCGACGAATACCCAAGAAGCAGGTATAAACCCAATCTAGCTTGACCCAATACGTACGAAGACACAGCTCACTTTTTAAAGTACGATTTCAGCTTCAGGCGTCCCTTAAAAAGAGATGAGAGACCCTTGGGCAAGGGTGACGATGAATTTAAACCACTGGCGTGCGGCTCCGAGTCACTGTGATCACCGGGGATTCCCTCAGGATTGGGTGTCGCGTATGGAGTCTCGCCAAACAGCTCGGCAATGCCCAGTAATTCTTCGTCATCTAGTATTGATCCAGAGTGCGCGATGAGCGATGCGAAGAAGCTCTCGTGCTCCACATCGGCGTGCGTCCATTTCTCCCACAGAAAGAGTTCAAATTCTGCGAGCGAAGAAACCTGCACGAACTTATCCGCCCTGAGCATGCAATCCTCCCATAGCGACTCCACCACTTGTTTCGGATATCCTAACACTTCAATAGTACCGTTTTTCCAATCGACCAGAAGTGCATCTTCCGCAGCGGCGGGAAGGACCCGTTCAAGGTCAGTCCTTTCACATTGAAGTTTCGTAAATAGACAACCTTTTTTTACAAGAGAAAATGTGCGCTTACTTGTGGAACAAAGCGACCAGATCGAACATCGCCCTCAGCCTTCGCAAGCGCACCACGCCTCCCGCTGGGACGATTTCATCGAGCTCATGGAAGAACTGGTCAAACCCGAATGCGATTTGGTAATCCACGCCTTCGAAAATCCATTCGCCGTACATCTCATCGTAGCCGGCGTTGGCTATGGAGCTATCACATATAGCTTCGCCGCGGAACTTTCCACATTTTAGTCCAACAATGAGTGCAACGACATCGTGGAGAAGCTCTGAAAACACCGTCGCCCTGAGTTGCCCTAATACAGCTAGCATGCCTAGATTTTGTATGTTGAAAAAGGATGTGAGCTCCAGAAGGTCTTTAGTATATCTAGCAGCCGTGAAATTGTAGGTAGTTATTCCGGATGTCCTAATATATGATGAGTCAAAGGTATTCTACATGACACAATCGAGACGAAGATTACCGTAAGACCGTGATTGCATGAATTATTGCATACTGGACAATGCGAGAAACATTCCGAAGGGGAGGCTTCCTAAGACGATTCTCCTGGATATATTCGCGTGCGTAGGACATAATCTCGCGGAATTCCGTATCTTTAAGATATGATATAGCTTGTTCAGTCCAGAATCTGAGTTCATCGTGCTCTTCATTAGCCGGTCCGGAACCTTTGATTTGTTTTGGTGCGGAGCGGATAGCTTCCAGAACATAGTCGCTCTGTAAGAAAGGCAACAAACTTGCGCATTCCTTGGCAAGGAATATAATGTTTCGAAGAGCAAAAATTCGCTGCGGGACTGAGTTCGATCTGCAAGTCAGAGTTGTTGGAGTAGAATAAGTATCTTCAATTGGTTATATAAAGGTATTGGAGATGAAGCGTACCGAACATAAGCTGCAAGCTTTATGCATCCCGACATTATAGCTGAATTCACGTGGAATCTCCATCCTATAAATTCGAACGCAAACCCTTCCACATAAAAGGGAGTCCTCTCCCTGATGCGCTTCGAAATTGCGTTCGCGTCTGGTCCCACCTTAAGCGCAATACGGCCGAGGCAATTTTCTATCATCTTCCCAACTACCTGGCTTATATACTTGTCCATAATGCGACCAGGTCCCGTATTATTGGTTTGTGTGCTGGTGGAAGAAACTGTGGCAAGAGAACATTCGGAGAGCAAGTACGCATTTGCAGCATGAAACCAAAAGTTTCGCGCGTGTGTCTTCCGATAGTGCTTTTTGCGTCCTGTATTACGCCGGTGAGGGCCAGCGGTATCAGAAGTCTTGGGACCTGAAGACCCTGATGCGACCGCAGGTTCCGGAGGAGGCCGTGGCATGCCGCTAACCACGTTTGCCACGCCCTCCACTATTCTGCCAGCCGGCTGGTATACATACTTGTCGATGATTCTCCCCGGTCCGGGGAGGTCAGCCTCCGTGCTCATACTGGATGAGGTAATTATGGAGCAAGAGTAGGTGGACTCATCATCGTCATCATCGTCAACGTATGCCATAGCGGGCTTCAAGCAGCCTGGGAGCCTGTCAAACTGTGCGAGAGACTTTAGGAACCGACAGACAGGCTTTAGCTGAGGACAGTGAAAAGGCCGAAATTCGGCCAAGAGACAGTGGAGGTCGAGGTTGACTATTAGTCTGTTAAGTGACACACAACCCTTGGACCGAGCTTTACATTTAGTTCTCTTAAAATCTACGCACGTTGTGGTAGACGATGAGGTGCAGTGGTGAAGTTCAGGCAAGGTGGGTTATCAGCGTAAACCGATGTATTTCTAGGGCGAGACCAGCTCCCCTTATATACACGTTCCGTGGGCTAGTACTACTATAACTATCTAGCTCCTATATCGTATGGCGTTATCGTTGCGTTATCGTTCACTTAGTAAGGTGGTTGTTCATATGACCACGTACTATATTTATATCGTTCGTTGTATTTATGTTTATTTATTTAATAAGTTCCCTGCCGCGTGAACCAGCGTCTATCTGTCAATCAATACTAGCTTTACTAACACTACCGGATATGGAGGTTTGCCGCTATAAATGAATTGCATGTAAATACTGGTCCTCTGAGCTATTGCTACAGAGATAGATGACACATACGAGTATGTACTGATTTTGCAAGTAATCCTCCTTGGTATGTTCGTGGATTATCTATCTGATTGAATTGGTCTATTGATGGTCAATGCTCGATGGAGTAGTAGGTTGAGGGTTGCTGGCTACAGCTTGATTTGCGGCTAAGTTAATTGGCAGATCCTGCCTATTTTGGCATCACGGTAGTTTTGTGCCTTGATCCGAAGTGCAGTTTGCTCAGGCCCGACTTTGTGTAAGAAATATTGAGGCGTACCATCTCAGCACGGGCCTGTCCTCGTTTGTTAAGGATTTCTTCGTTTCGATTCCGACTAAGAGCATACATCCAGGTAGCTACAATACAACTAAAAACTTCACATGGCACGTGACCTAAAAACCAAATGTACAGTCGAACCTCCCATATCGGGCATCTCCCATAACGGATATCCTCCCATAATGGATAGTTTGGGGTTCCCACCGAGTCGGTAGTCAGGAAATCCCTATGTCATAACGGATATATTTTATAATGGATAACGGATAGCCAAATGAAGAAAATGTATTAGAAATATCCATTATAGGAGGTCAACTTGGCTGCAAAATTGCAAGTTTATGTTGCCCTTTGTTTCCTTCCATCAAGTTCATAATGGTTGGGATCTATTGGACCCTCGAAAAGCCTAGCTCAGACCTTTCCCATCCTTCTGGAGAAATATTCCCGCTCCCCATGTCCTAATTTGGAGTTGTAATCAAAGATACCAGTGCCGGGGCAGCCTGCTGAGCAATTGCAGAACTCAACCGGCTCTGCCAGCACCGCTCTGAGCTTGAACTTCAGCAGGCTTGTACGCAACTTCATTTACTCGGGATGAAGTTTCAAGTGAAGTGCAAACCACCCGTTTTTGCTTCAGTACAATTTCGAAAAATTCACTTTTCATTATTACATAATAAACTCAGAACTCTTATAGTGGAATAACCTCCTATAATGGATATTTTGGGGTTCCACCGACCTCCACCCGCTATGGGAGGTTCGACTGTAGTCGCATAGTCGAGATTACCAATCCGTAGTTACTTTGTCCTTTCATATCGGAAAGTCATCCTCGCCGGAAGAAAGGAGTTCCAAAGGTGGAGCCGCAATACGAAGAAACTGGTTTACGTGGGGACGCCAAATAGGCCGGAGATGGAACGAGATCGAAGCTCTCTTCCTGCAACACATGAATGTGCTTAGCTTCTGTAATTGGTGAGCGGCAACAACCATATTTTCCTTCACAATTGAGCACGGACGTACCAGAAGATAACTGGATCAAGACGCATCGATTAGACTTATAAGCTTACGGCCGAAAACCGCGCGTCCGAGGTATCATAAGTCCGGATTATTTGAAATCAGTACCTTGTTTTCTCTCTCGCATTTAGAGAAGGAGGTATTCTGGTGGTAATTATGGAGTGTGAATTTCTAGTTCACAATGGCGCATACAATTTGAGAAGCGTTGATATGTGACTTGAGGCATAATTCTTCATCTGCGCGCTTTGACCATCCCATTTACGGCGGCCTTAGAAGTCATGAGCTCTATTGTAGCGGTGACTGCATATATGACGCCAACCCCTGAACTTTGTACCAGTCGGATGTTCAGTGCCGGAGCATTGAAAGGCGACCAATGGTGGATGTTTCACAGCATACGCGCCATATGCGACTCGAAATCCCTCGGAGACTCGGTAAGACGGCTCTCCACATGCGGTCTATCATGTCGAAATGCATTCACTGGATCATTGCTTCGGCTCTATCATCAGTCTCTTTCGGCCAATTCTCAATCAATTCGGGCCATGGTCCGGCCTTTTACCCACTTTCTCCATCTCGGCTAGGACGCCTCGAAGATAAATCGGTGGCGAGGCGCCGATAATCATCATCAGTAATATCAAAAGGGTAACGAAGTCTCCACCAGGTGACCCAAAGCTGGGGCACGTTGAGCGCCGTGAGATCGACGCTGGTGTCGATCTTACCTGCTTATCAACATCAACGTTCAATCAGGCCGCGTCCGGCTTGGCCAATGCGCATATAATGTCCGCCTTCCTGACCCACTCACCTTCTCTGGTAAACTTGTCCTCCTGTAACAGATACACTCGCGGAAGTAAAAGACAAAAATGCCGCGCAAAGTTATGATTGGGTTTGGCGTCGACGCCGATGCGGTCGCAGGCTGGTGAGTACTTATTATAAACATAATTCCCTCGTGCGCTGTAAGATCGTATGAGATGGATACTGATCGTATGCGCATATGCGCACATCGACAGGCTTGGATCGTATGGGGGTGAAGATTCCCCTAGCGATATCTCTCGTGTAAGTTTTTGCCACTCAAAATGCCCAAAGGCGATGCTAGTCTCCCAACACGCTGACACTGGCGGGGTTACAGGGAATGTATGCCGGCGAGGTTGGTACTTATCGCCTTTTGAAACTCTTCAAAAAGTACAACATCACGACGACGTGGTTCATTCCGGGTAAGGATGCTGATTGCGGCCCCGTGTTCCTTCTCTAACATGGCCATTCCGTGTCGTTTTCTATATATAGGACACAGTCTTGAGACGTTCCCCGAACAGATGGCTGCAGTACGGGATGCGGGGCACGAGATGTATGTGCCTCTCAGAGTTAATGGATGCTTAATAAAGATTGACGACATTACACAGCGGACTCCACGGCTACTCTCACGAGGTGCGCGCTTCTTGCTTATATTGAATTTGACTAAGTTGACCAGAATGTATTCGCGCTCGGCATGAACAGAACCCCATTGGCATTTCGGCGGAGCAGCAAAAGGACATCCTTGACCATACATTCGATCTGATCACGAAGTTCAACCACGGCAAGCCGCCGAAGGGCAGCGTTGCTCCATGGTTTGAAATAAGCAAGGAAGGTGTGGACATGATGCTGGAGAGGGGCATCGAGTATGGTACGCCTTCAAACTCAAATTATACTAAAATAAGATCTTGCGCTCATTGTGCTTGAAAGATCATTCGCACATGGCACACGAGTAAGCGCCTTAAACTCCGGAGACGGAGAGAAGTCGTAAACTGACCCGAGTGTCTGTATGAACTTAAAGTTCCCAAGCATATTACCTCCGCGATGGGGACACCTGGTCGAAGATTGACTACACCCAGAAGGCGGGTACCTGGATGAAGCCCTTGGTGCGAGGTCAGGAGACAGGTTTGGTTGAAATCCCGGCAAACTGGTGGGCTATTGAACGGATAACTCTGAGTAAACTTCGATCTAATACCGTTGACTGAAGGTACCTGGATGACATGCCCCCTTTGATGTACGAGCCCTCTATCGTCTCCGGCTCTTCGTCGAACTCACCCTCTTTTCTAATATAGGTTCATCAAGGCTAGCCCTAACTCTCAAGGATGGGTACGCTTCCTCATTTCGATTATTTCTTCGCTTCCACCCTAGAACTTTCGCATGTCCTCAGGTGAACACTCGTGACGTACTGGACCTCTGGAAGGACTACTTCACATACCTGTACCGGTTCGTCAGCTCCGCATTTCCTTGATTTAGGTTCCCTTTGTACTTTGGCACTTACTAATAAGACACTATCATCAGCGAAGAAGAAGATTTCATCTTTTCTCTGACGATCCACCCGGATGTCAGCGGGTACGTTCCTATCTCAGTCGCTTCGTACATAGCTGATCGCGTATTCTCTCATTGCGTTTCTTCTAGTCGGCCACACATCCTGCTCATGCTTGTGCGTAATCTTCAACCTGAACATACTTCTTGGTGGCCCGCTAAATACAGACATGTTTAGGAACAATTCATCGAATGGATAAACACCCACGAGCACGTCCAGTGGGTGCCCTTGATTGAGATGGCGCGTGCGTTCCGCGAGAAGCAGGCACCTCCCGCGGGTGCGAGATTGCCCGCGAACTTCAACCCAAATGCTTAGGAGCGACAGCGGGCAGTATCCTCGGCTTTATCGGTATGAAACGCCTGAGATTCTAGGAAGCTAGGAAGAAAAATCAATGTATACTTAAGCAAACTTTATGAGATCGCGAAGAATTCATGATTATTTCATTATCATCTATACATTTCTTGAAATGAGCCCACAAAGATACGCCGACTCACGAAGCTAGGAAGTTGTTGCCGCCATTCAGCGTGAAACTTGGAAGAAAATCGCGTCGTTTGCTCAAATCGCGTCGTGATTGCGAAACGATCCGTTAGCTGTGTGATTCATGGGGAGCAGCATTTTTCAGATCCAAGTGTTGTTCGGTAAATCTAGATTTAAAAAATTTTCAGAGCCGCCGTATCGCAGCAAAAAAACTTGACCGCGGTTGAGGTTGGAGAAATGGTCACGTCCGTGACGGCTTGGTGACTCTGCCACGTGAATTGGACGCGTCACCAACGGACGACGAGTGTGCGCGTCTTCTAGCAAGTCTGTCTGTCCTCCGTCCTTCTCATTTCACTCCGTCTGCTCTCGTTCTCTGAAGCCAGAAATTTACCAAACATGGTGAGTTGACCACCACAGAAATCCCCGTATCGTCTCACCCATGACAATAGTCGATCATGGAATATAACGGCGGCTCGGTGGTGGCCATGGTCGGCAAGGAGTGCGTCGCCATTGCGTCTGACTTGCGACTGGGGAACCAGGCGCTCACTATTGCATGCAACCACGAGAAGGTCCTTACTTCCAGTCTTTTTGTATCCCTTCAGCTGAGGCTGGGCGTTTAGATCTTCCCTGTGACGGACCGGATATACCTAGGCTTACCAGGACTCGCAACAGATGTCGCGACTCTGTACGTCACCCGTCCTCCATATATGCTCTCAACTGACCTTATATCGGTAGCCGTGAGCGCTTCCGCTACCGGGTGAATATGTACACAATCAAAGAAGAGCGCGAGATTGCACCGGAAACGTTTGCACGACTCGTCTCATCGACGTTATACGAACGGCGTTTCGGCCCATACTTTGTTGAACCTGTGATCGCAGGGCTTGGAACTTCTCCCACAGGGAAGATAGAGCCATTCATCGCTGCTACTGACCTCATCGGATGCCTCAACTTCGCCCGGGATTTCGTTGTGAGCGGGACTGCGAGCTCAAAGCTCTTTGGTGTTGCGGAAGGCTTGTGGGAGCCCGATCTGGAGCCCGAAGACCTTTTTGAGACGATCAGTCAGACTCTTCTGAATGCGGTTGACAGAGATGCGTACTCTGGTTGGGGTGCCGTCGTGCACGTAATGTGCGTAGCCCCTTTATCCTTTTCAGAGAGATACTGAGAGTGTTGTCTTTTTTAATACAGCACTAAGGACAAGGTGATTACGCGTACGCTGAAGGGACGGATGGATTAAACTACTGCATGTCATTCAAATTGTATTCTGCTCTTGTCTTGATGCATCTTATCTATCTCCTGTTGTGCTTCTCAAGCGTATAGACCGTTGATGCGTCCTCGTAAAATCCTGATTGCTTCAACATACTGTGGCTGTCACTTCCTACGACATCGAATATATCCTAACACTATTAACAAGACTACGATCTGCTAGGCTTCTTTTTGTACAGGACATCAAAAACTTCCCTATTTCGACTCATAACAACTTGCGATTCTGAAGCGCCGCAGCTCCATGAAGAAATCCCTTTTCATTTAAACTCCGGAACCATTCTGAAGCGTAGGGCAAAATCCTCTCAGTACCATACCCACACTATCTTCTCGAATGATGTTACTTTGATTCCTCCAGAACGCGTACCACCATCTTTGCTTTCAGTCAGAAGGGCCGTATCTTCAGTTTCGTTCCGTAGGCATGAAGCCCGTGGGCATCCGTGCGTTTGCTGTAGGCTTATTCTTTGCGCGGAATGCACGTGCCATCTCAATCATCGGAACCCACTGGACATGCTCGTGCGTGTTCACCCATTCGATGAAGCGCTCCTAGATGCACGTACCGGTGAGTTATTGCGTGTACTGCAGAATTTATCGCCCTGTCTTAACATTAACGCACCAGCATAAGCAAAACGTGAGGCCGGCTAAAAATTAAGTACAATGGTCAGTCAGGATTCCGGTTTATGAGCCTTAAACGTACCCGCTAACATCTGGGTGGATCGTTATAGGAAATATGAAGTCCTTTTCCTCACTGAAAAGAATATCAAGTAACTCAAGAAGAAGATTTAGCAGGGAGAATGTAAGGTCGACAAACCGATAGCAGTACGAGAACGTGTCCTTCCAGAGGTCCTCTACATCACGAGTATTGACCTGGAGATACAAAAGATGAGGCTTGTAAAGCAGCTCGGGTGACTGGACGAAGGTACGTACCCATCCGAGAGAGTTGGCCCTTGACTTTACGAATCTACGGAACATCTAAATTACTCTTTCCCCAGATGACATGAAGGAAACACATACATCAAGGGAGGAAAGTCATCCAGGTACCTACATTATCGCGCGCATTAAGAAAGGCATTTGACCGACCATGCGGTAGCACAGGGCTCGAACTCACCAATTTGCCGGGATTTCTACTAGGCCGGTCTCATTTCCGCGCTGTAGGGGTTTCATCCAAGTGTGGGCCTTCTCGTTGTGATCAATCTTCGTCCAGCTATCCTCGTCGCGGAGGTAATATGCTTGCGAACTGCATTTACGCGTATGTCCCAACTGATGTATCTTATCCCTTAGAGCGCATGTAACTTACTCGTGCGCCATGCTTGAGTGGTCTTGTGTGGCTCAGTGCGCCTCCTAACATCGATCCACACGAACGATGACACGGCCAACATGACGTACCGTACTCAACACCCTTATCAAGCAGCATGTTTGTGCTCTCCTTGCTCGTTTCCCATGATGGCGCAACGTTGCCCTTCGGAGGAATCCCATTGTTGAATTTGGTAAGAAGATCGAATGTATGGTTGAGAATATCTTGCTGCTGTTCTACGGTCATCTTGAGAAGGCTCTGTTCGACGTCAGGATGTCAGCAATGGACCATGTCTCGAGCTGCTTGAATCGCGCGCCTCATGAGAGTAACCATGAAGTCCACTGTACTCGTCCACAAGTCATCAGTAATCGTGCAAGGGCTCATCTTGTGCACATACATCTCGTGTCCAGCGTCCCTTACTGCAGCCATCTGCTCCGGAAACGTTTCGAGACTATGTCCTACCAAAACAAGAAGCACAGTGATAATCGGGGGAAAACTCGAGCGTGATTATGTGGCACTTTCTAGTCAGGATGTCCGACAGTCCTCACCGGGAATGAACCAAGTTGTCTTGATATTATATTTCGCAAAAAGCTTCAAGAGGCGAGGTGTCCCGACCTCACCAGCATGCATACCCTTCGATATTCATTATTTTATAATTCCGAGTGAGCGTCTCGTATATATCCTTGAGGAAGAATGAATACGTACGCGAGAAATATCACAGGGCGAGCCCGGGTCGCTCCCTCTGAGCCGACAAATCCTGTCAGGGAGCGCACCCATACAATCAGCCCTATTTCTCTCCGTCTCCCGCGGAGTGAATGCTGCGCCCACCATCCAGAAACCGCATCAGCGTCCACCCCAAACCCAATTAGGATCTGGCGTGACATTATCCCACTACGCAATGTACCGTATATCACGACTTGGTATTGATGGTGACCAACGACTGGGTGAAGTCTGAAGTAGTACCAGGGGAAGCGGCACGATACTGTCTAGGATTACACTGAATGGGCGTGAGAGCGAGACTCGAAGTGAAGCATGATAGAACCCACTGGCACTGCAGATACTCTCAAGTGGGGAAGGTTTTCTTATAGACTTGTACATCCTCCTGGGATCTGTTTACCGTTTCTACTGTAATACACAACTCACTATTCCAATGCCAGTGCATTTCACTCGCTTCTTCCCTCCTTAAATCTCCTTTTTAACGTTCATCTACATAACCTTACACATCTCAAACCCAAATCACTCATAACATGTTAATCACCTCTTCCGCTTCATAACATTTGTACATCCGTGTCTTGTACAAAGTACTGTAGCAATGTGTAAATGCCTATTAATAAAATAAAATAAAAATGAAGATTAAGTCTGAGGTCCAGGTCCCGGGCCGGGCGGCCGTCTCGCCTCTGTCGCACGGGTAACCCCGGCCGGAATCCTTTGCACGACCCAACGATGAGAACGCGCGTCCATCTCGATTGGTGGTGTGATGTATTCACTCACTCGAGGACCGGTCGGTATAGACCACATCGTGCCAAACTGGCAAGGCCCAAGCGAAATTTGGGTTTTAAAGGACTCGCTGTAAGTGGGATAATATACGCAAGACGTTTTTCAACCGTCAACAAGAATCAGGGATCGAAGATCAAGGTTTGATATTTCTGTTCCACAAATTCAGTTTGTAGGCAGGAGATGGGCGAATCAAATATACAACGAAAGGGTAAATCAAGAGAAAGACGAGACGCAAGACAGCTCCAAACGAATCTGAACCTCCCCCCCGGCATCCCTGCATCCCTTTACCCCCGCCTCTGTCCGTCTGGCGGGTTGAACTACCGAACCTAAGAGGAGACCGGCTTTACGAGTCCTCAGTCCCGAACCCCGTACAGGGGGAAGCGGGGGAGGGAGGGTGTCGTCCTCCCACGGCCATAGGAAAACGTCGAGTGGCGAAGACACGAAGACATAGAAAAAGGAAGAAGGGAAAAGGAAAAAGGAAAGAGTCAGTCGTCTGTCTCAGTAGGTGAATGATGAAAAACTTACGGGAGGGTTTGCCCTCCCACTCGGCTTCCCATCCGCCCCGCTCCACGTTCCCCCTTCCCCGTACCCCGCCCATCACTAACGACGATCCTGACTGAAACACGTGCACGTATGTTGCCGAAGGAAGTCCTGGAGACGCAGAGGGTCAAGCGTCAAAGTCGTGGTGGTGGCCAGCCTCCACGACTCGTTAGCCGTCGCCGGTGTGTCCGCCTCCCCTCTCCACACTCGGGGTCAAGCACCGAAGGAACGAGAAGGTGGCCAGTCCCCTTGGTCCCCGGGTGCTATCGCCTCTGTGTCCCGCTGCCCGTCCAACGCGTCCTCCGATCGTGGGTCCACTCCGCCATAGAGGAATCTGAAAAAGGAAGAGGACAAACGAGAGCGCGTATAGATGAGAACGAGAACTCATCGTGACAACGCAACATCATTCCACCACGCTTTGACTCAGGCTGCAGGGAACCCAGAAGGTGGCCAGCATCCTGTGCTCCCATCGCCTTCGTCATCACGTCCGTCGCACGCCCAATGCGTCTCGCGAGAGAACACCTAACTAATCAAGGATCAGTCTGAACTAAATCTGGACGACGGAGAAAGAAAGGAAAAGGACTCTTGGGGTATATGGGAACTCGTCTGTCCAAACCACGGGCCAAACTCCAACATTGCAACACGTCGCGTGTAAACGGGGAAATCAGGAGAAGAGGCACCTTCCCCGTCCTCCCCCGTTTACTCGGACGCTCGCCGCTCTCCTGGTAGACTTCCCGTGATCTTAAATCCATTAAATCCAATGTTTTCTGTTAACCCAAGTGCTGAGCAAAAAAAAGACCAAGTGAGCGTACTAGTGTGACGAAAAAAAACGACTCGCTAGAACTGTCTCATCCCGATCCCTCACGCTCAGACTCAAGCTTCAGAGACTCGAAGAGGTGGCCAGTCTCTCCGGGTTTCGTCGCCATTGCCGTCGCGTCCGTCGCACGCCCATTGGCGTCTCGCGGCTGTTTGACCTGTCCTGCAAGAAAAACAGCCTGAGACGAAACGTAGCGTGTGAGAAAGGAGAGAAGCGGAGAAAATGTGGATATGAGAATGTTTGGACTTGTCTGTATCAGAATCTCCCCGCCTTGCCCTGCCCTCCCCCGGCGCGACGTGACATGGCGCGGCTCCGATAGGGAAAACCAGAGAAGAGGCACCTTCCCCGGCCCCTCCCACCAGTACCAGCACATGCCGCCCGCCCGGGAACCACATCTCACTCCAACGTCGTTCTAATAGGATCTAGGGGAGAAATCAAGCGAGCAGGTAAATGCGACGGAAGTGTGTGAGACTCGCAAAAATGTCTTAGTCCCTTCCCTCACGCTCAGACTCAAGCTGCGGAGACACAAGGAGGTGGCCAGTCTCCCTGAGAACCCTCGCTATCGTCGTCGCGTCCGTCGCACGCCCCAGCGTCTCGCGATCTAGGTTCTGTGGGAGTAGAAGCAAGTGCTCAAGAGATGGAATGAAGGAAAGGCACTCGTCTGCGTAACTCCGCCCAAATCCTCCACGCCGCGACACAGACGAGGAAGCACAGAGAAGAGGCACCTTCCCTGTACTCCCCCGCCAGGTCTGACGCCCGCCGCACGCCCAAGTAGCGTCTCGCGAGATCCTGGGCGAGGAGAGAGCAGGAGGAGGAGAGGGGTGGAAGAAAAGGGGGTAGGGGTAGGGGTGTTGTGCGTGGCCGAGGATAGATGCTGGCTGCACGAAGGCGTGGTGATGGGGGTAGCAGTCAAAAGGCGGCTGGAGCTTCGAGAGGTCCGGACGGGAATTTAATGTGTTTTCACGGCCTGTTGAGGGCCGTTTGGGATGGGTTCAAATGAAAACACACCTCAAAAGAGAAAATAAGACATATGAGATCATATGCGTCGTCAGTGCTTGGTGTGAAGACCGGAAGAGGCGGCTATCGTAGTTCAGACTGCTTTTTGGTGGCGGTTCCAGAAGAGAACATGGGTCTAGAACGACTCTGCGCAATCGTACGAGGAACTCGTTTTTTTCTCACTTAACCGCAGAATCACGGCGTTGAAAACTAAAGCTTTTGTTCATTGATAGTCTAGATGGTCATGGCAGTAGTACTAGTGGTGGCTAAAGGGAAAAGGACTTGCGTTGATCATTAATTGCAGGCTATGATGCGATGATCTGCGGATCCGCGGATCGCTAAAAAATCGGAGTTTCAATACTGGTATTGGAGCTCCCAGTTCTCATCGTCCATTATACTTCTTAGGATATGTTATCAAATGGAAACGACCGATATGTTAGTATTTTTAGTAATTTTGTTGCGTCTAGGAGTTCAGGTCGTCAGGGAAGGAGCTTCGCGATTGCTTGGATGAAGGACGCGTACCCCAGTAGCGTCGAGTCCCTCATCGCACGCATCCGCCCTCACCCAATGTGTGCTAGATGATCGGGACGCATTGAGCCATGACGAACTTGACGCATCCCAGAGAGAGCTTGCCGCCGTTCCTAGTAACCACGAGCATCCTGCCAAAAATGTACTCGGAGATGATATAAAAGTTGTGAGAGTCCAAGAACGACTCAATTAGGTGGGGGGAAATCAGATCGTAGACAATTGTTCAGCAGAAAAGGTAAATTTAACATAAAAGACGTGAGTAAAAAGTGAGTGAGCGTAAGAGAAAGGACAAGGGAAAGGAGGGGAAAGGGGAAAAGGCGGCTGACTCAGAGAATAAATACATTATTTGTTCCCCTTAAATCAGCATTTAGTCCGCAACGTTTTCAAGAGGTTGCTCTTGAAAGATACAGAACGTAACAAAACTTCATACCCGAACCCGGATTGTTTGGTCTTTGTTTAAGCCGAGTCGCCAATTATGTAATTGAGGTACATAGTGTGGGAAAATATATGTATTATAAAGTTCCTTGGGTAATGCTCATCCAACACATCCTCCTTGTCCTCTAACCACCACCATCTAGGTAGTCTTTACGAGCACTCTGCCCTCTATGTCTGATCAACAACAACAACAACAACAACCCCTCCGTCCCATCGACGAGACCTTTCACGCCCCCTCTGTCCCCACACGGGGCGGTATGCGTTCTCTTCGTGGTCGGGGGACCGACACAATGCCTCCTCCGGGATTGGTCGCCGCCCGCTCCTCCTCGTTCTCGGGGTCGATCTCGAGCAGCGCCCGCGCACCTGCGGTGCCTCCCAAAGTACTCCCCACAGTTTCCCCACTGGCGGCGGAGATCACATCTCGCCAACCCTTTCACCCACCGTCCCGCACCACTTCGGCTGCGAGCGACCGAGGAACTGACCAGGGTATGGCCCAAGTCCCCCGCCCGGTTACCCCGGGCCTCTCCCTCTCAGGGGCTATTTCCGGCGAAACTCTCTTTTCTGGGGGTCAAACCAGCCTCCTCTCTCTTAGGGCCCCTGCCCCGCAGGTCCCCCAGTCCACCTCTGCCTCCATCTGGGCGTCTCACCCCCCATTGACGCGGCCTCCGCTCTCGTTGAGCCTGCCCTCCCTTCCACTCCCCCTAGGGGTGGTGGGATGGCTCCCCGTGTAGACGAAACCCCTCGTGGGCCGTCCCGCCCGATGTCCGCTGCCATCTCGTCCCTGGACTCCGACTCAGAAATGTCGGAGGCCGGGGCCGTCGATGAGGAGGCATCTACGGCTTCTGCGCGGAAAAAGCGCAAGTCCACCAGCGCCCCTGTGCCATTGTCCCCTAGGGCAGTGACACTTCAGGTCCCCCACCTCCGGCTGGCCGCCACGACTGCCATGCGTGCCTCCCATGACCTTCTCGCACTAGGGAAGACGACCTCTATGTCGGCCGCCTCTACTGCCTCCCTTCTCGGAGAGATTGCCTTCGCGGTTAACTCTCTCAACAGTGCTTTGGTCCAGGAGGATCCGCTCGCACAATCCGCCACGTCGCAGGCCTTTCGGGCGGCGGCAGGCCCCCGTTTCGGCGCCGTCTTTGACCCCGCCCCCCCCCCCGCCCTCCCCCAGTCCACCCAGACTGTGGTAGGCCTCCCCTCCCCTCCCTCCCTGCCACAGCAGATGGTGCAGGTCATGTCTGACCTCACGCGCCAAATGGCCTTCATGATGCAGCGAATGGATGCCCTCAAACGACCTCCCCCACATTCCTCGGGGGCCGGGTCCGCCCCCTCCGGAGACAAGAAAGGGAAGGGTAAAGCCAACCCAAGTACTGCACCTCCCCCACCACAAGGACCTTCGGGCCCTTCTAACTCCACCGCCGGGTCCACCTTGCTGACACCTGTCCCTCCAGGTCTTGCCGCGGGTGGGGCTACCCCTGCCACTGTCCCTGCTACTGCAGCGCCAGTGTCGACAGGGGCCCCCATTCCCGCTAGCGCTGTGAAACAAGAGCCGAAGCGTGCAGTCCTCCCGGTTATCCGTACCATTACGGACCCGACCCTCGCCATTCGCTTCCATGGAGCCCCCCCCCTGCTGAAGCGCGCCCCACCGACTCCCAGACGACAATCAACGTCAGGACTGCCCTCTCACGCTTTCCGACTGTGGCCAAATTGGTCGTACGCGCTGCCCATTGGAACGAGCGAGGCAATTGCTTCGTCACGTTCGCTCACAACACTCACGTCCCTACTATGAACAGCGTGAAGGAAGTTGTGATGGCATCCGTCCAAAGCGTCTACCCTGCCACAGTCTCCCAACTCGTATCTTGGGCCTGCCTCCAAATTGCCGAAGTCCCTACGCGTCCTGCGCTGGGCCTCCCTGCCTTCACAGCGACGGATCTCCAAGCGGAGTTCCGTGCCGCCAACCCTCACCTCCTCTCATTGCCAATGACGCTTGAGCCCGACTGGACCCGGGCCTACGCGCTGCTGACTGAGGACGTCATGTCTGCCCCCATCGCCTTCTCGTTTGAAGACCCCACGGGCTCCCGTTCTGCGGGCATCCTCTCCACCCCGAGGAACCGCGTCGTATACATGTTCGGTCGCCGCCTTAAACTGGTGGCCCGTCGTGACCTCCCTCGCCTCATGCAGTGTCTTAAATGCGCTGCACTAGGCCACCTGGTACAGAACTGCAGGAACCGCCCCTGGTCATGCCTCATATGCGCAGGCCGTCACCGTACTGACGACCACCGCATGCGCTGCCCGGGCTGTGTTAGAGACGCCCTACCGGCCACCTCCCCCTGCACTCACCCCCCCAAATGCTCGAACTGCTCCGGCGAACACCGCGCCGACTCTTCCAGCTGCCCCAAACAGCGTGGCCGTGCCCGTTCCTCTTTCGCCCCACCCCCGGTAGATGAGTAGTCCCTGGACGTTTATGCAACACAATGTTGCAACGTCCCGAGTGCACGTTGAAGCACTCGTCCACTCCTTCTCGTCTGCCCCCGGTGCCCCGCCTCCACCTGCGGTTATTCTACTCCAGGAACCCCCTTGGTACCCTATCGGTGCCTCCCCCTCTATGTTTGACGCATCAGGTACGCCTGTATTCGGCTTCCCCGCCATGCCCAACTATCACGTCTTTGTGCCCCCCTCCGCGGGGAGCACCGAACTAACACGTCCGCGTGTGGTCACTCTGGTTCGCCAGTCAATCCCCTGTCTCGGGTGGTGCTAGATGCTTCGCGCTCCCCATCCCGAGACATACTCACGCTAATTTTTGACACCGGCCTTGGGCCTTTTTTTGTCACTAATGTATACAATCACGATGCGAATAAAAAAGACACCATCTCCTCCCTTGCTCTTCTCGAGCTCCCACCGCGTGCACACTGGCTAGTTGCTGGGGACTTCAACCTCCACTCTATCCACTGGGACCACGGCACCCATTCTACTAGCGACGAGCAAAAAGCCCATCCTCTGGAACACTGGGCGGCCTCACACGCCATGCACCTCCTAAATCAGCCGGGATTTGATACCCGGCGACGCCCCTCTACCCAGTTCACAGAATCAGTTATCGACCTCGCATGGGCTTCCCCTTCTCTGGAAGACCTTGTTTTGGGCGATTCCTGGACACGGTCCTGGGATACCCCATCCGGACCCGACCATGCAGTTATCACCTGGTCTGTCCCCACCTCTTCTGAGCCGCTCAATGACCCCTTCCTTCGCCCACGGTATGACGATTCGCTCTCTACTGAATGGTTGGAAGCTCTCGACGAACCCCTCTCTGCTGCCTTCGCCCTCTCTGGCGCCACGCCCCATCTCCTTGACGTCAAGGTCGCCGCCATCCACGCTGCTATGGTATTCGCCACTGATTCCTCACACCCCCCGTCCTCTTCGAAGACAGGGGGCCACAAGGTCAAGTGGTGGGACTCCTCGTGTCGTGCCCACATGGCCGCCTTGCGCGGAGCTACCCCGGCGACGCGTACCGTGCTCCGACGACAGTCGGCCGGTATCTTTCGCCGTGCTAAACGCAACTGGGCTGATTCGTTCACCGCTTCTGTCAAGCCAGACAAGATCTGGCCAATGGCAAAATGGGCAATGGGCACCCGACGTGCCCCCATTCCTGCCCTGGTGTCCGGACAGTCCACCGCGAACTCACCTGCGGAGAAGGCTTCTGCCTTCCGGTCAAAATACTTCGGTACCCAACCGTCCGCTGCCCTCCCTCCGACCTACTCTTTTGTCGGCGCCCGCCCCATGCGTAACCACCCCATCCTTATGGAAGAAATGGACCACGCACTCAATCTCACTTCCAACTCCAGTGCCCCGGGCATTACGGGCGTTGGCTACCAGGCCCTCAAAAGCCTGCACGCCACTCATAGCGTCCCACTCCTCGCGCTTTTTAACGAGTGCCTGGATGCTGGCCACCACCCCCGTCCTTGGAAGGACGCAAAGGTGGTGATGCTTCGGAAACTGAATAAGAAAGACCCCACCGCGCTCAACGCTTACCGCCCCATCACTCTCGAGGAAACCATGGGCAAACTACTCGAGAAGATCATCGCCAATCGCATCCAGTTCATTGCCAACGAACTCGGTGCTCTCCCTCCCTCCCAATTCAGCACCCGCCAAAAATCGGGCGTTTTGGATGCCACCTCCGACCTCGTCAACGAAATTGAATCGGCCTGGGCTAAACACCATGTCACCACCGCCCTCGTGGTGGATGTGGCTGGTTTCTTCCCATCCGTTCAACACCCCCGTCTGCGCGCCGTCCTCATTGAACTAGGGTTTCCCCCTCTCCTTATATCTTGGGTCATGTCCTTCGTATCTGACCGTCGAGTCGCCCTGTCTTTCGACGGGTTTACCGACACTCTAACCCCCATACCTAACATGGGTGTTCCACAAGGCTCCCCATCTCTCCCATCCTGTCTGCTCTCTTTGCGACCAGCCTTCTCACCTCGTTACAGGCCTCAGACCCTCTCGTGTTCGTCCGCGCGTATGTGGATGACCATTTACTTACCACCTCCTCGAGTTCGATTGCGACTAACGTCGCGCGCCTCGAGCAGGCCTACCTCTCTTTCTCCGCCGCATGTCGTGCTCTCGGCCTCTCTCTGGACGATGACAAATCTGAGCTCATCCACTGGACGCGCCGACACGATCTACGCGAAGACTCCCTTATTCACCCTATACACCTGCCGCGCCAGGGTCTTCGACCCCTTCGCATAGTGCCCTCCCGGCCTTTACGCTGGCTGGGCATCTTTTTCGACGCGCAATTGCTGTTTACGGACCACGTTCAACGCATGTGCTTTAAAGCCATGTCCTCTCTACGCGCCTTGGAACTCCTTGGCAACACTCTGCGCGGCCTCGACCCGCTCCACCTTCGACGCCTATATATTGGGTGCATTCTGCCGGTTTTACTATGGGGATCCCCCTCTGGTTTACTGGCAAAAGGCAAAAAGGCAAATGTGACAAGATGACCCTTGTACAGTCCGCGGCGTGCCGCCGTATCCTTGGATCATGGCGCACGTCTCCACGCGGCCCTTCGGAGGTCCTCGCGTCCATCTTGCCCATCCCACTCCGTCTAGAGCGTACCAAAACTCGTGCGGCCATACGGTATCTTACTACCACGCACACCCTTCTCCCATTACGCACTACGCGCATTGGAGCCATCACCACGTCGTTCGTTAACCGGGTCCCACCTGGCTGCGAACGCGTTCCCCGATACACTCGCCCGCCGTGGATCACGCTGCCGTCATTACGGCACGTAAGCATCGACCAGGCGATTGACCACTCTCAAGAAGCCCGGGAGGCGCTCATCCAGTCACACCATGGTCTTATTGACCGGCTGAAGGACACCCCCTCGCGCCTTCTCATATACACAGACGGTTCCCGCAAGGGCACGTCCCCCTCCTCATACGCCGGTGGTGCAGCCGGCGTCTGGTTCTACCGCGGGGAGAATGTACTCACTCGCGAAACCTATCTTGGTTCTTCGGTCCATGCCACTGACTGTGAACTTGCTGCCTTAGCCGATGCCGCTTGGCTTCTGGCCTACTCCTACGATCTCCACCCCGCCGTTACCCAGGTCGAGATCTACACCGACTGCGAAGTGGCCCTCACACTCCTCGCCGACCCTCGTCCAGCCCCAGGCGTTAAATGTCGCCCTCTTCATCCGGAAGTGTCTCAAAATCGCCACCAAGCGGTTCCCACGTGTCTTTTTCCATCTACACTGGGTCCCCGGACACTCCGATGTGGAAGGCAATGAATTTGCTGACGTCCTCGCCTGCGGCATTGCTGACAACCCTCCCCCGGACGCGACCCCGTTTCCGCCCACCATCCGCTTTCTCCGGGAAGCCGCCTCCTCTACGGCACTAACACAATGGAAATCCGACTGGGCCCACGCCTGTCGACAATCCCGAGGAAGCTCGGACGCCCACTCTATGGGCGCCACCCAGAACCCTTCCACGAAGCCGTCCGCCCTCATGCAGAACCTCACACTCGGTCGTCGCACTAAGTGCAAAGTTTTCCGGACACTCCTCGGTCACGCCGGCTTTGGCGCGTACTTTGGACGCATTCCGGGGCGCGACCCCATGTGCCCTTTCTGTCATGTCCCAGAGACTCGAGCTCACCTCCTGCTCTCCTGCCCTAATACCCTCGCCGCCCGACGCGCGGTGTGGAAGACCCCTTTACCATCCACCGAAGCCCAATGGTTCTCGAAAGATGGCCTCCCAATTCTGGCATCATTCCTCGACTCTCACCCCGCCTTTGAGGCGGAACCCATCCTCGTCTTTGACCCGGGGGGACCTACTGTGGTGCTTATTTCTGACCAGGGCTTTGCCATCGGCAACTGAGTTAGATACCACTCTTCCCTATTTACTGGCGTTTCCGCTAGTTCACGTCTCAGCCTACGGCTTACCGTCACTATTGTTCCATTTATACCAACTACCATCTCCCACAAATACAGGGGCCTAAAGGCCCCTGGAGCGTATTTTGTACTAGATAGTCATGACGCGCTATAGAAATGCATTCAAAAAAAAAAAAAAAAAAAAAAAATGCTCATCCAACAGTCTGTTACAACGATCGTCTCAACATTGGCTTGCGAAACTTACGACGCCTCGGCTACATGCAAAAATTCATTAGCAACTTCTGATTTCTCGCAAGAAAAGGATACATACCATCAGCCGCGTTCGAGCGAGCGTTCAGCTCCTTTTGTGTCGTCTGGGCTCCCTCAGGACGAACACTTGCGGCCTGCTCTTCACGACCTTTTTCTGTCGCATGCGTTTGTGGAGCGCTTGTTGTGCCTGAACAGTGGGTACGAGAAATGAGTATGCTCGTTAGAGAGTATGAAGTAAACGAGGTTGCGCACCGGCTTCATCGTCTGTCATGGTCTTTGTACCAAAATGTTCGCCGCCTTGCTGATCGGTCTCCAGTTTCTTGGACTCGTCATCCGCCTTGGTCTCGTCCTTATTCTTCTCGCCTTTCCCGCTCTCTTTCTTAACGCCCTTCCCCTCCTCGCCCTTATCCTTGTCCTCCTCGTCTTGAGTCGGATTATTTTCCTACACAATTCGAGACCGTAAATCCCGTCATCCAAAAGTTGATGTTTAAACGGGAAGGACTGACCTCATCGTGCTCTTTTCGTTTGAGCTCACCAGTCATGCGTTCCTTTCCGGTATGTTGGAGGTCTTTGTCACGCTTCAATGTACCTTTGATTGTCTCCTTCACGCCTTGAACACGCTCGGAGATCGTCTGCAAAGTAATGGCATTAACAAGTTGTCGGGCTTATCGCAATTGACTAATGATGCTCACCGCCTTGTTTTGCTTGCCGTACTCAGGGCCTACGCCAGTCAGCCTTCCGGCGTGCAGTTGTTCGGGGTATCCACCTTCAGGCTCTGTTGGTGCACCTCCCGCACCCTCGCCCTCTCCTCGTGCAGCACCTCCTTCCTCCTCTGCAGGCTCAACGTTGCGTTTCTCGTCCTTCGCAGCCTTCGACGCACCCAGTTCGTTTTGTCCGGGGCCACCATTGGCTTGACTCTGTGTCCGACCTTCTGAAGGACGTTCAGCATCGTTGGAATGCTGGCTTCCCACGTTCGACTGAGGACGCGCGCCACCACTCTTTGCTGCGAGGAAGCCCGAACGCGATGCTCCGTCCGCCCCCGGGGATTGCGTATTCGAGTCGTCACCCTTTGGGGGAACGCCCACGTTTGACGCGCTGTCAGTCGTGGGCACCCCCTCGCTGGACTCAAAGCCCCACGCACGCGACGCCGAATCTGACTGTGCACTGGTATCGTCACTGCCATTTACGCGCGATGTTGAAGAAACCGAGGTTGAGCTCAAATCCGCGCTGTCGCCATTGGGCGGGATCAGTGCTGGAACACGATCGGAGGTGGGCATGTGCGAATGCGAGTGGGAGGGGGAAGTCACTTTGCCGTACGGCTGGGGGGTATTGGATTGTAAGCCTTGTGGATGCGATTGGGAAGGCGGCGTGGCTTTGCCGTAAGGCTGGGGAGTGTTGGATTGTAAGCTTTGCGTTGAGGTGGACATGGTGTGTTAATCTCGTGACAATTATTGTATTTTGAGTGATAATTCCCCAGGGTATATAAAGGCATTCGGTGTAATGACGCATCGACACCATGACGGTGACGTAGACGTCGATGGTGCTTCTATTTTTGGCGTGGCCCCCATGCCGGAGCTGCCGAACGTTACTTTGTGCTCCCGTTCGGCTGCTCGGCGGGCATAAATTGACGGGTATACATATACAAAAGGTCAATGGGTCTCATAGATTCTGGCACAATCGCGATAATAAATGACATTTGTGGAGCCGAACGGGTAGTTGTGGTGCACTCCACAGCCACCGTCGAATTTCTACAGTTCCAAGTTCCAACGCAATCGGCGGCATGTAGGCAT
The DNA here is from genome assembly GCA_002794785.1 of Coniferiporia sulphurascens. Lineage (NCBI taxonomy): Eukaryota > Fungi > Basidiomycota > Agaricomycetes > Hymenochaetales > Hymenochaetaceae > Coniferiporia > Coniferiporia sulphurascens. The sequence goes on along the minus strand of NBBA01000007.1, from coordinate 715,423 downwards.
GCCATGGCACCCGAGATTGTATTCAGTTGGAACGGTTGACACCAGCGTCGATATAGGATGAACATTTGGAGACGTTGAAGCACAATTAATATCAATGGATGTTTGAAATATTAACCCAGGCTCAATGTAGTCCCGCCCCCCGTCCCCAAGAACCTTTGAGCCCTGGAACTACTTTGATTGCTAAATACACAAAAGGAAAACTATTTTGCGACTATCCCTGAGTGATCCGGATATCCTCACAACAGATCTGCTCTCATTTTCATTGAGCTTGTTTTTGCCATACTTCAAATATGGTTTACGGTCCGAGTCATGCCGGCGCGACTACTTCATATGGAAAACACCGTCTTTTACACTTTTCTAAAAACCCATTTATGGGTTGAGTAGATAAGCACCGTCACGTGTTCAGTGGACGCGTCTTTCAAGTTCATGTTTTTAGCGACGACTTGTTTGTGTCCGGCAACGATCATCTGGTGCGAGTCGTGCGACGCGCAGAGGCCATATTTTGTGCATCTACACCGATTTATAGACTAAGACATCACTTAACCGCTACTCAGAGAAGTATCCCCAAGACCTGGGCTCAGCTTGCTCCAGTCAGACTCGGAATCCGCATTCTGCCAGCCCCTACCGCAACACTCATGGTCTCGTTCCAAACCTCAAATGATCAAAGACCTGCAGCCCTGCTGTGCTCCAGTCGTGATGGATATAAGACACCTCGGGGGTCCTAACTTTCTTTCCCCCAATCTACTACCACTGCGTATTAGATCCTACTCTGCTGAACTTGATTCTCTGAGCTAAAAACCATGTTCCGTCCTAATCATAACTTTCTTCCTGCCACAAACGTGTTCGCTACGGCCCTCACCAGCCACGGCCAGCCGAAGACGTCAACGGGGACACCCACCCGCCACGTTCTCAACGGTCGACTCGGCGACTATACTTTCAAGAGGAAGCTTGGTCAAGGAGGTTTCGGTACAGTCTACCTCGCCGAGACATCCCTTGGAGGCGAACGCACTCTCGTCGCCGTCAAGGTCGTCAAGCGTTTGGGTCTGGAAAGAACCTTCTCAACCAATCTTCTCTATGATGAGCAGGAATTTATGGCTTACTTTACTATGCATGACAGATTCGGTTTCTTCCCTCACCTAATCGAGTCGTTCTCCGACTCCCACAATTTTTATCTGGTCTCCGAATACATCCCCGGCGGGACGCTCAGAGGCGAGATGAATAGGAACGGTGGCAAGCTCTCTCCGGAACGTGTAAAGTTCGTCATGGCTCAATGCGTCGCGATCATCGAGCATATGCACCGACATGGCGTGATGCACCGAGACATTAAGCCTGAGAACATTCTGATTGATGCTGTTGGGAATGTAGTGCTTACTGATTTCGGTCTTTCGCGCAGATTCTGCTCGGTGAGCGTGATCAAGGGCGGCGCGTACTATATTGAGCCTGTTCGGTTCTCGATCAGCAAGTGCGGCACGCTGGGATACATGGCTCCGGAGGTGCTGTTTGGCGAGTACTACTCTTACCAAGCCGATATGTATTCGCTGGGATGTATGCTGCACGAGATGACGTTCGGATTTCTTCCCTTTCCACAGAGGGACGCGAGTCAGCTCATGGATGCGATAAGGAATTACGACATTCAAGTCCCAATGTACTCAGTCGACTGGGATACTTACAACCTCATGATTCAGTTACTCTCGGTCAATCCTTGCGAGCGATTGAATGCTGCGGGAGCGAAGTGCCAGCCGCATTTTTCCCTTATCGACTGGACACATATCGAGATGCGCGATTATATGGTTGCGGCAGAGTGGGCGCCTCCGATCGGTGCTATTGACGATAGCAAGGTAATCGGGAAGGATGTCCTTATTGACAAATATGCTTTGCGCAGGAGACAGGCTTATTCGCCTCGCGACGACAAGTTCGTAATGCGACAGCGAAAGCCGAACGTTAGGCGACCGGGCACTCAGCAACCGAAGCAAGAAAGGACGGGCGTCGAGCGGACGGCTCTGGATCGCATCGACCGGGCGTGCATACGACGCTCGGGGACCGGCGTCGTTCGCGATGTCGTGCCCCGAGTCGTCGAGCCGTTGGTCGTTGAGGTCCAGCCCACTGCTCCCGTATGCATCGTGCAAGTTCCTGTAGAGAAGCGAACTGCCGCCATCGACATTCCGATCAACCGAGGGAACGCGGATCGTGGACGAGGCTTCGACAATCAGGTTCTTCCAGCCTCCGATTACTCGATTTCGGCCGTCGACGAGTTACTACTCAGGACGTCGGGTTGCCACGGGGTTCGAGGTTTGTTCGTTGCTAACTATGACAGTTCGTCTGGTCTAGGATCGACTGCGTTCGACGCAGAGAACGACACACCTGGCCTGCCTGGATTGTACGTCTCTGGAAGCACGCTCTCGCCGACTACCGGGCCCGTCACACCGATCCGGGGACAGTCGGGGATGTCAGACGCCACCGACTTGAAAGACGAGGAACGAAGACCGTGCAACGTCGGGGACGATGGTGGTGCGATGGATGTGGTGGGACGAGGAGCGGTGGATGTCGTGCTCCGTTTCTTCCGTGCTTCCGTTCCGTTTCTTTGATCCTTTCTTTTATATATATATTTTTGGTTCATGATTTCGCATGACTTGACTTTCCTTTCTCCCGTTTGTTCCCATGACCCCTTCCTATCCCCATCTTCATAAAGTGCATGTTTTCCCCATTCGATCATTGAGCGACGAGCAGAAGAGGTGAAGGCACGCGCCTCCTCTACTCGCCGCTTATGTGACTTTAAAAGGAAAAAGAAAAGAAAAGACTCTCCTTTCCCCCATCTCCCGTCTTCTGTCTCTTGCCCCTATTTGCCTAATTTCCACATCCATTTCCCCCATTCCAATTCCTCCCCCGTTTTCCCATTTCTTTCGATTCGAGGTGCTTCTTCCGACTGGCGGCAGCGGGTGCGTTCGCCAGGGGGGCCGAAGGCACTCGGCTCCTCTGTGCGCCGCTCGCCACTGCATCCTCGTCGGAGCACTTGCGCCCAGCCCGTGTGACCTTCGCTATACCGTGGACGGCAGGATAGTCGAAGGCACTCGGATATCCTGTTGTCTCGATGGCGCGGGGAACTGGGACTGGGCGCATTGAAGCACCTCGGAATTATCTTCTCCCCTTTCCTATTCCGTTTGTTTTGTATCCCTCCCTCTTCGTAACCCCCTTAATTCGACCTTTCCCACGTTTAATACTTCCCCCATTCTCATCTCTGTCACCCTTAACGTTGTTTCAGGTACACCGTCGTCCACCTATCAGCTCGCCCACCCGCCGTCAATCAGGACCAGCGCCCAGCACAGGGGGCCCGTGACCCCCATAAGTCTCTTCCTCTCCTCTTATTATACCCTCGATTAACGACTCCCTCAGGCACCAGCGCCCCTCATCGCCCGTCCGTTACTCTTGAATCGCCGCCGACCCATCCGTCAGCCCCAGCACGCCATGCGATAGTCACCCAGCAAGGCCTATGTCCTCTATAAGTCTTTTTTTCCACTTAGGACTTCATCGCTAAGTGAAGACCTTTCCAGACTCCCACCCATCGCCTGCTCTCGCACCCGCCTACCACCGCTCGAGCGCCTGCTCCTCGCTCGCAGTTCCCCGATCATCGCCCGCTAATCCAGCATTATAGTGTACAGACCCCGCATCCCTTCGCCACCCTTAGTACCTGGCGTTCCTCGTTCATGTACGCAATTATCCGTAGTGTGCGCTCTTCTATCAATTGACAACACGCTTCTTATCGCTAGTTACAATACATATATGCATCAGACGCACCGAAGCTGTCTACACCAAGTTGATCCCCGAAGCCTATTTTCAGTCTCCCGGCCAGAGTCCTCACAGAGTCTGTGCCATGTCCTCTCCGACTAGTGTGACGCAATGCTTCAGCAAACGGTGTCAGCCTCCAATAAACAAACAAAAAACAATAACGTGTCAGCCCAGTATCCAGACGGCTATATAATCATCTCCAAAGCTCTCGAGAGACCAGAGACTTCTCTCCCTCCTTCCACCATCCCGCACTCCATCCTTTGCGATGACTCGACCGCAACACCTCATCGGTGTGAGACTGCTTCGTGATCTGGTCGGCGTCTCTGCGGTCGAGTACGTGCTGGTACTGTATGCCAGGCGAGGCCACGGTATGTGCTATCTATCCATCCTCCTTTCATCGCTGTGCGCGGCTGACACTGGTACTACGTCTCCAGACCCACTTCGTGAGCGGCCTCGACCCGCAACTGGCGTACACTCCGCCACCACCTGAGCGCTAGCTCGACCAATATCCAGAAGGCTCCTCATGGCTCGGTGGCGGTGATCGTGCCGGCTCGAGGTTATGTGAGATTACCCTATTACCGTCTATTTGTAGTTCACTGACAGTCACTGTATCAACAGACCAATACATCCGGACAGCATCTCGGAACGCGCAGCAAATTGAACTCAAAGCAAGACTCAGAATCCACTCGCAAAACCTCCGTCTCAAACGCCAGAAATGCGAATTCCAGCCGCAGTATGCGAGATATTACTCCAATGGATTTGTTGAAGAGTGGCTATACAGTATAAATACCTGATAATTACTTTTGAGGCTCCGTAATTCAGGAGGGTAACCTTTCCAAAGTCGCATAAGTGGCTGACTTCAGCCTAATGATGGACTAACTGACATTCTCTCGTGGCCATTCGTTCCTACACATGAGATACAGTATCATCAAGATTCAGAATTGACGGTTCAGATCCTGGCCCCTCGACCCATATTGTCTGGCACGATTCCAAAATATATGCGGGCAGCGCAATGGTACGTCATCTCCGAGCCAATAAATATGTACCCTGTTTCTTACCCTCTTGATAGGTCATAGTCGCTGTATAAATAATGACCGGGAGCCGGTAAAAGATAATTACTGCAGGTGCAATGCACCTGGACCGGCAGGGGGCGAGTGGGTGGGACGCCCCCTTAGTGTACGGGTGACTGACAATGGTCAGTTTCCCATTATGTGGTTTCTTTTGTGACACTCATTTTATTCAGCCCTTGATAGTGCTGTTTTGGGGGAGGGGGTACCTAGACCTCCTCCCCCCTTACCGTTGGAGTTACTTTCTCCTTTTAAGTTCTTTCCTTCCTCTCTTTTTTATAATTCCTCCCCCGCCGTTGCTCTCGTGGATTCTGAGTTAACCTTAAAGTACATTTCACGGACGTATCCTCGTTGTGCGAGACCTGCTGTGAATACATATGATGTTTTTTTTCTTATGAGGACGAGGAGTTTATGAGGATTATAAGGACAGTATTAAGTGAACAGGATGAAGACTTTAATCTAGCATGCCTGGTTAATTAGTACATGGAGTGTCCTAAACTTCCCAACCCGTAGAGCTATGAGCACTCGCGACCATCGTATTAGTGGGTACATGCGAGCCGGTGACAAAGGCCTGGTGTGGCTGCGCAGACGGGGGATCGGCAGATCGACGCGACGTGCGGATCACGGGCTACATGTACAGTAGTAGACTACAGTACTTGTCAAAATAACAAGGCCCTTTTAAGCTGCTACACATAAATTTCAGAGGCGCCTTCAAGTTCAAAGCCCCTTTTCCCTTTCATTTCTCCGAAAATAATACAATCCATCCCTAGACTTGCCTAGTGAACGGCCTCAACGACGTGACCGGTCCGCCGTCCTGGGGTATTACTCAGAAGGATCTCGAGGCTTGGTGGAAAAGACCGTATCACCACGGCGGAGCGAAAGTAGATTCATCCTAACTTCCTGCGTGCAGTATTTTCGGTTCGCTCAACCATTATGGGACTTTCTAATAAGCAATAATGGACCCATTTCTTATTCTATATTTGTTAATCATTTGCACCACAAGCCAAGGATAAAGCAAAAAAACATAGATACAACTGGCCCCAGATTTAATCTACCAATGTAATTATGTGGCACTTCTACAGGTGTTGAAACCCGGCCTACAACACACTTTTCTCTGGTATGGTTAATTCTGTAGCGAATGGGTAGTCAATGTACCCCTTCGGACTTTTACTCGTGTAGAATGTGGAGCTGTCATATGGGGTCAGCGGGAGGTCCTCCTTGAGACGGCGTGGTAGGTCAGGCTGGAACGGAAGGTTATCAGTACATGCAAAGAACCATGTGTAGACAAACAGATGTCTAAGACGTACGTTTGAAATGAATAATTTTCCGAACACGACGACATCGCCCCTCTCCTGAGCGTCCCTGAGCGCATTCTCACGTTTGTATCCCCTTGCGCTCAGGAACGCCGAGCCTTCTTCCGCGCCGCTCTTCCAGATCTCACGTGCAAAGTCGTTTGATTCCCCTTCTGACTCGCCTTCGACCATGTGCAAATACGCGAGGCGAGGATGGTCCCGTCGGGCCTCGCGGACAAAGTGAGAGAATGTCGGAATGGGATCCGCCATGCGCATACCCTGGAAAGGGTTCCATGGCGAGATTCGTACACCTGTGCGCCCTGGCCCAACTGTATTCGCTACCGCCTCGAGAACGCGCAACGGGAACTTGGCACGTGCCTCGACCGAGCCGCCGTATGCGTCTGTGCGCTTGTTTATCCTGGAATCAACAAGTGGTCAGACTTGGTCCAACGAAGATGATAGTAGGAAGGAGAGAAAAGGGATACCCACACATCTTGCAGGAACTGGTCGAGGATATAACCGTTTGCATTATGGATTTCGACACCGTCAAATCCAGCGCCATGCACCGCGTTCTTCGCTGCCTGCGCGTACAGACTTACGTACTCGTCGATTTCATCCACGGAGAGTGGGCGCGGGAAGATGTTGTGGCCGTGATACTTATCAGGTGCGACGGCAGATGCGGACACGAATGGGAGCGCGTCCGAAGGGAGGCCGGCCGCTTCGGCCTCCTTGGCGAGCACGGAAGGCGTTGCAGCTCGTCCGAGGGCCCAAAGCTGGAGGAAGATGAATGAACCGCGCGCGTGGACAGCGTCTGTTACCTAAGAATACGAATATCTGTAAGCCCTGACAAATATAGAAGTAGAATGGGAAGACCTCGACGCACCTTCTTCCATGCTGCTACCTGCTCGTCGTTCCAGATCCCAGGCACATTATCAAACCCGCCCGCTCTCTGGGAGATGAACGTGCCCTCTGTTATGAGCAGCGTTCCGGGGACGGCTGCACGCTGCGCGTAGTACTCGACCATCATGTCCGTGGGTACATGCGCATCATCGGCACGGAAACGCGTGAGGGGTGCCATTACAACACGGTGCTGCACCGTGATATCTCCTATCCTGAGAGGTGTGAAGAGTAGGTTCAGTGTGGCGGATGCTTTATGGGATGCCTGAGCCATTGTATGCAAAACAAGCTGCAAGCCTTTCGACTAAGTAGATAAGACGAGATTGAACACGGGGGAATTGTTTACACTGGCTCTACCAAATCGATATCTCCTCCTCTTTATAGCATCTGCGTTCTCTGTCACACGGATGTGTGCCCGATGGCGTGCTCTCTTGCGCCCGACTGACAAAGTCGGTGTTCGGACAGATAGTGGGAGACTAAAGTGGGTGCGTGTCCGGACGCCGATCGCTGCGATCGACACGACGCGCTGACTAAAGCGTTGCAAAGCGATTATTACTGATCGGGGCGGCGGGCGAGAGTCATTTGTTATAATACTTCATTGCGACAGCATTCATACCGCTTGCCGATGAAGAGACACAACTAACGTGCCCGAGGTAAATGCAAAACTCCCAGGGATACTCGCAAAGCCACGACCCCGGGTACGTTATTCTGCTTAGTACTGTATTGCAATTGCTGTATAATGATTACCACCTTAGCAGCGGCTCGCACACAGCTGAATCATGCTAGGCCTCCTTAGGCTGATAATTGTAGACTCAAGGACTGCTTTATGCGGCGCCACGGGTTGCCCAGCACACCAATTGATTTTCCGGACCAGCTACGACTCATTGCAATCATCCTTCTTTGTGCCTCGTAATTCCATGGCGCCGGCGCCCGTAAATAAAGAAAAAAAATCCAGGTCAATGACCGTGAAACACGTGTCCGAGCCTCCAAGTCGGCCAAGTTCTTTCGGTCCGCGCAGTCAGAGTGAGTTTGTCGCATAAAGGTCGCTCGTTTATGGGGCAAGGGCACCGACCCAACCAGAGGACTTCGAGAACCCGCAGGTCTGACACATTTCGCCTCCGCAAGCCCATGCCGGGACATCAACCACTTATCACCTTCGACCCGATCCATGACTCCTTCCAAGCCCAACATCGCCCCGTTTACCATCCTCGGGTTTCGGTCGAAGAGGTTGGTCAACAAGTTACGTCTCCATCGCCATTACGACAAAGGTCGGAGCAACAACTCATAGCAGTGATGAGTCAAAATCCAGACACAACGGGATCTCACTCCATGAGCGGGATATAAGCACTCCCTGTCGTTCTTCGCTGTAGTCCCATCCCGGAAAGGAGCCTCGGTTCCAGAATAGTTTATGAGCTCAACCCTCTAGTTGCATATTCCTGAATCCCAACAGCGGGCGGACTTGGACGATATACGGATGGAAACGCCACATGCCTACAGTGAGGTGTACAATTGCACAAGATGAGTTCGCCATGCGCAAGCTTGACTTTTGGTAATCGTCTGGTTATCTATGTGGATTCTGAGAAATCGGCTCGCCGACCGCCGCAGCTTCGTAATGGGCGGGCTAAGTATAGCCGGCATAATAAACCAGCGGCAATAGTTCGCGATTCGGGCGAGTGGCTGATAGTTTCAAGGTTACCCAGTCGTCTTGAATGCTTGAAAGTCGTTTCGAAGTCGCAGGTAGAAAAGAATAAGCAAGAGGCTGTCGAATGGTTCCGGTCTGATTACGAGCATACTATACGAGTACAGAAATTAGTTCACACAGTAAATCAAGTGCTTCTGATTGGCCGGCTACGGTTTGTGCCGGTTGGAAAGAGACACACCCCGGGTTCGCCCGACACTGAAATCATATCCGCCTCTATTACCGTCGTCGTCCACCTCACTGTCGCTCTCCGCCGCCGCCGACAATGTCGTTGCCGCTAGCTCGTTCTTCGTTGCTCAACGCTACCCAAATCACCCGTGCTGCACGCACTGCGCCGGCGCGCGCGTTCGCGTCGTCTGCCACGCGCTGGCAGGCGGAGCCCGTGCAGAAGCCCGTGCTGAACAAGGAGTTCAAGATATACCGCTGGGTATGTCCATATATCGGCCTTGTATCGAATACGACATTAATGTCGTTGTTGTCATACAGAACCCCGATGAGCCCTCGAAGAAGCCCACGCTGCAGTCGTACACCATCGACCTCAACCAGTGCGGGCCTATGGTGCGTCATTCAGTCCGCTCAATTGCCATGGGCAGCCGTTGATGTCTTACTTTCGTTCGTTGCAGGTGTTGGACGCACTTATCAAAATTAAGAATGAAGTTGACCCGACGTTGACTTTCCGCCGTTCATGTCGAGAGGGCATTTGTGGCTCGTGCGCCATGAACATCAACGGACAGAACACGCTCGCGTGCCTGTGCCGCATCGACAGGACCCCTACCAAAGACTCTAAGATTTACCCCCTTCCTCACAGTATGCACTCTATCTCTATCTTTTATGTCCATATTCCCTCATGTGCTCACTATGCGTATCCAGTGTACATCGTGAAGGACCTCGTACCGGACCTTACGCAGTTCTATAAACAGTACAAGTCTATTGAACCATGGCTGAAGAATGATAACCCGCCTGCTCAGGGCGAGTTCCTCCAGAGCCCGGAGGACCGTAAGAAGCTCGACGGCATGTACGAATGTATCCTGTGTGCTTGCTGTTCTACGAGTTGCCCGAGCTACTGGTGGAACCAGGACGAGTACCTCGGCCCCGCAACGCTCATGCAAGCGTACAGATGGATGGCGGACTCCCGAGTGCGTTCGCGTCACCATACTGGGTTGATATCTATACTGACTGGATACGTTTGACTATATATAGGATGCGTACAAGCAGCAGCGCGGTGAGAAATTGCAGAACGACATGAGCATGTACCGCTGCCACACGATCTTCAACTGCGCGCGCACGTGCCCGAAGGGTCTCAACCCCGCGGAGGCCATCGCCAAAATAAAGCTGGAGCTTGCCACCGAGTAATCGCGTCTCTTGAATGGCGACGGTTTCCTCCACGTTGTTCAGGTTCCGAACTACGCTCCTGACTTGTCCATTTGGGGCCAGTGATGTGCGTGTTCGGCATCTCGGTGGTGGTTAATGGGGCGAAGTCTGTGGACGGAGGCTGCGTCTTCTCTCTACCTTGTTGTAAGCACGCAGTGCTCTGTAGACTAATACAAAAGGGGTTACTTTCTCTGGGGCGTTCATGCACCAGTCCTTCTACCGTGGTTCTTATTTCGTCGACCTTCGCAAACGTTCTCTTTATATCAATTTTATTATGCTTCACATTTACGTTCGGAATGTGTGCTGTGACTCTTACGTGATTCACGATGCTGTTTTTATAATGCATGCAGCACTCCGCGTTTCGGAACTCAAGAATTGAGAAGGCCTACGCATCATCGTGCTCTTAATCGGCTCGTACGTAGACAAATAGTTGCGCAGCCAAATGACCCTTGGCTTGGGCGAGACCATTGTTCATCTCCGAGTGCCAGCCTCCTGCGTCGAGCCAAGCTTCATGCTCAAGGGGGTACAGGTGCAGTTTCCCTTTCCACTATCCCAACGACGCCATCATGGTAGATGTCATTTAAACTCCTTGATGATACACGCTTTCCATAATATGTTCTTGGACTCGCCTGACGCTTGTTGCAGCTTTCTGATCATGATCTAGCGGAGGCTTTCACTGCTGGTCGAGACTGTAAGTATTCTTCTCAAGCTGTACTTCCACGTTAGCATCGGACGATGTTGAGCGCAATCACGACGAAACGTACTTCATTCTCGAGGAACTTCCGGACGCGATACTCTTCATCAGCCTTGATAACGAGATGAGAGTCGTCCAGGTCTTCAACAACGAAGCTCTGCTTCTCGTTCATCGTAAGCAATATTTGCTTTACTGCGGGATCGCTAGGTGCCGCACATGTTGCGAAGGAAAGACATGCGCAAAACGCAATTGGGCACGGTATATGGGAAGGGTAACGCAGGTGAGAACGTGTGCGGGCGGAAGGAGATGCATAGGACACACCATGTGAGTAGGACACCTGAATGAGGGATTGCGGCGAATTAGTGTAATCGTGAGCTGGCTATTCGGCAGTAGCGCTACAGCGGACCTTTGATAGCCTTCATCGCCTATGGTGATAGGTTGCGGCGAATTTGGGTAGGCCGTGGACGCTGCGGCCGTGGGTGTTCAAGTCAGTTGTGCAAGCGGTTCGGCGCGGCAATTTCTGGTCCCATCCATATACGGCCCGGAGGCATGTTCCTTGCAGCTACGACCGCTCTCAGACGCATCCCCATCCCCCTCACTCTCGTCAACAGAAAATCCTCAAGCATGCCTTCGCCGGCGCTGCTCAGCCTCGAGTGCGTGTCTACTATTTCTGCGCGCTCAGTCTCGGTCCCCAGTGCCAGCGCACGGTCGCCTCGGCACCCCGCGGATCGCGATGTAGTGACCGCCGCGACACTGGAACGAGCGGGCACTAGCGCGGCTGTCTGAGGCTTTGCGGGATCCCTTATAGTCACTGACTTGAGCGTCTCTATCCGCATATAACAACCTATTCGAATACGGCCGGCGCTCGCGGTGCGTTTGCGTTCGCATACACCCCGCCATCTGTCCGTCCCCAACGGCCTTGACGTCAATTTAAACCCGGGTTTCGTTCGTCTCACGCCATGGCTACCTCGCTCATGTCCCTCCCCACTGTCGATGTACACTTTAGTACTCGCCGGCCCTCAATTGGCACGGCCTCGCCGCGCCCCGTAATGACGTCCCCCACCTCAACACTTGCAAAAGCGAATGCCTCTGGCATCTCGGATATAACATCTACAGCAGCTTCCCTCAGCATTTCTTCAGGTGGGTATTGAACAGTGAATGCTGAGACGGAAGAAAGTATAGATCGAAGACTGACTACGAGACATCGTAGATCCCACACTACCCGTTCCGCCAGTAAAACCGGAAGTCGTGGAGACCGTTGAGGCGAAGCTCTCAGTAATTGAGGCTTCGAAGCGTCTTGCAGCCTGGACAGCTGTAGACCATCATATACGCAGAGAGCATAAGGTAGGACATTCCGTTATGTGATGCAATGCCAGATATCGTAAGAGAATCCGGGATTTACACCATACATAGGTCATTGGCATCGGCTCCGGCTCGACAGTCCCCTATGTCGTCGAACGCATAATTGCACAAGGCGAGGAGCTCAACCGGGATCGTGTCTTCCTTCCTACAGGTGCGTTTCAGATTTTAAAAACATGTTTTTATTTTTTTGAGACATTTCTCACACTCTTGCAGGGTTTCAATCGAAGGAGCTCATAGTACGTGCAAACTTGCGCCTGGGCGACGTCGACCAGTACCCGAGCATTGACGTTACAATCGACGGTGCGGACGAGTAAGTAATTTTTTCGTCCTCGAGTTTACTTTCTCCCGCGGCTTTCTTTCTTTTCCCCGTTTCATCGGGGGATTAATAAGAGGAGCGCTTGGATGAACAAAATGCCTTTATTTTTTCATCCAATCACGCTAATTTTGTGTTTCGTTTCGACAGGGTTGATCATGAGCTTAATTGCATCAAGGGAGGGGGCGCATGTCATTTGCGCGAAAAAGTGCTTGCGGAAGCCGCTGAGACGTGGATCGTTGTTGCGGACTATCGAAAGAACTCGGAAATCTTAGGAACCACTGTGCGTTTCCCTTTTGTTTTTTGGCCCCCCTTTTCTTCATTCGCTTTATTCTCCCATGTTTTTTGTCTTGTCTGCTTACCCGAATACTGAATGTTCGCTTAGTACAAAGCAGGCGTACCAATAGAAGTCGCACCCTTTGCGTACGCCAAGTTACTGCAGAATGTGCACAGACTTGGGAGCGAGGAAGCCGCGTTGCGTATGGCGAAGGGCGGCAAGGCCGGACCTGTTGTAACCGACAACGGTAACTTTGTCATTGATGCGCCTTTTGACGCCGAGGCCTTCAGCGATCCGCATATGGTCCGTCGTCCCTTCCTCTTGGCGCCCATGAGAAATGCGTTGCTGATAATAATGTTATAATGCTATTGATAATATTGTGTGACCTTACAGCTGCTTACGCATATCAAATTGCTCACAGGCGTCGTCGAGGTCGGGCTGTTCTGCAAAATGGCAAAGGCTGCGTATTTTGGGAATGCTGTGAGTCTGGATCTCTACATTTTTTTTCTCTTTGTTTTACCACGTTTCTAACGAACTCGAAGGACGGGAGCGTGACGATCAAATGGGACGATGGTCGAGTCGAACAAGTCGTACCTAATGCTTCTGCGCCCCAATCTCCCAATGGTAAAACCCCAGAATAGTCATGAACATAAAATAGTGGAGAAATGACGCGGAGCTGGCCGACTGCGTGGAGTATTGTCCGAAACCATTGTATTTGTGTCGATGTAGAGACTTCCAAGATATGTACATTTGGACCGGACACTAGGGGAGTTCGCCCAGCGCCGATTTTACCATAAATTGGCCTGCTGCATATACTATGTGTACAGGACGGATACGGTAGTATATCGTATGCTTGGTGAAATGGCTTGTCTTGGACTCTTCAGTGAGCAGGAGGTTCTCATGTTGATGAACACAAGTAGCTCGTTTGGATGAGATAAATATCACCGGATTCATTGGCCCCCGGGATTTCTTGCACTTGACGTTGGCTACGTTTGTGCCACGGCAGAAAAGGCATCAGCTGTGATCGGAGAAGGCGCTGGTAGTACCTTTGGTGAATATCAATATACAATAGCACAAACTACCGAAAAGTCGTCAGTCCGCACCTAACGGAGGGCATAGATGTGATCTTGGTCCAACAATTTGAATGGTAGCTGAGTTTGTTCGTAGATGACCATCAGGCAGAAGATTTGCAAGCGGCACTACACTGAGTTTGTGGATTACCCTCAGGTTCATCCTCAAGCTTGAAAATCCAGTCGTGCCTTTTTCTGCGGCACGGTAGCCGTCCGAAGATCATTCCACCATCGGATAGATAGGCAAGGTGAGCTTGATAAACTTTACACAACAATTCCCGTGAGCCACATCAAATACAATCATCCGTACAACCATAAGGGGATTGTCAAAGCGGATACATGTGCCGTTAACGCGTAACGCCCCATAAATATCGTCCCTTTTTGTTAACACTTGTTTATCATCCCCATCCAGCGTTTTTCCCTGCCTCAGCAACGCAGTTACGTTACCCGTCCGCAGATCGATGTTCCCTACAACACGTCGATGCCCAGGTATGCACAGAGCCCGAGAGCGGCCGCTCCGGTAAGCGCAACAGCCGCAGCACGCCGGATAAACGTGCGCGCAGTGAGCCGACGCGTACCGATCGCACCCGCGATGTCAATGTCGGAAATGTCGGCAGCCGTAAGCTCTGTAACGAAGGGCGTCAGTTTATAGTAGGTACATGGCACGGATAGAGGGACGGGCATCCGGTGGATAGACTTCGGAGAAAAAGATGGAGATGAATGGAAGGAGAGAAGCGTTTTCTGCGGATGGCTAGACGTAGGAAACCGGACGCACCCAGGTCTGCAGCGCTGAGGTAGCCTTTCAGACGCGATTCCTTGGAGCTCGTTCTATTATGGAACCGTAAAAGTAAGTTCATGGATACATGCGAGGTGATGAATGGATAGGTACGTACGTGACGACAACAACACCCTTCGCCTTCGCCCATGCCATGAGGACCTGGTCCGCGGTCGCCCCGAGACGTGCACCGATCTGCGCGAGCGGTTTGTCCAGTGGGCCGCCGGGCTGACGTGTTATCGGGCTGTGAAAAAAAAGCAAAACATATTAGTCAGACCGGAGTAAAGGCCACGCTACGTAAGTGGCGCAGAAAGCAAGCTGGCTTGGACCACGAGTTGCGAATAGCCGATGGCAGAACAAATGAAACGAGGGAGATGGAAAGAAGGGACGTACATGAGGAGACTGTACGCTTCGATAACGATGCCATCTTTCTTGGCTGCCTCTACAATTGGGACCTGCTGCGCGTAAACGTACGGGTGAAAGAGGATCTAAGGAACAACCGGAAGACGTATAGTTAATTGAGCGGCAGCGGTAGTAGCAAGATGCGTGCAAGTTCTCGTTAGCCAATTTACTCTGTAGATTAATTTTCACTCAACGCGCAACACGCACCTGATTAACGACCGGCTTGATCTTAGCGGACGCAAGAAGAACCTCCATATCAGCGACCCCAAAATTGCTGATCCCTATGCTCCTGCACGTTGAAGTAAATTTCTTCCGGTTAATTTCTTCCACAAAACAGGGTGTTTCCGATGATGGAGAGGCACCACGCACTTTGCGAGGCCATCCGACTTGACCTTCTCCATTTGCGCCCAAACGGTCGGAATATCAGGGTTTGCGAGGCGCGGCGAATGGATGAGGTAGAGGTCTACGTAAGATACACCGAGCTTTACGAAGATATTTATACTTGATATGTTTAGCGTACTCTTGACGTATGCTCACATTTTTGAGGCTGTTGTTGATAGAGGTTGGTATGTCAAGACCGTCCAACCCGCTCCACTTGGTAGTAATGAACACATCCGAGCGAGCAAGACCGGAATCCTTGAATGCCTTCCCTGCTTCGGCCTCGTTCCTGTATACCTGTGCCGTATCTAGCCACGCGGACGGCTAGTTAGCGGACTGCTCCCTGACGAGCTACAATGACAAATGACACGTACCTATGTGCTCGAAGCCGACATTCAAGGCCTGATCGACTTGGTCGACAACACTCTGCCCGTTTCCCAAGGTCCAGGTCCCGAAGGCGATGCTCGGCATCGTGGCGCCTGCGTGTACGATAGAGTGCTTCTGTTAAATTTCCCCCGAATTCCGACGGGTGCGGCCGCTTCAGCTTTCCGCTCACCATCGTTGAGAGTGATTGCATCCCAAGGCATGTTCGGTATATCCCAGTGCTGGTGGTGGGTGTTCAACGGAAGGTGTCTTCCCAGCTCCAAAGGAACGGAACGTATCGAGGGAACGTCGACGCATGGGCAGGTATATATTTAGCACTTGTGGCAGATAAGCCGGCACCTCTGGTGAGCAAGAGTGTGCCAATCAGGACATAAAATGGCGTGCGCCAGGCCTCTGCGATAAAATGCATTGTGTTGGTACCGTCCCACAACGTGCAGCATACAAGATGTCTGCAGGCTGGCTTAGGCTTTGAAAAGAAATAGGGTGATCGCTGCCGGTCGGGGACGGGTATGATTAGTCATCACGATCGACACTTGGCCACTTTTGAGGTTTGCGCTCGCCGCTTCGTGATGCTCCTGCGACAAGTTGCAACCTCAGGCTCAGGCTTAGGCTCCTTTCTCTTCCTTGTCTCTCCGCATATGATACCAACACCGGGCTGACCCGCTCGAGGTCGGAGGTACTTTTTACCCAAGGCCGCTTAATTTCGGCGACGTGCTCTGCTCCGCTGGCAGAGTTTGGGAGTTTGGGAGCTCGACGCCACTAGGGTACGGCTGGGATCGGGACTGTCACCGCGCGTTATGAAACAGATAGACGAAGAGAAGGCGACGGCGCGTCCCTTTCTGTATACAGGTCCGACTTTCTGTTGGATTCCGTCATAGCCCTAGAGCCAGACTTCGGCTGTGGGCGGCCTCTGCACGTATAAAAGGCGTGTTCGTCAGAACGACCGTCGAGATATTCGTCCCTTCCGTCTTTGAGGCGCCCAAGTACACAACTCTCCTGACCAGCAAACGAAATATCCTTCTACCATCCTCTCCCGTTCGTTCGCTACCATGTGCTTCGGACTCGAGGAACTCGTCGACGATGTACTCATTCACATACTGTCTGTCTTACCCGTTTGCGACCTTCTAAGTGTCCGCCAGGTACGTCCTTATCTCTGTGAAATGTACAACTCCACTAACTCAGCTTTACCTCCCGAACAGACTTCTAAACGCATGGAAATGCTCTCGCATGTCCGCAACGTCTGGTTTAGGGTCTTCAAACGCGAAGTCGTCGAGCTAGGACGTCCGATACCAGGCTATTCGTTTTTTATCACCCCCAGACTGCTCTCGCTCTTTGGGTTCTCAGAGGATGACTTCCCTGCTCTCCTCAACTCCACCCAGGGAAACGACTGCCTTGATTTCATCGAGTCTTCTGACCTTGAAGCACGCACCATGCACGCCCTCCGCCTCGAAAAACGCTGGAAGTCTACCGCGACTGAACTTAGGAGCGAAGTCGTAACTGTTGGCGCGCCTGCTGCTTCAAGGTCGTATGCCTTTCAAACGCTCGAGGTGATACGCGAGGTGTTCCTCCTTCCTGGAGGACGTTACGTAGTGACTGTTCACCAAGATAGACTGTGCTGCTGGGATCTCGGCTTCCCCCGAGCGTTTCAGCGTAGTCAAGACAATGGGTCAAGCCTTGTCGGAAAAAGTCGAGCAGCGCGCTGTGTTGGAGAATGGGTTATGCCGAGTAGTGCTGCTCGTTCCACCATACTGACGGACGCGAGCGAACACTCGGATTGGCAATCTGGTAGTAGCGTGCACTTCGCAATTTGCCCGGACGGCGAGCTATCTTGGGGGTAAGCTTTTCTTCAGTCACAGTCCTTGCTTATTGTCCAACTCTGACACGTGTTTTCTAGTGAAAGCAACTGCTTAACATCCAGAATGTGTACAATCCTTTCGGCTCGCTGTGATCCTCTGCGCTCGCCTGGTATTGTTTCGTTCGGCGCACAGGGAAGCCCTTTCAACTCGCCCATCCCCGCCTTTTCGGATGAGTGCTTCCTGGCTCTTCCGGATTTGCTCCCGACGCCAGTGTATTCCAGGCGTCCCAACGAGCCCGCTATTCCCGAAGAGTATGGACCGCACCGGTTCGCGAACGGGAAACTAGGAAGTCTTTTACACATGCATAACAACCTACTCTTCTTTGCTTCTTTTATTCCGCCTGCACCTATTACGGAAGGGGCAGATACCGAATCGAGCACACTCGCGCGATACGCGGGAATTGAGGTCTTAGACTGGACCTCAGGGTCGGCTGCTTCGAAGTCTGCTCTGCTGGAATATCCGGACCCACAAGTGAGCACTTTCGCCTTTTATAGGTTAAGTTCACTATGCTTATACCCCTTTTTATAAGCTTGGAGAATTTGTCGACGTACACGTGTATGATTCCGCAGAGCACATTCTTGTCGTCTGGCAAAACTGTGTCGGGCTGTATCCCATCCCCCGATTCTCCCCTGTCCCTGAAATGCCATATGGTTCAACTTCCGAATCGCCCCGACCGAGTGGTTCTCCCACAAACACCGTTTCGGAGCGGGTCGTTCTTATGCCGACGACGATCTTCGGACTGAGTGAGGCGGTGGAACGGCCGGTAGCGTTCTCGACCTGCAAGATCCCCGCTTCTGAGGTCGATGCATGGAAAAGTTCGGGATACCCAAGGCCCCTCACTATCATCGCCCGCTCGCGGCGCCACCCGCAGCTCACCGTGCAGTCCGTGCTGACCGCTGTGCCCGCGTCTCCGGCTACACCCTTTACATCAGACACATCGGGCTCGACGGAATTGCGATTCCGCTTGACGCGCATCCCCGCGCCGACCCCACACTATTTTGTACCGCCCGGGGACCCAATAATGGGTGGGGTGTGTGCGCTCACGCTAGGTGCCAGCGGTCGTGGTCTGCGCGCTGACGCAAGCGGTGCGATCTACCGCTGTGCACCGACAGACGTCGTGCTCCCATTCATGGGCACGGGCGGATGGTCTGCTTCGGCTGCCGCGAGGGCAGGCGGGGCACATGCCCTGGGCCTTGTATCTACGGTCGATTTCTGGCCGTACCATCGCGTTGACTGTATATCCGATGCTACGTTAGGGCGGGAGGGCGGCGGAAGGAGCGAAGGAGAGATAAACGGACGACTCGTGGTGCGCTTCGACGAGGGTATGGGGCGTGCGGTTGTTGCGCGAGTGCCAGTATTGTCTAGTGACGGCACAGACGAAGGCGCAGACGTCGCAGGTAACGCAAGCACAATCACGGTTCTAGATTTCGCCTGAGTGGCCTAGATTTTTTTCCTCTTGTCTTCCTTCCCTTCTCCCTTTTTCTTCCTCCTCATTTTGCTCCCCTTCTCATTTTTTTCTTTGACTTCTTTTTCCCCCCTTCCCTTTGCATACTCGGATCTCGTGGCTATCGATCTCCGGATGCGAGGGGGCGCCAATACCCATCGGTTTTATTAATTTCCCTGCAGACTGATAGCCTCTTTCGCGTACACATGCTATACGCTATATATTATACACACTGGTAGTGCATAATAAACATGGAACAACTTATACTCAGCTTTAATATGTTCTTTCGTACGATCAGTAACCATACGCTCACAAAATGCAGTTGAGGTCTTGCCATTAATATTCGCCGGGCGGAAGGATGTATGGCACGATATTCTTAAGGAACGCGCGCCCGCTGTGGACAATCCGACGATCTTTATGAGCAAGAAAGCTTTCCCCGCGGTCCGCGTCCGACGCCGTTACGTATCCCGCCCTGGCACGGCTGCCGAGTACCCCCTGTAAAATATCTCGTCGCTTATTCCCCCGACGGCGTCGGGGAAACTCGCGAGGCTGGATACTTACTGTGTGGCCACTACACACGCTCCCCTCTCGAAACCCGGGCCCATCAGTATCGCCGACTTTTGGTATGCAGCTTTTTTTTGTTTTGACCACGAGCGTTCTGGAGTAGATTTTTCTGCCATCGTCGGCATCTCGTAGCGTCCGTGTTCCTGTCGTCGTTTCCAATATTACATCACGCGGCGCGCGCGTCCTGTTCTCACCGGCAACGCGCGCGCCCCTTGGCGTGTGCCGCACGTTTTTTAGGTATTCATAATTTCATACAGTATGATTGAATGTTAGCGCGCGCGAAGCGCGGGGCGCCGGGGGGTTGAGGCGAGACGCGCGCGCACGGTACTAGTAGTAAGGTTATGTGCTAACAGCTAGCGAGCCGAACATACTCAATTAAATGCCTGTCTGAAATATTTTCATCCGGTGTGCCATAATACAATCAATACAATCGTCTTATCTTACTAGAGTTGACTTGGCAGACCGTGAGGTTTGATACCAGGATCGACCGCAGCAAGTACCTAAGTGGACAGCTTCCAGGCTACATTGGTACCCGCCATCTGTGATCGTCGATCCTCGAGGATCAACGAACACTAATTTGCTTTTCCATACATCGAGTAAACGAATGAGTCGATGGCCCTTCTTGCGACTTACTTATCTCAGGCAAGCATATGTACCACGATAGGTGGCCACTACCATCAGACGAAAGAGATAGGATATTGAGATGCGGAGGGAGATGGAAAAATTGCCGGTCGCCGCGCTCTTTTCCGATCATCCAAGGACCGAGTCAGTATAGTCCTCAACTCATGGCTTAAAGTTACACAGAGGACGGAAAATTTTCCGTCCCCGACATACCCAACTTGCTTTTAGCTCCCGCCACACAAAAGTCGGCGGGCCCGATCGGACTTCCCTTATTAAGAGATATATCTGCTATTAGGCGCCCTCCGGCGCCACAAAGAAGCTTAAGACAGGACAAAAGAAAGGCGATCAAAACAGGCTTTGATCGCGATGGCTATCACCCACATTTATGTTGAGTTCAGGGACCGACCGAGGGGGTGAGCTAGTGAATCACGTACGCAGAGACTGCCGGCCTGATTAATTTACTCAAAATAGGCTCGGAGCGAAGAGTACGGAATGTTACTCAGGACTCTAGAAAGAAGCAGATTACATAGGTGACAGACTAATTTTAAGCCAGCGTCGCTACATAATTGTCATAGCATCATGTACAGTTGTTTTTATCCAGGGAGCAGTGATCACAAAGCCTTTCTTTCGGTGTAGTTCCAAAAGAGGGCGTGGTATGCCGATCGCACAAATGGCACGTGATATGCTGTAGTCAGCAACCTGTCAGCACTCTACGAGCTCACTGGGTCTGTCAATGGCCGGTGACCGGCTTACCTAGCGATCTGAGTCAGCGGCGCGGCCAGCGCATAGGTTGCACCGAGAAGTACTGCAAATGGTGCGGAAATGGGGAAGGGGCGGAGTCCGGAGAGGGAGGGGGGGAGGACGCGTATTTTGCCGACGCCCCCGATTGAGCACAGGAGAATCGAGACGCGTCACGGTGACTGCTCACGGCTTCAGCTCTTCTTTCCCGATTTGGTAAGACTTCCTCGAACCTGAAACGCCGAGATCGCCTACAGAAGGTATAATCGTATGCAATTCTGGTTTATAAAGAATGCTGCACCAGCTCGACCATGTCCCCGTTCCCCATAATCTCCACATCCCTGCCTTTTCAGAGTTGGTTCCTCTTTCCCTTTCGTTGCAAATCCACTATATGCTTCGTTTGGTCCCTGCACAACTCTTTGCCTTTCCTATCTAAGAAATTTCTTTTGTTCCTGTCCCCTACACTGTCCCCATGATGGACCTGGAAGATGCTTCACATTTGGTTACCACTTTTTCGCAATACGATGCTGGACCTTCTACACAAAGGAACTCCAAAAGCCGGAGTAAGGCGTGTCTCCACTGCAGGTACGCTTAACCAGGTTGATGCTAAATGCACGGCACTGACCCATCTCCGGCCCTGATCAGGCGCCGTAAAATGGCAAGTGATCACCAGCCCTAGATTCCTTTTACATTTCCCTCCCTCTGAACTCTTTTTAAACTTCCACCCGATGGCGCCCATCATGAAATTGCTGATACTGTTCCTTTAGAAATGCAATGGCGTGAAACCCGCATGCTTCCAATGCATCCGCGCCGAACGTGGTGCAGAATGCGAATATGATGACGGTGTGACGAAGACGGACACGCAGGTGCTCTATGAGCGGCTCGCGCAGCTCGAGAAGCGCTTTCGCGACCTCCAAGCGACGAAGGACGGCTCCCGCCGTTCCCCTGGCGCGCAACAACCCAGCCTCTCACGCAGCAACTCCGCGCCTGGTCGCGGTCGCGTAGGCGCGAGCACAGCGCCTCCTCCCGACAGAAGAGAAACTATACATCAGACGTTTGCGTCTGTGAGCAGCGGAGCCGGTCGCCACCCCGGAGCAGAAAGTTCGCGCTCAAGCTCGCGGTCGAGCTCGCGGTCCGTACGTTCGGCTGCGAGCTTCCAGCTTCCGACCGGTGCTATTCCACACGGCGAAGGGTACCCATCCGATATGCAAACGCGCTATGGATTCCCTTCGCAAAACCAGGCTCAGCAAGGCCAGCAGGCGTTCCGGCAGACACAGGCGCCTATATTCACCCCAACCCAGGAATCGCATGCCGACTTGGGTTATTCATATGGCGACCTCGTGGAAATGGGGCTCAATGCTCCCCACGATTTAGGCATGGAGGTCAGTTCAAGACAATTTACGTTTAGCGCTCGAGTACGGCGGTTAATGTCACAGAGCTTATTGTTTTTCCCCGCTAGAATATGACTGTAGATGAAAGAGTCGTAAATATGGCTCCTTTACCCACAGCACCAATATGTAAGCGCAGAAGTCTTGTCTTTACCCGTCTTGGGTCATATTGATGTAAAAACCGCAGCTCCTCCACTACCGATGACATCTGGGGAACTACCGCCAGCGGCTGTAGAACACTTGTGAGTACTGCGAAAGGGAATGTGATGACACTATACAGTTATACTAATCCGAGACTATCGTGATGTTCAGAATAGACGCATTCCTCGCCCATTCACAACAAGTCGGCATCACGATTCTCCCCTTCAACCTGACTGACCTCACGCTTCTAAAGCTTCCGACGGATTGCATGATGAACACCGTCTTTCTATGGGGGGCGCACTTCTCCAAGGACAAGTCCCTGCGCAAGCTTAGGAGCCGCTTCCTCCAGCGCGCGCTCGCCGGGCTCCCCCCGCTTATCCAGGACCCACTCGGCATTGCCCGCGGCATCGATCATCCAGACAACTACGTGCGCACGAACATGGCGGTTGCGATCGCCGCGAGCACCCTCCTCGCAACGTACTTCTTTGCGCATGAGCGTCCACTCGAGGGCTCATACCACGCAAACACCGCTTCACAGCTCGCGCTGTGTGCAGGTCTGCACCAGCTTCCCGACCCGCGCACTGTGCCCACACACGCAGGGGGCGAGGGCGTACTTCCGCCGGATGCAGGCTCGTCCCTTATGCCACCGCCGATGAACCGTGACGATGCGCTTGAGCGCCAGCATAAGTTCTGGAACGTGTTCGTGCTCGAACGCAGCTGGGGCGCAGCGGGTGGGTTACCCGCGCCGAGCTGGCGCTGGGGCCCGGGATCCACCACTAGTGGGGACGGGAAGAATGCGAAAACAGTCATTACAACCTCATGGCCGGAGGACTGGGGACTACTGGTTGTACGTGACGTTGCATTACCTCTTTTCATCCGGTCTGTATGTGAGGGAACAACGAGCTGACTCTTGTGCATCGCCCAGCTTGATGATGACGTTATGAATGCAAGCCCGCCCAGCACTCAGACTACCACATCATCGAGCACTCCCGTCGATGATTTCTTATCCGGCTTAGATACGCAACCGACGAGCTCTCTGCTTCAATTAAGAGCCAAGTGTGCTACATTGTATGAAGCTGCGTATTGTATCTCTTCTCTCCGTGATCCGTGTAAGATTATTTTCTCTCGCCGTCGTCTTCTAAACTGATTTCTATCTTTGCTTTCTTAAAAAAGTTGCGCCGGGCTCGTGTTATGACGGCAACTTCGTTTCGCTCCAGGGCACGCTGAGTGCGTTCATCAAGACACTGCCGCCGCTTCCCCCGCAAGACTTCCGCACGCCCTCGTTCGCGAAGTGCACGCTTTATACGACCCACTGCATGTCTCACGCTGGTGTCATACGCCTTAACTTCGCCCTTGCAGGAAAAGCGTATGCACTGGGCCTCGTTGACCGACCTACCTCGTCATCACGCAACACCGTACGGACGGTGTATGAGAGCCTCATTGGCTACGAGCGCGTGTACTCTCAGCACACGGGGCCCCAACCACAGGAAGATGTAATACCTATTGACCGTCCTCGCGAAGTGGGTGCGTGCGTGGGAGTCGCGTGCGCCGCAGTCGACGTATGTCTCGCGTCTGCACGCAGCATCGTGCAGGTCGTGCGCTGTCTCTCACCAGACGATATCGGATTCATGGAGCCTGTTGTGGGGGTGAGTCAGAGTCTCCTCTTCTGAATTTTAAATTGGCGCGTGTGCGCAGCAAGGACTATATTTATACTCATGTCTATTGAATTTTCCGCAGTCGTGCTGGATGCTGGCCGCGCAGGTTCTTTTGCGCGAAGTTGAGCGTTTGGGGGAAAGAGCGGCGCCGTCTCCGGAGGGAAGTAGCATGCTGACCGAGATCGACGTGCTGGTTACGGGACTCAGGCACCTCGGGTCGGTGTTCCCTATCGGTGGTAAGTCGCCTTTTTCCTTTCTTGGATGAGAGTTGCAAGATGGGTCTGACGTCACGCAGATGCTCAGGCGAAAAACGTTATGTCAATGCTGAAGAAAATGACAAACTTAGCTCGGGCTTGGCAATAAAAGCTCGGCCAGTTCTAGGGCGCTGATTAACGCAAAGAGTGGAGACGACACTAGTGTAGTTCTTTCTTTTTATATCTTTTCTGTTTTGTTTCCCCTTTCCTCCGGCTTATTGGCTCGTTAAGTATATCTATTCTATTAAGTCAACCATGTAAAATCCTTCATTCAAGACATGTAGTTTAGATCTATAATATGTTTACCGCCTATTGCGGGATTTCATATGGCCTTGCGACGAAGGAGGTTGTAGCATATTCTCTGTAATTTAGGTAAACAATACTCCTGCCCAGTACACTATGATTTGGACTACCATGTGGAAATTGGTTCATTTAATCTACTCTTACTGTTCACAGACGACTTCTTTCCAGAGTGCTCCCGACGAAATGATAATATGGCTCGCCACTGGGCACAGCTTCCTCTGCCTGAAGTTACCACGAAGGTACTAGCCCTTGTGCGGGAATTCAGAATGGAAATAAAAGGGTGCGTATCTCCGCACGTCTTTATTTGATTTTTGGCTATGCGGAGATCTCTTATAGGGTCCTTTGCTTATGTACCACGGTGATGCGGCCGCCGGACTCCCTTAGATGAAGAGGGCATAGCGGATGCAGCCGGCGCTGTGCGTCGGGTGCGTCGGGTTTCATCGTTTTACCGGGGGCGCTCTCCGATCTCGGAAACGAAAGGGATCCGCTGAGAGCGGCGGGCGGTGTGCACAGCGCGCTTTATTTTTCTGGCTCCTAGGGGGCCCCTGTACCGCTAATACTCAGTCGTATACGGCGATCATTAGACGATAACGATACTAAAGCTATGGACCTATGGCCGAAACCCCAATAATAGCGCGGCTCATGTGAGCCATCGCAGGACAATTCAGCTCAATCCATAATAACTAGGCTCGAAGCAGAAACGATCAATCAGCGTTGCACGAAATTGTCGGGCTGCATCATGTCCCGGTTCATCATATCACCAGTAAACATGGCCTGTGATGCACGTCATTGTTCACGCCGAGTCGGCACCAATTGCGGGGACCTTATACCTCCGCCACGCTTCGAGCCATAGCTTCCACCTCTTGATACCAGTCGCTTCGAAACTTGTTCCCGTGAGTACGCTCGGCCCCCTCGGTGTCGCAGCAAGTGGTTCTTCGAAGCCGGTAAACCACTGGCGGTGGGCGATGGTAAAGAACCTCAGGTGAGGCTGAAAGCGCTTGATGTACCTCAGGGAGAACACGCGTCTGCGTTACGGCTCTTCCGAGACGGCGAGGTGCAATCAACTTGCATTCGGTATGTGTGGTAACGACTCGGAAGAGCATCATACGGCGGAGGCTTGATACCGGCGCGCATAACGTGCTTCGTGCCGAACTCAGGGAAGTGTGTGAGAGAACGGGCGCCTGGAATAGAGATCAGTGGTCGCCGTACGCGTTTCCCTTCGATAGAAGTCGCAATTTTAAATACACGCACAGTTGCGAGCCGCAGCTGACGGCGTTTTGAGAACACGAGTTGTTCTGCGTATTATGATCTCTTTGAATTCCGTCTAGAATTTGTCCTTGTGATTAATCTTCGACTGAGGAACGGAAAATTTAGACATAACAAATAGTTTGAATTACTTGGCCCTCGCCATGTCATCAGATGCGCTGCCGAATCGGACAGTAAAGATGCCCGAGAATGCATCGACATGCGATGGTCATCAGCTCCGCCTTCGCCCTTCTCCTTCCCACCCCGATCCGAGTCGGATTGCAGGAACAGATGGGAGACTGTTTCCAGAGATGGGCGTATCAGACGAGTGTTTTGAGACGACCCGAGAAGTCTTACTCACAGGAAAAAAAGGCACCCCACCCCTTTCACTATGCCCCTGTTCCGCCCCCTACCTGGTGGTCAGTCTCCAGGAAGCTTTCTTGCGTTCTACCGCTGACAACCTACGACGGCGGGCTATGCTGCGCAAGTGTACACAGGCTATGTACGACTTGGCGAGAGTGTGTCCCATTCTGTGCATACTCGTACGGCTGAAAGCTTTCCGTGCTACGCGAAGCAGCGAAGGCTGGAAGGCATTAGATGTTCTAAACCGCCAGTACGTCCAATACACAAGAGGGAATCGACAACAGCTTAGCCTTGACTTGTAAGCATGTCTCACACCTCACCTCAGCTGCATCAACAGCCAGTGCTTGGCGTTAAAGGTAGCATCGTTTCCCGCTAATCACAAGTCCGAGGATCTAGGAAAACTGTGTCAACTTCGTATAGACGAGCAAAACAAGGATGATGACAGCACACAACGCAAAGCATATAGACTCAAACATACGAGCCAGCGAGTGGGAGACCGGGTTTTCGTGCGCAGCATCGGCTAGATGTCCGCGAAACGGCCGCCCAGTCGGACTGCACGGGCACAGACTGGGGAAAGCCGATACTGTCATAACTTACTCTACAGAATTTCTAGGGTTATGTTCAAACTTCCGACTATGTTTTTTTCTCGGGGACTTCCTCTGTCATCAAAAAGCGTTACTCCGGGTCCAAAGGCCGCGGGGGAAAGGTCATAAAAAGCGGTGCAATGATCGACGCTAGGCGTTAGCACTATTTTAAGGATTGATGGGGCACACGTTGGCTTACATAAGTGTCCATCATCGAGCTTGAAGTCCTAGGAAAACGGAAATATGTACCCAGAGAATGTCTGGGAAAGTATGAGTCATCGTTGAAGGCTGCATGAGCCATCGTCAAAGACGTGACAATCTAGGAGACCATTTGTGGTGCATGCCCGAGAGAATAATAAAGAAGAAAAACTCTAGTATAAATTACCAATCGTGACAATGCGATACAGTTTGTGAGCCTCCTACTGTACAATGAACCTGGACCTTTCTTCCTCAAGTAGTGTATAAGTAGATATATGCAACTCACCGCATGCACGGTGCCCCCATTCCCCATTCCCCTTGCAGTCAAACTACATATCCAATAAGTCCTGTGCAAATTTCTCTAGACCGATAATCCTGAAGCGGTTGCCATACAGGGATTCCGCCCCCACCTTCCCCTTCAAGTCGCTACCGCTGTCCCCTCCGCCTCCAAATTCCTTCATCCACGCCTTGCTCAGCCCGTACTCCCACGCATAGAGTTCGACGTGCCAGCCCTTCCGCAAGGCCGTGCGCACCGCACCACGGAAGCCGTCTGCGTTAAACTGACCTGCATTCCCGTCGCCCGTCGCGAGTACGATTGTCGCCCCGCGTGGCGGTGGCGCATCTGTGTCTGCAAGCGCTTGGTGCAGCTTTAGCTGCAAGAGTTCGTCCACGCCCTGCTCCCGGAATCGGATACGCCCGCTTGGACTTCCACTCATCCCAGGGCTTGCGTGCGCGTACGTTGGCATTGTCAATGACGTGCTGCGCGAATGGTTTTGGCCCCGGGCGTGTGTCTGGCTTTGCCCGTAGCTTTGACCATGGCTGTGGCTGAGACCCGAGTTGAGAATAGGGAGAGGCGGTCCCGGATCCGAATCGCCGTTCGCATTACCAGCGGCGTTGCGCTTGACCTTTGTCCGGTCTAGGCCGTCACTGAGGTCGGGTACGCGCGCATATACGCGCACTTCGTACCCGAGACGTTCTGCGCCCTCCATGGGTTGATAGAGCGGCGAAGATGTCGCCAAAACGCGCCGCGAGACGGGCCGCCCACGCTCGAGTACAAGCGCAAGTGCTGCGTGTGAGAGATGCGTTGGTGCGCGGCGTGCTCCGTGGACGGGGTAACGTCGCAGGTGATTTAGGAAACCGATGAGAATATTCGAGCTGCGATGTACGTTAGAGAAAGTGGATACAGAAGCAACGGACGACTTACTGGTCGATGAAGACATGTACGGGCGGGTCATCACCCTCAGGAGGTCGCCCACGCGGATCGATGAATCCGTCAACCTCCGGGACGTCCTTCAGTAAAACGGAAGAAAGCGTGCGCGCGTCGTCGACGAAGAGCATGCGGAGCTTCGTCGCGAGCGTTCTCAAGCGCAACACGCGGGCGTCGGGCGGCGGTGCAGGAATTGTTACGCGTAAACTTGGTGTTGAGCGACTGTGAGAAAGCTTTGGGTGCACAGGGATCGTGGAAGTCGAGCCGGGGACGGTGACTGTCATGGGCTCTAGTCCTTTCCCTCTGCGTAAACTGCGGCTCGTCCCGTGCGGGGGAGTCGCGGGCATTGATTTACCATGCGACCAGTGCTCCCCTGAAGACGAGCCATCAAGCACATCACCCACAGGCGTAGCAGCACCTTCTGCACCCGCATCGGGATCATCTTCCGCGTGTGTGCCACTCGCGCTCGTGCTTGTGCCGTGCTGTTTGCCGCGCTTCCGTCGGCGTTTGCGGCGCGGCTCTATGACGTGCCGCCAGGCGCTCTCGCTTGTCGAGGCTTGTGACTGTGAGGATGCACCGCCGCGCGCGCCGGCTTCACGCTGTGCGGTAAGTTTGGCACGCTCGGCGGCAAGAAACCCGAGTACGCCGTCAAGGTAGCCGAGCGACGGCTGGTCGAGTGCGTCACCTGGACCGCTTCCCTCCCCGTTCTCGCCGTAGTCGCCATCCGAATCCGAGTACGCGATGGAGTCAGTGCGCGACCATGATGTCGACGGCGCACCTTCCCCGTCCGAAGGGGATACAAGCAATGAAGACGTGGGCGTACCGGTTCGCGGGATAGTCGGAGGCTGTGTGCGCGGTTGAAACTCTGTGCGAAGCACCTCGAAGACGGCTGCGAGCTGCCCAAGATCTGCGGGTTCTGCGGTGCCGGTCAATTGTGTCCTTGCCTGAGAGCGACAAAAAATAACACATACCATCAGACGTCCCGCCTTCGCTACCACAGGAGTTAACGGAGGAGAAGGGACTAAAGGGGGTCGGAGAAAGCGTGGTTGTGTCTGAACTCCTATCCATCATTCCCGATGCATCAGTACGCAGTGTGGCAAAAAGTGAGTTTAAGGGCAGTGCCAGCGAAGAAATACGGTGATGGGAGACGGAGGGAGGGACGAGCTGCTCATCGTGTCCGAGTCGCGCGTGCGCCACGCCTTTGCCTCGCGCTCGAAGTGAGCCGCCCAGGTATTCGCCCGTTTCGGAAGATACCCGCGTAGAAGGGCCTACGTTCCAAATTCGGCAGAGACTTCATTTACGGGGCCCCTGCCTTTAAAAATCGAAGAGTCCATGATATTCAACTATAGATGATGGCCCATAGAAAAGTAGTAATATTTACCAGAGAGAGGACGGTTGCCAAAGGCTCGATAGTGAGGTCATCGGATATTTAGGGTACCGGGATCATGGTGAGAAATGAGCTAGCTAACGCCGCGTGAAGCCACAAGTTTATCATTTAATCTACTTCAGACCGACCAATGTGAAGCCTTCCTGATTTGGATGGTTAATAGATGAGTTTATATTGTATCACAATATTAATCTTTAAGAGCGCGCGAGTAAGCAAACATAGTTATACGTCCAGCGGCTGCGTCTTTGGCGGACCCTCTATATGCGCACTTTTATTTGGCCCAGATTTGCGCGACCCGGGGCTGTTCTCAACATGCAGGTACTAGTATAACAAAAAGAGGGTTGAAAGGGAGTTGAAAGAACGTACGGCCATATTAAATAATAATAGTAAACTAGTTACTGCATCATAATTGATTTACTCAAGGTGTGTCCCGGCCGGCACGTGAAAATATCAATATTGATGCTGAATTACGGGAAGAATGTTTATTCTATTCGCACCGGACGATGGTGCTTAGTTCCCTATGTCTTTGACTGAGCAAGTTCATGTGGGATGAATTTTGTGTTGCACCACCGCCAAGAGCCTGAGCTACACAGAAACCGCTTCATTGCCGAAAGCGTGATGGCCACGGCTCGGCAACTGCCAGCAACTACCTCCTCCTACCATACCCTCATGCGCTCGTAAAACGATGGCGTCCCCGTCTCTATCGCCTTCGCCATCCTCATCGGCTGTTACTTTGCCACGTCCGGGAAAGTCCATTTTGAAGAGACCGCCACCCCCGCAACAGTCGTTCTTCTCCCTGTCGCGTCTGTCGCGTCTGTTGCCGACGCAAAATCCTTCGCTGTTGCCTGGTACCACCGCTGCCTCAGATTCTGTAAATGGATCGGACGAGCACCTAAAGCGTGCACACTTTTTCCTCCCGCACCTTGTGACTGTCTACCCTATCTCTGCCGCCAACCCTCCATGCACCGTGTACACGAAGGAAGAGAAGAAGACTATAGAGGCACGTGAGGCAGAGCGACGGCGGCGGATCGTGAGGGGAAATTCTCTCGGACCGGGGAATAACGAGACAGAGGAGTGGTGGTCCACGGACAAGGTCGAGTCGTTCTATCTGGAGTGCTGTGTGGGCCGTGAGGAGGACCCGCATCCTGGCATTTCTGCTGCACTCAAGGTAAGTCTGGCACCGATGCAACCACACGTGAGATTTGACTGTTATATCTAAACGTGTCGTCAACGCCGAATCGTCCTCCTGGATCATTATAATAATAACAGAAGGCCTCCGGGATCCATGGGCGTTCGCTGGACCTTTCTGGTGTGCAAATCACTGTAGGTCAGGCCGCAACGCTGTCTGATGTGCTATCGGTCGAATGGGGGCTTCGCAAGTTGTTCTTAAAGGAATGCGACCTTGATGAGCATGTTCGTTATGAGTTCTCTCTTCAAATCATGAGGCAAGTTAAGTTTACTGATAACATCCCAGATTCTCAAGCCTCTCTTGCACGCCCTACTAATCCCGAACACGTTGAATTTTCTGTCTGTGGTCTCGAATCGGCGTCTAAAGACACCAGCATTCAAGTTGATCAGCGTGTTCATACAAAAGTCGAACAATTTGCAGTTCCTGGACCTGTCTCAGAACTCGCTGGACAAGAAGTCGGTCGAATATATTGGCGCATCACTGAAGCCGGCGAATGGACCTGGGCTTGTTTCGTTACGCCTGGATGATTGTTCATTACGGCCAGCATCTCTGGAGACTCTTGGTTCGTCGATTTATTTAGTGCAAATGATGGTCGACTGATTTTGACAACGTTGTACAGCACAAAACGTCCGCACCTCATCTTTGCGCAACATCTCCCTTCGTCACAATCGTATCACTGCATCGGGCGCTGTCGCACTTGCCCTTATGATTAAAGATTACCCTGACACTATGCCTGCCTATGGTGTTTCCCCCACTTCCTCCTCTTCGGCCACGTCTTCCCCAACTTCCCTCCCCAACTCCCTTTTCAGTACCCTCTCCCCTCCCTCCACTCCTATAACAGGGTCACCTCCCCTCACCCCCACTCAACAGAACAAAATCCTCCCATCACATGCCCCCGCTGCTTCTCCGTTCCGTCCCGGTGTGTTGCCTCCACCTCCTCGACAGGGTCCCATACCTCCTCCACCAGTGCACCCGGCCAACGCGCCTATGCAGACAACATACACGCCATACATCCCCCGCTCACGGCGCGCTGTTGCCACAGCGACGGGCGCAATTGCCACGGCACGAGCCGTACAGCATGCTACGCGTGCCCCTGACCCCTTGTCTGCGACGGGTCAGCAAGTGCCAATCATCACGTCGTCGGCTCAGGGCGGCATTACGACGCGTCATCCTGTGCCACCAATCCCGCATCCGCCGATACCTAGGGAGCATGCCATTAACGGCCCGAGTGCGGCACTACTAGATAAGGTGCGTGCGCTGGATGCGCTGCCGCGTCTGGGCGAGCTGCGAACGCTGGACCTTAGAGGGAACGATATCCGAGTGAGTACCCCTTTAACCTCCATCGTAACTATACTTAAATCTTTGCGACAATTTTTCAAAAATTAGTCTGGTATCCAGTACATCGCTCAAGTCCTGAAGCGTAATCGAACACTGAAGGTCCTTAACTTGAGCGAGAATAAGATCGACATACAGGGCCTAGTTGCAATTGCTGAAGCTTTGGTGCGCATCTATTTTTAACTCGTTTATCCAGTGTGTTCATGCATGTGATTCTTGTTCAGAAATATAATCTGACATTAGAAACACTTGATCTCAGTCGTAATCCTTGCTCAGGACCTTCGCTCGAAGGGGTGAGTAATGATGAACAAACATGGACGATTGTCTAACAAAGTGTTGCTCCGTTAGATTCAGTCCCTGCGGACGGCGTTTACGCTCAACACGTCTCTCAAACGGCTGTTCCTTTCTTCGACTTCGATGACGTCTGCGGGTGCAATCGCGCTGGCCGAGTTCCTTCCGGAATCAGCGTCCTTATTGCATCTCGACCTTACCGTCAACAACCTAGACCTTGCTGGGGTGATGGCACTCAGTGGAGGACTCAAGGCTAATCATACCATGCGCTGCCTTGACTTGAACATCCCTCCGGACGATGAGGAATTCGCCCGGTACGCATTATTGCTCAATTTCGACTATGGGCCAGGGAAAGCTTACTTGTTGCGCGTATGTTAGCATGTGCCGAGATATCTTGAACACATGTGTCCGCAATACCGAGGAGGCTGAGCGGAACTCTCAGGTCGCTGAGTCAGGTCGTGGCATGGGGAAGGGTGTATGGGGGATGATCGAAGAAAGTGAATTAGCGAAAACCTTCAAGAAGGGTGATGAAAAGAAGGCATGTGCATTCCTTGATTCACGCAACTCTGATACTAAATTTAGACCTAGGTCGATGAAGATTTCGTAGTACAAGCGAAGGAGTGCCTTGCTCAACTTCAAGATTTCCTTACGCAGCTTCACTCTTCTCCTTCAACGGCATGTGACAGCGGTGCCAACGGGCTGATTGACCGCTCCAAAGCCGCCCTTGTTATGCTATCGGACGTCATCCAAACCACCTCCGACCCGATTAAAATCGAGGAACTCTTTTTACTCAACGAATCCATCACTAACTCGCTCAATGCGGTCGGTGAAGCCTCTAAAAAGGCGGGTTCTACTCCAAACAGTAATGGCGTCCAAGTGGCCAGTCCCTCTCAGGCAAGTACTGACGATAGCCATGGCTCCGGACCTCCTTCTGAGGCTGAAGATGCCCAAATGACCACTCAGGTCGCGAAGTTGGACGCGAAACTGAATGGTTTACGTCTTCACATTCCGATGGATGGCGAGGACGAGGTTGAAATGGAGGCGCCTGAGACACCGAGGGTGGACAAGGGTAAGGGCCGCGCGGAACCGGAGCCGGTGGTGCACGAGAAGGTGCTTAGTCCGAGCTTTGTGCTATCCGATTCGGATGACGAGGAAGAGGGGAGGAAGGGAGTCTTTGTGAGTGAGCCGGATGAGGAGGGTGTGGATGGACCGACGCCTACGGACCTGTGAGTCAGCAGCTACTTACCCCTTGGTCGTTTGCTGACAGATCTATCAGATCAAAAGTTATGGTGGAAGAAGAGGGAGAGGTCTTTAGGAAGGGTGCTATCTTGCTTGGGCCTGAGGAGATGGAGGGTGAGTATGACGGAGAAGAGCTTCGCATCGAGGTACGGTTTGACTTCCTCCGATCATGTCGTGGTGATGCCGCTGACAATCATCGTTAGCTGCTTGAAGCAGAAGTAGAACGACCACCTCCCCGTGCACTCAATCTTGACGAATTTGGGATGGAGTTGCCACCACTGCCGAACTCACCTTCGTCTGAGTTGCTATCACCGACGAGCCCGACGGAATCTTTCAGGTCTGGACCTCGTCCGTATATGCGCAATTCAAGATCGCCGTCTTCGGCCAGCCTCCAAACGGTTTCGAGCCCGACCTTGCCCAGCCCTGGTAAAGCCGAGAACGCGTCCAAGGGTGTGCAAAGTCCAGTTGACAATCCTGCCTCTGGTGCATCCACGCCTCTCTCGCCCAGCGGACCGATGCCCTATCTGGCCCGGCGCCGGTCGTCGTCGTCGAATACATCTCCCGTATTGTAGAAATACTCACTCACATATTCCGCGGAATGCAGCGTTATACCTGTTCGTTAATATATTCGGAGGACCTCACGTGCCTTTCAGCCACGCCCATGTACACTAACATTCTACTTTATCACATGGTTAAACGTCCATAGTACCTTTGCAAGAGCCTCGTTTGATCCTTTCTGTCTATTTATTGGATTATATCGTGAGGCGATCAGTAACGATCGGTTAATCTAATTCACTTTCTTCCGCGAAAGCACGTTCTTGAAATTGTTGATGAGTTGCAGAAGAGTCCGTGGCAAAGTAAGCAGGAGTTGCGGAGCCGCGACTGCCGAAGACTTGAAACGTGCGCCTGCACCTCGTGCTACGCTCAGCACTTTCGGTAGTCACCTGGTGAAGATATCCAAAGGCACCAAATAACGAACCTCGGCGTGTCAAGTGATAAAGCACTACGATTAGAGATTAAAAGCCGCTCAGTGCGAATGTAAAGTAAAAATAACCCCCCTCGTAGTCTGTTTATTCGCCGCCGAGTTGTCTGCGGTGATGGGTACCATGCTCGGAAGAGTCTTCGTTCTGCTGCTACTCGGGAATGCTATAGCCGCTAGTTCGGCCTCTTCGACGAATCTCACGAGTCTCGTTAACCTGTTTATTGGAACTTCGTCCGGAGCAAATGGTGGCAGCGGGGGAAATGGCTTTCCTGGTGCTGCCGTGCCTCACGCTATGGTAAAGGTGCGCTGTTCTTTTCACATCATCATTCTTTCGTAGAAACGCGCAGAATTTAATGCCACAACTGATCACAATTTACATCAACTCCAGGTTGGCATTGATGTTGACGAGACCCCGAGACAGGCCGGCTACATCGCCGATAACTCCTCCGTCACTGGTACGTTTTGATCATTTTAGTGTTGGCCAGCGTTTCGTTGATAGCTGTCCACCCAGGTATATCGCTTATGCACGATGAGGGGACTGGTGGGAACACCGAAGGAGGATATGGGTTTTTTCCGCTCTTCCCCTTGTCGAATTGCTCGTTTGAAGATTGTCCGGTCGGTATTGAAGCGAGAAAGGCCCTGAGGGCCGCTGGAGCTGACGGTATACTTTGCAAATAATTTAATGGTGAAAAAATGTCTAATGATATGTCTACGAAGCGGCAAAGCCTGGTTACTTCACTTCAGCCTTCATCAACGGCATCAAGTTGGAGGCAACTTCCACTCGGCGAGCGGGCTTGATCCGGTTCACTTACCCTTCTGATTTGAACGACACTCTCGTCGTAGTGGATCTCACAAATGATCTCCAGAGGTCATTCGAGGGCGGTACTCTTGATATAGACTCATCAACTAGCCGAGTCACTCTTTCTGGCACTTTCCTCCAAGTGAGACGTTTTACTCATTTCGCAAGGAACATAATTTATTTGCGTTCTTGCAGAGCTATGGAACCGATAATTATACTGCCTACGCTTGCTACGATTTCGCCCCGCCCGGGAACACCAGCCAGATATTATCGCAATCAGGGACATACCAGTCGATCAATAGCTCCAGCCCTACCGATATCATCGTCACGCAAAACTCCAACACACTGTCATTTTCGTACACGTCGTCTCCCTCGACAATCCAGGCCGGGGCCCTTCTATCGTTCGATTCGTCGTCTGGTTCCGCGCCCCGGACGGTCCTTGCGCGGTTTGGCGTGTCTTTCCTCAGCACAGACCAAGCGTGCTCGAACGCCGAGGAGGAAATCCCCGACTGGGATTGGGATGCCGTGCAGAGTGCCTCTGACAGCAAGTGGGAGGACGTTCTCAGCAGAATTGAGATCGATCTTGCCGCTGAAGACCCAACAGTGGTTGAACTTCTTTATTCGTCCGTGCGTCTTGCCAATTTAGTTTTACCGCTCAATCACCTCATTTTATAACAGCTGTACCGCTCTCAACTCGTACCTGCCAATCTTACGGACGAGAATCCGTACTGGGACTCGCCTTACCTATTTTATGATGCACTTTTTTGGTGGAGTAAAAAGATCAGACATGGTTGATCGGTCTGGCTAACGCGTACTTCTCTATAGTTCCTGGGATACATTTAGGACAGTGCACCCTCTCTTATCGCTTACTTCACCTCGAGAGTGGGCGGAAATCGTGAATGCCTATGTAGATGGATGGAGAGACTCTGGTGAGTTCATATCGCTGACCTGCGCTAAAAAAGATTCCTATACTAATGCTGGGATTCCGTTATAGGATACATCCCAGAGTGCAGGTCGAACACGAAGAAGTTTGCTCAGTTTTGCCACTATCTTTTTCGACAACTGTCTCATCTCTTTTTCTGCATAGGGGTTACGTACAAGGCGGCAGCGACGGCATGCCCATCCTTGGAGACTTTGCGGTCAAGTATGGAGCTCGTGGTGCTGAATTAGGTGTTCCAGTGGACGATTTATACCAAGCGCTAGTAGATACCGCAGAAAATACGGTGAGGTCTCAAGGGTTGATGTACTTTGTTGCATGCTAACTACCCTTAATCCGCAGCCCCCAAATTGGTACATGAGTATGCGATCTCTTTAATGAACCCATGACATACGACCTCATTTATTTCGTCCGGGCAGTTGGCCGCCAGAATACAGCCTGGAAAATGTTCGACTACATCCCCACGGACTGGACCGATCCTTCCGGCGCGACCGGCCTTCCAACGCGTGAGGCATCACGCACGCTTGAGGTGAGAGATGCAGCTCCCTGAGGTCGGGAAACCGTTAAGGAGGGTCCCAGTACGCTTTAGGAGACTTCGCCGTCCGACAGGCTGGAATTGCACTCGGAAAGTCTTCTGACGACATCTACAAATACGGAAATAGGTCAATGGGCTTTGTGAATGTCTGGGACCCGAATGTAACGAGTGATGGGTTCACCGGCTTTTCACAAAGACGGTATGCGGTGAGCCATTGCAAATTACATTTGTCCATGAGTACAAATTTCTGACTGCCTGCAGAATGGAACGTTCGCGTTCAGTGACCCTGTCGATTGCTCCCCTCTCGATACTGTAGGTCACTCATGCGCTCGTGGAACCGATAACGACGTTGGATTTTATGAATGTAGGTTCTTCTCCTTTTTTGGTGCACTGTATGTACTGAGGACTATTATTAGCCTCGTCATGGGAATATAGTTTCTTTGCCCCTCATTCCATGTCAACGATGGTGGAGCTCATGGGAGGCGCGGAAACATTCGTCAATCGCACGTCAGTATTAGTGACTCTTTTCACTTCATTTGTGAGTTGCTCATAAATAAAATATGTAGATCACATTACTTCACAAAGGGATATTTCCTTGCTGGAAATGAGCCATCCTTCGCAATGCCTCTGGCGTTCCATTATGCAAACAGACCTGACCTGTCTGCTTTGCAAGTCAGGGACGTAGTGTACAAGGATTTCGGAACTGGGATCGGCGGTGTGAGCATATTTATGGCTTAGCGATGTCTCATAACCAACAAACTCACCGTTTGTAGATCCCTGGGAACGACGACAGCGGTGCGATGGCTGCCCTCCTCACGTTCCACATCTTAGGCCTCTACCCTGTCCCCTCGTCGAAGCAGCTCCTGCTCAACTCGCCCTTGCTCTCCGCATTCACCATACATAACGACTTCCTGGACACATCAACGAAGTTCACCGTTCGGGGCTTTGACTCGACCTCCCTTTCGGCAACGCCACCATCTAACAGTAGTTTGTACGTCACAAACGTAACTATCAACGGAAAAACACACGACTCTCTGTGCTGGATTTCTTTCGATGACGTCGTTGGTGGCGGAGAGATCGTGATCAGTGTTGATAATGATGCGGGGGCTGCGCAAACGAGGGGGTGTGGGTCCTCGAACCAAGCGCTACCTGACTCGCTCGCGACGGCCGGTTTTCCATTTTTGCGGAGGATCGTGGATGTGTGAAGCTAAAGGTAGTAATTATTACTTTAACGTTCGTCCTGTTTCCGTCTTAGGAATCCAGGGTGCGAATTCGGTGAGAGCAGAAATGAGAAATGGAGAAATGCTTTTTGGTGATCGTTTTAACTCGAGCGCGGACAGTCGGAGTGCCAATGAAGAAAAGCGGCCGGACATTTGGTATGCGAAGATGCTTAGACCCTCACGGACGTTATATTGTGCTCGGATTTAACCTTACGATCCGTAACAAATTCGTGCCGAACTTGAACCATGCATCTTCTCAGATTCTGCTGCAAACGTCAAGGTGCTAATAACATAAAGTGTTCCCTAGATTCTGAGAATTACGACTACGAAGTACTGTTCTTTACATTCCAACGCACTGGTACTCCGCAGAGAAATACGGAAGGGGATGAGACAGACGAATGAGGCGCGTTGCACGCTCCCGGCTTCCTTTAGCTGTTAATCACGAGACTGTACTTCGAACTGTGTTCAGCCAATCAGGTAATATATCGTTTTCGTCAATATCAATTCCGCCATATTGTAGAAGATACAAGAAAAACGTACGTCGTTAGAGTACCCGTTCCGGACGTTGGCTCGGTGCCCGCCTGTGCGGTCGTCAGGTATTGTGACGTGCTTACGCCTTGCTCAGATGTAAGGTACTAGAGTGAACGAGTCGGTGCGCAAAGACATGAGGTTATATGATACCGGAATAAAGCTAGGAGAAGTGAGGCTCACGGTGAGGAAGTCATTAATGTCGCCGCTGAAGCTAGTAATGGAACTGCCCGAGCTCGGCAAAAAAGAGTATACGTTGTTTGTACCGTTTGAGCCAAAGTAGAGGTTCCTGTAATGTATAGACACGGAAACATCAGCTGGCGTTCGCCATTCGGCGGGCGGAGGTTGACACTTGCCACGAGTAGCCAGAAATGCTGAGGTCAGTCTCGATGGGGACGGCTTGGCCGGCAGAATTATACACAGCAGAAATTGGGCCGGCGTCATAGTTGGCGAGCCAAACCATAATCTCGTTGACGTTGGAGCCCGACGCGGAGTTTGCGGTGAAGAGGTCGTAGGCAACGTCCGCGACAGCAGAGCTCGACAGGCTGTACGACCAGTCCCACGTTGTCTAAACAAATGTATTCAGTTTCCGCTTGACGGTAATATGTCTGAAACTGTATACACACCGGCATGCTGGAAATTTTGCTGAGCTGGGTATTGATGCCTACGTTAAGCTGGATGTCGGTGAAAGTCTTAACTTGGTACTGGCTTCCGCCGGACCATGTCCAGTTCGTCTTCCACGCGACGTCGGTGCCGGACAAAGATGTGACCTGTCCGCATTGTGAACCGGTTGCGCCGCTGATGCCCCACTGGTCAAGGTTGAGCACGTAGTTGCCTGCTGTAGCACTGTCCCATTGTCCACAGTGCACACTTGTGTCGACAGTCGCCCGCGCAGAAAGCTCCGGTGTCGACGCAGCGAGAGAGGCAGGGATCAGAGCCAGGAGAGAGGCGAGGGCGGAGGTGGTCTTCATTGCAGAGGCAAGGTCACTGGGGCAGATCTACAATTTGGCACCCTCGCTACGACCGTCTTTATACGCGGAGAGCGATTTTTGTTGCATGCGTGTACTACTGTCATCGTGGAACATGCCAGCAGCAAGGTCGTCCATCAATGCTCGATATCGACTCCATGTTTCTCCGTAATTCATTGGAAGGCATGAGGATGTGACCCCAGAACGGAAAAAAGCACAGAGCACAGGCTTCTCGGTTGCGTAGCGGCGGGCCGCCCAGTGCCAAGTATACAGACAAGCGACGACTCGGGTTATAACTGCCGCGTGCCTTGCGGGGGCAAAAAGTCATGAAAGAGCTCAGTCGCGTTTTGTTTTGGGGCCGCCGAATGCGTGTGTTGGAGCAGCCAAAAGAGGTAGTCTCGAACAATCTTCTTGTTTTCTTTCACAGTCAATTCGAGTCGTATAACCTCCATCGGGCTCACATGTCCGTTTTCCTGCGGTCCCGCAATTACGCCCGGAGATAAGTATTGACGCGAGCGGGAAGTGTGTTCCAGGAAAGCAATGTCACAAGCTCGGAGAGTGCACGATGAAGTTCCGAGTCGAGGGTACAGACTCCGAGGTTTCCTCTGACCATCATCCGAAAATTTCAGAGGGTGCCGTCACATGATACCGCTGCTTCTTCGGAATGTTGTACTGGACGGGACGGGCCGGCGGCACAACTAGTCGGCTGCTGTAACCCGGTGGTGCGACGAGACTCGAAGGCTTATTCCCTAGTGCGTACGTGTTTCTCTCAATCCGACAACTCAATAAGGACTCATCTTATGTTGGAGATTAGTGCGCACACGGTCGAGGCGGTTGGTACATGGCCTAGCTGGGAGCGAAATGCGCTCTTCATGTGAGGCCCGACAGCAGGACGATGTCTCCGCAAATGCACTTTATTGGGGACATGGCAGCCGCATGCGGCGCTCGTTGAACTTGGGACCTTAGAGACGTGTCAATTAATTGCTGGAGTAGAACGAAATCACTCTGGCAACAGTTGAACAGTTATCCTCTCTTCGGCTCACTAAGTGGGCGAGAAAATTTGTATCTTCCAATGGACCGGAATAAACGCCTTTCAAGGGGCTCGGAGGGGTGTCAGTGGTTGAACAGAACTGGCGAGCAAACTTGGGTTCCGATAACGTTTGCAAGCCAATCGAGTTGAAAGTGAGAGTGAGGGCAATTCAGGGCAACCAACGCCTGCCCAAAACGTGGGACAAATAAGCACGATTACTGTAAATGGAAACTATATTGCTCAAAAGTCCGAGATAATTCATTTACAAGTTTCTGAGCTCAGTTTTCTCTCGGATTGACATATTTAAAATTCATCCGGATTCCGGATGGTACTGTAAG
This sequence comes from Coniferiporia sulphurascens, assembly GCA_002794785.1. NCBI lineage: Eukaryota > Fungi > Basidiomycota > Agaricomycetes > Hymenochaetales > Hymenochaetaceae > Coniferiporia > Coniferiporia sulphurascens. Next base: position 674,320 of record NBBA01000007.1, on the reverse strand, counting down.
GTATGGGGCTCGGCGGTCTTGGTGTTTGAATTTTTTCAGCTTACTTTCGGAAGTGCTATAGTCAGTTATGTATATAGTGATAAGTATAATTGCTATCTAATATCGATTACAACGCATACACAAATAAACATGAACGCAAAAATAGGGAAGATAAAAGTGTAGAGGGTGCAGCCGATACAGTAGGCAGGATTCACTCAAAACTTATGCGCTACCACCAGGGCTGACAGGGAGTGATGTCGGCGCCGGCGCCAGAGATGCGGGAGGTTTGGGGCTTCTTCGCTGCGGCTTGCCCAATATAGGTCCCCGGGCGGCGGGCAGTCTGCGCTACGATACTGACAAAGTGGGAGATGGTCGTGGAATAAGAAGGAGCGGGCGCTCGAGCAGTGGTGGGCGGCTGTAGGAGCAGGCGATGAGTGGAAATGGAGTACAGAGAGTCAGGGGTATGGGCCCCCGCGCTGGACGCGGGTCCTGGTTTGCTGAGCGACTGACGGGCGGGCTGGATCAGATGGACTTGCCCGAGGAGATAAAAGTGTACGAAATGAGCGACGAGGGGTGCTGGAGTCTAAGAACGCCATTAATCGAGAGTATAATGAAAAGAAAGGAAAAGACTTATGAGGGTCATGGGCCCCCTGTGCTAGGCATCGGTCCTGAAAACAAATGACGGCGGGTGAGCGACCTGACAGGCGGCGACGGAGAATCTGGAAAATCGGCAAGGGCAAGGGTAATGGGAGTCGGAAAGTATTGAACATGAGGAGGTAGAATCAGTGGGAGAGGGTACGGAACGAATGTAATAGAAAAAGGGGAGAAGAAGAGTTTGAGGTGCTTCAATGTGCCTAGTCCCAGCCCCCCGCGCTATCGGGACGACAGGATAGCCGAGTGCCTTCGACTATCCCGCCGTCCACGGTATTTCGGATATGGCATAAGCTGGGAGCAAGTGCTCCGACGATGATGCAGCGATGCAGCGTACAGAGAAGCCGAGTGCCTTCGGCCCCCCTGGCGTGCGCACCCGCTGTCACCGATCGGAAGAAGCAACTCGAACTGAAAGAATGGGAAACGAGGGATCAAATGGAATGGGGAAAAGGGGACAGGGAAATTAGGAGAAACAAAAGACGGGAGACGGGGGACGAGAGAAGAGAGAAGAGGAATTTTTTATTCTTTTCTTTTTTTAAAATGTTTTTGGAGCCTCCCCAGTTCCGGTTCGCTTAAACGGCGAGCAGAGGAAGCGCGTGCCTTCGCCTCCTCCGCTCGTCGCTCAAGGATCGAATGGGGAGAACATGCGCTTTATGAAGATGGAGATAGGAAGGGGTCATGGGAACAAATGAGTAAAAGGAATGTTAAATCGTGAGGAATCATGAACCAAAAGAATATAAAAGAAAAAGAATCAATGAAACGGAACGGAAGCACGGAAGAAACGGAGCACGGCATCCACCGCTCCTCGTCCCACCACATCCATCGCACCACCATCGTCCCCGACGCCGCACGGTCTTCGTTCCTCGTCTTTCAAGTCTGTGGCGTCTGACATCCCCGACTGCCTCCGGATCGGTGTGACGGGTCCGGTAGTCGGTGAGAGCGTGCTTCCAGAAACATACAATCCAGGCAGGCCAGGCGTGTCGTTCTCTGCGTCGAACGCCGTCGACCCTAGACCAGACGAACTGTCATGGTTAGCAACGAACAAACCTCGAACCCCGCGGCAGCCCGACGTCCTAAGCAGTAACTCGTCGACGGCCGAAATCGAGTAATCGGAGGTTGAAAGAACCTGGTTGTCGAAGCCGCGCCCGCGATCCGGATTCCCTCGATTGATCGGAATGTCGATGGCGGCAGTTCGCTTCTCCACCGGAACTTGCACGATGCGTACGGGAGCGGTGGGCTGGACCTCAACGACCGACGGCTCGACGACTCGGGGCACGACATCGCGAACGACGCCGATCCCCAAGCGTCGTATGCACGCCCGGTCGATGCGATCCAGAGCCATCCGCCCGACGCCCGTCCTTTCTTGCTTCGGTTGCTGAGTGCCCGGTCGCCTAACGTTCGGCTTTCGCTGTCGCATTACGAACTTGTCGTCGCGAGGCGAATAAGCCTGTCCCCTGCGCAAAGCACATTTGTCAATAAGAACATCCTTCCCGATTACCTTGCTATCGTCAATAGCACCGATCGGAGGCGCCCACTCAGCAGGAACCATATAATCGCGCATCTCGATATGTGTTTAGTCGATAAGGGAAAAGTACGGCTGACACTTTGCACCCACAGCATTCAACCGTTCGCAAGGATTGACCAAGAGTAACTGAATCATCAGGCTGTAAGTATCCCAGTCGACCGAATACATTGGGATTTGAAGGTCGTAATTCCTTATCGCATCCATGAGCTGACTCGCGTCCCTCTGTGGAAAAGGAAGAAATCCGAACGTCATCTCATGCAGCATACATCCCAGCGAATACATATCGGCTTGGTAAGAGTAGTACTCGCCAAACACCACCTCCGGAGCCATGTATCCCAGCGTGCCGCAATTGCTGATCGAGAACCGAACGGGCTCAATATAGTACGCGCCGCCCTTGATCACGCTCACCGAGCAGAATCTGCGCGAAAGACCGAAATCAGTAAGCACAACATTCCCAACAGCATCAATCAGAATGTTCTCAGGCTTAATATCCCGGTGCATCACGCCATGTCGGTGCATATGCTCGATGATCACGATGCATTGAGCCATCACGAACTTTACACGTTCCGGAGAGAGCTTGCCACCGTTCCTATTCATCTCGTCTCTGAGCGTCCCGCCGGGGATGTATTCGGAGACCAGATAAAAATTGTGGGAGTCGGAGAATGACTCGATTAGGTGGGGGAAGAAACCGAATCTGTCATGCATAGTAAAGTAAGCCATATATTCCTGCTCATCATAGAGAAGATTGGTTGAGAAGGTTCTTTCCAGACCCAAACGCTTGACAACTTTGACGGCGACGAGGGTGCGTTCGCCTCCAAGGGAAGTCTCGGCGAGGTAGACTGTACCGAAACCTCCTTGACCAAGCTTCTTCTTGAAAGTATAGTCGCCGAGTCGACCGTTGAGAACGTGGCGGATGGGTGTCCCCGTTGACGTCTTCGGCTGACCGTGGCTGGTGAGGGCCGTAGCGAACGCGTTCGTGGCAGGAAGAAAATTATGATTAGGACGGAACATGGTTTTTAGCTCAGAGAATCAAGTTCAGCAGAGTGGGATCCAATACGCAGTGGTAGTAGATTGGGGGAAAAGAAGTTTAAGACCCCCGAGGTATCTTATATGCAGTACTTCGAGTGCACAGCAGAGACGCAGGTCTTTGGCCATTGAGGTTTGGAACGAGACCATGAGTGTTGCGGTGGGGGCTGACAGGATGCGGATTCCGAGTCTGACCTGAAGCCAGGTCTAGACTCTCTTGGTGACATTTCCCTGAGTAACGGCTGAGTGATGTCTTTGTCCATAGTCCATAAAACAATGTGAATGTTCGTTCTCGAGATTGGCCTCTGTGCGCGTCGCGCTAGTTGACCGTTGCTGGATAACAACTTGTCACTAAAAAAAAGGCGCGTCCGCTAAGCACGTGACGTTGCCACCCATATCCTATTGTGACACCTTTTGCAAACTTTTTTTTTGCTCCTGCGCTGCTCAAATTCATTTTTATCTCGATTTATCTAGTGTAAGATAAACGAATTTTAACGACGCATGTAAAAAATTCCGAATTTTCTTGTATTTACACAAACGTCTAGAATAGGGTGCCCCTTTTGCAAAGTTATCGTCACAAAAAGTCACGGTAGCATTTTAACTCCGATCGAAAGGGCTTCGGCACGGATTTGATGCAGCCCCGCCCGTAGATACCAGTCCAGACCGGAGTTTAATATGGACGCAGTTTGTTACTCTTTTGTCACATTCTGAAAAAAATTCTCCAAGTAATTCACGATAATTATTAACTTGAATGTGTGTATCCTCCCGGTTACGACATGTCACTGGCGATTCTAATTCCCCTTGTGAACAGTTTCCTTTTTTGTACACGAATGAAACCTGCTTTCCCTGTGCTTCGGGACTCTCCTTCCGACGTCTCGAAATACAGTTTGGTCACATTATTTACTTGAGTGTTTCCACCTCGCGGTGGCCCTCAATGTACAAGATCTAGTAATAATACTAATTCTGATACTATTCCCGTTGAATGACTCCTTAAAACGTTTTCTGTCGAGTTCCGTAACTAGTTTGAGAACTCCCGACTCATGCTAATGCGGAAATAATCATATTGGCTAGAATAGCTTTCGTGGCCAGTCAATAAACTGCAGTGCGTCACTACACACTTCGCAACTCAGAATCGGCCTCAGGCACACGTCCGTTTTTTTAACACCCCTTCTGTAGACTGAAGAGGTGCCAGAAGGTCGTACGCAAAAGCTTAGTCACTTGCATCCAGTAAAAACGGAATGTTGCATTCTGGTCTGATCTTTAACAAACAGCGAATCCGACGTCAGCCTCAAATATGCAAATACCACAAAACAGCATGTCAGTCCATTATCCAGACGGATATATAACACATTCCGAAGCTTTCCAGAGCTCAGAGACTTCTCTCCCTCCTTCCACCACCATCCTGCACTCTATCCTTTGCGATGACTCGACCGCGGCACCTCATCGGTGTGAGACTGCTTCGTGATCTGGTCGGCGTCTCTGCGGTCGAGTAGGTGCTGGTCTTGTGTGCTAGGCGAGGCCCACGGTATGTCCCATCTATCCATCCTCCTTTCATCGTCGTGCATGGCTGACACTCCGCCCCCAGACTCACTCCGTGAGCGGCCTCGACCCGCAACTGGTAAACCCTTCCGCCACCAACCCTAGTGCTAGCCCGACCGATATCCAGAAGGCTCCTCATGGTTCGGTGGCGGAGATCGTGCCGGCTCGAGGTTATGTGAGATTACCATATTGCCGTCTATTCGCAGTCGGCCAACGTTCACTCCCGTTCAGATCCTGGGCTCCCTCGACCCATGTTGTCTGGCACGATCCCAAACTTTATGCGGGCAGCGCAATGGTACGTCATTTACGAGATGCTGATGTTATACTCTGTTTCTTACCGCTTTGCATAGGTCATAGTCGCCGTATAGTAAATGACCGGGAGCCGGTAAAAGATAATTACTGCAGGTGCAATGCACCTGGACCGGTAGGGGGCGAGTGGGTGGGACGCCCCCTCTGCGTGCACGGGACTTTGTAAGAGTAAGCGGCTTGCTACTTAACGTGTTTCTGATGCTTATATCTTTAGCCATTGATAGTTCCATCTCAGGGGAGGGGGAGCCCCGTCCTCCTCCCCTACCGAGTCGGATTTCTTCACTCTTATCCCTCTTTTCTTTTTTTGTTAATTCCGATGTGACCGAACATTTTATTATTATATCTGTAGTAATGTCAAACATAGTAGCATATAATTATGAGCAGCTATAGTGTATGTGAAGTGACAAAACAAATGATGGTGCCCCACATGGTATTAGGTCTCCGCCTTAATCCTACAGGTCGCACATCTCGTCTTGTTCCCGTTGATTTGGGTCTAACGTCCATGATGCTATCCTAACACATTTCTGAATTGGATGCAACGCACAAATATAGAGGGGCGGGTGGGTGTCTGGGTATAGACAAACGACATTAGGAAAATGAGTGTCATATTACTGCTGTATTACTTGCTAGCTCTTTTGGAATATGTAGATTGCTTCCGGCGCTGCAACAAGTAGAGTGACTTACTCATACACAGAAACGAAGCACTGTGTTGATTGGTCACATAGTGCAACACTTCTATCTTCTCTGGCGCTACCAAGGCCAAAGCCACTTCAGAAGGCCACCCTAGGTGAGCTCGCGTACTTTATGGAGTTGACTCTCCGCTTGAAGCTTAACCACGCGACGCGTCGCGTCCCGGCGGCAAACCTTGACTTTAGAATTACTCTACGCACCGAAAAGTCAGATCACTAACTTCTCCCTCCACGTCCGTTCTCGTCTCTCAGAACATTTTAATCACTCGGGCGTATATGTGCTTCCCCTGAACTCCGACAAAATAGAGTCCAGCCTCACCCCGCCGCTACGCGAGGAGACTAACATATCTCCTATGCCCCGCAGACTCCAACGCAAGCCTCCCTGCTCCCATCTTTCCCCCTATATTGGGATTTGAATACACTGATATAAATATTAATTTTAGTTATTGGTTCTTATATGTACCCTGCCACTTTCATCATCACTCAAGAGACGTAGTCGAAAGCGTCATGATCGACGTTAGCCTCATAATGACTTACCAGCGGTACGTCAGCCCAGAAATCGTGTCAGCCCAGCATCCAGAGCTCTATATAATTCCGCCTGAATCCTCCACTGCCCTTCATCATCCCTCTCCCTTCTTCCACCATCACCCGCATCCACTTCGCACCCTACCCTCCGCGAGTACTCGACTATATGCAGCACCACATTGGTGTGAGGCCGTTTCATAAAAAGAATCATAGTACGGTCGACGCCTCCGCTTGTCGAGATGGGTGATGGTATTGCGAGCCAGTTCGTCGTCGTCGTAAGTCTCTTCTGTCTCGCTCTTCTCCCCGTCAGCGTGTGGCTGACGCCCAGTACAATCCAGACGCACGCCACTGCGACTTCGATCCCGCGCCTGGCAACCCTTCCGCCACCTCCACGCACGTAGATAGCCCGACCGAAACATCCAAGAAGGCTCCTTGCGACCCGGTGGCGGAGACGTGCTGGACAGAGGCTATAGTAAACCGTCGATTTTGTTGATTTTTCTGATTAGGCTGACATCAGTCATTCTCAGTTCTTGACGGGCAACCTCGTCCGTCCATATTCCAAGTCCAGCACGATAGATTAAAGCAAATGCGGGCAGCACATTGGTACGCATCTGTTGTTATGCCGTCATATTCATTATGGACACTTACTTAATTCTCTGCACTCAAGTCATTATTGCTGTAAAATGGTGACAGGGTGTTGGCTACATATGCACGATGTGCACTTGTACCGGCAAGGGGGGTGAGTGGACGGGACGCCCCAGGTATGGTGTGGGAGCGAAATTGAGACTTGTAAGTTGCTGCGTTGGTCTTTCTCTGTCCGGTGACTTAGTCTTTTTAGGTGTCAGCAGTCCCGATTTGGGGGAGGGAGGTGCTCTGTCCGCCCTCCCCACCACACCCCTTCTCCTCTTTCTCCTACCCTCTTCCCCCCCTCCCTCTTCCTTTCCCTTTCTCTCTTTACTTTTTCTCTTTTCCTTCCTCTCTTTTCCTTCTTTTTTCCCCCTCCTCTCACTCCTTCTGAATCGTCGCACGCGGCGCATTTCATATCCCTTTTCCATTTCTCTCATTTCTCCTTCCGGTGTTCAAAATCCATTAAGCTATTATAAAAAAAGCCAAGAGCCCAGAAGCCCAAATTACCCTTTTACTTTATTTGTGTATTTCAATTCCTTTCTGTGTTCCCATTATCGCAATTATATACCGATGTATAACGCCCCATCTACAATTGACACCACTGCAAAAGCTTGCTTGCTGTATCGTCTCGAATTTCAAGGGCTTTTCATTCGGCTTCTTGCGGCTAACCGAAGCCTAATCGGATCGCAAGTGCAGCTCATCCCGTGTTTGCTACCACCAACCAACCTTGCTTTCATTCTGCACGCCTAGATGACTTTAAGCAAAGACCATGCCACCTCCATTATAATCGCGCACGACAGCACTTATAGTCGCTTGCTCACCTTGCAGCGCTGGCCGTCATCGTAAGCCGTCGCGCTCAGCTGTCCTGCCGCATCTCGCCGATCACCTGCGTCCAACAAAAGGTATCCGCAGACGACGAAAGTATACACGGCGACGTACAGTACTACGGAGGAGTCTGCATCGCCGCGCACGCTCGTCATCGAGACCGGCCCGCGAGCGGCACTTGAGGCAGGGACGGCACTTATCGCGCTCGTCGCCACGCACACGCCGCCCAGCACTTGCCCACGCGTCCTTAAAGTTGACCACAGTGCGACGGTGATACCTTGTTCATATGCTCTTCTCTCTCTCTCCGTGCACCCGCAAGGCTCTCCTACTGAAACTTCTGGAGAGCCCGAGCCTCTGGAGCGCGCCCTCCCCGCCATGTCCGAGCGAATGCGTGCCCTTACAGAACTCCGCCTCGGTGCGCACCTGCGCGCATTGCACGCACTCGAGAACGACTGGTTTGGTGTGCCTGGAGCGCAGGATGAGTGGGGAGAGTGCTATTCGTGGCAGGAGGCGTTTTCGCTGCTCGTGGAGACTGCGCTCGAGGAGCTGGAGAAGTTGGACCTCGACGTGTTGAGTACTAGAGAGGTGCAGGAGGAGGCAGGAGTGGACGTGAAAGAAGATATTCCAATGGAAGACCTCCGTCGTGCACTTGGTCGGGCGATCGGATTCTACCTGTTTGACGATGTCGAAGTGCCTAGCCTCGTGTGGTGCGGCGCGCTCGAGTGGTCGTCCTTCGCATACGTACATCTCAAAAGTGGACCGGACAGCGCAGAGGGAAATATCCCAATCCATCCGGAGCTGCCGATGCTGGCGCACTGGGGCGGTCCGCTGTGCCTATGGGGTGATCCGCTGATGGAGGGTGCACTACGTGCGCCGAGTGCTGCGCTGTGCGAGGGATATCGTGGTAGCGACGGGGCAGGTGGATCCGGCGAGGTGGAAGGGAGCGGGCTGCTCGTGTTTGCACGACAGCGCACGAAGCGCCTGTGGTATACGGCGTACGCGGCACTGTGCGCACTGCTTGGAGCGTCTGAAGATGCGAAGGACGCAGTTGAGACAGGCGATACAGACGATTTGGAAGAGGCGAGGGAGCGATACGGCGCTGCGCGGAGGCTACTTGTCGAGACTGCCAGAGAGCTAAGGGATGCGCCGTGTTACTGATTGCACATCTCTGTTTAGATATCTGGATGCACAACGGATATTGACTACGAACATCTGATATCGCGTGTCCCTTCTAGCTCCACAGCTACAAGACGACAACAACTCGGCTCCGAATGTAGCACCTTGCTCCTGCTATACTCTTATTCTGTTTGGGCTCTCAGGCGTGATTCTTCCGATTGCTTTCAAATGGAACGAGAAATTTGCTGGATAACCCCACGTCGAGCAGTCTCCACTGGGTTATAGGGCACAGGTAGACTTCTGGGCGGTGTCCCTCGTCAACAAGAGCTCCTTGCACGATCTTTAGTGTGATTCCCACCACTGACCACACTCGGGGCTAATACTCTAAGTCGTACTACCCTGCCAGGCTACCAGCTCGTTTATTGTTCAGAAATCGCCGTTGAGACACACCTCCCGTACGATACTCATAAGTGAGACTTATCGATATTTGGGACTGAGTGGTCGTCAATTGGTAGCGGAGGAAGTTCAAGACTTTAGCGGATCCCAGAACACCCTCAACTTGGTCGATTTACACTAGCCTCGGTCTGGGAACTCATCAAGATATAGCCGTCTGGTTTGGGCAATTGGATCGCCTTTGCGTGTGGCTGACGTATTCCTTCCCATAACGGGAGTGAGAGTCCCTCTTGTGGCTTGTCACATCCACTCTTCTCATAACTGGGCATCCTTGCACTGGTGCAATGATCCTTCATCGTCTTCCCCTCTGAAAGGAATACTACAGGAATGCATATTTTAATGCTGATTTACATCGCTCGAATGCGCGCGTCGCGTAGACAAGCCTCTTTAGACGGAGAACTACATTTTTCAGGATCTGCGCGGTGGCAGAACCTGAAGCGTCAGCCGCGGAAGCTATTCCTGCAGCCAGAAATAACTAATATGTTTTATTAAAGATTGATACTTCCGTCAAGGGGCTCAACATTCAAGAACATTATTTACGAGAACAACACGCTTTGATACCTTAATCTGATATCGGCATATCAAACGAGATTCTACACGAGCAAAGATTATGAAATGTTCATCTCAAACTATTAAATTGCGCAAAATAACTACATTCAGAAGGTTACACTCCAGGCAGGCAGAAGAAACAGAGGGAAATATAGGGGAGGGAGGACGAGGCGCCCCCCTCCCCCTAAACAAGACTGCTAAGGACTAAATATAAGTCTCAGGAGGGAAGACAAACAGTGGAGGACTGACCAGCTCCAAATACCACGTCTCATAGGGGGCGTCCCACCCACTCGCCCCCTGCCGGTCCAGGTGCAATGCACCTGCAGTAATTATCTTTTACCGGCTCCCGGTCATTATTTATACAGCGACTATGACCTATGAAAGAGGGTGAGAAACAGGGCACAACAACGGCAGCTCGTAAATGACGTACCATTGCGCTGCCCGCATATAGTTAGGAATCGTGCCGGACAATATGGGTCGAGGGAGCCCAGGATCTGAGTGGGAGTAGCTGTTAGCCGACTGAGAATAGACAGCAATAAGGTAATCTCACATAACCTCGAGCCGGCACGATCTCCGCCACCGAGCCATGAGGAGCCTTCTGGATATTGGTCGGGCTGGCATTCGGGTTGGTGGCGGAAGGGTCTGCCAGTTGCGGATCGAGGCCGCTCACGAAGTGAGTCTGGGGGCGGAGTGTCAGCCACGCAAGACGATGAAAGGAGGATGGGTAGATGGGACATACCGTGACCTCGCCTGGCACATAGGACCAGCACCTATTCGACCGCAGAGACGCCGAACAGGTTACGAAGCAGTCTCACACCGATGAGGTGTTGCGGTCGAGTCCTCGCAAAGGGTGGAGTGCGGGATGATGGTGGAAGGAGGGAGAGAAACCTCTGGACTCTGGAAACCTCTGGAGAGGATTATGTAGCCATTTGGAAACTAGTACTGGGCTGACGCGTTGTTTCGTGTTTGTTTATTTGAGGCTGACGTCTATGACGCTATCCATTGAGGTCCTAGCTAGGATAAGTCTAAATTGGGCGTACACTGGCTAGAACCTGAAAAATGGAAATACAGTCGGCGAGCCTAAGAGTATAACCTCTCAAGCTGTTCATTAATGGCTTCTAGACATATGCGGTTCATGGAGAGGGCTTTTTATATAATTCGGGTGTAGGGCTGATGGTTAAGTCTCGTGAGGGAGATTGGCACAATAGCGAATGCTAAAACATTTCGCAGAGTCTAGACCAATCAGTGCATATAGTAGTAGCGAAGATATGGTTTGAAAGTTATCCCACAAAGACTAGCGCTACATGTATATGTGTGGCCTGACTCAGAAGACAAGTGATGTCACGGATTGTACTGTTCCTAATCTCCAGGTAACCAGCGAGAGCTTTCCTAAAGTACAGCTTCGGTTCACAGCCGCATTACACGTCTCTGAACACGGCTTCATCGGTGTCAGCCTCAAATAAACAAACACGAAACAACTGTCAGCCCAGTGTCTAGACGGCTACATAATCCTCTCCAGAGGTTCCCAGAGTCCAGAGACTTCTCTCCCTCCTTCCACCACCATACCGCACTTTATCCTTTGCGATGACTCGACCGCAACACCACTTCGGTGTGAGACTGCTTCGTAACCTGGTCGGCGTCTCAGCTGTCGAGTAAGTGCTGGTCCTGTGTGCCAGGCGAGGCCACGGTATGTCCCATCCTCCGTCCCTCACCGTTCGTGGCTGACATTCAGTTTCCAGACTCACTCCGTGAGCGACCTCGACCCGCAATTGGCCCACCCTCCGCCACCACCCGAGTGCTAGCCCGACCAATATCCAGAAGGCTCCTCATGGCTCGGTGGCGGTGATCGTGCCGGCTCGAGGTTATGTGAGTTCGTATTGTTGACGCCTCTCTGAAAACGACTGACAGACATCCTTGCTTAGATCCTGGGCTCCCTCGACCCATATTTTCCGGCACGATTCCTAACTATATGCGGGCAGCGCAATGGTACGTCATTTACGAGCTGCCGTTGTTGTGCCCTGTTTCTCACCCTCTTTCATAGGTCATAGTCGCTGTATAAATAATGACCGGGAGCCGGTAAAAGATAATTACTGCAGGTGCATTGCACCTGGACCGGCAGGGGGCGAGTGGGTGGGACGCCCCCTATGCGCAGTGGTAATTGGTGTCGGTCAGTCATTTGTCACCTGTTCTCCGTTTGGGACTCATTTCTATAGCCTTTGGTGACATTATTTGGGGGGAGGGTAGCTCCTGTCCACCCTCCCCCCCTGGGGTAAATTTCTTCCCCCTTAACTGTGTGTCGCCTTAACTCTTTCTTTGTCCAATGTTTACCCTAAGATATTCTTGAAACCTTACGTTCCAATATGGTAGTAGTTAAGCACGTATTCTGGCTATACAAAATATGTGAGAAATCGCAATGATAACTGTCAAGTCTTGTATAACCGGCTTACACAGCTGGTATTCACATTTTCAAGTTCGCATGACCACGCATTAGCCAATTGCGCGGGTCCTACGGATGGAAACCTTCTCTCATATACATGTAGTAAGGGGGTATTCCAGTTAAGGTCTTTGCGGACGGGAAGCCGTACGGTACCAGATTTAAAGGAGCCATTAATATATTGCTGAAAATCCAGGGTTTCCCTGTATTTGAAGGGGATATCCAATGGAGTGTCACCATTCCGCTAGCCCCCTAGTGACGTGTCGCAGTGGTCTGCAGGAGATATACCGATGCACAGGACACAGCCCATGTATGCCGCAATTTCCTGCACAGCCTGAAGGACGATTGGTAGCACCCGGTACATTCGGCGTGCAATAATTGCGACACATTGTGTGAAGAAGCACTTACCAAGCCCGAAGCCGGCGTCCAGAGATACTCAAGATCCGGGGGATACACAATAACAAAGCTTTAGTATCTAGATGGTTAAGCAAAGCCGAATAGAGCGTTAGCAGGGGGCCTGAGTATTTCGTGGAATCAAAATGGCAGGGCGGGGAGTTCCGCCGATTAATCAGCAATATGACGTGTAAGCAGAAAAGCGCGACGCGATAAGCGATCACACTAATGGCACGATGGTTTGCGAGACACCGAGTCGGAGCTCGTCGTGGCTTTGTAACTCTCCTCTCATTCTGCGCATCGCGAACTCGGCAGCGGGCTCTCGTCTACATATTTTCCCACTCGGGCGGCGTACACCATACTGGATCCAGCAAGCATTAGCGACATTCGACGAGGGAAGTTGAGGCAGACATCGAAGTCTACTGTTGTACTTGCGAGTTGCGACTCCCATTGGAACGTTCGAGAACGCAAAAAAAAAAAAAAACTGCTCAGCTCGTCGCGACGATCCGAGTCGTCTTCCAGGTGGTCGCCCGAACTTTGAAGCCTCCGATGGCCGCGCGTGTACACAGACTTTGTCAGTGCCGATGCGAGGGCAGCGAGCACGCCATCAGGCACGCATCGGACGCAGGAACACGTATGCAGCAACTTCTGTTTCCGTAGCTCACATGCAGGTCCGGGATGCTATAAAAGCTCGTGACTTGAAGGGAATACTTGTTATCACCCAGCAGAATCATCTCCCTCACGACTGGACCACATAGTTTACCCATCCACAACGATGGCACAGGTTTCCGCCTCATCCCCCACCGCGTCAGACCTGCTCTTCACGCCCCTCAAGGTCGGCGAGATCACTATCCAGCACCGCGTTGTGATGGCGCCGCTCACACGTTACCGCGCGGACGATGCGCATGTACCCACGGACATGCTAACTGAGTACTACTCCCAGCGTGCTAGCGTCCCGGGCACGCTCCTCGTCACCGAGGGAACGTTTATTGCACAGAGGGCAGGCGGATTTGAAAATGTACCCGGTATTTGGAGCGAGGCACAGATAGCTGGGTGGAAGAAGGTGCGTATATGCGCTCTGATTGCGTTCGTAGTTCGTACACGTTTAAGCTAACGGATCGCACGTCTATGTCTAGGTGACAGATGCAGTCCACGCTCGCGGATCATTCATCTTCCTTCAGCTTTGGGCGCTCGGGAGGTCCGCGAAGCCCGCCGTACTTGCCAAGGAGGCCGAAGATGCTGGCCTCCCGGTCGATGCGATTCCGTACGTGTCCGCATCCGCCGTCGCACCTGACAAGTACCACGGCCACAGTATCTTCCCGCGCCCACTCTCCTTGGATGAAATCGACGAGTACGTAGGTCTGTATGCTCAGGCGGCGAAGAACGCGGTGCATGGCGCCGGGTTCGACGGCGTCGAGATCCACGGCGCGAACGGCTACATCATCGACCAGTTTTTGCAAGACGTGTACGTTTCCCGAGTTCTTCAGCTTTTTTCGCTCCCGTGTCTAACCAAGACCAACTCTTTAAAAAAAATTACAATCCTATCAGGACAAACCAACGCACGGACGCATATGGCGGCTCGATCGAGGCGCGCGCACACTTCCCCTTGCGCGTCGTCGATGCAGTTGCGAGTGCAGTCGGACCGGGGCGCACAGGCCTGCGCATCTCGCCATGGAGCATCTTCCAGGGAATGCGCATGATCGACCCCATTTCGAACTTCTCGCATTTCATCCGCGAGGTGCGGAAGCGCCACCCGCGCCTCGCGTACCTCCACGTGGTCGAAGGTGTGGACCCGGGCGACTCGAACGATTTTGCGCGCGCGATCTGGCGGGAGGGTGCCGATGAGACTTCGGCGTTCCTCAGCGCGAGCGGTTACGAGCGTGCGAGCGCGTTGAAAGGCGCGCAAGAAAGGGGTGATGTCATCGTATTTGGTAGATGGTTCATATCAAACGTACGTCTTCTCGTCCGTTTACATGCGACGTTAGACGTTTATTGAATGCCCCCTTTTTTCCTTTTTTTATCTGTTCTCCAAAAATTTGGAACACGTTAGCCTGACCTCCCTCGCCGTCTCAAAGAGGACATCCCGCTGACGCCGTTCGACTACTCTACGTTCTACACTAAGAAGAGTCCGAAGGGGTACACTGACTATCCATTTGCCGTGGAGACGGCCGAGGCATTGAAGGTCGTGGCGTAGACGAAGTTCATTTGTATCTGATCCCAGTACCTTTCTCACCAGTACCGTGGATATTTATTATTAGAGCATATGTATTCGGTCTAGTGTCTTCACATCTTTGTTAGTTCGTGATTAAACAGTTTAATAAGGAATAAGCATCCACAAATGTATCTTTTATATATGTTATTGTCCTGATCAAGTAAACTACCAAAGCCCCATTATATACGGGCAAGAACCACAGCCTTCTATGAGCCCTCTGGGCGTCGTCGTGTATGATGAAACTCGTTATTTACGGAATGTGTCAATGAGTGATTGGAGGTCTATGAAAGAGAGTACGCATTCTGCAGGGCGAGAATATGTGCGTATGATGCAGAAGTGCGTGTGATGTGCTGCGTTCTGAAGTCCGGATGATTGTATGGACAGACATGAAAATGAGAGGAACGGGGATGAAAACTGCGCGGTGAGGGTGTGCAGAACGTGTAATTAATACGAGGCCTTAAAAAAGTGGCAATAAAAAGTAGGAACAAGATACAGAAATTACCTCGAGACGGGAGGGGCATTCACCCCATAGCGGCCCAAACCGCACCGCATCACAGCCAACTCGAGTTCTAAGACTCGACCAACAGGTAATAGAGGACTCGGATGAGCGACGAGGAATAAATAGGCGATCAGTACCGAGCGAGCACGTCCTTCATAGCGTCCGGGCCGCGGTCAACCCACTCCTCAGGAGTTACAGTTAACGCCTGTTCACTTGCTTGGCCCGCGCCGTAACTGTTCCCGGAGAACAGGTGGTCGTTACGCGGGGAGAACGCCCACTGCTCGGGGTCTGGAGGAGGGAAGGCCGTGAGCGCACGCAGCTCGTTACGGATGATGTCGTGAGTAAAGTGGTCCATGTTCTGTGGAGAGCAGGAAGGCGCAGTGTGAGGAAAAGAGGGCTAAAGGGAAGAGAAGCGTAGCTTACCAGGTCGTTTTTGTCGTAGCCGAATGGATCTAGTTAGGGTGAAGAGACGGATACGTTAGAGAACGAAATCCCAAGCGAGAAAGTTAGCACCCACTCTCAATCTCCTCGCCCGCCACCAAAAAGCCAAAGAAAATAAAGCTCATGATCGCGGTGGCGGGAATGGTGATCCAACGCAGCGTGGCATAGATTTGGAAAGGCTGAAAAGAGTGAAGTTCGTCAGATTATGCATTATGAAAGCGATACAGTCGATGTACACGCAGACTTACAAGAGCCAGCACATAGATGATAGTTACGAGCCACAGATGGATTGAATAACTAGACAGATTACACAAGGAGAACTCAGTCAAGTCCCTGGGAAATCTTTAAATGAAAATACACACGAAAAGGGAATGGGCGTAGTTAGGATCCGTTCCAGACCGGTGAGAGCATCTGTCAGTTGGTTCACCGTGGCAATCAACAGATCTAAGATTCAGTGTTATTAGCCTCGTCCGGGTAACACCTCGATTTCCATTGAAGCACGTACTGGTCGTCGGAACATCGATCGACTTGCGTGCTGACAACGTCGCGACGTACGAAGTCTGCATCAAAGCAAGTAAATTACAAGCGCCTGTGCGTGCAGAATATGGTGTGGCGTACCAGGTACATCGAGATTTCCAGCGGGACATTGTGCGTGACGACGACATTCTTCGCCCGGTAACGCGCAGCCTTTTTCCCATCGACCTCGTGGCCCTTGTGCGCGAGCAGCTTGATGAGGAGCGAAAATGGGAAGAAGTCGAATAGGGTGTACTTTGGCGGGAGCGACGCGGGGAGGAGCTCGACGCCGTCGTCGTCTGCACGTGCGAACGACGTCTTCCGGGTAGTGCCTACCGGTGCGCGAAGGGTCGAGCGCGAGTTCGAGACGGTGCGCGCGGAGGCAGAGGTGTTTTTGGCGGTGACGGGCAAGGGAAGGTCAAGCGTGACGTTCCGGCGTGTATTAGGGTCGCGTGCGGTTGTAGCTCCATCCAAGGGTACAGCGGTAAGATAGCCTCCACCGCCACTTGAGGGCGACGTGGGTGACGCGAGCTCAATGCTGACGGACGGACATTCATCTTTCTCTTGGTCGGGATCAGGACGAGAAGCCCTATCTGTAGAGCGGTATGACTGCGTGCGTCGCAGATTACTCTCAGCATCGAGCTCGCTGGTCATCAACCCTGCGGGAAACGCATAGGAGGGCAAGAACTTGACAAGATGATAGAGGTCGACATAGTTTATGCCTTCCTCGCCACGCAGGTAGTGCTTCACCGCGACCCTGTAATCGGTGTCAGGATGCAGTATTCTTATGTGCACACGGAGAGGTGCAAACGCACGAGAAAGCCTCGGTAAGGTTTATGACTGTCTTTTTCTCTACGAGAGTACGCGCTTTTCTCTCTTCATTGGTTCGGCCCTCCTTCTCATCCGATGCTGTGGCGGGAGGGAGTTCTGCGCCCTAATAGGTTAGCTTCGACGCGCATTTATAGTCGAGGAATCCAGCCCACCAGGCACATGAAACCATACAGTCCTCGCTAGTGTGCGTGACGCCAGAATGATCTGCGACCAGTACCTTCGCCCCTCGTTATAGCGCTCGAAGCTTGATGTCGTTCTATATGAGATGACGAAACCCAGAACCGTACCAATGCTAGTGAATGAAGGCGTCAATTCTTCCATTCATTCTACAAAAATAGACAGACTTGCACTGTCAATAGAGTTGATTGCATAGTCAAATTGGTGACCTTCTCGTTGATAAGCGTGATCGCGGTCGCCCAGCCAATGAAGAAAAGGAGAATGTGCCAGCATCGAAAAAGAGCGGTGGCAAGAATCGCCTTGAAGAATGTTGGCAGCAGACGAGAAGACGTTGCCGAGCCATCTATGCTGCCTCCAAAATGGTTGGAATGCTGGTGCCCGTACATGAGGATGGAGTAGCTCCTGCGTACACCTCGTCCGCTCGGACTAGACAACGTCAGAAATGGCCGCATTTACGGCAGAACGGACAGTGAGTATCGGAATACCCAAACGACCAGAGCAGAAATAGCTGGGACGAAGGGACGATGGATGCATAACTCACATTTACCGCCTGCTGAATGCACTCCTGCTCGTGTTCTGCACGATGTCCGTGAAATGACGACCCGTTTAGGTGCGCGGGCCTCGAGAAGCAGATGAACACGCTTTTTTCCCAGTGCACTGGCGAGCTTGTGGGGGGAAAGAGCGGGATGTTAAGAGCATAAAAAGGCGTAGCGGTCCCGTATGGCGATCGGGTCTGGAGCGATAGGTAGCCATCGGTTACGACCGCCGCTTGCCTACCATCACCAACAATATTCTCGAATTTGCCCCCGTAACTGGCCGTCGGGCTCATAAACGGCCCGCTGCGGAGTCACATTAATATTCTTTTCTATTATTTTTTTTCGCACACACCAACTACTGTTTAGACGAAAAACCTAGAATTGGGGGACACTACATATACAAGGTACTTATAGTCGTCAAGCTAAATACTAAACATCATAATTGATCGGTTCAAACAAGGGGCGCATGCCAACATGATGGATCAAGCGCCCAGGGCTAGCGTGCGCAAGTTTTGAGCGCTAGCGGTGGTTTGTACAGTCCGGAATGGCCTTTATACGCCGCGGTGCGACAAATCTCGCCGGTAGTACATCATGATGTGAATGGAAACGATGCATTATTCTAACCTCAGGAATCAGGGAAAAGTAGGCCAAAATGGATAATAAATGGATAAGTGTATATGCGATGGCCAAAACCGGGGAGCCCAGACCATATGCACCGTCCATACGAGGATGCTTTTGTCCCAGGACTATTTAGCCGACAGAAGAATAACAACTACACAAAATCGCAAAATCCCTGAAGCGCGCATTTCCCAGTTGCTTTTGTTTGCAGTGAAAATCAACCCAGAGGAATGCAGACCTCGCAGACTACGGTCAATGGACTCTTCAAAAACGCTATTACAGATGGGAGGTGCTAAACAGAAGCTGACAACTGCATTGCGTCCTGCACCGTAGAAGCGTTTAAAGTGTCCAATAGTGTCTGCCTCAAACTTCAAAGCGATCAAAGAAGCTCCACTTAAGACGAAGATCAAATGCAGGGCAACCAAGGCATTCCAAGTGCACAGTTGGATGAAGAATGAAATCGCATACGCATGTGGTTGTCATGTAACACCGGAAAAACACATACCAACCGACCCTTGCAGCCACTATTCGTGTGTGCATTCAAATATACTGCAAACAGAGGTGCGCAATCAGTAACATGCATATGACCGCCAGTGGTAGTCTCCGCACCGCTTCCTCGCCTCCTCCAAGTCTTCTCCACCGGCCATCTCGACTGCATCATTCAAGTTCGCACCTCTACTGTAGACACTCCGAGTAGAACGCATTACTGCACGGTATGCAGTGTGACACAGGCGCTTGATAAGCAGCACGATTGGCCCAAGCACCCCCAGACCTCGAGTTCCTTCCGTCTCGACAAAGCGTCTGCGCCGCCGCTACCGTGATATCCCTCACCCCATCACACAAGGAAGCAGCACCTGGCAATATAAGCACGGTAATTGCCCCAGTGTGCCAGTATCGACAGCTCCGGAAGAACTAGAGTTCCACTGCGTTCAGACAGCACATAGTAAGTCATAGCGGGACACTAGACTACCTGCTCGAGGGAGGAAAGATGGTCAAAACACGCCCAAAACTTGCCTATCAGGCTATATACAGAGCGCTTTTTTCCGAGAACGAAGGGCTTTAGAAGGAGATGCTGCGCGTAAGCTAGATTCATGTCTGAAACCGCCTTGCATTGCAGCGACTATCGGGATCGGTCGCCTTCCATAGCCAAGACCCTCTTCGACAACCAAACGACACCGTAGCACCATGGCATCTGAGAAAGTAGCAAATAGAGACATATTCTCGATACCACTCTTCCAACCGCGTCCACGCTCGTGGAACTCACACTTCAATTTGTGTGCTTGCGCGAGCCGTGGCCATGCATAACCAGGGTCTCACGTGTGCGGTTCCGGTCGAAGAGAAGCATAAATGGGATAATTGTGCACGCGTACCAAAACATTCTAGCAAGAGAGCGAGTGGCTTGACTTGAGATACTTCAACCCAGTGTTGTGCATCCCTGCGGGATTTTCTAGCCAGTAGGGAAAAGAGATGCAGAGGGAGTCCGAATACGGGAAGGATGAGACTCCCGTTCCAAAAATAGTACTATCGTATGACTTCTATTACAAAACGTTTTCATTTTGCATCCACAGCACTCAAAACCTCAATAATAATTATTCGCATCTTGCATGAAAACGGCTACGTGTATTTTATATCCACTCGATATTTTGGCTACCAGTTTATAAGCTGGAACTCTTAGAATAAAAGTGTTCCTTCCGTGTAAAATGACTGTCACAAACTGTCATGGACATTTTGTTACTCCGACAGGTTGACGGTTGCATAAATGTAGTGTTAGCTACAAAGAGTTTATGATCTGAGATCGAAAAAAGGTGTGTTGCCGGATGCATTCTGTCACCGTTTGTCACTCTTCGAACATTATGCTCTCTCCCTGTACACCTCAACACTCTATTCCACCCGGAGTAGCGTAATAGTACACTCTAGCATGTAATATATATGTACCTGCAAAGAAATTACCGATAAAATTACTTGTTGTGCAAGCTGACAGCCTTCCAAAGGCTCTTCCCGATTGAGAAACGAATATTTTGACTGAAGCTTCACAACAACGCAATATTTTCCTGTGGTGCTACCATATCCATGTTTTGTACTTCACCTGGCACTCGTATAAAGGTTTCAGCAGTAACCTAGTTGTGTGGAAACTCGGGATAGCGATTTTGTGAGTAGGGCCATAAGATAGTGTGTACGTAAGCCGTGCGCAGAGATGACACAGCTTACTAAATAAGGATATCTTGACAAGCTAAGGTTTCGGAAATAATCCGCGTTTACCAGCCTCCAGGTGACATTGGCAACACTAGTCTCATGCGAGATCTTATAGTTCCAATTGATACAGTATATCAACGCGACGATTTGGAAATGTCTATTTTACTTAATTACTCGGACTACTGCCATATTTAAAACGTTTTATTAAAATATTTGTACATCTAGTAAACTACTCTAGGCTCTTCCGCACAACACCCAAACAGAAGGGGGGAGGAAAGGGAGAAGGGACAGGGCGCCCTCCTCCCCCAGTATAATACAGCTGAAGACTAAAGAAATGAGCCTCGGAAGAGAAGAAAAACCAGTGGAGGACTGACCAGCTCCAAATACCACGCCTCATAGGGGGCGTCCCACCCACTCGCCCCCTGCCGGTCCAGGTGCATTGCACCTGCAGAAATTTATCTTTTACCGGCTCCCGGTCATTATTTATACAGCGACTATGACCTATGAAGGAGGATGAGAAACAGGGCACAACAACGGCAGCTTGTAAATGACATACCATTGCGCTGTCCGCATATAGTTAGGAATCGTGCCGGACAATATGGGTCGAGGGAGCCCAGGATCTGAATGGGAGTAACTGTTAGCCGACTGAGAATAGACAACAATAAGGTAATCTCACATAACCTCGAGCCGGCACGATCTCCGCCACCGAGCCATGAGGAGCCTTCTGGATATTGGTCGGGCTAGCACTCGGGTTGGTGGCGGAAGGGTCTGCCAGTTGCGGGTCGAGGTCGCTCACAGAGTGAGTCTGGGGGCGAAGTGTCAGCCACGCAAGACGATGAAAGGAGGATGGATAGAAGGGACATACCGTGGCCTCGCCTGGCATACGGGACCATCACCTACTCGACCGCAGAGACGTCGACCAGATCACGAAGCAGTCTCACACCGATGAGGTGTTGCGGTCGAGTCATCGCAAAGGATGTAGTGCGGGATGGTGGTGGAAGGAGGGAGAGGAGTTTCTGGACTCTGGAAAGCTTCAGAGAGGATTATATAGCCGTCTGAGTACTGGGTTGACATGTTATTTTGTCGTGTTTGTTTTATTTGAGGCTGACATTAATTTGCTGAGGTTCCGGGCGCCTTATTTTGGTTGGATTCCGTTGACCAAACTTCGGTTCGCCACATCTTATTACTTGAAAGTCTTTTAACTCTGTAGTTGAAGGTGCTAATACTTTTAGAGGGCGTAGTTAAGAGCCTAACTTTCGGCGAGTGAGGTGGCACGGTATAATGTATTGAATTGATTGCCCACAAACGCTCTACTGACCAATATGTTCGTTCCTACAACAGCCGAGGCCGCATCGTGTGCAAGGCGTCCCTAAGCGCAACATATACATTTCCAAGGAATCGCTCAGCGAGGAGATCCCCTAGATCCCACGCATTATTATTTGCTCGGCGAGCAAGTCTCCTGCGTTTCAAGCGCAAAATACGTTACATTTTGGCGGACGTGCCGAAGCTGTTCTCACTGAATCCGCCCTTTGGCAGCCCTTCAAAGACGTGTCGTATTGTACTCTGTCTGACCGGCGTGACGCAGGCTTACGTTCTCAGCAAAGGGCGTCATAGATGTCAGCCTCAAATAATAATAAACACGAAACAATAACATGTCAGCCCAATACTCAGACGGCTATATAATTTCCTCCAAAGCTTTCCAGAATCCAGAGACTTCTCTCCCTCCTTCCACCACCATCCCGCACTACATCCTTTGCGATGACTCGACCGCAACACCTCATCGGTGTGAGACTGCTTCGTGATCTGGTCGACGTCTCTGCGGTCGAGTAGGTGCTGGTCTTGTATGCCAGGCGAGGCCACGGTGTGTCCCATCTATCCATCCTCCTTTCATTGTCTTGCGTGGCTGACACTCCGCCCCCAGACTCACTCTGTGAGCGACCTCGACCCGCAACTGGCAGACCCTTCCGCCACCAACCCGAGTGCTAGCCCGACCAATATCCAGAAGGCTCCTCATGGCTCGGTGGCGGAGATCGTGCCGGCTCGAGGTTATGTGAGATTACCTTATTGCTGTCTATTCTCAGTCGGCTAACAGCTACTCCCATTCAGATCCTGGGCTCCCTCGACCCATATTGTCCGGCACGATTCCTAAACTATATGCGGACAGCGCAATGGTATGTCATTTACAAGCTGCCGTTGTTGTGCCCCGTTTCTCATCCTCCTTCATAGGTCATAGTCGCTGTATAAATAATGACCGGGAGCCGGTAAAAGATAATTACTGCAGGTGCAATGCACCTGGACCGGCAGGGGGCGAGTGGGTGGGACGCCCCCTATGAGGCGTGGTGTTTAGAGCTGGTCAGTCCTCCACTGTTTGTCTTCCCTCCTGAGACTTATTATTTAGTCTTTAGCAGTCTTATTTAGGGGGAGGGGGGCGCCTCGTCCTCCCTCCCCTACATTTCCCTCTGTTTCTTCTGCCTGCCTGGAGTGTAACCTTCTGAATGTAGTTATTTTGCGCAATTTAATAGTTTGACTGTTTGAGATGAACATTTCATAATCTTTGCTCGTGAAGAATCTCGTTTGATATGCCGACATCAGACTAAGGTATCAAAGCGTGTTGTTCTCGTAATGAATGAAGATTGAGCCCTTTGACGAAGATATCAATCTTTAATAAAACATATTGATTATTTCCGGTCGCGGAATTGCTTCCGCGGCCGACGCTTCAAGTTCTGCCACCGCGCAGATCCTGATAAATGTAATTCTCCGCTTAAAAAGGCCTGTCTACGCGACGCGCGCATTTGAGCGACGTAAATCAGCATTAAAATGTGCATCCCTGTAGCATTCCTTTCGGAGAGGAAGACGATGAAGAATCATTGCACCATTGCAAGGATGCCCAGTTATGAGAAGAGTGGATGTGACAAGCCACAAGAAGATTTCTCACTCCCGTTAAGGAAAGGAATACGTCAGCCACACGCAAGGGCGATCCAATTGCCCAAACCAGACGGCTATATCTTGACGAGTTCCCAGACTCAGGCTAGTGTAAATTGACCAAGTTGAAGGTGTTCTGGGATCCGCTAAAGTCTTGAACTTCCTCCGCTACCGGTTGACGGCCACTCGGTCTCAAATATCGATAGGTCTCACTTATGACTATCGTACGGGAGGTGTGCCCCAACGGTGATTTCTGAACAACAAACGAGCTGGTTGCCCGGCAGGGTGGTACGATTTAGAGTATCAGCTCCGAGTATGGTCAGTGGTGGAATCACCCTGAAGATCGTGCGAGAAGCTCTTGCAGACGAGGGACACCACCCAGAAGTCTATCTGTGCCCTATAACCCAGTGGAGACTGCTCGACGTAGAGATATCCAGTAAATAGTTCGTTCTATTTGAAAGCAATCAGAAGAATCACGCCTGAGAGCCCCAAAAAGAATAAAGGTATAGCAGGAGCAAGGTGCTACATTTAGAGCCGAGTTGTCGTCGTCTTGTAGCTGTGAATCTAGAAAGGACGCACGATGTCAGACGTTCTTAGTCAATATCCGTTGTGCATCCAGATATCTAAACAGAGATGTGCAATCAGTAACACGGCGCATCCCTTAGCTCTCTGGCAGTCTCGATAAGTAGCCTCCGCGCAGCGCTGTATCGCTTCCTCGCCTCCTCCAAATCGTCTGTACCGCCTGTCTCAACTGCGTCCTTCGCATCTTCAGACGCTCCGAGCAGTGCGCACAGGGCCGCGTACGCCGTGTACCACAGACGCTTCGTACGCTGTCGTGCAAACACGATCAGCCCGCTCCCTTCCACCTCGCCGGATCCACCTGCCCCGTCGCTACCACGATATCCCTCGCACAGCGCAGCACTCGGCGCACGTAGTGCTCCCTCCATCAGCGGATCACCCCATAAGCACAATGGACCTCCCCAGTGCGCCAGCATCGGCGGCTCCGGGGGCACTGGGATATTCCCCTCTGCGCTGCTCAGTTCGCTTCCGCGGTGTACGTAAGCGAAGGACGACCATTCGAGCGCACCGCACCACACGAGGCTAGGCACCTCAACATCATCGAACAGGTAGAATCCGATCGCCCGGCCAAGTGCACGACGGAGGTCTTCCATTGGAATATCTTCTTTCACGTCCACTCCTGCCTCCTCCTGCACCTCCCTAGTGCTCAACGCGTCGAGGTCCAACTTCTCCAGCTCCTCGAGCGCAGTCTCCACGAGCAGCGAAAACGCCTCCTGCCACGAATAGCACTCTCCCCATTCGTCCTGCGCCCCAGGCACACCAAACCAGTCGTTCTCGAGTCCATGCAGTGCGCGCAGGTACGCACCTAGGCGGAGCTCCATTACGGCGCGCATTCGCTCGGACATGGCAAGAAGGGCGCGCTCCAGAGGCTCGGGCTCTCCAGAAGTTTCGGCAGGAGAGCCTTGCGAGTGCACGGAGAGAGAGAGAAGAGCATATGAACAAGGTATCACCGTCGCACCGTGGTCAACTTTAAGGACGCGTGGGCAGGTGCTGGGCGACGTGTGCGTGGCGACGAGCGCGATAAGTGCCGTCCCTGCCTCAAGTGCTGCACGCGAGCCGGTCTCGATGACGAGCGTGCGCGGCGATGCAGACTCCTCCGTAGTACTGTACGTCGCCGTGTATACTCTCGTCGTCTGCGGATACCTTTTGTTGGACGCAGGTGATCGGCGAGATGCGGCAGGACAGCTGAGCGCGACGGCTTACAATGACGGCCAGCGCTGCAAGGTGAGCAAGCCACTATAGGAGCTGTCGTGCGCGATTATAATGGAGGTGGCATGGTCTTTGCTCAAAGTCATTTAGGCGTGCAAAATGAAGGCAAGCTTAAGGCTGGTGGTAGTAAACAAGAGATGAGCTGCACTTGCGATCCGATTAGGCTTCGGTTAGCCGCAAGAAGCCGAATGAAAAGCTTTTGAAATTCGAGACGATACAGCAAGCAAGCTTTTGCAGCAGTGTCGTTTATAAACGGGGCGTTATACATTGGAATACAATTGCGACTATGGGAACACAGAAAGATATTGAAATACACAAATAAAATAAATGAGTAATTTAAACTTCTAGGCTCTTGGCTTTTTTAATAATAGCTTTAATGGATTTTGAACACCGGAAGGAGAAATGAGAGAAATGGAAAAGGGATATGGAATGCGCCGCGTGCGACGATTCAGAAGGAGTGAGAGGAGGGGGAAAAAGGAAGGAAAAGAGAGGAAGGAAAAGAGAAAAAGTAAAGAGAGAAAGGGAAAGGAAGAGGGAGGGGGGGAAGAGGGTAGGAGGGACAGGAGAAGGGGGTTGGGGGGGAGGGCGGACAGGGCACCTCCCTCCCCCAAATCGGGACTGCTGACACCTAAAAAGACTAAGTCACCAGACAGAGAAAGACCAGCGTAGCAACTTACAAGTCTCAATCCCGCTCGCCCACCATACCTAGGGCGTCCCGTCCACTCGCCCCCCTTGCCGGTACAAGTGCACATCGTGCATATGTAGCCGATACCCTGTCACCATTTTACAGCAATAATGACTTGAGCGCAGAGAATTAAGTAAGCGTCCACAACAACGACGACAATCTAACGGTAGACGCGTACCAATGTGCTGCCCGCATTTGCTTTAATCTATCGTGCTGGACTTGGAATATGGACGGTCGAGGTGGCCCGTCAAGAACTGAGAATGACCGACAATCAGCTTAGTCGGAAAAATCAACAAAATCAACGGTTTACTTTAGCCTCTGTCCAGCACGTCTCCGCCACCAGGTCGCAAGGAGCCTTCTTGGATGTTGCAGTCGGGCTATCTACGTGCGTGGAGGTGGCGGAAGGGTTGCCAGGCGCGGGATCGAAGTCGCAGTGGCGTGCGTCTGGATTGTACTGAGCGTCAGCCACTGCACACACTGACAGGGAGAGGAGTGAGACAGAAGAGACTTACGACGACGACGAACTGGCTCGCAATACCATCACCCATCTCGACAAGCGGAGGCGTCGACCGTACTATGATTCTTTTTATGAAACGGCCTCACACCAATGTGGTGCTGCATATAGTCGAGTACTCGCAGAGGGTAAGGGGCGAAGTGGATGCGGGTGATGGTGAAAGAAGAGAGAGGGATGATGAGTAGCAGTGGAGGATACTAGCGAGATTATATAGACCTCTGGATGCTGGGCTGACGCGATTTCTGGGCTGACGTACCGCTGGTAAGTCATTATGAGGCTAACGTCGATCATGACGCTTTCGACTACGTCTCTTGAGTGATGATGAAAATGGCAGGGTACATATAAGAACCAATTACTCGCATTGATGTCAGTATAATCAAAATATAGTGTAAAGGTGTAATGGGACGGGGAGGCTAGCGTTGGAGTCTTCGGGGCATAGGGGATGTGTTGGCCTCCTCGTGCAGCGGCGGGAAGAGGCTGGGCTCTATCCTTGCCAGAGTACAGAGGAAGCACTTACGTGCCTGGGTGACTATAATGGATGTGATACTTTCGCTGAGGGACGAAGACGGGTATGTGGTGAGAAGTCGATGATTTGATTTTTCGTTGTCCGTATTCTCAAACCAAGGTTTGCCGACGCGCGCGTCGCGGTGGTTGAGCTTCAAGCGGAGATGCAACTCTATTTGCTCCTGCTCGCTTAGAACGGTTGTCTAAAATAGTTTCCGTCATGATATGTCAAGGAAATAGACATGTTGCACTCTGTAGTTTAATCAAGATACAGTAGTGTGCCACTCTACTGGTTGTAGCCCCCAATCACGCACTGGAAGCACTCTGCAAATCCCCAAACAACTGGCAAGTGGCACATCGGAGAGCAGTTCATCTATGCCTGGACGCCCAACCGCCCTCATTAATAGAGCTCTATATCCTGATACGGAGAAATGTCAGGGTAGCTTCATCAACGTTAAACCCAAGTTAACGGAAACAAAACAAGATGTCCAACATGGATGATTAAAGCGGAGACCCAATACCATATGAGGCGCCACCATCTATTTTATCATTTCACGCACTCAACTATTCATAATTATATGTACAGTTATTTCAGACATCAATTTATGGTCGCGTTGACATTAACGAAATGCGGTGAGGAGGAAAAGTTGAATAGTAATCGGACTCGGTAGGGGAGAGGGACTGGGCTCCCCCTCCCCTGGAATGGAACTATCAATGGCTAGAGAAATAAGGATCGGAAAACGTCGAATGGCAAACCACTTACTCTTCTAAAATCCTATACACGCATAGGGGGCGTCCCACCCACTCGCCCCCTACCGGTCCAGGCGCGAAATCAATGCGCCTGCAGTAATTATCCATAACCGGCTCCCGGTCATTTTTATTCAGCGACTATGACCTATGCTAGGGGTAAGAAATAGGATATTACGATAGTAATACAAAAACGGCATACCATTGCGCTGCCCGCATATAGTTTGGAATCGTGCCGGACAATATGGGTCGAGGGAGCCCAGGATCTGAATGGGAGTGAATGTCAGCCGACTACGAATAGACGGCAATAAGGTAATCTCACATAACCTCGAGCCGGCACGATCACCGCCACCAAGCCATGAGGAGCCTTCTGGATATTGGTCGGGCTAGCACTCGGGTGGTGGCGGAGGGGTTCGCCAGTTGCGGGTCGAGGCCGCTCACGGAGTGTGCCTATAGACGGAGTGTCAGCCACACACGACGAGGGACGGAAGATAGGACATACCGTGGCCTCGCCTGGCATATGGGACCAGCACTTACTCGACCGCAGAGACGCCGACCAGATCACGAAGCAGTCTCACACCGATGAGATGTTTCGGTCGAGTCATCGCAAAGGATTAAGTGCGGGATGGTGGTGGAAAGAGGGAGAGAATCTCTGGTATCTGGAAAGCTTTGGAGAGGATTATGTACCCGTCTGGATATTGGGCTGACACGATATTGTTTCGTGTTTATTATTATTTGGGGCTGACGTCTATGACGCCGTTTTCTGAGAACGTTGACATGCATCAGGCTGATCTGAGAGCACACGATGCAAGTAGGTCTTTGGAGGGCTGCCAGAGGGATAATCAATGAGAACAACTCCAGCGCGTCTGCCAAAATATAAATTACTTTGCGCTTGAAACGTAGAACCTTGATAACTGGGTAAGCAATAATGTACATGATTCGTTGGTGCCCGTCGAGTGATTCCTTGAAATGCGCACTGGCATTTGCACAAAATTTGGCTAGCGCAGAAACGAAGATAATGGCTTGTAGAGCGTCTGTAGTCAGTCAATACACTGTAGTGTGTCATCCCACTCGTCGAGAGTAAGGCTTAAATTGTACCCATTGAGCGTATTAGCATCTCCCTCTCCAGACTGGAAGAACTTACATTTTATAGGATATGGCGGACCGAATAAAAAAATTTTAGTCATCGGCATCCAGCCAAAATAAGATAACCTAATCCAAAACCTCAGTAAACGTCAGCCTCAATATACAAATACGAAGCAAATAACATGTCAGCCCAGTATCCAGACGGCTATATAATCCCCTTTAAAACTTTCGAGAGCCCAGAGACTTCTCTCCCTCCTTCCATCACCATCCCACACTCCATCCTTTGCGATAACTCGACCGCAACACCTCATCGGTGTGAGACTGTTTCGCAACTTGGTCGGCGTCTCTGCGGTCGAGTGGGTGCTGGACCCGTATGCCAGGCAAGGCCACGGTATGTCCCATCTATCCACTCTCTGCCTCTTGTCATGTGTGGCTGACATCCTGTCTACAGACTCACTCCGTGAGCAGCCTCGACCCGCAACTGCCATCCCGTCCGCCACTACCCGAGTGCTAGTCCGACCAATATCCAGAAGGCTCCTCATGGCTCGGTGGCGGAGATCGTGTCGGCTCGAGGCTATGTGAGATTGGATTGTGGACGCCTCTCCGCAAACGACTGACAGACACCCTTGCTCAGACCCTGGGCTCCCTCGACCCATATTGTCCGGCACGATTCCAAACTCTACGCGGGCAGCGAAATGGTACGTCATTTACGAGCCGCCGCTGTTGTGTCCTGTTTCTTAATCTCTTGCATAGGTCATAGTCGCTGTATAAATAATGACCGGGAGCCGGTAAAAGATAATTACTGCAGGCGCATTGATTTGCGCCTGGACCGGCAGGGGGCGAGTGGGTGGGACGCCCCCTTTGTGGACATGGCACTTGACGTTGGTAAGTCACCTGTTATGTGGTTTTTGTTGTGATACTCACTTTGTTTAGCCCTTAATAGTCCCGTTTTGGGGGAGGGGGCGCCCAGTCCTCCTCCCCCACCCCTTTCCGTCTCCTTCGCCGTCATTCTCGTGGGTCCTAAGTCGGCCTTGAAGTACATATCATACATGTACATATAGTCATTTTGCAAGCCCTGCAGTAAAAGTCGGATAAACATATAATAAGTAACGTTCGGGGCTGAGTGGCTGCGCAGTGTTGTAGATCGCCATGATTGGCGCGTCGCGCCACATGTCTTCACGCATATTAATTACAGCTGCGTCGAGCACCAATTACCTCAGGAAATAGAATACAATATTTGATATAAATACAGGTACCAATGTAAAATCACATTTAGGTTGACAGTCCCAGCGAAGACTCGGAAGAAGAAGGATAGGGGTGAAGAAGCAAGACTCGGTAGGGGAGGGGGACAAGGTGCCCCCTCCCCCAAAACGAAGACTATTAAGGGCTAAAAAATGAGTATCACAACAAAAAACACATAACGGGTAGCTGACCGCTGTCAAATCCCATTTCCACATAGGGGGCGTCCCACCCACTCGCCCCCTGCCGGTCCAGACGCAAATCAATGCGCCTGCAGTAATAATCTTTTACCGGCTCCCGGTCAATATTTATTCAGCGACTATGACCTATGCAAGAGGGTAAGGAATAGGATATAACGATAGTAATACGAAAATGACGTACCATTGCGCTGTCCGCATATAGTTTGGAATCGTGCCGGACAATATGGGTCGAGGGAGCCCAGGATCTGGACGGGAGTGTCTGTCAGTCAACCGCAAATAGTAGGCGGTAATAAGGTAATCTCACATAACCTCGAGCCGGCACGATCATCGCCACCGAGCCATAAGGAGCCTTCTGGATATTGGTCGGGCTAGCACTCGGGTGGTGGCGGAGGGGTTCGCCAGTTGCGGGTCGAGGCTGCTCACAGAGTGAGTCTGTAGACGGGGTGTCAGCCACGCACGACGAGTGTCAGAGGGTGGATAGATGGGACATACCGTGGCCTCGCCTGGAATACGGGACCAGCACCCACTCGACCGCAGAGACGCCGACCAAGTTTTGAAGCAGTCTCACACCGAAGTGGTGTTGCGGTCGAGTTATCGCAAAGGATGGAGTGCGGGATGGTGATGGAAGGAGAGAAGTCTCTGAGCTCTGGAAAGCTTCGGAGAGGACTATATAGCTGTCTGGATACTGGGCTGACACGTTATTTGTTTCGTATTTGTATATTGAGGCTGACGTCTATGAAGCCGTTTGTCAGGGACCAGACCAGGAGCATTAATTATTTCATCCTGGCTAGATAATGGCAGTGACTAAGCATCTGTATGTACACTGTCTTTTAGCTCCTTCGGAGGGTGACAATTGATGCATTGACTAGTCCGAACGCTCTAAGGCTGGCTAATCTTGTGTTCGTCGAGTTTGCGCCGGCCGAAGCCCTATTCTGTCCGGACGCGTCCTCAAGCACGACACAAACATTCGCTCAATGAGCACTTTATGATATTGCACAGTATTGTTCGCGGTTCCCGGGCCAGCCACGTCTTACCATTACCGTTACCAGTTCCGTGCGATTGTGTACCCATCGACCTCAGGAATCTAATTTCCAGTAAACTCAAGATGAAGAACGTCTATTATTATAGGCGATAATAGTGCTAGTGCAAAACAAGGAGAAAAAAGTCTATGTTGGAATACAGCATAATTCACGAACGTACTACGTCTATAGGGGTTCTAGAAACACGTCCATCGCCAACCAGGAGTGTGGTCACAGCAGCATCCCAGTGTCGCAAGCTTTCCATGCACGACTAGTCCCGGCTCACGTCACTACGTCGGAGTTTAAATCGTTAGAATCACGGTATAATGGTAGCAGCGGATGGAGGAAATGGACGTACCGGCCGAACAGCCTGACTTTCGTCCAGTCGCTGGCGACCAGGACACGGTTGCGCAGCGAGAAGAGCGTGCTAAGATATACGCTTCTCCAGAAGAGGAACGTTGCCACGCCACCCGAAGCAATCTGTGAATTGAAAACAAATAAGTTAATAAGTAAAGAGCTAGAGCTGTTCAAGAAGGATACGCACGTTGCCGTTGAAGAATGACGTGTCAGCGATAGCCTTCTCTGAGCCAATGTACCTAAAGACAAACAAATTATGTCAGCGGAACGGACGCGCGACGGGATCAATATCGAACGACGTACGCTAATGAGCCCTGGTGACTGTAGTGGAACGGCCGAACCTTCGACGCCTTCTCGAGCTGCTTCTCGAGCTTCGGCACGTCCGCCTGAGTTTCCGATTCTACCCGTGCAGCAGCAAGTTGCGCATCGAGCGCATCGCGGCGCGCCATCTGCTTGAAGACGCGTGCGAGATACGCACCCTGCTGGCTCGCGACCTGTGCAGTAGGTGCGTACGGGCTTGCAGTGCAATCGCCGATTGCGAAAATCGAGCCGCCAGCACCCTTCATGACAAGATTGTCATCGACGGTGATGCCGCGGCGGTTCGACTGCGCCTCGGGGAACTTGGACATGAGGTCGAGCGAGACCTTGCGCGCCTTGTTGCCGCCCGCCCAGACAAGCATGCCGTACGGTACCTCTTGGATGCTCTTGTCAGGCATTTGCAATACGACAGTCTTCTCCTTGACGCCCTTGACCATCGTCTTCGTCAGGATGTCAATCTTGGCGTCCTTGAACGTCGACTCGGTGTACTCGATAAGTTGCTTGCTGAACATGGGCAACACGGACGGGAGCGCCTCGACAAGCGTGATACGGATGTTACCCGCAAGCTCCGGGTACCATGAGCGCAAGTCGTCTTCGAGGAAATCGTGTAGCTCGCCGCTGAGTTCGATGCCGGTCGGGCCGCCGCCAACTACAACGACGTGCAGAAGGCGGTTGATCTCCTCCTGGCTCTGACCAGGGAACGCCGCTGTCTCGACACAGTCCATGAACTGGCGCTGCGCTTTCTCGGCGTCATGGAGCTCCTTCATGAAGCATGCGTGCTCCTGAACGCCGGGGATACCGAACGTTTGCACCTCGGCACCAACGGCAAACACAAGGTAGTCGTAGGGGATCGTCCGCGTCGACACCTGGCCCTTGATCTCCGATGTATCCGAGACGGTGACCGTCTTGCCGACGGGGTCAACCTCCTGCGCATCGGCCTCAACGACAGAGACTACGCGCTTCTTGTGTCTCGTGACGTAGCGCGTCGCTGATAGGGTGATGACATAAATAGACAGGAAGTGCGTGTGCCTGTGGAGTGCTTACGCTGGATGATGGACCGAGGGCTCGTCGTTCCGGCGGCCACGGAGGGTAGCAGGGGCGTGAATAGGAAGTAGTTCTTCGGACTCACAACAATCTATGCCCGGAGGGAGAGGGGAGGACAGAGAAGAGACCGTTTGTGAAAAATTACAACACAGT
Organism: Coniferiporia sulphurascens; assembly: GCA_002794785.1. Taxonomy (NCBI): domain Eukaryota; kingdom Fungi; phylum Basidiomycota; class Agaricomycetes; order Hymenochaetales; family Hymenochaetaceae; genus Coniferiporia; species Coniferiporia sulphurascens. Next base: position 641,084 of record NBBA01000007.1, on the reverse strand, counting down.
GAAGAACATTGTTTACGCACGACATTGTAGTCTTCCGTGTCCAAAGACCTGAGGAAACTAGTCGCACCCCAACCGCTGCCCAGTACGACGAGTGTCTTCTTGCTCTCGTCAAATGGCAATTGTAGTCCCGGGTTCTTGTCTTTATGCGTGAAATAGAGGAAAGCACCCGTCGTTGTCACCACAGTCACAAGGGTGACCCGTCCGAGGCCCTGGAGAAACGAGCGCCATTTCCCATTCTTGCCGTTGGGCGTCGGCGGGGTGGATGGGGCGGGCTGTGAGGCAATGAGCACACGAATGGGCGCAATGTGGCGCGACGCACTGGAGGGACGGTGGAAGACTCGGCTAGCGTACGCGAGGTCACGCTGAAGCCTCTGGCGCTGAGAACAACCCTGTTTCTCGCCAACGACGAGGAAGGAGTTGCCCGACCGAGCGTACGTGCCGCGATGGCGAACGAGCGTGCTGGAGGGGGCAGGCGGGGTCAAGGCGCGCGCAGGGTGATGGTCAACGAGGGTGCAGACTCACTGCGAGCGAGATGCATTGCTCCTGGAGCGCCGGGTAGAGCGCTGGGGACGGTTAGTACTTACAGAACGATGAGGATGGATGAGTTCGGGTGAAGAACGCCTTTTGGTTTTTACATCAGGCGAAAAAAATTCGGGATAAATAATGGAAATGCGTACTCTTCTGGGATTGGGCCGAACCGGATGGTGATTATTGGTCCGAGGCCGAGCTTCCGCTTGTGGATGTCATCATTGGTGCGCGTTCCAGTCGGCCGATTCCGTGCTACCCGGCTGCGCCCCCCGGGCCTCCCTCGCCGGAAACGCGGTGTGCTCGAGAGGCCGCCTCCGCGATAGGCGGGAGAAAGGCGGATTTTATCGACAATTTTACCATCGATAACCCTCCCCGCGCCCAAATGCTTTGCCCCTGAATGTACATACCTGCGCGCCTCTCGACTTACTCCCACTCCATTGACACGCTTGGCCAATCGGAGCGCTGCTTCTTCACCCTCGTCCATGTTTCCAATCCGCCAGTCGTTATTCAACGTGTACACATGTTTCTTTCAAGCTCGAGCGGTACCGGATAACACGTTTAAATCTGCTTTACCCCCGCATGACTCTTTGCAATCTCACTTCCGTTATTTGCTTGCCAAACTTCCATACCTCCCGGTCCCAAACGATTGTGGCTCGTGTTTGAGGCGCGCAATAGCTAGTCGGATGCAGCCGGTAGTATAAACATTAATTGTTCCGGTAAGACAAGGAAGCTGTGAGATACTGTGAAACCTATAAATGCTTATGCACGAAGCCACATCACTGCCTCCGGTAACACCCGTCGTCTGTGAACTCAGTCATCCACTGTCATTGGTTGCTTATGCCACTTGGAACAACAGCATGCTTTTGAAATTTCCTTCGACCGAATCTCCCCGAATCCTCTCACGTTTATGCGCTTCCGACTTCTCTCCCCGCAATCAGTTCCATTTACTTTATGCGCTAGCGTTCCAAAACCCTTGCGTATGCCGGCACTACTATCGTATGACCCCTATTACAAAGTCACATTTTCAGACAAAACTTGTGTTTCCGGCCTCCACATCGTGCGTATAGGGTTGAAAAAGACTTTTTGAACTGTTGCAAGGTATATAAAATTTCTTGCCTCTTTTTATGGCGAAACTTAGAGATCCCTCCCATTCGAGACTGATTTATTGTTTTGGAAGTGACTTTGTAAAAGGGGTCATACGATGGTCATCCTGTACCTCTACAAGCGAATGGCTTTCTACATGATTATGTAAGAGAGCAGTTCAACAGTTTCCGCCTGTATGCGGATTTATATAGTGCCGTAACGAGAATCGTTTTGTCAAGATAAGGGAAAGGACATACTATTTATAGGACTCTGTACCGTATTGTAACCCGTAAAATATCACTCGAGGATACTGACATTAGGACAGTAGTAAGTAGTTGATCCATAATGTATTTCCAAACCATTGAAACTAGCAATAACAAATATATGATACACTTTGATCTGAAATCACTTCGGCGGAATTTTTCAATCCTATGCATACTGTGACGGTCCGTGTGAATGCTAACTGTGAGCTTGATTCCGAGTTGGGCTGTTCGGAGTCATTTTCGTAGTATCTAGCTGCTTGTATGTTCGCTTGAATGCTCTCGTGCCATTATTGGGGGCGAAGCCCTCCAGTTATCCGGTTAGGGGCCTCCAAAAAGCTAGATTAGTCAGCAAAGCGTGGTGGCTGTGTGGCCCCCCCCCCCGTGAGAACATGCTCTTACCCCTCAAGCCAGCCTTAAAATAAAGCCGTCCCTTGCTCAACTAGGATTAAGCCGTGTGTAAATAGCTCCGCCTCTCTACTCTATGTGGGCTCCCCACATACTTCAACATATTTTACTAGTTACACAACGTACCTGAACACTTGAAGTGCACTCGCAAGCGCCGGAAAGTGCCGAAATCTGTCAGCAAATACGGTCATATCCATAAATAAAGTCGCATTGCTCAGTCCACATGTCCCGCGTGCATTCTTTCGTGTAATCAGATTTTACAGGCCAAAATGTTGTCAATGTTCAATGTTTTGAAATTGAAAGCCACCATTACTTGAGACGCTTGTACCATGGGAGCGGATTCCTTTTTATAGCAGTTTGGTCGTCTCGTGTCTCGTGACTTCCGGCGATGCCCGTATCGATAATCGATAATGCGATATCCTCGTCCTGTTCAGATCCGGCCGCTATCATACTCGTCTTTCTGCAACTTCAACTCGTTGAACGATCGCCCCCTGTGCCTCTTGCGACAACAATTAAGGTCCTGGAATTCGCGCCGTCGGATCTCTACTCTAGTTCCAGTGGCGATGAAAAATAATTTTCGCGTCGGCGTGCTGGGACCAAGGATCATGCAAGCTCGGTGCTGCATGGAAACTTTAACCAGCGCCTTCTAAGCTGGCTGTCAATGCAACCACTACTGACTCATACGCGTCCTCTTCAAAAACAAGATTTCGCACAAATCTTTTGACCGGTGCACGAAAGGGTCCTGGAGCGATCTGAAGCGAGTCTAGTGAAGCTGGACCCGCACGTCGGAAATACGTACAGCACATTAACGCCCAACACTAGCTCGCTACCGATATTCTCACAGATACAGATAAGACCGGAGATACGTAGGAAATTCAAAATGCGCCCATAGCGTTGCCACTGCGGAGCAAGTGAATTGCATAGCAGACACGGACATTCGCAAAGACAACAGTACAGCGGATTTAGGGACATTTCTCTGGGATTCAAGAGCTTATACGGATAAACAAGAAATCATGCAGCTGTGCTGTGGCTATGAAAAAAAAAAAAGCATGAAGCCGGTGGCCCGTGATCAATGATCGGTGGTCAGTGTTCAATGGTTATGAGTGGTTGTCCAATGGGCCGGGGCCAATGGACAGCTTTCCCTCCTCTCTGCCTTTATCCACATGTTCATTTCGCCGTAATCAGGCAGTGAAAATGTTATCTTTAGCTTTTTCAGGTGCTTATTCGTGAAGTTTGCATTGCTTCCGGCTTCGCTTATGAACCTAGTCGCTGTGGTATTGATCCTATTTGTCTGATCGCTGCGATATTAATTCTATTTAGAACCAGTTGGAATGGATCCAACAAGCATTGATGGCGATAAAACCGGATATTGGCAATAACGGCGCTAGCAAAAAGGAAAAAGAACGTGAGTGCGCAGTTGTGTACGGTAGCCGGAAGATGCGAACGGAATCAATGTTCCCGAGTTTCGTTGGGGGACATGACATGGATCCTTTCCTCTACGATTTGGTAAAGGAAATCAATAAACATTCCTGTAGTAGGGCTGTGGAGCAGGTCAGGAATTGGCGATGCCAAGAGCTGGTAAGGAGCCACTCGCTCTCGCTCGTCGTTTCTTCATATGCTTACGGGCAATATGCAGTGACACCTTCTCCTGTCGCTCGTAGCCTATCGCAATTGACCCTGGTTGGTACCTAACAAGGATATGAGACTAACCTTTGAAATGAGCTTTTACTGAGCCTCTTCGCTTATATGGTTAATATTAAAGTGCTGATATTATCAAGCGTACCTCCCGGCAGAGTGGCGTACTTGTGTATCATGCGTTTCATTAAATTTACGTCAAAATAATCAGGCGGTAATCCGATCTGCAAAAAGGCACGAAAGATACTCCGCCGGGGGCAAGCGTCTGCGTCTGCTGTCAGAGCTAGTATCTTAGCCGGAGCATGCAATTGAACTGTACGATTGATCGGACGGCAAGATGAATGAGTCATCTGGACGGCCTTGGATCTATGTTCGCCGCAGCGCTCAGCGGCCTAACGCGTCTTGGGTCTTAGTATGCAATATTCCATTCCTATTCTCCTGGTAATGTCTTGGTGTCTTCGGCATACTGCGCTTTGAAGTAGCTCGGAGAATATTCCGTTGCTCCGTTTTTCAATAGCTTCGGTTCAGAGCGTCCGACGAAGTAGCTGCACGAAACTCCTGTGAACATTTACGCAAATGCAAAGGTTGAGGGAAAAGATCAAATACTTCATCTATCGAACGCGGAAACACGAAGTTCTCGTCTCGTCTATGTTTATGAAGAGTCTTTGGAAGCCAAGCCATACCTTTCGTCCTTCATCCTCGGCAGGGCGAAGGTGCATCATCCCAGTATCGGGCACAACGGATTTGCTGTACACTTTTGGCACAAACCTCGCAGAATACAAAGCCGATGTTCCGGAATAATCTTGGAACTTCCCCACATATACCTTATTTTTTTCTCATATGGTATCTACTAGTGAACACAGCTTGCTACCTCAGGATGAATAATGCAGGTCCTTCGCGAACGTCAACACTCCTGACCAAGAAACAACCACCTGTAACCGGGCCCAAGCCAGTCACAAAGGTGCATTCGTCCAACTGGGCCGGTATGGAGCCGAACTAAGCACCGCACACAAGCATGGAACAAATGTGAAGAATAACTGTGGTTCCGTAGCACTTATATAAAGGCGTCCACTGGTTTGCTCATCTTCGTCCCCCACATACTACACTGTCCCTGCCCACGAAAAATTCAGTCAAGATGTCTGCGGAAGAGTTGTTTGATACTGCTTTCGACTTGTCAGCCGTGCAGGTGTGCTTCCGCTCCCCAAGCTCTACCACTTTTCCCTTCCTACACATCAATAAACACACCTTACTCCGCAGTACAACACAGGTATTTCCATTTTTATTGTCATTAGCCGGCATCCCCGTTCTTGACATCAGGCTGACTTGTTGCCATTACAGTTGCTATCGTAACTCTTAACGTATGCTTCGTCCGCTTGCGCTGGGCTGTTCAGGTTCGCTTAGCTCCGTGTTAAATTAGATTTATGAGTACCTGTTGACGGTCGATGATGAGGTGAGTATCTGGTTTCGTTTTTGTACCTCTTGTCTTTGATTCCGTGCTAAATCCCAATTTATATAATTTATAAGATGCGATTGGTGTGGCCGTCTCGGCTATCCATTGTAAAGATCCTTTTTATGTTTAACCGGTACCTCCCTTTTATAATCACTTTTGGAGATTTCCTAGGTATGTATAGTTCTATCTCAAAGACTACGATCGAGCTAATTAGGAGCGCTCTTCAGTTTATGTCTGGTACGATGAGAGCTTCGAACAGGTCAAAAACGTCATTTTGCTGGTCATAGGATCCCGCGCCCGGCTCACCTCCGCATAGCTCTGTAAACCCGGAGTTATTTTATTAGGCCGTGAGTTCTTGTTTCCGTCATGGCCCAAGGTTGGTATCAACTCATTCCCGTAACTGCCCGTTTCCTACTCTCTCCAGTCCTTAGTTATGCAGGTGTCGTCTTTGCGGAACGTATGTCCACTGAGTCTCATTTATGCGTTGCGATTGGCGCTCTGACGACATTTCCAGTGATTTTCGCCATCCGTGTATCCGTAATCTGGGGGCGGAGAAAATCAGTCTTGGTCGTCCTGGTCGTCCTTCTCGTGGTGAGGCGCATTCAACTGATTGATAGGATGACCTCCCAGAACGGAATGACAACCCTCACTCTAGCCTGCACTAATGACCTGCTTTGTTATCACAATAATTTACCTGAACTCCTCCATTGGTCAGTCAATTCCTTGTATTCTCAACCTTGGCTATTTTTCTCCAGCAGCTTGACCACCTTTGCAGCCAACAGCGCCGAAATATTCCATGCAAACTGCTTGATATCCTTTCCTAACAGGATAGAGCAAGTCGCATTACTAGTTTTGTTTTTTACCGAAGCGAGTACGTTTTTCATTAATTGCATGAAACGCCATTCTACCAGCTTAGATATGCCTTTCAGCCGTCCTTTTACTAATAATTTTGGGATGGGCTTCACAACGTTTGCATATAATTCACTCATGACCAAAGAGACACTAGCTAACTTCAGAGTGTAGGTAATCAATCAGTCTCAGCACTCCTAGTTCCCAAGTTACTGCCAGTCATGGTGCAGGACGGCAAGTGCTCTCACGGAATTTTTCCACGAGTTGTTTGTTAACCCACTTGCTATTAAAGGTATTTTCTATTGTTCGTGTATTATGTGTAAGACATTTTTGTCGCTTTTATGAGTTACGGGAGGCTTGAAGGAGAATCATCAGGCGCCACGCTTGTAAATGCACTTTTTCGTTAACCTTGCCTCGGTAAGCAGAATCCGTAAAATACGAGAGCGAATGTTTCAGGTGCTAACACTGAATTCCTCTTAGGATCGCAACCCCTATCTCCTCCTCACGTGTGTACACGCCTTGTCCGCCAAACTCACGAATAGTCTGACTTGTATAATCAGGACACAGGCGGTTCTGCATAGTATACTTTCCACGCGACTCTTACTTCACCTGCGTCGTGTTAACGAATCCGATCCACCGGGTACGTTCTCATTGAATTTGTTAAAAATATCGGATATTTACGAGCGCGCGATACTTCTCCCCTTTACAGGCCAAATAAGCACCATACATCTCGATCCCCCACCTTTTCCTCGCGGGAGGCAATACCACTGACTACTTTCTGATGAACTCATAAGAATACAAAGGAGATGAACATATCCCTCGACAACTTTCATGCGAATACTTGTAATTACACATACTTTGTAGTAGAACGCAGAACGTACTGCATGTACAGTCCGAGGCATCGTCTTCTCAATTAACTTATCATTGTGCGACCCCTATTATAAAACTTCGTATATTACTTCCACGCACCAACATTTTGATAATAATTACTCATATCTAACATGCAGGGAGCCACGTGCATTTGCCATCTCCTCCAGGAGTTTGGGTGCCGGTTTACAAGCTAATAGTATCCCGGGACCCTTACAAGTACGAGATGGACTGTCATGCTATTTTTGACTCTCCGATGGATTGGGCATTACATAGCCTAGCGTTAATTACAAAGTGGGTGCAATGCCAGGTGCACTATGTCATCTTTTGTCACTCTTCGGACATTATGCTCTCCCTTGTACGCCACAGTATACGCTCAAACCGGAACACCGAGTATGACTTCACGAAAAAACTGCCAATGCAAATATTTACCGTGCAAGCTAACAGCCTTCCAAAAGTCCATCTTCATCACAAAAACGGGGTAATTTGACAGTGACTTAGCGGCAACGCAATATTTTGTCATAAAGCCAATCTAGACGCTTGTAATAGAGCATTGAGCACATTCGTGATTTTTTCTCCTGCAGTAATTGAGTTAAGTGGAAGCGAGGAGGGGTCCTTTTGCAATAGGGGCCATACGAGAGTATTTACGTAAGGTGATACAAGCTTCGTTTGGGCCGGAGTCCCAAATAGAAATGTGGCATTCGAGACTAATTAAGGAACAAAAAGGCGCGAAGAAATCTTTCATGCCGTTTTTAGCTCTATCCAACCTACAAAGCCGCGATTACGCTACACTAACAACGTTTCGCGCAATTCTCCGATTCGCCGCCACTTAAAATGATCACAGAGCTGTTTAAGCTCGAGAATCATGTGGCCTCGAGCTGATGATGTACAGCACCGGTGATAATCAATTAGCCGGTTCGTCCCCTTTTCTCGCCAGGTAACCAGCAAATGTTTGGGAGAACCGGGATGCAGCCAAAGTACTTTAGCAAAAAACAAGGGAGAATAGAAGGGCTAGGCTGCAAAGTCGGTACGTTGAAACAGGAGTATTATGGGAATCATGTCTTTATCAGAACTTACGAGCTTGCGAATGTGCTCAATCAGGACTTCGAGACTGGCTGGCAACCATCCGGATATCGGTGCTATATATATTTGCTTCTTTTTGCCCATGTCTGTTTATTAAAGCAAGCATAGGTATATAGCTCAGCAAGTTCATCCGGTGCTTATTCGTGAAGCTTGCGTAACCCCGTTTGGATCAACCCAGGATGGAGCCGAACAAGTGCATAGCGATACAAACGGAGACTGACGATGAACGACGTTTACAAAAGAGTAGGAAATGGTAGGAAAGTATGAGTTTCGTGACGGACAGTCCCGAAAATGCAAGATTCAACGCTTTCGGGGACTTCTGAGTGATGGGACTTGGTACCCCACACGAGACTCGCAATAGAGCTCTGAAAGACGGGTCAGAAGTCGGTTAGTTAGCGATTGACCGCTATACGGGAATCGATAAGAAAACCAACCACTCTTCAAAAGTATTTTTGTACGTTCCTTTCGCAGTATATGGACAAAAATCCTGTTTTCTGCCACATCATCGTGTTATGTCTGACCCTGGGGATTTTTCCAGAATACCCACCTACGTCGTTTTACGACTTTACTCTACCAACTCAGTTTCGACGGCGTCGAACTCCGGAGAACGACTCAAAACCGATCCGGATCATTCCGTTACTAATATTGCGCATTGCTGTCGTTTGACCGGGGTTATAATGCTAAAGTGTTCCTGCATAAGTCGTCCACAGCATCTAATAAACTTCCGGGTCTGGCTGCCGATTTACGCTCAATGATGCCTCGGACTCTTCCAAAAATGACTTCAGATGGAGCGGCACCTCGAAATCACCGCAAAATAGGGCATGTGTAGACACATGGAAAACATCCGGAGGCAGCGAAGCGATTTGCTAAAAGGTCTTAAGGCCACCCCGCCGGGTAGCTGTCTGGAACCTGTTTCCTGAGCTATACTGACCAGCATGTTGATGGGTCCGTGCTAAGTGGTTAGCCGAACGGCGAGATCAATAGGCCACTGAGACGGGCTTGTGTTTAGAAAAGGTACACGGGGCTCGTCTTAATGCACGCACTGATTCGTTCCATTCTCGCTCGTCTGGTTAAACCAGTACCCTAGGCATACCTCTTCGCGTCCCTTAGCTGCTCTGCAGCTCACCAGTACCGACCCTAGGTATTGAACAGCATAGATGGCTGTGCGGAATTTTGGCACATGATTACGAAAACCACAAAGCAGGCCCAGAATCTCACACATACAATGTCCCAACAAGACGGAGATTACATGCCTACGATTTTCCTCGCAAGGAAACCCAGGCCCCGGCGACGTTTACACGGTCCTCGTCTATTTTTCTTCGCATACGGAAGATTTGTTTCACGCGTCTTCCAACACACCCAACGTAACTACTTTATAGAAGCGGATCGTGAAGTTCTCCCAATATGCCAGAACCGACATCTGATTTTTCGGGATTTGCCCTATCCTTTCCCTCCTCCGTTCCTTCAGCGTCTGTTGGCGAGCAAGTCTTCGTTATTATTGACTCTAATAATAACGTTGCACGTCCTTCGCGGGCGTCAATATCTGCAGACCTGACAATTCATAATCTAAAAGCCAATCAAATCTCAACGAATCCGAAGCCAGCCCCAAAGAACAAGCCGCCGAGTTGATCATTATGGAGCTGAATTCTTCACGCAGTAAAGAGTTATCAGAGAACACGGAATTTCAGTGTCCTCGCAGCCCCTTTATAAAGTATGCTAAATGCATATCTTGACCCTCATACTCCCCACCTCGGATATAGGCAGTGGATTCGCGGAGAAAAGCAATCCAGATGTTGCCCGCGGAACTGTCTAGTGCTGTCTACGACTTGTCGGTAGTGCAGGTGCGCAGCGGTTTCCCTCTTGCTACACCCTCACCCTTACATTGACACAAACGCTGTGCAGTATAATACAAGTACGATTCCGCCTTTCAATAATTGGACATTCTCGACTTCATTCTAATTTCTAACTCCCTGCCTATTTAGTCGCCCTCTTGACCCTGACTGTGGGCCTCTTCCCCTTTGTGGAGAGTTGTTCCCATTCACCTGACTATAAATCGAACGTACGTAGGTTTATGAGTACCTGTTGACACTCGACGATGAGGTGAGCCCCGTCATCATCCATCTCGTTACTCTTTCTAGTTTTAATATTGCTATTATTGCACGCGTTTTAGATATGGCTAGTTTGGCCGTCTAGGATGTCCTTCGTCAAAATGATAATCGTACTCAACCGATACATCCCTTTCGTTGTCAGTTCCGGTAACCTCTACCGTATGTATACTTCTGTTTTGCGGGTGAGTTTGGACTAAATTAATTCCATTACTCAGTTTTTGTCACGTTCAGTGGAAACATGGAACAGGTTCAAAAACCTCTTTATTGACTAAGTTCTCGAAACAAACTCACCCTCACATGCATAGCTATGCAAACCGGGAGTTTTTGTCGTAGGCCGTGAGGTTTTCTTACCACCGTGGTCTAAGGCTAGTATCAGCTTAATGATGTAATTACATATTTCCTACTTTATCTAGTTCTTTCTTACGCAGGTGTCATCTTTGCGGAAGGTGTGTCTCCGGTACATACTCAAAAGAAACGACGAACGGCGGGCTCACTATATTCCCAGTCATTTTCGCCGTTCGCCTGTATACGATTTGGCAACAAAGTAGGACTATTGCGATGTTTTTAGCGGGTCTTCTCATCGTAAGGAGTACGACTGAACTCACGTACGACCCACCTGATTACATGCGATAACTTCCCTCAGCCGATGATATTAGCCAACTTTGCCATAACAGTCATTTACCTGGACTCCTCAGTTGGTAAGCTAGCCTTTCGTGTGTTGATTTCCTATTTTCTAGTTGCTGACCGTTCTCGCAGTAATTGATACCAAGATACCTTATACAGGCTGCCTAATATCTTTCCCTAATAGAATAGAGTGGATCGCAACATTGAGCTTATGTTTTACCGAAGCGGGTGCGTTTTATGTGCTGCATGCAAGCTATTATACTTGTTGAATTGTCCTTTTAGCCATCTTTTCACTCACATTGTGGAAAACGGCTTCGTATCGTATGTATACAGATGGTTCATAGTAAGCGCTGACCATCGACTAATCTTATTATCGTACGCAGGTAAACAGCCATCCTCGACACTGATGACAGTCCTGCTGCAAGATGGTAAATGATGTCTTTATCGGCCGCCGAGTATTGATGCTAATCATATTTATGATTTAAGGTCTGCTATACTGCTCATGCATCATGTGTGAGTTGACTTTTCGCTCTCATCCCACTTCGAAGAATCTGAAGCACGGAGCCGTCAGCCGCTACACTGGTGAACGTGCTTTTCATCAAACTCGCATCGGTAAGTTTAGCTCTTAAGACACGTACGTGTGCGGGCTCTCACTGTCAGTTTTCTAGGACAGTATCTCTTTCTTTCTGCTCGCGTACGCTTTGCCCTGCCGTCCCTTGTCAAAATAACAGCTAACTTCGCCAACACATGTGCAGAACCCAGACGAGCTTGCATAGTATACTTTGCACACGGCTACTGCTCCGTTTACGTCGTGCAAATGCTGACCTTTCTTCGGGTATGTTTCTCCTAAACGCTTCTAGAGATGTCGGATTTTGGAGCGGTTGATTTTTCAGATCAGGCTGCCGCCGCCTTAAGTCTTGTTGCCCTAACCTTCTCTCCGCAGGAAACGCTAGCCATGACGAACATGGGTCCGCCAGGCTCAGTTGGTTCCGATGAGTTCGCGGAAGCACAGGTGGCGATGGACGGGGAGCTATAGGCTTTTTTTGTATGCATGATTATTTATGTTATACTACATTCAGTATGCCATTCTGCCTTACGATGTTGCCGGGCACAGCGGCCGTTGTCGTCTTGGGCTTCTGCAGGGCAGAGCAACCTTCCTAAAACGGAAAAGCGCTGACGTCTGAGGCGCATACAGCGGCCGACCGCAACTGTGTTGAGACCTTAAGCGCAAACACGATAACCAATGCACGTTCATTTACCCTGGACGCCCAAGAAATTGCGAGCAGCACGCATCTTTGTGAGCTGGCGAGCTTCGCCTCGGGACTGGACTGAAGGAACACACGGGCTAACATCGTGGTAACCGTCTTCGGACCAATCGGCCCTAAAAAGATATAAGTACTTGCACCATCACTCGCTCCCGCCGTCTTCACCATTGTCTGCAGCAGTGGCTTCACGTTCAGCATGGCCGCGACCGACATCAAGAAAGTATCGATCCTCGGAAAGGAGTCTATACACTGCGGCTTCCATCTCGTACCTCACATAGTCAAGACCGTCTTAGAGGCACTCTCATCGTCGACCTACGTGCTCATCACTGACACTGTTGTCGCATCGTACCACCTCAAAAAGTTTCAGGATGAATTTAAAACAGCATTACAGGGCAAGAAGGCCCGCTTTATTCACAAGCTGATCTCCCCAGGGGAGACATCAAAGAGCCGACAGGGCAAGGCTGAGCTCGAGGACTTCCTGCTCGAGCATAAATGCACGAGGGATACCGTCGTATTGGCGCTTGGGGGTGGTGTTATTGGTGATCTCGTTGGTTTCGTTGCTGCAACATTGTGAGTTGAATTGACCAGTGGTCGTCGCATATATCTAACTACTTTGCAGTATGCGTGGTGTCCGTTTTTGCCAGATCCCAACCACACTACTCGCCATGGTCGATTCGAGTGTCGGCGGAAAGACAGCGATTGATACCCCTCACGGAAAAAATCTAATCGGCGCGTTCTGGCAGCCGGAGTACATCTTCATCGACGCTGCGTTCCTGGAGACACTCCCCCCGCGCGAGTTTTCGAACGGCATGGCTGAAGTGATCAAGGTGTGTACGCCGACTCTCCCGGATCAATGGCGCGCGCTTATTCCGTGTAGACCGCGGCAATTTGGAATGAGAGCGAGTTCGGCTCGCTCGAGTCGCGTTCCGCGGAGATATTCGCAGCGATTCAGGCGCCAACCACTGCTGGCCCGGACGCGCAAACACTTTTGCTGTCCGTCATCGTCGGCTCAATATCCGTTAAGGCGCATATAGTCACTGTTGATGAACGTGAGACAGGGCTGCGCAACCTCGTCAACTTCGGACACACGATCGGTCATGCTATTGAAGCCGTCTTGACTCCCGCAGTGCTTCATGGCGAGTGTGTTGCGGTAGGAATGGTGCTCGAGGCCGAAGTCGCTCGCCAGCGCGGCGTACTCGGCCAGGTTGCGGTCGGCCGTATCACACGCTGTCTCAAAGCATACAACCTTCCGACGAGCTTGAGCGACCCACGCATCGCTGCACTGCCCTCCGCAAAGTTACTTACCGTTGACTGCCTGCTCGATATCATGGCAATCGACAAAAAAAACAGTGGACCCGAGAAGAAGGTTGTGCTACTATCGCGCATTGGTGCAACTTATGAGCAGAAAGCGAGCGTCGTCGCCGACAGCGTGATCCGTAAGACATTATCCGAAGCAGCCAAGCTCGTTCCCGGTGTACCAACGATGCACCCCGTGCAGATGGCCACGCCCGGTTCGAAGAGCATTTCAAACCGTGCACTGCTACTCGCTGCACTGGCAAAGGGCACCTGCAGACTTAAGAATCTCCTGCACTCTGACGATACCCAAGTGATGATGAATGCTTTAATTGACCTTAAAGGCGCCAAGTTCGCGTGGGAGGACAACGGCGAAACTCTTGTTGTTGACGGCGGCGAGGGTTCTCTTTCCCCTCCTCCACAGGACAAGGAAGTCTACTTAGGCAATGCGGGCACCGCCGCCCGCTTTCTCACTACGGTATGCACGCTTGTGCAGAGTGCTTCTTCAACTCCGACCGTAATCACGGGTAATGCGCGCATGAAACAACGTCCCGTTGGTCCACTTGTGTCTGCCTTACGCTCAAATGGGTGCAATATCGCATTCAGGGAATCAGAAGGTTGCCTTCCGCTAGCTATTACACCAGGTGGTCTCCCGGGTGGACGTATCCAGCTCGCTGCGTCAGTCTCGTCACAGTACGTGAGCTCGATCCTGCTATGCGCGCCATATGCCGCCGAGCCAGTCGTGCTCGAGCTCACGGGCGGACAAGTCATCTCTCAACCATACATCGATATGACCATTGCAATGATGCGTGCATTCGGCGTCGATGTACAGCGCCACACGGACCCCGCGACGGGCGCTGCGCTCGACATGTACACCATCCCTCGCGGGACATACGCAAGTCCGGCGGAATACTCTATTGAGAGTGACGCGAGCAGTGCGACGTATCCGCTTGCAATTGCTGCAATGACGGGCACGACCTGCACGATCGCGAACATCGGCGCGAGCTCATTACAGGGCGATGCGCGCTTTGCACGAGACGTACTCGCCCCAATGGGATGCGAGGTTGTGCAGACAGAGACAGAGACGACCGTCACTGGCCCGCCCATTGGGCAACTTCGTGCGCTTGGTCTTGTCGACATGGAGCCAATGACGGACGCATTTTTGACGGCGTCGGTTCTGGCGGCCGTTGCCGTGCGTGAGCCTTTACAAGGCAGGAAGCTAGAGGATGGAAGCCCGATCACCACAACTAGGATTATCGGTATCGCTAACCAGCGTGTAAAGGAATGCAATCGCATCAAGGCCATGATTGACCAGCTCGGTAGGAATTACTTCTCATTTAAATTTCAGCCAAAACTAACAGGACTACAGCGAAATTCGGAATCGAGACCAAAGAGCTCGATGACGGGCTGGAAATATATGGAAAGCCCATTGAACAACTCAAGGAAGGATGCAGCATCCATTGTTACGATGATCACCGAGTCGCCATGGCCTTCAGTGTGCTGGGTTCAGTTATTAAGGAAACAATTCTTGAGGAGAAGCGCTGTGTCGAGAAGACGTGGCCAAACTGGTGGGATGATCTCGAGAACAAGGTTGGCTCACTAGCGGTACTTAAGTCGTGCTCACTAGGCGCTAACGCAACTTGTAGATCGGCCTCAAAGTCGAGGGAGTTGAGCTGGCGTCGACACCGAAGAATGGCTCACCGAGCAACCAGGCAGCTGAAAATAATGCTGCATCAGTCGTCATCATAGGCATGCGCGGATCAGGCAAGACTTTCGTCGGCGAGCTCGCGGCTCGCGAATTAGGGTGGACCTTCCTGGACGCGGATCACGCCTTCGAGGCCCATTACAAGACGGGGGTGCGCGAGTTCGTGCACACGCACAGCTGGCCAGCGTTCCGTACGGCGGAGACTGAACTTCTGAAGACGCTGATAGCGTCTCATCCGACAGGACACATCATCAGTCTCGGTGGTGGCATTGTCGAGACGCCTGCGGCTCGTGATGTACTGATCGAATACGGTCGTTCGAAGGGTCCCGTTGTGGAAGTCGTCCGGGAAACCGATGAGGTGGTGAAATACCTTTCGGCGGAGACCGAGCGGCCGGCGTACGGTGAGCCGATTGAAGATGTGTGCCGTAGGCGCGCGCCATGGTTCGCGGAATGCTCTACCTATCAATTCGTGAATTACACAGCGGTGCTTCAGCAAGCCGCAGAATCGGCGGGTCCGGCGAGGCAGGAACTCCGTTCCGAGGTTGCGCGCTTTTTCCAGCACATCACCGGTGTTAAGCCCAATGCTGCAGCTAATGTTGCGCGGGGCAGCCGATCATACTTCTTGTCGATTACATTCCCGGACATCGTTCCGGCCCTTCCCCACCTCGACGAGTTGAGCGCCGGCGCAGACGCGATCGAACTCCGTGTCGACCTTCTGCGCGCGCCTAAGGACAAAGACGCAAAAGGCATCTATATCCCGCCTACTGCGTATGTAGTAGAACAATTGGCCGCACTTCGCCAGAAGACGTCTCTGCCAATTGTGTTCACCGTTCGTAGCGCCACGCAGGGAGGTTCCCACCCCGATGGCGCTGAGGACGAGGCGTTCGCACTGTTTGATGTCGCTGTAAGGATGGGATGCGAGTATATCGATGTTGAGCTGGCATGGAACGAGGAGCGTATCCGTACATTCCTGCAGCACAAGGGTCACTCACAAGTCATCGCTTCTTGGCATGACTGGAGCGGGAACCTGAAGTGGGATGGATCGCAAGTGAAAGAGATTTACGACCGTGCAGCTGCCTTGGGCGACATCGTCAAGATCGTCGGCAAAGCCTCGACCATCGCAGACAACCTTACACTGCGCGCATTTGTCGATTCTGTCGGCGGAGCACCAAATGCAAAGCCCTTTATTGCGATTAATACAGGTTACGAGGGCCAACTTTCACGCATTCTGAATACCACGCTCAGCCCGATTACACACCCGCTCATGACAGTGAGCGCAGCGCCTGGCCAGCTGTCTTTCGCGCAGATCCAGACGGCGCTCAACCTCATCGGACAGCTCCCTGCAAAACGCTACTTCCTGTTTGGAACTCCCATCTCTGCGTCGCCCTCCCCCACGCTACACAATGCCGGTTTCGAAGTGCTCGGCCTTCCGCATAAGTACGCGCTTTTCGAGACTGCGGAGGTGGACGCGTCCATCCGAAGCCTTCTGCAGTCCCCGGATTTCGGGGGCGCGTCTGTCACGATCCCGCATAAGCTCGCCGTAATACCACTACTGGACGAGTTGACTCCTGCCGCGAAGGAAATCGGCGCCGTGAATACGATAATTTCGCGTGTGGGCCCGAGCAACTCAAGGTTTCTCCTTGGTGACAACACGGACTGGGTTGGTATTCGTGGCTGCATCGATGCAAACCTCGCGTCAGATGCTAGGGCACCAACAACGGGTCTAGTCATTGGAGCTGGGGGTACATCTCGTGCCGCTTTGTACGCTCTCCGCTCTTTGGGAATCCAGAAGATCTATCTCTACAATAGGACAAGAGCGTCAGCGGAGACACTTCTCGCAGCGTTCCCCAGCTACAACATTGAGCTTATCGACAGCTTGGAGAGCTTCCCGAACGGCGCACCCACCGTCATCGTGTCGACTGTACCCGGGTCCGCTACTACGCTTGAGAAGGAGTCGACAGGACTCCTTTTATCGCGTGAGGTCTTCAAAGCGGACAAGGGCGTCGTTGTTGATATGGCGTACAAACCTGCGGAAACGCCGCTGCTCTCATTGGCGGCCGCCGAAGCGGGCTGGCGTGTTGTTCGTGGAGTCGATGTGCTTTTGGAGCAGGGCTTCGCTCAATTCTCTATCTGGACCGGCCGCCAGTGCCCCCGTCGCGAGGTGACAAAGAGAGTTTGGGACAAGTACAACTCGTCTTGAAGAGTTTGAGGCCGTTGTTTTGTTGCGCTTCTAGGCGGATGTTAGTTTGCTAGTATAATAGAGGGAACCAATTGTCAAATCATAGATTTTTGCTAAGAGAAGAAATGCAAACCAAGGGTGGGCTAAAATTAGGTTTGCGGAACGCGTGTGTGGAAAAGGACCGTGTGAAAATTAATTAATTAAATTCCCCTTTTCTCGCGTGTGAGCGGCGGCCGCGTCCGAGTCGGCGTCGACATCCCTCCGGCAGCCATCGGCCTCAGGCGCTCGACCTCGACAACAACAATAAGTATCGCATACAACAGCACGTCCGGTACTAACGCGTCCAGCTGGCTCAGCTTGTGCTAAGCCTGAGGTACAATGGTCGATGGTTTACTTGACAACCAGCCGATATACTGTAAGTACGTGGCTTGCTGCGGATAAGGGTGAAGATTGCCACTTGTGCCTTTGCGTTTCGGGAAAAACAAAAACAGAAGATGGAAACACAAAGAGGGCGCTGAAAATAGGATCTCGGCAAACAATGCAGTTGCTTATGATTGCACCGTCTCACCTCCCCCCGAGGACACCTCGTGCTCTTACAACCATGTCCTCACTGTGGCCTTCTGGCATATAACATCCGCGTCCTCTGCGCGTTCTGACCCTCATTTGAACCTACTCGCTCTTTAGTCTGCACACGTCTTGTTCCGCTCTCTGGTCCGCTCTTTTCTCTGCTTTGCTCTTTTGCCGTTTTCTCGCCCTTTTCAAAGACACCAACCTTTGTTCTCGGGATGGGCTCTGAGACCGCATCCCCTTCTTTCATCGCCCCCACTGAATCGGTTCACGTCGTTACTTCTAACGCAATTCTCGCTGCCACGGCTAGCAAGGCAAGCCCTGGCATGGACACCGATGAGCTTACCGTCTACTGGCTGGACATTGCGCTTCTCTGTGTCGTTGGTGCCTTCTTCCTCGCAGGTCTGCCTCGCCTAATAGGCCGTATCGCCCGGTTCTCGGAATGGATGCAGGGGCTCATCCTGCGAAGGGGACCCCCTAGCGCGCGTTACTTGCCCCCGACAAGGTCCAGGGCGCTATCGACCTCCACCCGTCTCCGTCGCCAGAACACGGACGCGACACTGGCTGACAAGAGTTCGAGCCAGTCGCACACGTACGCTACACACGACGTCTACTCGAAGGGCGGCAAGGCGGCGTCGGTAATGCCTCGCCGCATAAACTCACCCGCGCACATCCCTGCGCTCTCGACTCTCCTGCACCCTCTATCCGCCTTCTTCTCGTATCCCGTCGACTCGGGAATATCCGTGGGGAAGTCCATTCTCCTCGTGCTTTATACGGCCAGCTGTATTGCCGTCACATTCATTATAAGTGGGGAACCTCTCACTGACGCCGTCCGACTTGGTTGGATCGCGACTTCACAAATCCCCGTTGTGATTGCGCTGGGGACGAAGAACAACCTAGTGGGCATGCTGGTCGGGATGGGATACGAAAAAGTATGTGTGCTTCCATTCGGCATAGTTAATTAATTAATTATTTGCGTACAGCTAAACTTCCTCCACCGCTGGGTTGGCACAACAGTTTTTGTGTTTGCGAATCTTCACGCCGTTGGCTATCGTAAGTGAATTCCCTGTATTCAGGACATTAAAAAATCTTCTACTAAATTAATGCGTAGTCTATAAATGGGCGTTTGCGGGCACACTTGCTTCCGAGTTTTCGACGTCCTCTAATGTCCATGGCCTTGTGTCTTTAATTGGCCTTGAGATGTTGTATTTCGGTTCAGCCGGCTTCATACGTCGCCGGGCGTACCCCCTCTTTTTAAGTATGCATGTTGTTGGGAACATTCTACTTTTAGCCTCCGTAAGTTGCTTCGATGTATTTTGGGCCCTGATCGCACGTTAAACTGATCGCACGTTAAAACTTCATCCCCCCAATTTAGCTTTGCTACCACAAGGCAGGCTGTGTTAACTGGGTCTTGATCGCCGGGGGAATCTACGTGCTGGATCACCTCGTGCGTATTGTAAAGTCGCGCGTGTGCACCGCGCGCATAAGCACTATTCCTGAGCTCGGCGTCACCCGAGTCGAGCTGCCGACGATCAGGAAGGGCTGGCGCGCAGGCCAGCACGTGCGTCTGCGTGTGCTCTCCATGGAAATGGGTGGAATTGGATGGAGCGTTGCGCATCCGTTCACGATTGCCAATGTCAGTGACTCCGCGTCCGGTCAGGGGCTTGTTCTCCTTGTGAAGAAGGCGGGAAGGTGGACAAATAATTTGTACGAGGCTGCAAACCGTGCAGGATACTATGCATCGGAGGAAGGTTACGAGGCGCAACGCGATGTGCGAGTAATAGTCGAGGGACCGTACGGTGAGTTTTGCGCCCGGCTTATTCGCGAATAGTAGATCTGACCAAATGGGCGTTTAGGGGGCTTGGGCAACATGGTTATGTCAAGCTTCTCGGCTGCGGTACTTGTCGCTGGTGGAAGCGGCGTCACGTTCGCGTTGAGCCAGGCTGAGAACCTCGTAACGGCTGTGCGCGAGGGCAAATCCGCGCTCAAGTCAATCGATATCATATGGATCACACAGGACGTTGGTACGTACCTCCTTTTCGTTAATGAAGTTACTTTGAAATGAACACGCGACATTGTTTTAGCCTCCTTGAGTCCGCTCATACCTACCTTTTCTGCAATGATCGAGTCTGTCGCGCCGATCCCGGGAGTACTGCTAAAGATCTCCGTGTTCTGTTCCCGTGCATATGCGAGACCAATGGAGAAGGACTCGAGTACGTCTGCGTACATCGCGTCGCTCGAGCCAAGTCTATCGGTACAAGCGGGGCGGCCGGCGTTGCCGAGGATGCTAGACGCGACCGTGCGGCGGACGTCTGCGGTGCAGCACGCGCGCGGTGTCGCGGTCGGCGTGTGCGGCCCAGCAAAGCTTGCTGAGGATGTGCAGGCGGCAGGGCGCGAGATCGAGCCGGAGCTGCGGTCCGCTTGCGGTGGCCTTGAAATACATGAAGAGTGAGTGGTCGTTTATACGTGTTCCTATCTCGCTTGGGGTGACGGGATACTGATTATGTTCGACAGGGTATTTGGGTGGTAGATGAGACAAGAGCACTGTGACGTGTTCATGACTCAAAGTATCGATCCGTCGGGTAGCAGCTTTGAGAGCTCTGGACGGGAGCAGCCCAGCACTGGGTGTTGGACTGGTTAGCAAGCCAAGAATAGAATACGCATGGTCCACGCAGCCCCAGTGGCCAGGACATTGCGCATGCATACCCCGCATTCATTTGTACGCAATAAACCGCACGTAATAGCACATCGGCTTGAAGCGACAAAACTAGAGCCCAGAATGCTTGGAAGGATGAACTGTGATGCAAAAACCTTGAAGCCCCTTAGCGCAGCCATGGTTTTGGCGATTTTGATAGTCAACGCGAAGATAACTGCTCATTAAGACTCTTCAACGTACCCAGAGGCCCAGGGGTCGCTTAGCATAGCGGGCAGGGAGATCCCTGCGTCGATTATCAATATCAATGCCTAACACTTACTCGGCTGAAGGCGGACTCAAGGCTGCTTTTTTGTAAGACAGTGATGTATGGCAACAACTTGGGATCAATTTCATTATGCCTGCGACAAATTGGACCCAGCCGATGGAGCCGATTAAATTGCGCAGCAGCCTGGAAGAATAGATGACAATAGATATTGGTTGTATATGAGAAGGCAGCCAGTTAATGGACATGTTGGCTGAGCGCTGATAAGACCAGAGGTTGGGATTACCTGCGCCTGTTCGTTATCTTTCACTACTGTCTCTTAATGTCGTTGGAACATCCGACATCGCTTAAGGATCTCGAGTTTTACGGCGTGCGATTCGTACGCGTCACTTGGGTCGACTTTGCGAACTTTGTCCGGTATCGCGTCGTCCCTATTGCACACATACGAAAGCTCGTCGCGGGCGGCGACAAGAGTGGCAGCAGAGCAAGAGCAAGAGCATCGGCGACCGTAACGCAAATGAGATTACGAAGGTCAACCCGCATGGCGGGATCCAGCTGGCGAAGGTATCGCTTGGACTTGTCTATCTTTCGGTCGCGGATGGCTTCCCCGTCGTGAGCGAGTACCTGTATGCACTCGATTTGACGTCCGCGCGCCTGCTCCCTTACGCACCCGGACACGCGAGCGTCCTGGGCTGGTTCGAGGAGAAGGAGGTGCCGAACGACGCGACGACGTTCCAGGTCGAGCTTTGCCCCCGGACGCTTCTGCGCAGGATTGTCGAGTGCGCACAGGCTCGATATTACTAAAGCAAACACTATTCTAACGATATGTTGTAAAGAGAGGCAAAGAGGACGGACGGCGTCGAGTTCCTCATTGGCTTCGAGACGGAGGTCATCTTCCTCAAGTCTGTCGACCCCGTTGAGGCTGTAAACGACTACGGCTGGTCCGAGACAGGGGCGATATGCGCCGGGTCGGCTGAAGGCGCGTGCGCTCGAGGAGATCGCGGACGCGCTGGAGGTGCGGGGATCGAGCTGCAGATGTATCACGCCGAGGCGCTCCTGGACAGGTCGGTCTCATACAGTTACCTGGGCGCACCGTCCTCGAGTCAGAACGCATATACTCATCTACCACGGCAGTTCGAGATAGTCACAGGCCCGCTGCCGCCGCTCGAGGCCTGCGACGCGCTCATCGCAACGCGCGAGATCATCATGAACTTCGCTGCGAAGCACGGTATGCGCGCCACGCTCGCGCCGCGCGTGTTCAGCAACAGCTGTGCGTCGAAGTTCTATTTTCTCATTAATCCAGTGTGTTTTCCCGTGCTCAACATATTGGAACAGGCGGAAGCGCCGCGCACACGCACATCTCGCTCTCATCGTCCACGTGGTCCAGCGGCACGCTGCCTCCTAACACCCCAAACTCGGGCATGTCCGCGCTCGAAGGCGCCTTCCTCGCAGGGCTGCTCGCGCATTTGCCCGCAGTGACGGCGTTCACGCTCCCGACGCGCCCCTCGTACGCGCGCATGGTCGACGGGCTGTGGTCCGGCGGCACGTGGGTCTCCTGGGGGCGCGACAACCGCGAGGCGCCTGTGCGCCTGTGCGGGCGCAGCGCGGCGGACGTGCACTTCGAGGTGAAGAGCGTCGATGGCACCGCGAGCCCGCACCTCGCGGCCGCTGCACTCCTCGCCGCGGGTATGGCTGGCGTACGCGCGAAGGAGCCGTTGCGCGTGCGCGGGCTGGACGCCCCGGCGAGCACGCTGAGCGCGATGGAGAGGCAGGAGGCGGGCGTGACGACGCGCATGCCGCTGACGATCGACGAGGCGCGCGAGGCGCTGAAGAAGGACGAGGTGCTGAAGGGAGCTTTGGACGAGGGCTTCGTACGGAGTTACCTTTCGGTGAACAAGGTTCGTTGAACCGTTCTTTGGACATCGTTTCCTCCGTGATCGTTGATCTGTGTACCGATTTTTAGACACTCGACGAGCAGCTGGCCGCTCCGACACCTGGAGAGGCCATGATCAAGCTCATCAAGACATACTAAGGACAATAATATTGCAAATGTCTTTTATCATTTCTGAGTAAACAAAGTGTTCTTTACTCCTTGTATTTTTCTGTGATATTATCCTCAAATAATGTTTACGACGCTCTTGCTTAATGTTGCTGTATAAGCGTTGCTATGTCTAGGCCCAGAGTCGTAAGAAAGTAAGCTCAGGCCCAATGATGTTCAAGGCCATTGCGAAAGATGGTCTCCCAACAGATTGTTTGTAGGAGGCACGTAGGCCTTGGAAAGGTCTTACTGTAGTAGCGGAATCCTTATGAGAAAAGCGCAAGCACAGGCTCTAACGGTAAGTAAAGGAAAAGAAAGCAAAGGCAATATATTTTACCCAGAATACAACATACAAAAGCATCATTACGTTAGGCGATCTGATTCCGGGGCTCAAACAGAAGCGGGAATAACCTAAGCGATGACTTGAGTGGGCGGGCCCCATCGTCTCGATAGACGCACCGCAGAAAGTGCAGATCCGTCGATTTTCAGTTTGACGAGGATACTGTCTTCTGCTGTTCGAGCATTCGTCTGGATGGAGATGCGATGGAATTAGTAAGCACAAGCATTGAATGAGAAGGGAGAAAAAAAGAAAGACAAAAAGAGGTCCAAACGCACTTGCGAGCAGCCAGTATCATCTGCGCCTTACGCTCCTTCAGGCTCGCCTCGCGTCGCTCGGGCGTCGCCTCCCACGCAGCCTTCCCGCCCGCGTCCTCCGGTGCGATGTCAGCAGGAGATGTGTCATCTACCATTCGCTCCTCGAGGTGGAAGCGCGATATGAGGGACGGATGCTTCGCCGCGGACTTGGACGAGGAGGGCCGTGCCCCGAATGAGCCTGTTGAGACCCCCGTAGCGCGCGCTGCAGTCGACTCGCGGGGGTAGATGCGGTAGTAGCCGGCGGGCGGCTGCGTTGTACGACGTTGGTGTTAGCGTGTGCGTGTGCGTGTGTGCGGAAGCAAAAAGCGCGCGGTTAGCTGGACATGCTCGGTGTTGTAGGAAGGGAGGGGCGTACGGCGTCAAGAAACCCGCGCTCGATTATCTTGTTTGTAGTCATCTCGACGCTGCCTGTTCGTAGGAGGTCGTAGCGGATATTATCTCTGCAAAGTCGCGTAGAGTTGTGAGTGAGACCCGTTCGACACAAAGCGCATAGTTCGTCCAGACACGTACCTCGGCATGTCCGGGAACATGCCCGAGATCGTCTCGAGCTACCAAGCAGCAGCCTCTCCGTCAGTTTTGCCTAGACACAAGTCGCAAGAGTCCGCCACGAAACACGCTCACCATCTCCGGGGTAACATTCTTCGGCCTGAAGCCGAGCGCAGCACGGGCACTCCTGTCCTCGGGGGACTCCTTTGAGGACGTCGCCCAGCTGATAACGACGACGATGACGGCGAGCGCAACGACAACGTTGACGACTTCGCTCATTTGCCTTTGTCTTCGAAGACTCTTGCTCGTGCTCGGTGATCTTTTGCTGTATGCCCAGGTCAACCTCACGCGAGGCTAGGGGAGGAACGACCACGAATTCTGGCGGTGCGGGTGATGGCCGAGCACCCGCCGGCAGTGGCTATCTCCGAGCCTTCGGGTGCCGCGGAATAAAACTTAAATTATGTAGTGGTAAAACACCGTTTTTTTCCTTCAAATAAGTGGTCAAAAGAGTGGTCGTTTTATATTCGTGCGGTATGTGCTGGGTGGCGTATTAATTCGGATAAGGTACTTCTGTACCTAGGTTCATTAATGCTGTCGGAAGTATCCAGTGCTCATGTCGCACTCGTCACGTAATCTATGAAATACACAAAATTTTCTTTTATTTGTAAGGTCCCTCTCCGTAGACATTGGTTTTCTTAGATGACTTTTCACCTCTTAATTACTTTTTTTTTTTTTTTCAAAATGCCGTTTAACCTCACTGTGTTTTATACGCTACAGCAGTTGTTGTATGTGCTTCTATGGTCAGACGAAAACAATAACAGCAGCCTATAAATAAGAAACAAAATCTAAGTGACGCCTGTTTCTCAACTCCTCAATGTGATTGGGATGCCATCCCAATTATACTGGTACACATAAGCGCGATCGTAACATATCTCACGGCCAGCTCAATCCCTGCCTTTTTCCTGCGCACTCCGAGTCTGCATCTTCGAACGAAGGGGATTCCCAGGCCTACGAACGGAGGTCGCGAAAATCTTGCAGGTAGTCCCGTTGTGCTACTTCCCGGGCCGCGCGGACCCAGTCCATTCTCAATGCCGAGTTCAATGTCATAATAACCGCGCCCGGAACCCTGTAGCGGCTCGCGCATTGTGCCAATGTAATCAAGGAGAGCGGACAGGAAGTGAGAACCGTCTAAGAAGGGGAGCGCGAAGAGGTTGAAAATGTATAAGGAGAATGACAGAGTCGATAAATATCTGTGAAGGCCATGCTGTAAGCATTTCGCTTAAAAAGACTGGCCTAAGACTCACTCGAAAAATAGCGAAGCCACTCTAGGAAGCCACGCTGGAAGAAATTTGAAGCGCGGAGAAAGAGTATCCACCGTGACTGGTTCCAAAGATATTAGGGGAAGAGTTGAATGACTTTGCAGCGAACCAACCTTGCTCCCAGATTTCTTCTCGTGGCCCGTTCCATAAAACGGTTTTCCCCGACGGCTGGTCATGTTTTTCCCACACAGGGGGAAGTACAGTAATACGGAGGAGCTGCGCGCTGTCATCGGGTCGCACGCATACGCTTGATGCTGCATCTGTCTGGACTTTCTCTCCAGCAACACGTTTATGGCAGTCGGATGAGGAGTAACATCTCGCATCGTCATTCTTCATCACAGAAGGAGATGGAGTGAGGATCGGTATGGGATCGATGCAGTGTCCGTTGTCTCCTTCCTCGGAGAGGACAAAGCATGAACGCTGCACCGCGGGCGGGTGAGGAGGGTCCGAATCGCCGTAAGCGGCACAACAGTCTGTCGATTGCTCTGTTCATCATGTGAGTCTGGTTCTAATGGTTTATGATGCCAGGGGAGGCATACCGAAGAAATAGGATGCCTCCATGCACCACCCTTGCTCGTACGATGTATGTCGAGTCTTACCTGAGAGGAGAAAACGCAACCAGACGTTATCCTGGTCGACGTCTCGTCCGCCAAGGACCACGTCGTCCAAAGAAGTGATCACACTGCCGGGTGGGATGTGGTGGACAAGTGGAGAGCCCTACAAAGAAATTAACCCTGTTCATTCAATTGCAAACAGATGACGCAAAGGGTCCGTCCTACCTCTTCGACCCCAAGAACGGCAAGACCCATTTCCCTTACATCTCTCCAGCCTACCACACACCACAACCTTCCCGCACCAGCGAAGGTAGCAAGATAAAGTGCAGCCCACAACAATAAGTTGTGCCACGCGCCGGCGGCGATGATACGCAACCTCGCACTCGCAGAAAGCATAGTTATCGAGGGCGATAGGGAAACGAAGGCGGACGGTAAAAGGAGAGTTATGGATGCACCGACTGCGTGCAGTGACAAAGACTCGCTATAAGCAGGAAGTAGCCTGTAAGTATGCAACTTCAGCGGACACGGAAGACGTATATATTTACATAGATGCGGCGTAGGCATGACCTGCTTCATGGATACACTGCGCGACGAAAAGTGCGGCGAGGAGCACGGAAAGGTGCGAAAAAGGTACGGTGAGCCCCGGAACCTAAGGTTAAGAGCAAAGAGAGTAGACTTTAAACAAAAGCTAGAGTTGTGATCTCAAGAACGTACTATGGGATTTAAAGCATAACTTGACTGCACGGTCATTGCGGAATCAGGGTCCGGGTCGCTTCGCTTGACCATGGTGTGCCCAGTAGTATTGCCATTTTTGAAAAATGTAGATTCCAAGAGCTGAAAGCATGTGTATGCAAGAACGGCAAGTCCGAGCAGCACTCCTAAAACGCCAAACACTGATCCCAAATTGTAGAACACCCCAGAGCATTTCGGTATACGTAATTGGTTTGTCGGTCAAAGAAGTCGATCAAGGCCTCATGTCGCGCATTAAGGGCGCTCGTCTGCACTTTCAGATGAAGGTTCTTCACAGATACTTTCCAGTGTCTGGAACCTGCGCGTATGGATCTGTGCTGCTCGACTGAAGTAGGCAGGAGGCCGCCAGTCGACTTTGAGGCGCACGAAGCACGAATAGCGTACACCACGGCCCAGAATACACAGAGGGACCATAGGAAAGTGCTGATGGACATGGCTTCAAGAACATCTTGAGCTAGTTCATGATAAAGAGACCGTAGAAGTCTACCGCCATGGTATATGGTGGCCTTTAGTGTTTGACGAATAGTTGCCGCCGGCCGCTGCGCATGCGGTACCGTCACGTAATAGTCATGTGACGTAGTACAGTCAATCACCGGCTAATGGGATACCTGAGCTTGTCAAGCTATTTTTCGTAGTACATTACTCAACATCTGAAATTAAAAAATATATTCACGTTCAGTGAGAAAGTAGCTATCTATATACAAAATTTGAGAGGAATCTGAGCAGAATTGACTGAGCTATGGCAGAATGGAGAAATCTGGCAAAATTGGGCCTTCACCAATCTTTGGCACAGGTCTTTCCCACGATAAGTTTTTTTTTTTTTTTTTTAAATGCATTTCTATAGCGCGTCATGACTATCTAGTACAAAATACGCTCCAGGGGCCTTTAGGCCCCTGTATTGTGTGAGATGGTGATTGTTATAGAGAGAATAAATCGTGATGGGACGCCAAAGGCGGAGATGGTGGCTGGGTTAGAACCAGTGAAAAAGGGGACGAAAGTGGTATCGGTCTTAGTTGCCAATGGCAAAACCTGAGTCCGAAATATGCACCACAGTGGGGCCACCCGGGTCAAAGACAAGGATGGGTTCCGCCTCGAAGGCGGGGTGGGAGTCGAGGAAAGATGCCAGAATCGGGAGGCCATCTTTAGAGAACCATGGGGCCTCCGTGGATGGTAGGGGCGTTTTCCACACCGCTCGTCGAGCGGGGAGGGTGTTAGGGCAGGAGAGCAAGAGGTGGGCTCGAGTCTCCGGGACGTGGCAGAACGGGCACATGGGGTCGCGTCCCGGTATACGTCCAAAGTATGCGCCAAAACCGGCGTGACTTAGGAGTGTCCGGAAAACTTTGCACTTGGTGCGTCGACCTAGTGTGAGGTTCTGCATGAGAGCGGACGGCTTAGTCGAGGGAGTCATAGTAACACCCATTGAGTGGGCGTCTGAAGTCCCTCGGGACTTCCGGCAGGCAAGGGCCCAGTCGGATTTCCATTGAGTGAGTGCCGTTGAGGTGGCGGCTTCCCGAAGGAAGCGGATGGTAGGCGGGAATGGGAGGGTGCCCGGAGGAGGGTTGTCCGCAATACCGCAGGCGAGGACATCAGCAAATTCATTGCCTTCCACATCGGAGTGACCGGGGACCCAGTGTAGATGAAAAAAGACACTAGGAAATCGTTTAGTAGCGATTTTGAGGCACTTCCGGATGAAGAGGGCGGTGTTAACGCCTGGGGCCGGACGAGGGTCTGCGAGGAGCTTGAGAGCAACTTCGCAATCAGTGTAGATTTCCACCTGGGTAATCTCCGGGTGTAAATCGTAAGAGTATGCCAGAAGCCAAGCGGCGTCAGCAAGTGCGGCGAGTTCACAGTCCGTAGCATGGACGGAGGAACCGAGGTAGGTTTCGCGGGTGAGAACGGACTCCCCGCGGTAGAACCAAACGCCGGCGGCGCCACCGGCGTAAGAAGAGGGGGATGTTCCCTTACGGGAACCATCAGTATAGATGAGAAGGCGAGTGGGGACATCTTTCAGTTGGTCGATGAGACCATGGTGTGACTGAATGAGTGCATCTCGGGCTTCTTGTGAGTGGTCAATCGCCTGGTCAATGCTTACGTGCCGTAAGGGAGGCAACGTAATCCACGGAGGGCGAATGTATCGGGGAACTCGTTCGCAGCCAGGGGGAACCCGGTTGACGAACGAAGTGGTGATGGCACCTGTACGGGTGGTCCGTAGTGGTAGAAGGGTGTGCGTGGTAGTAAGATACCGGATGGCGGCACGAGATTTAGTGCGTTCTAGGCGAAGGGGGATAGGCAGTATGGAGGCGAGGACCTCAGAGGGGCCGCGTGGTGACGTGCGCCATGATCCGAGGATACGGCGGCACGCCGCGGACTGGACTAAAGTCATTTTGTCGCATTTGCCTTTTTGCCGTTTGCCAGTAAACCAGAGCGGAGAGCCCCAGAGTAAGACTGGCAGAATGCACCCGATGTAGAGACGTCGTAAGTGGAGCGGGTCTAAGCCGCGGAGAGTATTGCCAAGGAGTTCCAAGGCACGAAGAGAGGACATGGCTTTGAAACACATGCGTTGAACGTGTACCGTAAACAGCAGTTGCGCGTCGAAAAAGATACCCAGCCAGCGTAGAGGCCGGGAGGGAACTATGCGAAGGGGCGGGAGGCCCTGGCGTGGCAAGTGGATAGGGTGTATAAGGGAGTCCTCGCGGAGGTCATGTCGCCGGGTCCAGTGGATGAGCTCAGATTTGTCGTCATCCAGGGAGAGGCCAAGCGCACGGCAGGCAGCAGAGAACGAGAGATAGGCCTTTTCGAGGCGGGCAATGTTAGTTGCTATGGAACTCGAGGAGGTAGTGAGGAGGTGGTCGTCCACGTAGGCGCGGACGGACACGAGAGGGTCAGTGACCTGAAGTGAGGAGAGAAGGCTGGTCGCGAATAGAGCAGACAGTATAGGGGAAATGGGAGAGCCTTGGGGAACCCCCATATTAGGTATGGGGGTCAGAGTGTCGGTGAAACCATCAAAAGAGAGGGCGACCCGGCGATCTGAAACGAAGGACATGACCCAAGCGATAAGGAGAGGGGGAAACCCGAGTTCGAGGAGGACGGAGTGTAGACGGGGGTGTTGGACGGAAGGGAAGAAACCCGCCACGTCTACTGCAAGTGCTGTAGTGACATGGTGCCGGGCCCAGGCTGTCTCAATTTCGTTTACAAGGTCTGAAGTGGCATCCAGTACGCCCGACTTTTGTCGGGTACCGTATTGGGAAGGGGGGAGTGCGCCGAGTTCATTGGCGATGAACTGGATGCGGTTAGCGATGATCTTCTCGAGTAATTTTCCCATAGTTTCCTCAAGTGTGATAGGGCGGTATGCGTTGAGCGCGGTAGGGTCTTTCTTATTGAGTTTTCGGAGCATCACCACCTTCGCGTCCTTCCAGGGACGGGGGTGGTGTCCAGCATCCAGGCATTCATTGTAGAGTGCGAGGAGTGGAACACTATGGGCGGCATGCAAGCTTTTTAGGGCCTGGTAGCCAACACCGGTAATGCCCGGGGCACTCGAATTCGAAGTGAGACTGAGGGCGTGGTCCAGCTCTTCCATAAGGATGGGATGGTTACGCATAGGGCGGGCGCCGACAAACGAGTAGGTCGACGGGATGGCAGCGGACGGTTGGGTACCGAAATACTTAGACCGGAAGGCGGAGGCCTTCTCCGCAGGTGAGTTCGCAGTGGATCGTCCAGACACTAACGCTGGGATAGGAGCACGTCGGGTGCCCATTGCCCATTTTGCCATTGGCCAGATTTTATCCGGCTTGACAGAAGCAGTGAATGAATCGGCCCAGTTGCGTTTAGCACGGCGAAAGATACCAGCCGACTGACGTCGGAGCGTGGTACGAGCCGCCGGGGTAGCTCCGCGCAAGGCGGCCATGTGAGCACGACAGGAAGCGTCCCACCACTTGACCTTGTGGCCTCCTGTCTTCGAAGAAGACGGGGGGTGAGAGGAATCAGTGGCGAAGACCAACGCAGCGTGGATAGCGGCGACCTTGACGTCCAGGAGTTGGGGCGTGGCGCCTGAGAGGGCGAAGGCGGCAGAGAGGGGCGCATCGAGAGCTTCCAACCATTCAGTAGAGAGCGAGTCATCGTACCGTGGGCGGAGGAAGGGGTCGGAGAACGGCTCAGAAGAGGTGGGGATAGACCATGTGATGACCGCATGGTCGGATCCGGATGGAGTGTCCCAGGATCGTGTCCAGGAATCGCCCAAAGCGAGGTCCTCCAAAGAAGGAGAAGCCCATGCTAGGTCGATGACTGATTCGGTGAATTGGGTGGTTGGGCGTCGCCGGGTATCAAAGCCCGGCCGGTTCAGGAGGTGCATGGCGTTCGCGGCGGCCCAATGTTCGAGGGGGCGAGCTTTTTGTTCGTCACTTGTCGAATGGGTGCCGTGGTCCCAATGAATAGAGTGGAGGTTGAAATCTCCAGCAACTAGCCAATGTGCACGTGGGGGAAGCTCGAGTAGAGTAAGAGAGGAGATGGTATCCTTTTTATTCGCATCATGATTGTACACATTTGTGACGAAAAGAGGCCCAAGGCCAGTGTCAAAAATTAGCGTGAGTATGTCTCGGGATGGGGAGCGCGAAGCATCTAGCACCACCCGAGACAGAGGGATAGACTGGTGAACCAGTGTGACCACACACGGACGTGTTAGTTCGGTGGCCCCCGCGGAGGGAGGCACAAAGACGTGGTAATTGGGCATGGCGGGGAAGCCGAAAACTGGCGTACCTGCTGCATCCAACATAGAGGGGGAGGTACCGATACGATACCAAGGGGGTTCCTGAAATAAAATAACTGCAGGTGTAGAGGGGGCACCGGGGGCAGACGAGAAGGAGTGGACGAGCGCTTCGACGTGCGCTCGGGACGTTGCAACATTGTGTTGCATAAACGTCCAGGGACTACTCATCAGCCGGGGGTGGGGCGAAAGAGGAACGGGCACGGCCACGCTGTTTGGGGCAGCTGGAAGAGTCGGCGCAGTGTTCGCCGGAACAGTTCGAGCATTTAGGGGGATGGGTGCAGGGAGAGGAGGCTGGAAGCGCATCTCGGACGCACCCCGGGCAGCGCATGCGGTGGTCATCAGTACGATGACGGCCAGCGCATATCAAGCACGACCAGGGACGGTTTCTGCAGTTTTGAACGAGGTGGCCTAGTGCTGCACATTTGATGCACTGCATGAGGCGAGGGAGATCACGGCGGGCCACCAATTTGAGTCGGCGGCCGAACATGTATACGACGCGGTTCCTCGGGGTAGAGAGGATGTTCGCGGAACGGGAGCCCGTAGGGTCTTCAAAGGAGAAGGCGATGGGGGCAGACATGACGTCCTCGCTCAGGAGCTCGTAGGCCCGGGTCCAGTCGGGCTCTAGAGTCATGGGCA
This sequence comes from Coniferiporia sulphurascens, assembly GCA_002794785.1. Classification (NCBI taxonomy): domain Eukaryota; kingdom Fungi; phylum Basidiomycota; class Agaricomycetes; order Hymenochaetales; family Hymenochaetaceae; genus Coniferiporia; species Coniferiporia sulphurascens. The sequence continues at coordinate 609,063 of NBBA01000007.1, read as the reverse complement.
GTGAGAGGAGGTGAGGGTTGGCGGCGCGGAATTCCGCTTGGAGATCCGCCGCCGTGAAGGCAGGGAGGCCCGGCGCAGGGCGCGTAGGGACTTCGGCAATTTGTAGGCAGGCCCAAGATACGAGTTGGGAGACTGTGGCAGGGTAGACGCTTTGGACGGCTGCCATCACAACTTCCTTCACGCTATTCATAGTAGGAACGTGAGTGTTGTGAGCGAACGTAACGAAGCAATTGCCTCGATCGTTCCAATGGGCAGCACGTACAACCAGTTTGGCTGCAGTGGGAAAGCGTGAGAGGGCAGTCCTGACGTTGATAGTCGTCTGGGAGTCGGTGGGGCGCGCTTCAGCAGGGGGGGGAGCTCCATGGAAGCGGATGGCGAGGGTCGGGTCCGTAATGGTACGGATAACCGGGAGGACTGCACGCTTCGGCTCTTGTTTCACAGCGCTAGCAGTAGTGGGGGCCCCCGTCGACACTGGCGCTGCAGTAGCAGGGACAGTGGCGGGGGTAGCCCCACCCGCGGCAAGACCTGGAGTGACAGGTGTCGGCAAGGTGGACCCGGCGGTGAGGTTAGAAGGGCCCGAAGGTCCTTGTGATGGAGGAGGGGCAGTACTTGGGTTGGCTTTACCCTTCCCTTTCCTGTCTCCGGAGGGGGCGGACCCGGCCCCCGAGGAATGTGGGGGAGGTCGTTCGAGGGCGTCCATCCGCTGCATCATGAAAGCCATTTGGCGCGTAAGGTCAGACATGACCTGCACCATCTGCTGTGGCAGGGAGGGAAGAGAGGGGGGGCCTACCACAGTCTGGGAGGACTGGGGGGGGGCGGGAAGGGGGGCAGGGCCAGAGGCGATGCCGAAGCGGGGGCCTGCCGCCGCCCGGAAGGCCTGCGACGTGGCGGATTGTGCGAGCGGATCCTCCTGGACCAAAGCACTGTTGAGAGAATTAACCGCGAAGGCAATCTCTCCAAGGAGGGAGGCAGTAGAGGCGGCCGACGTAGAGGTCGTCTTCCCTAGTGCGAGGAGTTCGTGGGAGGCGCGCATAGCAGTCATGGCGGCCAACCGGAGGTGGGGAACCTGCAATGTCACCGCCCTGGGGGACAGTGGCACTGGGGCGCTGGTGGATTTGCGCTTTTTCCGCGCAGAAGCCGTAGAGGCCTGGTCATCAAGGGCCCCGGCCTCCGACATTTCTGAGTCGGAGTCCAGTGACGATATGGCAGCAGACATCGGGCGGGACGGCCCACGAGGGGTTTCGTCTACACGGGGTGCCCTACCCCCACCCCCGGGGGGGGTGATAGGGGGGGCAGGCTCATCGAGAGAGGAGGCCGCGCCTGTGGGGATGTAACTCGCCCACATGGAGGCAGAGGTGGATTGGGGGGCCTGCGGAGCAGGGGCCAAAAGAGAGGAGAGGCTGGCTTGACCCCCAGAAAAGAGAGTTTCGCCTGAAATAGCCCCTGAGAGGGGAAGGCCCGGGGTAGCCGGGCGAAGGACTTGGGCCACGACCTGGTCAGTTCCTCGGTCACTCGCGACGGAGACGGCGCGGGACGGTGGGTGAAAGGGCTGGCGAGAGGTGATCTCCGCCGCCAGTGGGGAAACTGTGGGGAGAACTTTAGGAGGTACCGGAGGCGCGCGGGCGGCGCTCGATATCGACCCCGAGAACGAGGAGGAGCGAGCAGCGACCGTTCCCGGAGGAGGCATAGCGTCGGTCCCTCGACCACGAAGAGAACGCATACCGCCTCGTGTAGAAACAGAGGGGGCGTGAAAGGTCTCGTCGATGGGACGGGGGGGTTGTTGTTCTTGTTGTTGTTGATCAGACATAGAGGGCAAAGTGCTCGAAAGACTACCTAGATGGTGGTGGTTAGAGGACAAGGAGGATGTGTTCCCACGATAAGTCAAACTCGTTACAGTATAATTAATTATTTCGGCTATAGGAAAAGGCTAAAAAAGGAAGGAGTAGCACCGTGACGACCAAAGGGAAACTTCCATAAGAGGTAAACAGATCTACATTAGTAACCGGGAGGTTGTGGTAACTTTTGTTTTTCTTCTTTCTCCACCATTTCTTTATCAATTGCAAGGATTGTTTGTCCGAGATGAGGCCCACACTCACTGGATTTATATACAGCAAAAATTTAACACTTATATGCAGCATTATATGTACTATTTTCTGTGACTCTTTATTGACAAGTTTTGATTTCGAAGTTTTTATGAGTAATTTCTAGTTTTCTTGCTGAATTCTGGCTCAAAAAGTTTGAGATATCTTATTCTGAATCAGAGGTGTATTTCCAGCTGCAAAATGCAAAAACAATGAAGAAATTTGAGTGGATACGGCATGTTCTAGCTAAGTGTTTCAGTGACCGGCATTGTCCCATTAGCCAGTGATTGACTGTACCAGTTGAATTCACGACTTACGAGTGCGGCTTTGTTCTAGCTTGTTACTCAGAATGAGTACCTCTCTTAACTAATCAATTCGACCTTCAAATAGCGTGTACATCCCGTGGACAAGGATCTGCATCCCAGGAGGCAGATACACACTATAGCCAATGCAATGCCCGATTCTGGTGATACGTCCGCGTGAGCTCGCTCTGTTGACCACTGCAGCTATTAACAACATATTGCTTCCCCTGCGGAATGAATTCGAGGTCGACGAAATCGTCGGAGCGGACGGTTTGGTCGGATGGGACACAAGAGCATTCAAGATGGTTCAGAGGACAGAATACGTCCTGAAGGACATTTGCCTTGAAGATGGCCGCAAGCTCGAGCTCGAGATCCACAGGAAACCACTTGAAGACATCAACACATCTGTCGGGATATATGAAGAAGTGATAGCAATAAAACTTTTATTGACGCCTAAAGATCACAGCAAGGTCATCATAAATGGACAAGATCGCATGTGCAAAGTGATGATGCGAGGTGCTATTCCTTCCTTTGATAATACTTTCGTTCTCGCTGTAGCAGAGGACTCCATCAACTATGCTGCAAGGAGTGTGGCACTCTCGTTGAAGGGAGTTCGCTTGGGAACATGCGCTTCACGAGACGATACTAGGAAGCATATTCGTCATAGGACCCACTGCCGTGTAATGGCCAGTGAAGTTGCCGAGCCAATACACAAGGTGATGAATCTACGCGGTGGATTTGTGTCGTTGAAGGATTGCACAGAAGGTATGTACGACCTCTTGAGGTTGTGGTTATCTGTCTCATTTCGAACTTCTCTACAGTCCTGAATTACATGCACAAAGCTGGTTGGGTACACCGTGACATGAGTCGCGGTAATGTAAACTTATACAAGGGACATGAGTTTTTGGGGAGCTTGGAATATTCGAAAAGGACGGGAATGGATGGAAAACATGAAGTTCGAATCGTAAGGTTTTTTTCTTTTTGAGTGCTGCACGCCACCAACCATTTTGTAGGGAACCCTCGATTTCATAGCGGTCGAGGTCGCAAACCGCGCCTATTTTCACTCGGTTCCTGCACAAAGCAAAGTGGAAAGGAATGCGTACCGTGCTAACATTTTTAAAATACTGTCAGAGCCGGACATAAGCGAGGAAGGGGGAATAGATCCGGATTCCGACATTAACGACCTCATCAAAGCTGAGGCGATATTTTTTTACAACGATCTTCACGATATGGAATCAATCTGGTGGATCTCGATCTGGATGCTATTTTTTCACGATAATGAAGCTCAACGTGCGACTGATGGCTTGTCGTACACAGAGACTTCGATTGGTCATTTTCAACTCTTCCCAAGGGATCTGAATATCTCAGACCGCACGAGCTTTCTCGTTAGCCAAAAATCGTACCTGAAGGCAATGAGCTGCCTTCCCAAGTCATTCGCACGTGTCACCAAATTGTTGGGGCATCTTAGAGGGTTGCTCGTGAGAATGTATAAAGACTCAGAGGCTTCCCTCCCCAAATTCGACAGGGATGTATACAAGGATGAGTTGCATGGATTCTTCGACGATACTTGGGACGCTTGTGTCGAGGTCGCGGGAGAAAGTAAACTTATCCCGTATCATGGTTCGTCCTTGAAAAGGAAAGCAACGGATGCAGGGTCTACAGATGGCATCGATGAATTGTTCCCGACTCCTGCACCGAAAGCACGACGGTAAATGTTACAATGCCTATCATTAAGGATGTACGCTTACTCCTTTTATTGGGATGGGGATTTGCAGGAAGACCCACAGCACTTCTTAGCTTGGCACCAGAATACTCAACACGTGCAACAAAGCCTTGTTTTTAATGTTTTCCTTTTCTCACTCGCTTGAACATTATAATCTCACTGTAAACTAGACTATATGCACACTCCCATTCAGTCGGATTTTTGTTGTTGCTTGATTCCATGTTCGGGCAAATCTAATCGGGACATATTGTACATACATAAAACGCAGTAGCAACAGCCTGAGCACTCGCACCGGTATGCGATATAGCAGTTCTCGCCCCTCTATTGATTTAGTATGTTGAAGATTAATATTACTTTACCGCCGCGATTTGGTACGTGGTCCTTGTGATATCCTCGAGTCGGTCTTTACGAATTCGTCTATAAATTCGTCCATATGGCAAACACCGTAAGCCAGACTGGGCAGTACAACTTACGGACTCGTCTAGACCCGATCAAACGGATTGTCAGAGGAAACCTGAGCACGCTGCCAATGATGGCGCTCTGACTGAAGTTTTATTCAAGCGAACCTGCCCGGGTCCCGGTGTTTGATCACCTTCCTTTTTCGGTCGGTTGATGACTTTTTACATCCAGCTGTAGACACTGGCAGCACATACATCATTATAGGGTTCACTACCGAGTAATGTTCGATGAAGTTATTGAGCAGACGCACAGTACTAGTGTAACGAATCTGCGCAGTATACTTGTGTCGCTGAAAGACTGCACAGAAGGTATGTACGGCCATTTGAAGCTACAGTAGTACTACTATCAGCTGACCCACCTCGAAATTCCCAACAGTTCTAAGTTACATACACAAGGCTGGCTGGGTACACCGTGATATAAGTTGCGGTAATGCGTATTTACACGAGGTACGCGGACTTCTGGGAGATTTAGAGCATGAAAAGAAAGTAGGAACGGACGGAAAACATGGGGTTCGAACAGTGAGGATTTGTCCATATGAGTTTCACTGCACGTCTCTGATTGTCTTCATAGGGAACCTTGGACTTCATGGCGGTCGAGGTCGCAAACCGCGCCTATTTGTATGCGATTTCGCAAAACATAAAGGAAGTCGACGTCTACGAAGCTGAAATTTCCAAAATATTGTCGGAGGCGGGAGTAAGTGAGGAAGGAAAAACTGATCCGGTTTCCCCCATAAAAGCCCGCATCAAGGCTGAGGCGTCATTTTTCTACAACGAGCTTCACGATATGGAGTCAATGTGGTGGATCCCGATATGGATGCTCTTTTTTCACGACAACGAAGCTCAACGCGAGACGGATGGCTTGAAGATGGCTGACCGACGTCTTTGTGTACGGCAACTCTTCCCGGGGGATCTGAATATCTCGGGCCGCGTGAATTTCCTCGGTAACGAAATGTCGTTCCTGACAGCAGTGAGCTGTCTTCCCAAGTCATTCGCACACGTGGCTACAATGTTAGACAATCCAAGAAGTTTGCTCATACGTATGTATTACGAGTCGGAGGCTACCCTCCCCTCATTCAACAGGGAGGTGTACAAGGACGTACACGAATACTACAGAAAAGCTTGGGACGCTTGCATCAAACTCGCTGGGGAGATTAGACTAGCCCCGTACAGTCCGCCCTTAAAGAGGGCAGCAACGGATGCAGAGCCTGCGGATGAACATTGATGAATCGTGTTTAACCCTTACACTGAAAGCTCTTTAGACTTGCGTTTCTCCCAGAGGCTCGGAGCACTTCTTAACTGGGTGCCGGACTATTTTGATACTTGTTTTTGGTGTTTTCCCTTTTCAATTCAATTCGATACTATAACCACGCTGTAAACTAGATACTGCATGCACACCCCCAGGTCCCATTTCATCGGATCCACGTTGCTTTATCTCATGTTCAGACACAATTTACTCGACACATGGAACGCGTGTGATATGCCGATTCTTCGAGTCGCCCTTCCATTGTAATATACTATATAGCACGCCGAATGTAAAAGACTACTAATTCGCTGCTACGATTTGGTTATGTGGCAGTGGTCCTTGGGCGTCCTCGTCGGTCTTCATGACTTGATTTTCAAGTTAGTCAACTACGGGTCTCATCGGCAAACGCCCAGAATGGGCGGTACAACCTCCGGTCTTGCCGGATCTCAGTCAAACAGACTGTGAGGAAATCTGCTGTCCTCGCTGATGGCAGAAGTTATTTTCAAGCAAGCCGGCCTGGGAAGGGTCTATAAGGGTCATATCGAAAGGTCACTTCATTTTTGTAGGGGTTATCTGCGGGTGTGTATACGAGTGGAAGCGAGTCGGCGCTTTCGGTGCGGGGATCGGGGATGATTCAGTAATGTCTTCCGTAAACTCTGCATTCGTTGCTTTCCTCTTTGCTGACAGACCACGATATGGAACAAGCGTGATATCCTCAGCAAAATCGATACAGAGGTCCCAAGCGTCATCGAAGAATTCGTGCAACTCATCTTTGTATACATCCCTGTCAAATTTGGGAAGGGAAACCTCTGAGTCGTGATACATTCTTCTGAGCAAGTCCCTCGGAGACTCTAACGCCTCAGCTATGTATGTGAATGACCTGGGAAGACAGCTCACTGTCGTCAAGAACATCTTTGGATCAACGAGGAAATTCAGGCGGTCTGAAATATTCAAGTCCCTTGGGAAGAATTGTCGTGCATATAGACTTCGGTTAGTCATCTTCAAGCCATCAGTTTCGCGGTGAGCTTCGTTATCGTGAAAGAAGAGTATCCATATCGGAATCCACCAGATTGATTCCATATCGTGAAGCTCGTTGTAGAAAAATGACGCCTCAGCCTTGATGCGAGTGCCCATGTCAGCCTTCGGGTCCGCACCTCCCTCCCTTAATTGTTTATTTTTTGAGCGCAATGCAGAAAGCCTGGCTTTATACATAATCCTGTCACGTGTACTTGATAAAGGATTCGCGTGCAAATAGGCGCGGTTCTTGACCTCGACTGCCATAAAGTCCAAGGTTCCCTATGAAGACAATTAGTGACGTACAATGACACTCAAACGGACAAATCCTCACTGTTCGGACCTCGCGTTGTCCATCTGTCCCCATCCCTTTCGCATATACCAAGTCTCCCAGAAGTCCATGCCCCTCGTACCGGTATACAATACCACAACTTATATCACGATGTACCCAGTCAGTCCTTTGCATGTAACTTAGAACTGTTATGAATTTCAAGATGAATAGGACGATCGTAGCCTCAAATAGTAGTACTACATACCCTTCGTACAGTCCCTCAGCGGCACAAATACACTACGTAGATTCATCACCCTGTGTATTTGCTGGACCGCTTCGTCGAACATCACTCGGTAGTGGATCCTATGATGAATATGCTTCCTAGTATCGTCTCGCGGAGCGTCTATTCCTAAGTGTACTTCATTACCCGATGCCAGTGCGGGTGTTACACATCTTGCGACAGAGTTGATGAAAATGGTGTTCCGCATCATCGCTTTGCAGCTCTGACATTTCTGTCCATTCACGGCGACCTTGCTGTAATAATCAGGTGTCAAGAGAATTTTTCTTGCTGTCACCTCTTCAGCCAGCTTGACAGATGTTTTGATGATTTCAAGCAATTCCACTCGGACTTCGAGCTCGAGTTTGCAGTAGTCTTCAAGCCAAGCAGCTTGCAAGATGTACTCCGTTCCCGTACTCCTCCGAATCATCTTCAATGCTCTTGTATCCCGTCCGATCATCCGATCAGCTCTGATGATTTCGTCAATCTCGAATCCATTCCGCAGGAGAGGCATTATGTTGTCGATGGAGAACTCAAAGTCTGCCTCTGGAACGGGTTGTCCCAGGTCTTTAACGACGGCGATGGCTGTTCTTTCTCCGTTTTGAGTACCGTTTTGATAGCTGCGGTGGTTAACCGAGCGAGCCTCCCTCGCGGGCGTATCACCAACAGGATCGGGCATTGCATTGGCTGTAGTGCACAGTGGCCTCTCAAGCTGCGGGCTGTCGTCCAGGAGGTGTACAATCACGCTAAGAAGAGGTTGGATTGATTCATCAGGAGATGTACACATTCTGAGTAGCAAGTCAAGAACAACGTTAAGTTGAAAACTGCGCCGTGAATCCATCCGGTATCCCATCACATGACTATCACGTGATCGTGGCGCACCGCTGCTTGTTTGCCGAGAGTCCTCGAGGCTCGAGCTGAACCGGTAGTCAAGCAATTATGATTGAATCCTTAGAGCTTAACACCGAAGCCCAAAGGGAGCTGCTCACGTCTAACGGGAAAATAGGAGCACCACGAACTAAGCTGCATGTTGCAATTGAACGCAGGTTTAATCCAGGGTTCTTGACGCGGCTATTGCCGAACAATCAACTTCCAAATTCCGAGGGTTTACCTCGGCAAATTAGGGTTCTTATTTGACTCCACTATGCACTACAGTCGTTATGGCCAAAATACCAACTGCGCTCTGCCGTGCAGTACGCGAAGCTGGCTTCATCACCATGGGTGGACGCCGTTGCTGCGGATTCTTCTTACACATGCGCTTATCATACCCGCTAGAATTTGGGGCTCGTTCGAAAACTACCCGGATGGGAATCAGGGATTACAGATTACGACTAGCACCGCTCTCAGCAATTTACCGTTCTCCAGCCTTTTTTTCTCTCAAAACCATCGTCTCTTCTTCGTTCAAATACCTTAGTCGTCCATAATACCTGTGGAAATCCACAATGTCTTACCTCCCTGCGCTTTTGGCCCTGGCGGCCTTGACAATCTCTCCAAATTATGTTAACGCGGTCAACTTGACCCTATCGTCGGAGTACATGGGGAGCTCATTGTACGCCCCAGCCTTGCCTCTGTTTTTTTTGGACTGACATCCCTTTCATCGTATGCTTGTGCTAGTTTTGACTCCTGGACGTTCTACGCTGGAACAGACGCGAACACTACCGGAAACGTCTTATTTCAATCTAGAGAATCCGCAACGTCGTCCCAGCTCGCTTTTGTCAACAGCGCTGGTAACGCAATTATAAAAGTCGACAATACAACCAACGGCGCGGGCGACGATACCTTTGGGCGCCCGAGTGTTAAAATATTCAGCAATGGGACTGTATCAGAGGGCAGTCTTGTGGTCATGGACGCCTTGCATGTGCCCTATGGAGTGAGCCGAAAATTTTGTACTGATCTCGACGATAGAATGCTGATATACTTCTTTTCAGTGTTCCGGTCTGTCATTTTCGAACTATTCTTGATATTGCTTGCGCTGACAGGTATTTCATTCAGTCTGGCCTGCATTCTGGATGCAAGGTTCCAACTGGCCTGTCGGTGGTGAAATCGACGTATTCGAAAATGTTAACCTCGCGACAAACAATCGTTATACGCTGCACACCACAGACGGATGCAAGCACCCAGACAACTCAAGCTCAACTTCATCGAGCGAAACAGGCACTGTGTTGTCGACGGACTGTTTCAACGCAACGGCGCAGAATGAGGGCTGCTCCGTCCAGGATCCATCGACGACCTCATACGGAGCAGACTTCGCCAACAACGGTGGCGGAGTATTCGCAATGCTATGGAATGGCGATGGGATCAAAACGTGGTTCTTTGACCGCTCGAGTATCCCAGGCGACATTGACAACAAACCGAACCCGGACGATTGGACCACGCCCACCGCGTTCTGGCCGACATCGTCGTGCGATGCGTCAAAATTCTTCAGCGACCAGACTCTTATCTTCGTGCGTATCCCTTTTGACGGAACACTTAGTTAGTTCCTTGCTAACTGTTTTCTAGGATATCACCCTTTGCGGTAATTTTGCAGGAGAAGCGTCCGTTTTCGCCGAGACCTGCTCTGGGACCTGCACGGACTTGGTACAGACTCCATCCAACTACGACACTGCGTATTTCGAGGTTCAATATGTCCGCGTGTTTACCGGGTATGTCTTCTAGCCTCTTTAATTCTGCCGAATAATGCGACTGACGGGATGCGTAGTGACTCAACGTCATCCGCAGCACGGAAGATTAATGTCTCCGGTGCTGCGGTCCTGTTATCAGCTTCGGTTCTCGGAGCCTTCCTAGCTTTATCGGTCTAGATCGGTACCTCAGTCACGCCTTCCACCTTACATTCTAGCACAATTAAAACACCTCGAACACTATACCGACGTTCTAGAGCTGGTATTCTCGGATTTAGAATGTCCCCTCTCGTATCTAAAATCAACGACTTGTAAATTATTCGGCTCTTGCTCCACCTCCTCCTTCCCTTTCCATTGATAATGTTCGATCAGATGGCTGCGTCCGCTTCATGATAGTTCTGTCTACATACTCAATCGCATGCATAATTTCTCTTAGTACTCCGTCGCGCGCGCACAAGAGGCGCGTCGTGTCGATCACGGCGATCTATATTCTGCGCAGCCACTTAAGTCCTGAACACAGATTTTGTCAGCCAGGAGCGTGAACTAAGATATGTAGGATACCAGAAGCAGGCAACAATGCAGCGTGTAGACCAAAGCGCTTAGAATTTTTGTATTATATGAGGCAGCATATAGGGTCGTGTTGGACTTATTTTATATTTATCCGACTCTTACCGCAGGGCTTGCACAATGCCCATGGTACATCCGTGATATGTACTTTAAGGTCATGCAAGGAAGAGTAAACGGGAAATCAACTTCAAAGGGAAAGTGGGGGAGGGGGTGGGGGAGGACTAGGCTCCCCCTCCCCCGAAACGAGGACTACTAAGGGCTAAAAAAAAAATGAGTATCACAACAGAAAAACACATAACAAGCGACTGACATGACAAGCCCCATTTCCACATAGGGGGCGAGTGGGTGGGACGCCCCCTATGCGTGGGTGGGAACTTGGAAGAGTAAGCGGTTTTCCATTCGACTTTTTTGATGCTTATTTCTTTAGCCGTTGATAGTTCCATTCCAGGGGAGGGGGAGCCAAGTCCTCCTCCCCTACCGCGTCCTGATTACTATCCAGCTTTTCCTCCTCACCGCATTTCGTTATTTTCAACGCGACCATACGTTAATGTCTGTAATAATTGTGCAGTTAATTATGGATAGTTGAGCGCGTGAAATGATAAAATGGATGGTGGCGCCTCATATGGTATTGGGTCTCCGCTTTAATCACCCATGTCGCACATCTTGTTTTGTTTCCGTTAACTTGGGTTTAACGTTGATGAAGCTACCCTGACATTTCTCCGTAGCAGGATGTAGAGCTCTATTAATGAAGGCGGCTGGGTGTCTAGATATAGATGAACTACTCTGGAAAAATGAGTGGCATGTCCCCTATGTGCTACTTGCTAGTTGTTCGGGGATTTGCAGAGTACTTCCAGTGCGATTGATGACTACAGCCAGTAAAGTGGCACACTATCGTATATTGATTGAACTACATAGCACAACATTTCTGTTTCCTGGATGTATCATGGCGAAAACTATTGTAGAAAAACCATTTAAGTGAGCTCGCGCAAATAGACTCGGAGTTGCATCTCCGCTTAAAGGCCAATTACGCGATGCGCGCGTCGGGAAACCTTGGTTCAAGTTTGAGAATACTGGACAGCGAGATATCAAATCACCAACTTCTCCCTCCATGCCCGCTCTCGTACCTTATAATAAGTACAGTGTCCATTTTGATCTCTCAGGAAAGAGATTCCCCTGAACTCTGACAAGATAGAGTCCAGCCCCTTCCCGCCGCCGCGCGAGGAGGCCAACAGACATCTCTTATACCCCGAAGGCGCCAGCGCTAGCCTCCCTGCCCTATTACTTCCCCCCCATATTGTATTTTGAAAATACTGATATTTATGTTAGTAATTGCCTATTATAAGTACCCTGCCACTTTCATCATCACTCAAGAGGCGTAGCCGAAAGCGTCATGATCGACGTTAGCCTCATAGTGGCCTACCAGCGGTACGTCAGCCCAGAAAACATACCAGCCCAGCATCCAGAGGTCTATATAATCTCGCCAGAATCCTTCACTGTCCTTCATCATCCCTCTCTCTTCTTCACCATCACCCGCATCCACTTCGCACCCTACCCTCTGCGAGTACTCGACTATATGCAGCACCACATTGGTGTGAGGCCGTTTCATAAAAAGAATCATAAATCGGTCGACGTCCTCAGCTTGTCGAGAAGGGTGATGGTATTGCGAGCCAGTTCGTTGTCGTCGTAAGTCTCTTCTGTTTCACTCTACTCCCTGTTAGCGTGTGGCTGACGCCCAGTACAATCCAGACTCACGCCACTGCGACTTCGATCCCGCGCCTGGCAACCCCGCCGCCACCTCCACGTATTTAGCCCGACCGAGACATCCAAGAAGGTTCCTTGCGACCTGGTGGCGGAGGCGTGCTGGACAGAGGCTAAAGTAATCCGTAGATTTTGTTTATTTCTCCGATTGAGGCAGGCTGACGTCGGTCATTCCCAGTTCTTGACGGGCCACCTCGTCCGTTTATATTACAAGTCCAGCACGATCGTTAAAGCAAATGCGGGCAGCACATTGGTACGCATCAATTGTTAGCTCTTCATCGTCGCTGTGGACGCTTACTTTATTCTCCGCGCTCAAGTCATTACTGCTGCAAAATAGTGACAGGGTGTCGGCTACATATGCACGATGTGCACTTGTACCGGCAAGGGGGGCGAGTGGACGGGACGCTCCAAGTATGGTGTAGGATCGAAATTGAGACTTGTAAGTTGCTGCGTTGGTCCTTCTATGTGCAGTGCAGTGACTTGGGTCCTTTTAGGTGGCAGCAGTCCCGATTTGGGGGAGGGGGGTGCTCTATCCCCCCTCCCCCCCAGGCGAGGCCGGTATGTCACGTTACTACATCTTTCTTTCATCGTCGTGCGTTGGTGACACTCCGGCTCCAGAATCACTTTGTGGGCGGTCTCGCCTGGCGAACCCTCCGCCACCGTCCGTGTGCTAGCCCGACCAGTATCTAGAAGGCTGCTCATGGTTTGGTGGCGGAGAGATCGTGCCGATTCGAGGTTATGTGAGATCGCCTTATTGAAGTCTGTTCACAGTCGAATGACAGTTGTTTCCGTTCAGATCCTGGGCTCCCTCGACCCATATTTCCCGGCACGATCCAGCGCAATGGTACGTCATCTTCAATTCGCCGTTGCCATATCCTATTTCTTACCGTCTTGAATAGGTCATAGTCGCTGTATATTGACCGGGAGCCGGTAAAAAAATAATCTTTTGCGGGTGCGTTGCACCTGGACCGGCAGGGGGCGAGTGGGTGGGAACGCCCCCCTTTTCGTGTAGGGATTTTGCAAGAGTAAGTCGTTTGATACTCGACATGCTTCCTATGCTCATTTATTTAGCCATTGATAGTTCCACTTCAGGGAGGGGGAGCCCTGTCCTCCTCCCCTATCGATTCGGATTTCTACGCAATTTCCCTCTCTGCTTTTCGTCAAGTCCGTCGTGACTGTAGATGAGCCTTAGACCACACCGTTGAGCTACTTTGAGCTCGATGTATAACGCAACACGGGATACAGGTGGTCTAAAGCTAGGTCTGTAAGGGAGATATTACTACTATTACGTACTCCGTTCCACCCATGTATGTCCTCCCTGCAATAATGTCTGTAGTAAATATCATGTAATTATGAACAGCTAAGTATGGTATACGTGGCGGCTCATATGGCAGTAGGTCTCCGCTTCAATCATGCAAATCTTGTTTTGTTTCCGTTAATTTGAGTTTAACGTTATATCTTACCACTTTTCTGTATTAGAACGCAGAGCTTTGTTTCAGGAGGGCGGCTGGGTATCCAGATATAGACTACTCTGATTAAACTGATAGCATATCCCTGTGTGCTACTTGCTAGCTCCTTGGGGTTTTGCAAAGTGCTTTCAGTGCTGCAAGCGCCGGTCTGCTTACATGACCATCGTAGATCCTGTCCGACCGCCGATCAGTGATCGACGTCAACCAGGCTCAGCCAAAAACCCAAATTAACGTTGAAATACGGAAATACAGCATCCGTGATTCAAATTAGTGCGACTAAGATGCTGTAGCGTATTCGTTATTAGCTCGGAGCAGTTATTAATATTGGGCTTGTGATTTGTGCTTTATGCCGGGCTGTCACTGGCAGGAGGTAACATATTGCCCCGGTACTCCGCATCGAAGCAAATGTGAAAATCTGCCTTTTAATTCCCTATACAAATGTGATACAGGAGGGAAACAAGGAATACAGTAAATAGCATTCAGTAAACGACACATCCATGTATCGAGTCGTTTCAACCCAAGACTGGAATGTAAACCAGAGCCAGACTAGACCAGACCAGACCAGACCAGACCAGACCAGACTACCGGGAGCGCAGTCACAACGGTCGAGTCAACGCTCAGCCAATCTTTTTTCACCCGTTACGAGGAACACCTGTACAAGAAGCACACGATTTACGCAGAACCCCCGCTCTTAAAACCGCGTAAGCGATAATGTACTTTTACCTCCACCAGTTTTGAAGCTCTCTATAGTACGCCCCGCGTACACGATGTTCACCGTACGCGCAGGCACACCGGCGTCGAGCGTGAACGTGGCTTTTACGGGCTTTCCTCGTGCCCAGCTCACATCGACCGTGATTCCCCCCCGCACGCGCGCACCGTTCAGTGAGCCCGTTGGCCAGCCCGTGGGCAGCGCGGGTAGTAGCGTCAGCGTCAGCGGCGTGTCTAGGCTTGCGACGTCGGGTGCTTGGATGAGCGCATTCTGCATGTGCAAGCCGGTCAGACAAAGCGGAGGAAGGACGTATACTAGTGGGTAAGTGGACGAACCATCACGGCGGCAGGATATCCAAGGTTTGCATCGATCTGGAAGATAGGGTCCGCGTCGAAGGGGTCGTAGATACTGAATAAGTTCTCCGCAAAGTTCCGCTGAACCGCGTACTGAAAATATGGAGTCAGGAACCACCTCATCACAAAACTCGAGAAGACTGATCCTGTCGAACGAGCACAAGAGAGGAAGGTAGACAAGACGTACTGTCAACTCCTCGTAAAACGCACTCGCATTCGCGAACTGCGCCCAGCACGCCGCGCGCCAAACCTTCTCCCAACCCGAGTCCGCGTCAGGGCCCGTCCCGTTCCCGCGATGGATGAGGCTCGTCTCTGCCGCCGCACGTACCTGAGACGCAGTCAAGGCGGTGTTCTGTAGCGCGGGCGCATAGTTCGCGATGGCATACCCTGGGAACAGTCCGATGAGGTGCGAAAGGTGGCGGTGTGTGTCGGTCGGGGAGTCAAGGTCGACCTTCCACTCTGGTGGGAGCGTATGTCGTGAGTACGAAGAGGAATGTGAGAGGAGGCTTGCGCGAACTCACCTTGGAGTTGGCCCCAGGAGCCAATATGGATGCCTTTATCCATCTGCGTTCGCTTCGTCTTCACCTCTTTGGGCCGAATCAATCGTCTTTGTCAGCCTAGCCAACACTGTGAGTTTGACAGAAGCAGACGCACCGTTCAAGAATGCGCTGTCAGTATCCCCGGCGGCAGCCGCGCCTTTTTCGACGGCGTTGAACAGCTGCCACAAGAGCTGCTGTGCGTGCGCACATGCGAGTGTGACAGGTGCCTGCTCGGGTGAGTTACACGGCACGACGACGAGCGTGCCGTCATTAAAGCGCTTGTCGGGTACGAGTTTGTCGAGGTGGAACTCGGCGACGCCCTAAAAGCAATTTTTGGATAACCAGCGTCCCTATAGATGATGCATATATTAAAATGTGCTACGAGATGCGACTTACCTTCAGAAGCGAATAGCCTTGTGCCTTCCACCACGCGACATCGTTCGTGTAGTCAAAGTGGTCCCAGACGTGTACCATCTACCCTCGACACACATCGTAAGAAATCAGAAGCTGTAGATCTTTCTCTCCTTATTTACCATCCACGCATTAGACTCTGAGAGGACAGCCAATCGGTTAGCGAGAGGAAAACCAGAGAGATGGCTGGCACCAACCCGGATAATCAGCCCATTCTGCCGAGTCCCCTGAGGCTTTCATACCCGTATGGCCGAAGATCTGTGTGACTCGTCAATAATCCGCGCAATGCGATGCATGACGAAGAAGAGATCTCACGTTCATCTAATGGTGATCATCAGTAAGGAACATCCAAGAGCTACAGAAATACTTGCCTCGTCATGCGTCACCCAACCACGACTGATGTTATACAGGACCTGGGCGGTATATGCACCCCTTGGTGCCCACGTTTGCTGGGGAACATTTTATGGTCTATTCATACAGTGGGGCTAACTTCACTGAAGCGTACCTCCATATAATCCCAGAGCGACTGTGAGACGTCCATGTTAGTCGTCTCTGCGGCCCAGTAGTTCATCTGCAAGTTAATATTCGCATCTAAATAGAGCCATCAACGATCTTGTCAACATCCTCAAGAAAAGAGAGATAGTCCGCACGGTAGTCCCCACTCCACGGTGCAGCTGAGTCGCTCGCCCATTTTCCCTGGAGATTCGCAGGCAACGCTCCGCGTGCCGAGCTCGCAAGGAGATGGCGCCCGTAGTTGAACAATACCCACTCAAGGTACGCGTTCCCAGTGCCAACCTCGTACTGTCCCTTCAACACGTCTGTAGGTACGCTGAGGTCAGGCGTTTGCCCGAGGTCGAGCGCAAAGCGCGTGTGCAGCGCCGCAGTATAGTCAGCCTGGTGTATGGACAACAGGGTCGTGTACGTCTGTGCGCTCGCGCTGCTAAGAAGCACGACAAGAGCGTCGTGTGGGTCCGCACCCTGGAACGTGAAATTGTGCGCAGCGTCCCCTGCAGCCGCGTCGTAATTCGTACCGCCTACCCATACGACATGCGCCGCACTTGCGTTCGTTACGGTGATCGTCGCGTTCAGCTGAGAGCCAGAGACCGCGGCGCACGAGATTTGGCCGCCGCCTTCGACGACGACAGTCGCGAGCAGCTCGAACGCCATGCCCGGGTCCGCTGCGGCTCCGTTGAGTCGCAGTGTTGAGCTGTCCGCACAGGAGATGTTTGGCGTGGGAAGGTCTGGGACGGCTGCGAGGGCGTAAGTCTGCGTGAATCCATTTCTGGCAGTCGTCGCAGTGCGCTGCACGCATGCACGCGCCGGGTTGGAGCAGAATGTTTCGCTGTGCAGGGGCAGAGCCGGAAAGCGTTGTCATAATGATGACCGTGCGTGGAGAAGGGGAAGCGACACGACGCACCGAGTGAAGGACTCGCCGGCCTGGGACCATGTAGCTTTTGCAATGCCGGCGTCGAGGTCAAGGAATCGTCCATAGTCCGAGACGTTGGACTGTGAGGGACCCGCGAGCGTTGAGACGAGGTAGCCCGCACCTGCGTACGAGCCTGCATAGAATTTGGATTCTATAAACGAGTCGAAAGCAAGAGGGAGGACGAAATCCTACCATAGGCGCCGATCGCAGTCGTTAGAACATTGACGTCTTGAGAACGGAATGTTAAGCGACCGGAGCTGCGGAAGCTTTAGACACACGGACCATTGATCGTCCCGTTAGAGCTGTCGAAGATATTCTGACGGATGGTTTGCATGTCGGCGGCCATGGCATCGCGTTCGTCTGGCTGTTTGTTACCACCATTGTATGTCTACGCAACACAATTAGAAAAGTCGGAGTGGAGAACCCTGGGGAGACGAACTGGGTCTGCAAAGGGCCCGCCGGACCAGAGGGACTCGATGTTGAGCTGTGTGGACTCGGAAGTCGTGCCGCCGGGGGTCATCGCGGCAAGGAAGCCATTGCCAACGGGTAGGAAATGGCGACTCCAGATTGATCCGGGCGCGTCATACCAGAGGCCGTTGCCCGACGCGGGGAAGCCCGCCGGCGCGGCGCGGCTCGGAGAAGCCGGGCTCCCCGCCAGCAGTAGGAGAGCAAGTCGGAGTACACAGGCAGCGATGCGCATGATGTCCTCCCTGCACTCGCCACAAAGCGGCACGGCGTTATATACGCGGCGCCAGAAGAAGTCCGCATGACCAGAGACGGCTACGGGGAAATAGATAGAAGGCATGAAGCAGCGGGCGCGGACCGCTCGAGTAGTGTGCGCGTCGGTCCCGGTTGGTCCCGTGACTTGTTCGTTGCAATTAGATCCCGTGATTTCTCGGTGTGCCACTCTGCATTCAAGTTCGACTCGGCTAAAACTCCATTGTTCTGCATCCTACGGTGAGTACCTGCTCTTCCCCCCTCTCGCTTGATGACACGTCTTGTATCACTTTCGATTTCTGACGCGGGGTCGTTCCGAAAGGAGCGTTCGCCCGCGCGTGATCCCTCCGGGCCTGCCTCTGCGCGTCCCGGATACAATCTTCTCTCTGATTTGCTTTTTTGTTCGTTTTGTTGTGTCTGTATATACAATGGCTTACGACGTTTTGACAACACAGATCATGTCAGCTTGGTATTGGTCCGCAAAGCTTTTAATAAAGAAAAACTTACCTTTCGTGTCTGACGTTCACTCGTCTGGAAGAGTCCTCGCAAGAGCATTACGTGATGAACAACGTATTTCGCTTGGTCGACGTCGGGAAAGCGTGTAATATGGGGCGATCGTCAACGCCATTGATGTATCGCGAATCTCCACCTGCGCAGTACCAGGTAGTGCAGGATTGTAAATAAATTGTGAGTTTCGGTGTTGATGATGACGATGACGAAGGTTTTATTAGGCGCCTTATAAAGCGTTGTTACATAAGCGCCCCGGTCCCCGAAGGGGCCGGACTTAAGAAAGTTGTGGTGGTAAATTTAAAAAGAGAGGGGTGCTGGTCCTTGCTGGTGAAAATCCTACATCTCCGCCTCTTCTCTCAACCCTGTGTTACCGAAGCCGTGAGCGTTGGTTAGTGACAATTCTCTTCTCCATTGTCAACCCTTCCCTCCCAAAAAGATTCTGAAGTCGGGCAGGCAGCCTGTCGAATTGCTGATTGAGGGCCTTGGAGGGGTGTGGCTGTGGCCCATGACGGCCTCAGCTCATTCATCGTGGTGCGTGGATCCGCTTCGGCAAACCTCTGCCAGTGATGGCTATGGAGAGCCGGAGTCGGCCTAGCCGGTTTGGGTGGGTCACTTGCCGGTGCCCAAGTCTTGGTGTGGGGAAAACCCGCGAATGCTGCGGGGGCCCGGTTGTGTGTCGGCGAACTGAATGGCCGTGTGAGTCATGTGGGAATAAGAGTCATGAGGGATCAGGTCAGAATTGAATGGTGGGAACTAGACTGCCTGTAGCGGGGTTCCTCAGGCCTAGGCAATGAAGGGACTGTCCCCTTACCCAATCTTTCAGAGTTTGAAGGCTTGGTGCAACTGCCGCACGTCATGTCGTCGTCCTTAGTGCTCACATCGTCTCCAATCCAGTCGTGGCCCCTCCACGGGCAGTCAGTAGTTCTTGGTGTGAGAGGTAAGCCACTCACACTCCTGACCGCCAACCCCTTATTAGGGGGTCCGGTGGGGTAGGCATTGGGGTAGGCATTGGGGGGGTGGCGAGTCCCTGTGCAATGAAGTCGGCATCTACCCCAGGACATTAACGTCGTAGCCCCCCCAAGTGACCCCAGGGTATGGTTGGGGTAGTGCCTGCAAACCACTCAGGCCCCCTTCCTTAGACAGATCCCCCCTTGCATCACCCTCTCCAAAGGAGATGGTGGTGGTAAGAGATCAAGAAGGGATGAGTTTCAGTGTTGACTTAGCAAAATGTGCTTGTCCTCGTATCACATCACGTCACACCACGTGATCCCGTTTTTGCATCAAAACGCGGCTTTATGCAGCGGGCTTCAATGAGGCTTTTTCTGCCTTACTTTTGTAGGACCGCACCACTTCTAAACTTATGACGATTACACTTCCGAACGATCTAACTTAGTCTTCGAGCGACCCATCTAATCATCGACTCAGCGAGTATCAGCCGCCTGAAATGCCCCTACGTGCTACAGTTAACGCGTCGACACCGGAGGAGGCTGGTCCTGTTCGAGAGATACCTGCGAGAGCTCCGGCAGTCGATCTTCATGGCTGCTCAGACTTTGTTCAAAATGATGAACGAACTACCATTCTCAACTACTCGAGAAAATCTCTTCCCGGAATAGGCTTGGAACTCTTTACCGACGACAAGAGCTTGTCCCAGCCGCGCGACGCTATCGAGATCGATGAGATCTATACGGATCAGGAAGCCACGGAAACCATAGTAGAGGGCGACTGGAAACGACTCTCAACAGACTCGGCACGTGGCAAGGACTACGAGGTCTTACAGCCTGTCAGGAATCTCGTCAGTCAGACCAGTAATACCAAAATCGCAAATGAGAATATTCATGTTCATGAACGAACGCTTGCATTGCCTATGGCTCCTGTTTCTGCTACAGAGCCTGAGAAGGTCGGTGTACCTATTCTTGACGGCCGTGTGGAAGTGAAGGAAGCGGAAAGCATTTATCCACACGTTAGAAAGTCTCAGATACCACAGCGCGACCTCGCCTTAGCCCTCGAAATTGAGACGGGAAAACCCTTGGGACCTCGGGCCTCACACGACAGCACTGCAAATCGAATCCGTCATCAAATGCGTCACCGAATAATCCTTGCTGAAGTTGTTAAGCTGATGCGGAAGGCATTTGATCTAAGCATTGTACTAGTACAGCCAAGGGACTTCATGGAGGGTATGTATGGCCTTATTAATTGCGCATGGACTTATGTAGCTGAATGATTCTCCGAATGTCCGGACAGCTTCAGAATGCAGTTGTGACTGGGTACATCGAGTTGTAGGTTGTGGTGACGGACTTGCTTCAGGAAATATGAAATATCGGGGGCGCTTGAACCCCGATGTGAAGCATGAAATCCGGACTGTGCATATTATTTTTCCTTGAAGGGTCATCGCACGTTACTGATCGCCTATAATCAGGGTACCCTGGACTTTATGGCAGTGGAAGTTATCGGACGCGAATATGCTTTCAAACGCCCGAAGAGAGGTGCAGGGATCGCTGAAGCGACTCAAATGCTGGCTATGGGAAAAGGTGGAGGCTTAAACCAGGCTGAGGACTCTAGCCCGTTTTATTTTCGTTTTAATAAGTTTCACGATATGGAGTCGCTATGGTGGGTCTCAGTTTGGGTTCTATTCTTCGGCGACAACAAATCCCAATCCGAAACAGACGACTCCAGACGGGCGAAACGGAAGTGGCAAGCACGTGAGCTCTTCCCAAGGAACTTGGACACTTCGTCCCGCCTTTTCTGTCTTCTAGAGGAAGCTAAATTTATGGCTGCGACAAAATGTCTTTCTCCTTCTTTTAAAGTCATAATCAAGGCACTGGAGGGTATAAAGAGTGACCTCCGATTTGCTTACGAGGAGGCTGAAGTTAACTTACCGGAAATTAAAACGGACGGGTATGATGAACTTCTCAACATTTATAAAACGGGTTTCAGCATTTGCATCGAGAGTGCTGCACTACTTGTCCAAGGTTACGAGGCACAGTTGAAGAGACAAGCAATAGACGATTCCGCTCTCGAAGTCGAACAGAGGATAAAATGTACATCTAACGGTGATCGCGTACAGACCGTGGCGCCCTACCACGCGGACGGCATAGAAGAACACCTAGCAATTATGCGGCCTGCACGATATTTCCGGGAAACAAATTCACCATAAAACCCGCTATCAGCTAATGTCTGACGAAATCGCTGTGACAATACGCGGTATGGCGGATACGTATAATACGTTTACGGCATTGAAAGATTGCAAGAAAGGTGTGCATGGCGCTTGCAAATGCACGCCGAGTAGTAAACTTTTCATTCATTCGTTTTTTCCAGCAGTTTTGAAATACTTGCATAGCAATAATTTAATCTACCGCGATAGTAGTTGCAGCAACACATCCTTGTACGATGGTCATAAGCTATTAGGAGACTTCGGATATGCGAGGTGTACGGCCTCCGATGCAAAGCACGAAGTTCGCACCGTATGCTTTGCCTTCTTTTTCAAGACCGCTATACGTTATTAATCGTTTCTAATCAGGAAACTCTGGACTTTATAGCAGTTGAGGTTACCAGTTGTAGGTGTGCTTTCACACCCAATGATGATGAGGATTCCGCGTTCGAGGAAGCGGAACGAGAGCCGACTGGGAAAGACAGCGGACAGACGGGCCTGGGAATGGTTTCTATCACAGCTGGTTTCATGATTTGGAATCTATATGGTGGATTCAGGTCTGGATGCTATTTTTCTATGACAACGAAGGCTGCCCTGTAACGGACGACGTGGCATGCTCTATTCGAAAGTCGCAAATGCAAGGTCTTTTCCCCAGGAGTTTGAATACTACAGAACGCCGAAAGGGAGACGGTATTCGATTGTCTTTCTCCCTCTTTTAGGAAAATAATCAAGTATCCGAACGCCGTGAGGGCATCTCTCCGAAAAGCATATGAGAGAGCCGAAGTTAGCTTGCCTGAAATTGATACGGGCGGATACGGCGAGCTTGTTAACTCTTACTGAAGAGGGTTTGACCTTTGTCTTGAAGGCGCTAAAGATACCAGCTTATGAATCACCGTTAAAGAGGAAAGCTGCAGATTCGGATGCACTATCTAGAACGAATAACTCTTTCGACCTGTCACTAGGTCTTCCGCCAAATGCGCGACAATAAGTCAATAACACTTCATTAAAATGGAACGTGCGCTTTGAACTCAGTTTTATGTATAGACTCATAACGCTGCATGACGGGTGTCAGACTACTGCATACGCCGTGGATTTGTAACTTCTATATCGGTCATCATAGTAGCTTTGTAACTGATTGTAGTCTCAGTTACGATCTACTACTACAGTAGACATATTGCAAAGGCCACTATCACGCGCATGTATCTTCTGTCTCGGCCTCAATGGCTGATTTCTCTAATTCAGTAGTCTTTATCATTCGTTCTTTCACTTAAAGTTATCATCGTATGCCCTTTGTTACGAAGCCACATTTTCAGACAAAATCTGAGTTTCCGGCCTCCACACTATGCCGGTGGGTATAGGAATAAAAATCCCTCCTGATCTAGTGTGCATTATGTTCATCTTTCTTACCACTTTTTTTATAGCGAAATTTAGAGATTTCGCCAGTTCAAGACCAATTTTTGTCTTGGATGTGCCGTATGATTTGACCAAAAGCTAGCATAAAAAGGGTTACGTCATACAGGCGCGGCTAAACGCGCATATTCACGTCACGTGATGTAGTTGGATAATGAACCGTGGCTCTGAATGGCAGTGAATGCTACTCTTGTAAAGTCACTTCCAAGCCTTCTTCATCCTCATGGCGGGCGTACCTCCCAGCAGAGCAAGTCACCCGGACGATTCACCCGCATACTCTCCCACCGAGTACCAGCAGCCAAAGACTCCCCCACGCACCGCAGCCAACGTGCCGACACCCCATGCTAGTTTGTTTGATGACACGCCCGCAAGAGCCCGTTCAGTTGATCAACATGAATACCGCAACGGTACTTTAGATGAAAAGCGGTCTGCAATCCTCAACGACTTGGGGCATTCCATTCCCGAAGTCGACCTGACTTTCTTCACCGATAACGTTCTGCCTCCCCTTCGGGGTGGTTTCAATGTCGATGAAATTGTTACGTCTCTGGAAAGAGAGGAGATCATAAAAGAGGGCAGGTGGAAGTGGTTCCAAGAAGATCCGATGTGCGACAAGGGAACAACCGAGTCGCAGATTTTCGGACACCTCACTGATGTGTTCAAATCTATTGTTGCGGCTGCAAATGAAAAGTCTTGTGGTCATGAACAGACGCTTACGCTGCGCATGGCTCCTAACTCTATACCGGTGTCCGAAAGGTTAAACAGGACTAGGCCTGATGGTTACATGATACTAAAGGAGGCAGAAGATAAGTTTGGCTCTGACGAGAAGGCTCGGAGATCGTGGTATGACCTCGCCTTAACCCTTGAGGTTAAAAAGGATGAAGATATTCTCGGGCGAGACGATGTGAGTGTGAGGACATACGTTGATTTTCGTACTGATTAGCTTTTTAGAATGTGTCGAAGCAAATATACAGCATGCAACATACAATGAGCATAGATCCTTGCCGTCGCTTCGCGTTCGGGATCACTATTGAAAATGCTAATATGAGACTGTGGTTCTGCTCTCGAGCCGTAATGCTGGTGACAAAGTCATTCAATTTCATCGAGGTAAACTTGTTTTACCGTGCTTATTGAGCCGCTACTGATATTCGGAACACAGAATTACAGAATGCTTGTCCACGTCTTCCTTTCGTTCGCCTTCGCATCCAAGACCGAGCTAGGTTGGGATCCTTCGGTGGCTGCATCCATTAAGAACAATGCCCGAGTCTATCATATGGAAGTCGGAGGAGAGATGTATGACACAGTGGAGGTTCTGTCGGATTTTGGAGCCGACGCAGTGGTAGGACGGGGTACAAGAGCATTCAGGGTGATTCAGAGACGCACAGGAACTGAATACGCCCTGAAGGACGTTTGGGCTGAAGATGATCGAGAACTCGAGCATGAAATTTATGACAAAATGCTCACTGATATCGGAAGGAATGCCGGAGACGAGGTGAAAGCTATCGCAAAGAAATATCTCATGACGCCTAAGGAATCTTGCAAAGTCATGGTGGATGGTCAGGAAGATCATACATGCAACGTGATCATGCGGGGTGCTGTTCCTTCCTTTGACAATACTTTTGAGCTCGTGGTCAAGAAAACCTCCGTCGATGAGTCTGCGAAGAGTGTAGCGCCTTCATGCGCGTCAGATATAAAGGATCATTTGGCAACGCGCGCCCCACACGATAACGCGAGGAAACAAATTCACCAGAGGATCCATTACCGACTTATTTTTGAGGAAGTTGCTGAGCCCATACACAAGGTGATGGACCTGCGTAACGTGTTCATAGCACTGAGAGATTGTACGATAGGTAGGTGCAGCCTTTCCTACTTGCGCGTGAGATTATGTTAAATGACTCCTGGATTTTCCGACAGTTTTGGAATACATGCACAAAGCTGGTTGGGTACACCGCGATATTAGCTGTGGAAACGTATATTTTTACAATGGACGTGGTCTGTTGGGAGATCTGGAATAT
This sequence comes from Coniferiporia sulphurascens, assembly GCA_002794785.1. Lineage (NCBI taxonomy): Eukaryota > Fungi > Basidiomycota > Agaricomycetes > Hymenochaetales > Hymenochaetaceae > Coniferiporia > Coniferiporia sulphurascens. Next base: position 584,047 of record NBBA01000007.1, on the reverse strand, counting down.
GCGAAACGTACGAGCTCTGATGGAAAGCACGAAGTTCGAACGGTGCGCTTTCTCCTTTTTCTGAGAGGCCGACGTATGTTTTCTAACTGTTTTCAATCAGGGTACCCTGGACTTTATGGCAGTGGAGGTTATCAGACGCGAATATGCTTTCGAACTCGTAGAGGAAGATACTTCGTTCAGTGAGCTTATGCGGATGCGAGCTATGCGAGAGGGTGGAAGCGTGGACTGGGCGCATGTCGAAGTCCCTAGCCCTTCACGTTTTCGATTTAATAGGTTTCACGATATGGAATCACTATGGTGGATTGCTGTCTGGATGCTGTTTTTCCACGATAACAAATCCCAACCCGAAACAGATGACTCCAGACGGGCGGAACGGAAGTGGCAAGCACGAGGGCTCTTCCCAAGGAACTTGGACACCTCATCCCGCCATTTCTGTCTTGCGGGGAAAAAATCTTTTTTGGCTGCAACGAGGTGTCTTCCTCCGTCTTTTAGATTCATAATCACCTCCCTGGAAAATATAAAGCGCAGTCTCCGAATTACTTACGAAAAGGCCGAAGCCAACTTACCCGACATAAAAACGGACGGGTATGATAGTCTCGTCAGCGTTTACAGGACAGGGTTCGATTTTTGTATCGAGGACGCCGGGGGAACTCTACTTGAACCAACCTACAAGACATTGCAGAAGAGAAAAGCGACAGATACCCCGTCTGGTACGAATGACTCATTCGGTCCGACTCCTGCGCCCAAGTTTCAACGGTAAGCCTCTATGTTTTAACTATCACGGGACGTGCACTTACCCGCCTATTCAGGACCGGGCTTCATGTGAGGTCTCATAACGCGTCGAACTAAGTTTGGATATCGAATATCTATTCCAAAACTTTCCTATTTCGTACGGATCTCATGATCGAATTGTAAATCAGTATCTTGTCGTTGTACTTTACCACCTTTCACGCTACGCTCAATTACGATCCAATAGACTAATCGAAACATCTATGTATATCACACGTTCATAATACCCTACAACGTATAAAGCTTTTGTTTGATCGGACGACTTGGATATTCTTGTCTTCAGTGCATCTTAGTATCTCATCTCGTAGTACAAGCTGAGAACTTATGTGAAATGTATATAGTTTCTTTTTCTCTACCAGATTATGGATTTCAATACTTCTCTTGGGTGTCGGGCACTGCTTCTTGGCCTTTAGGATATATTTTGGTCGTATGATACAGTAAATCCTGTAAGTGTAACTATGTTAATATATGTAGGGAGCCCACATAGAGTGGAGAGGCGAAGCTATTTACACACGGCTTAATCCTAGTTGAGCAAGGGACAGCTTTCTTTTAAGGCTGGCTTGAGGGTAAGAGCATGTTCTCACGGGGGGGGCCACACAGCCACCACGCTCCTGCTGACTAATCTAGCTTTTTGGAGGCCCCTAACCGGATAACTGGAGGGCTTCGCCCCCCAATAACATATATTAGGGGTTATCAGAGCTGTGTTTAAAGCCTTGTTTAAGGCCGTGCTTAAGTCCACGTTTAAGCCGCGGTTTTTGCCCTTAAACAGCAAAACAAGCGAAACAGCGATACGAGAAAAGTTCTCGTTTCGCTGTTTAAGCCACGAACTTAAACAAGGTTTAAGTTCTGATTTGGGTTAAATTACAAGTCCGATATTTTGTAAGCTGATCTCACGGGTCAAATCGTCTCAAATCGCAATCTATTCACTCATTTCTGTCTCCTGAAGGCTTTTTTGATGACATGCGTGTAATCCGCCGCAATATTTTTTACCATTGGGACCGAAAATGTTGTACAATATGGTGACCATTCTGTTCTGTAATACTATACAGTAGAATCTCACTAGCTCTCCCGCCAAATGCGCGACAGTAGTAGGTCAATATCACTTTATTAAAATTGAACGTGCGCTTAGAACTCAGTTTTACGTATAGACTCATAACGCTGCATGACGAGTGTCAAACTACTGCATACACCGTGGATATGTAACTTCTATATCGATCATCATAGTCGCTTTGTAACTCATTGTAGTCTCAGTTACGATCTACTACTACAGTGGGGAGCGCTTAAAGCCAGCAACTCCACCGGGCCCAAAATTTTTCGAAGTGCAAGCTAAGGTTGAAATTTTAAACAGAAAAGCGGACAAAATAACCAATACCTCCCAATTTCAGATTTTTCTGAGGAGTTTCTAAAAATAGATTTGTGTCAAAAAAATTACGAAAAAAGTGTTCTGGCACACCAACTCTAGCTCAATTACCTTCTATTTCTTTTATTTTTACCTGAACTCTACTGAAGGAAGAGCTTGACTTTATGTATGGCCAAGAAAAATACAGCAGCCTCACCGAAACTCGAATTGGAACTGGTTTCAGTCGGAGTCCGAATAATATTGTGACAGTCTGTGACAAATGCTTTATGTGAGAAATCACCTCTGTCTCAGGTGTTTCTGCATATATAAAGAACTATGAAAAATTTGTAGATGGCAGGAAACTGTATATAATGCACAAATGAGAAATTTTAAATGCTGATATTGAGTTTGAGTGGCAGCAGGAGTAAAAACCAAGAGTTTGCAACTTAAGTCACGTGATTTGCACAGACACATACTGCGCGCCAATATTATATAATATTACTAAAAGAGGTAATTATATAATATTTTAAATCATTTTAAATCATTTAAATATTGTGTCAAATTTTTCAGGGAAGTTTTTGACACCCTTGAATTTCGAAATTCTAAGCAATAAGTTAGATAGATATCCCACATAGCTACCCTAATATACACTTACAAAATATGGCCGTCTCGGAAGATCCCGAGTTGCGGGCTTTACACGCTCCCCACTGTAGACATATTGCAACGGCCACTATCACGCGTATGCAAATGCTGTCTCGGCCTCAATGGCTGAGTTCTCTAATTCACAGTAGTCTTTATCATTCATTCTTTCACTTAGAAGTTATCATCGTATGTCCTTTGTTACGAAGCCACATTTTCAGACAAAATTTGAGTTTCCGGCCTCCACACCATGCCAGTGGGTATTGGAATAAAAATCCCTCCTGATCTGGTGCACAACATGTTCATCTTTCTTTCCGCGTTTTTCAGCGAAATTTGGAGGTTTCGCTGGTTCGAGACCAATTTTTGTCTTGGATTGTGCCGTATGATTTGACCAAAAGCTGAGCTAGCATGCTAAAAAGGGTTACGTGCGCGGCCGTACGCGCACAGTCACGTCACGTGATGCAGTTGGATGAACCCAAATAGTCACCTCCCATCGAGCAAAGACTTCACCCCGCGCTGCAGCCAACGTGCCAACATCCCGGGCTAATTTTGTCGTTTGATGACACGCCCGCAAGAGCCCCGTTCAGTTGATCAACATAAATATCGCAACGGTACTCTAGATGAAAAGCGGGCTGCAATTCTCAAAGACTTGGGGCATTCCGTTCACGAAATCGACCTGACTTTCTTCATCGATAACGTTCTGCCTCCCCTTCGAGGTGGCTTTAATGTCGATGAAATTGTTACGTCTCTGGAAAGTGAGGGGTTATAAAAGAGAGTAGGTGGAAGTGGTTCCAAGAAAATCCGGTGTGCGACAGGGGAACAACTGAGTCGCAGGCTTTCGGACCCGTCCTCGATATCTTGAGGTCTATTGTTGCGGCCGCAAATGAAAAGTCTTGTGGTAATGAACAAACGCTTATGCTGCGCATGTCTCCCAACTCTATACCGGTGCCCGAAAGTTTGAACAGGACTGGGCCTGATGGTTACATGATACTAAAGGAAGCGGAAGATAAGTTCGGATCCGACGAGAAGGCTCGGAGGTCGTGGTATGACCTTGCCTTGGCTCTCGAACTTGAAGCTAAGAAGGACGGGTCAGATCCTCTTCAGCGGGATGATGTGAGTGCGAGAAGCCAGATCCAATCTCTTGTCAATTGATTTTTTAGAATGTGTCGAAACAAATATTCAGCATGCAACATACATTGAGCATTGATCCTTGCCGTCGCTTCGCATTCGGGATCACTATTGAAAATGCTAGTATGAGACTGTGGTTCTGCTCGCGAGCCGTAATGCTGGTGGCAAAGTCACTCAATTTCATCGAGGTAAACCTTTTTTCATGTGCTTATCGAGTTGCTACTAACATCGGGAACACAATGCTTGTTCGTGTCTTCCTCTCGTTCGCCTTCGCATCCAAGACCGAGCTAGGTTGGGATCCTTCGGTGACTGCATCCATTAAGAACAATGCCGAGTTTATCATATGGAAGTCGGAGGGAAGATATATGACACGGTGGGCGTTCTGTCGGATTTTGGAGCTGACGCGGTGATCGGACGAGGTACAAGAGCATACAGAGTGATACAGAGACGTATGGGAACTGAATACGCCCTGAAGGACGTTTTGGTTGAAGATGATCGGGAGCTCGAACATATAATCTATGACGAAATGCTCACCGATATCGGAAGGAATGCCGGAGACAAGGTGAAAGCTATCGCAAGGAAATACCTCATGACGCCTAAGGAATCTTGCAAAGTCATGGTGGATGGTCAGGAAGATCATACATGCAACGTAATGATGCGGGGTGCTGTTCCTTCCTTTGACAATACTTTTGAGCTCGTGGTCAAGAAAACCTCCGTCGATGAGTCTGCGAAGAGTGTAGCGCCCTCATGCGCATCCGATATAAAGGATCATTTGGCAACGCGCACCCCACACGATAACGCGAGGAAACAAATTCACCAGAGGATCCATTACCGACTTATTTTTGAAGAAATTGCTGAGCCCATACACAAGGTGATGGATCTGCGTAACGTGTTCATAGCACTGAGAGATTGTACGATAGGTAGGTGCAGCCTTTCCTACTTGCGCGTGAGATTATGTTAAATGACTCCTGGATTTTCCGACAGTTTTGGAATACATGCACAAAGCTGGTTGGGTACACCGCGATATTAGCTGTGGAAACGTATATTTTTACAATGGACGTGGTCTGTTGGGAGATCTGGAATATGCGAAACGTACGAGCTCTGATGGAAAGCACGAAGTTCGAACGGTGCGCTTTCTCCTTTTCTTGAGAGGTCGACGTATGTTTTCTAACTGTTTTCAATCAGGGCACCCTGGATTTTATGGCAGTGGAGGTTATCGGACGCAAATATGCTTTCGATCTCCCAGAGAAAAAGACTTCGTTAAGTGAGTTTATGCGGATGCGAGCTGTGCGAAAGGGTGGAAGCGTGGACCGGGCGCATGTCAATGTCCGTAGCCCTTCACGTTTTCGTTTTAATAGGTTTCACGATATGAAATCACTATGGTGGATTGCTGTCTGGATGCTGCTCTTCCACGATAACAAATCCCAACCCGAAACAGACGATTCCAGACGGGCGGAACGGAAGTGGCAAGCACGAAAGCTCTTCCCAGGGAATCGGGATATTTCAAACCGCCTTGTCTGTCTTGTAGGGAATGCGGATTTCATGGACGCAACAAGTTGTCTTTCTCCGTCTTTTGAACTCATAATCGCCGCTCTAAAAGCAATAAAGAGCAATCTCCGAATTGCTTACGGGAAGGCCGAAGTCAGCTTACCGGAGATTAAAACGGACGGGTATGATAGTCTCGTTAGCGTTTACAGGACGGTGTTCGATTGTTGCATCGAGGACGCCGAAGGGATTCTACTTGTCCCAACCCATAAGACATCGCCGAAGAGAAAAGCGACAGATGCCTCGTCTGGTACGAATGACTCATTCGGTCCGACTCCTGCGCCCAAGTTTCAACGGTAAGCCACTATGTTTAACTATCATGGGACGTGCACTTACCCACCTTTTCAAGACCGGACTTCATGTGAGGTCTCATGACGCGACAAACTAAGTTTGGATATCAAATATCTATTTCAAAACTTTCCTATCCCGTACGGATCTCATGATCGCATTGTAAACCTGAAATGAGCATACAGTATATTTTCGTTGTATTATATCACCTTTCATGCTACGCTCAATCACGATCCAATAGACTAATCACAACAGCTATGTATATCACACGTTCGTAATACCCTACAATGCATAAAGCTTTTTTTTCAACGGACGACTTGTGTATTCTCGTCTTCAGTGTATCTTAGTATCTCATCACTTATTATGCTTGACCCTGTAACGTAGTACAAGCTAAAAACTTATGTGAGGCGTAAATAGTTTCTTTTTCTCTACCAGACTATGGATTTCAATACTTCTTTTGGGTGTCGGGCACTGCTTCTTGGTCCCCTTCTCATAATCTTTAGGATAAACTTTGGCTGTACGGTGTATGATACAATAAATCCTGTGAGTGTATTGTCCGCAGACTCTTGAGTTACGGGGGAGGTTCATTTGGAGAACTCCGTGGTTGCGAACCAAGATTTAAGAACTTGGTCTACTCCATCCGGCCTCAATCAGAATAAGGCCAAGGGATTCTTTGTACAACGGCAGAGTACTCGAGTTCCTTAAGAGAAGGATCCTGGGGAATTGTCGCCGGAGGATCCCAAAGTACAGAGAGTGTATGCAGGACCCAGCGCTGTCGACCGTCTTTTCAACCCAAGCTGCATGTCCTCCGGGTTTAAGAAGTCACATCGAAAAAAAGAGACAATACGGTCAGTCAAGTGAAAGGGATTGAAGATGGATTGATTCCATTGAAGCTAGCGTGAAACTACCAGTATCTATTACACAAAAACCTACATCCGATATCCGACGCGTGTGCATACTAACCAGAACTCGCGCCCGCCCTCAAAGCACCACCCAAGTGGGCCAAGATCGCAGTCCGCGCAACTCAGTAGTTTCGTTTTCGCATCTATCGGAAAATGAGCTCTGAATATTTTGGCTTGCATATTGAAAAAGGATGCACACGCTCGGATGCTTGTGCGATAGGCCGAGAGAAACCGATATTCTCGAATGCCATCGGTGTCGGTTGCACGAGCCAGCAGTGTACCGCCTGGCCCACAGGTGGTAGCGGTGTGAGGAGCGCGGCAGGGGCTTTCTCGGACGGTTCAAGCTAGATATTTAACTTTAGCCGGTAGTTCTCTTTTCCCATAGACAATAAAGAAAGTAAGCGCGACTGCAGGTACCTGGATGATATCCTTTTCGATAAGCTGACCAACGCCGCCTTTCAAGATTATACTTCCACACCCCAGACGCGGGCAAAGCAAGTCGTATTTATTCACTCTTGTGTTGGGTGTGGAAGAGTCTAGGGATACGACCTCATCAACGCTGCCGAAATTCGCAAACGAGCGTGCAGTAGGGCGGACCCGCCTCGATCCCTCGCTAGAGCTTGCCTGCATAGCCTCGATAAGTCCTGACGGGATGCCTTGGCTACTTTCCCCCTCCGCTCCTGTCCCCGTTTTATCGTCCAGCACGAGCTGCATCTCAAGCCATGGCCTTGTACCGTGGATTACTGTACTCGGGCCACCGTACGTGAAGCCTGCTGTTCATACAGAGCGCGCAGCTCTTCATGACACAGAAGAAGCACCACGTCGCATCCCGGAAGCGGCGCGGCACGCAACGTTGGATGTATGCTCGCAGCAGGGCGCGCGCGATTCCGCGACGTTGCAAGGCCGGCGTGACCCCCACAGCGTGTATACATATGGCGTTTCCCGTGGGATCGTGCGCATTCAGTGACGCATGCGTAAGCGTGGATCCTGCGGCACGCGTTGCGCAGGCGTACCCTACGAGCGTGCGCCCATGGATGGGGCTGTTGCTATCATCCGAGCGCGGGGGAAGGAACGCGCCGTAAAAGAGTTCGGGTGCTTGTACCTGGCGGGAATAGAATTGCTCGAGCGTGGCTGCCTCATCTGTGGGGAAACCTAGACAACTTGCAGGTCAGATCAACGAGTAATCCGTGTAGATGGACGTCCCGAAAAGATAGATTACCTGCGACCTCAATCGCGTGCGCGGCAGGAACCTCATCCACGGAGACGAGGTCAAAGATCAGGTCCTTCGGTAAGACGTCCGCCATCATACAACAAAATCCGTCTGAAGACAGGTGTATGCGAACAGCGTTATGATACTATAAACACGCTGGTGCTATATTGCCCAAGTTCGGATTGATTTCGGAAGGTACGTAACCGATCGCGCTGAGCGCTTATATTATCACGTGAGTAACGCGAGCACGTGACCAACGTATATTGCGACGCGGCTTTTCGCTTCGTACTTTTTGCAACCCATCACCGTTTCGCCAGACCATTCATAAACAGCGCCTGTCCCCATGACGGAAAATCCTTTCACTGAGAAGCCTCAATGCACAGAAAACTCGTCTGCACATTCTCCTGAAGAATCTCAACAGTCTGGGATGTCTCCTGCAGTCAACACGTCCACTTCCGTCCAAGGTGATCACAAGTTGAATTGGGAAGACATTTTGGACAGGGGCCATGAGATCAAGGTCGGCTTAAAGCACTCTGTTCCTGAAGTCGACCTAGATTTCTTCAAGAATAATATCCTTCCTCCGTTGCAAGACCGGTTTGAGGTCGGCGAAGTCGTTGCGTCCTTGGAAAGGAAGGGGTCCATAACAAAGGGCAGGTGGGAATGCTTTCCAGAAGACCCGATCTGTGGTGCGGGTGCCCACCTCCAGGACCCTAAATCTTTCGCACCTGTCGAAGAACTCTTCAACTCGATCATCAAGGTCGCAAACGAAAATCCTCATGGTCTTGAACAAACACTTGTGTTGCGCATGGATTCCTCAAATATAACACCCGACTCCGAGGGAAACCTCCCATCCGGACCTCGTGGCTACATGATACTCAAGGAAGCTGAAGATCGTGTCGCAACCGGATCCCAGAGACATCGGCACGATATTGCATTGACGCTTGAAACTGAGGAGGACGACCATTATGAAAACCGGAATGACGTGAATGCAGAACCCTCAACTCCAGATTTGTTATTGACCGGAATTTGTAGAATGTGAAAAAGCAGCTGTGCAGTCTGCAACACGCAATGAACTCAGACCCTTGCCGTCGCTTCGTATTTGGAATCACCGTTGAGAATACGAGTATGAGGTTGTGGTTTTCGTCTCGGACCGTGATCATGGTAACGGAAGCTTTCAACTTCGTCGAGGTGATCTTATTATCGTGCGCCACCGGGCTCGCCGCTGACATTTAGAATATAGGACCACGCGACACTTACTCATATTTTCCTTTCACTCGCCTTTGCGACGAAGGCTGAACTGGGTTGGGATCCCACGGTAACTGTTTCCACCAAGGGCAGAGTTCATACCTACCACATCGAAGTTGACGGAGAAGTCTACGATACCGTGGGTGTTCTGGCAGAATTTGGACCTGATATGCTCGGTCGAGGGACGAGAGTCTTCAAGGTAACAAAAGAGGGATCCAAGAACGAACTCGTCCTAAAAGACGTCTGGCTTAACGATGATCAGGTGCTTGAACATGATATATACAACGACTTATTTTCCGACATAGAAGCTCAACTCGGAAAGAGTGAAAGGGACGCGGCGGCAAAGCACTTCATAACACCTATAAGCTCTAACAAAGTTAAAGTCAACGGACAGGAGGACCACACGTGCAAAATACATATGCGCAACGCTGTTCCTTCCTTTGGGGAGCCTTTCGAGCTCTTCATAGATCGTAGCTATACCATCCCTTGGGGAACTCAAGGATGCTCATGCACATCGAGCGAAGAGAATCACCGGAAACACATCCATCATATGATTCATTATCGTATATTATACAAAGAAGTTGCTGAATCAATGTACAAGGTGAGGACTCTGCGTGGTGTATTCGCATCGTTGAAAGGTTGTACAAAAGGTACGCGTAGTTGTCTGTAATTGCCTACTGGGTTGTATGGTTGGCTGATTTGTTGCATTTCCCCTCAGCTTTAGAATACATGCACCGCTGCGGTTGGACGCACAGAGACATAAGCTGTGGTAATGTGTACCTATACGAGGGACGTGGGCTTTTAGGAGATTTAGAATTTGCGAAGCGGATGAGCACTGACGGGAAATACGAAGCTCGGGTCGTGTGTTTTTTCCCTCTCCTTGGACGGCTCCCGTAACTGACATTAAAATTTTCTCTAAGGGAACGTACGACTTTATGGCAGTCGAGGCCTCCTCTCTCCGCTATCGACACCTGCCCGTTATGAGGGAGCCACTAGATCTTGAGGCCTATAGTGCTAAACTGTCAGAGATAGTAGCAAGGGCAAAACGACATGATGAGGACGCCTCGGACTCAAATGCTAAACAAGATGCCATAATTCGTCCAGAATTTAACTATAACGGCCTCCACGACATGGAATCATTGTGGTGGATCCTAGTCCGGGTGGCCTTCTTTTACGATGACAAATCTCGACCCGAGACGAATAACTCGAAGAGAACCGAACGGACTTCGCGTATAAGAGAGCTCTTTCCCGGAGGCCGTTTCGAAATGCACCGCGACCTTTTCCTCAAGGACGATACGTCGTATCTAGAAGCGCTGAGTTCCCTTCCCCGGGACAAGTCGGCTGTGATTGTTATAAACATTATACATGCCCTGAGGAAGGTTCTCCGATATATGTATTACAAAGCCGAGGCCACCTACCCGAAGATGATTGACAGACAAGCGTATAACGGGGTGTATGCCCATTACAACAAGCTATGGGACAAGTTCATTGAAGACACTAGAACTGAGGGGATCGTGCTCGTTTCGTATTACCCCGAGTCGCCGTTGAAGAGGAAGGCATCTGATGAGCCAACCGCGGACGATTTGTCCCAAGCTCCTGTCCAAAAGGCACAGAAGTGAGTGATGCAGTCTTGTCGAAGAAGTGATATGCTTACTCACCTTGGTTCAAGGTTAGGCTCTTCGTGAGAGTTCTTGACGTGCGCAGTCGCCATGAGATGAAAGTTTTAGGGTGGATTAGGATTTTGCACGAGTTCAGTGCCTCAACGGAAACTATATAAAAGTATACTGTATGTACAAATCTCCTACTATTTCACCGTTTAATACTCCCGCCACATCTAAGCTTAATCATATAAAAGCTGTTTTCTCTGACCGCAAGTAGCTCATATGCAGGACTAATATAGAGATACTGTCGTCATCATTAACAGCAGTCGAAATGCCTCAGTCTAAGTCGAATAGATGCACATGATGTAGATGGATGAATTTATAGGTTCATGGCCATAAGTAGCTCCGACGGTCTTCATTATTGTTGTCGCGGGCCGCGGCTGAAGCTCGGAGTCTATTTTTTAAACGTCGATCTTGTGGCTTAGAATGACTAATCGGAGGAAGTACAGGAGGTTGCCCAGGGGAACTAGAGTGCTGTCATTATACTATACATATAGTTTTCAGCTGCAACCATCATCAGTCTGCTGCTGTGTTTTTAAGCTGCAGCCCGGTGCTGTTAGCTCTCTTATATCTTTCATCTCTTCTCTGTTTTACCCCTTCACTTGTCTGCTTTCCTCCTCTTCAAGCTCCTCTCTTTTTCCGGACCGCGAAGACACTCTTTACCTTCTTCAAATTTGGAAATGGCGTTAGGTGCATACTCGAACATCGGAAAGACACGTCTGAGAATTTATGGTGCGTTGTCACCTCTTCTTGCTGCGAGCTCAGGATCACAAGGACTGACGACGAGTTGTCGGCGGATGAACGTGAAGCCGTACTCTACGCAGTGAACATTGTAGTGCTCGCGCTTTCTACGCGCATTAACCAGTTCCAGTCCTTCTTTTGTAGGCATATCCTTTCTCCGGTACTCATATGTGGCTAATCTGTTGAGACAGTCGTAGCGGACCTCTTTCCCTTTGGCCTCTCTATAGCGACCCTCATCCTGCTCTCCATATCGTCAGTGCCAACCGTCAGATTCAGAACTGTGTTGACACTGACTCAGCTCCTGTAAACTATCAGACTTCTACTCGACTTTACTCTGAGGAACCCTTTCACGTCCGCGCCGCCATTCGAAATTGCTTTACTCGGGATCCTCACCGTCTTCTGGCTCGGTACGGCTTTTCCTATTTTTTCTTCTCCTTTCCCGAAGTGCATGTGCTCATCATCTGCAAAACCACCTATAATACCCCTTTCGCGCAACTCTTAGCATTCAACGCGTTCTCGACGTCCCGTTGGAGGCACGTCCCGCTGGCCTGTGGCGCAATCCCTGCGGAGTTCGTACCCGAACGCGAATGGTGCCGCGACCTCCAGGCACTCAAGGCCTTCGTCTGGGTCGAGTGGGTCATTCGTGAGTCCCTCCCCTGCTGCCACGTATATTTTGGTCCCTCATCTCCCCTGATGCATCTCACCTCTCACCTGCCCAGTGCTCCTAGCGACGCTCTTCATCGTGCGCTTCACCATACGCGAGCACGCGCGTGGAACACGCACGTCTGGAGCACCTCGCTCGCGCGCTACGCAACCCGCTATCGCGACACCAGCGCCACCACCGGAGATTACGCATTTGGCGGTACGAGCGCGAGTGACGCGCGCGGCGGCGTGCACCGCCGCACGTCGAGCTTCCTGACCGGCTTTGAGGTCAGCATCGGAGCGGTACAGCATGCGAGTGCGACAGGCCGTGCGGACATGCGCGGGAGCTTTGTGGATTTCTCCAGATAGATGCTTGCCGACAGGCACTGGGAAAACTTGCAAGTCGGTCTTTATTGCTATTCTTGCATACCCTCCGTATACCCTTTTTTATTTGCTGTGGATGTCTGCGCCCAGTCAGTGTATATGTTTTGCAAGCAGGCTCGCTCCTGATTCGTCTTCCTTCCTCGACCGACCTCTTTCTCTGCCGTCAGCCGAGGCTGGCCTGTTTGTCCGCTTTCGCTTTTCCTCGCTATCGTTATCTCCGCGTTTCGCGAAGTGGATCATGTTGTACACGTACATCCCTGTCATGTCTACCTACAATTGCACGTCCTGCAACTTTACACCTTTTGGGGCGAGGAACTCCTTCGCTTTCCTTCATACTCTGGGTCAAACGCGAACAACATGATTTAAAATCCGTACGCATTATGCAGAGCCAATGAACGATGATACAGGTAGGAAACTAGTAGGAAAAGATATCGTCCGGCGTTCTATTTCCCCCCTTCCTTCTTTAAGTCGTTAAGGGCAAGACGAGAAACCACTCAGGTATAGAATTTGCGGTTTTCGTTGGGACCGAAGAGATCGTGCGAATTTCCGGTAGCATCTGTACATGGCAAGAGGGGAAAGGGGAATACAAATGAGACATGGGCAAGATCGGGAAAGAGCGCAAAGACGTACTCTGCTTTCGAGCAACTTCAGTCGCTCATCGAGCGTATTGTCGAGCGTGATTCGGCGGTTGGCTGATTGCAGCTTTATGCCACCGGCACTACATACGGCGCATAGACAGTATGAAGCCAGTCGGTCGTGAACAAAGAAGAATGTGAAGTAGCATATTAGGAAGTCCGTTAGGAGGGAACCAGCTGGAGAGCTGTGAGGAAACGTACATGGTGTCGGAGAGATCGCCTACGACAAAGACGGTTGCGTCGCGTCCGCTGATCTCGGTGTACTGCGCACGAGCGCCCTCAGCAGCCTTCTCGACGAGCGTGACGTCCTTTGGCCGTGCGATGACTGTTACCTCTGGTTCCATTAATTGGAGGAGACCCTATTGGGACAACGTAAGGCAGAGCCTGGGGAGGTGTGGCAAGATATACCTGTACGATAATGCCCTCGAGAAGCTGCGTGTAACGGCCTTCGTCTGCGGAGAGCTCTAGGATCGCGTCGCGCGCGGTAGAGAAGAGGTCTTGTAGATGCTCCTCACGTCGCTGGAGCAGCTGCAGACGCGATTTGTTGAGCTGTGTCGATTGTGCACTAGAGGTGGACAAGTCAGTCAGCCCGTCCCGGCGGGGAGTTAACCCATGGGGGCGGGGGCACTCTACGCACATTTTCTGTGCGACCTCTGCTTGCTTTCGCTTCTTCTCGTGTTGTACGTCGATGGTATGCTGCGCCTGTTTGACGAGCTTCGCCTGTCGATAGTTTACTCGCACATTAACATTTGTAGTCGACAATTATCAGGATAAATACCTGCCTTTTCAATAGCAAACTCCTCATCGGCCTTTACCTTGATCTCGCGTGCTTTCTCCATCGCCTCCTGTCGGATGAACGCAACCTGCGGCACGCGACACAAAATCAGGCCTTTGTACATTTTAGCCCGTTACTGTTCGTACCATCTTGTTCATCTCATTAAGGACCTCCTCATCGTTGAGTGCTTTCGACGACATGTTGGGCGGTACGAGTGAGTGCTGTTAGTGCTAAGCAGCTGGTATCGACGGCTGCACGGTGGCCATCTGCCAACCCCTTGACCTCTGACCACCATCATCTCACCCTAAGCACAGCCACTTTCGCCGCCCCTAAAGTCTCTGGGTTAACCACCCACACCTGTTCCCCTCACAGTAGACATCCGTCGAGCTGTTTTTCACTCAACTTTTAACCATCCTCACTTCCCATCCTCCACTTCCCCTACCCCCTTTATTCTTCTTTCCCCCATGGCGAACTCTCCTAACCCATCTTTCAGCAGCCAGACCTACGCCAACACCCCCGATGAAATGCATCTATACAACTCTCAGTCACCCAACGTTCCAGCATCTCACTCTCCACCTCGTCCTCTTCCGTCCCCACCGAAAGAAAACTCAGAAATCGACAAAAACATTGAAATAACAGGATATCAGCAAACATTACCGTCGTCTCAGACCCCTTCTGTTCTATCTATGCCAACGTCTCAGGATCCATCTTTCAACGCCCACTTTCAGGACTTCAGTTCTAATTATGCTAATTACTCAGAGATTACTCTTGCAGCCCCGGTGGTCACCCCCATGGATATCGTCTTTCCGCTTGACTCCCAATCCCTCATACAAGCTGCCTCCCCTACCAACACGACGCAACAGGGAATTATACACGCCCCAGCCCCTATTATGTCACATCAAACTTCTGTCCAATCACAATCGTCTTCGTCTTCTGAACCACCCACGCACCAACGGCACCTTCGCTTCACTCCCACACCTGATGACTCCAATATCGAAGACCAAATCATTATTTCAGAAACACGGAACACTGTTGAAAATATTCTAACACCAGGATCATTTGATGAATGGACCCTATCTATTGAACAGATTCTCAATCTTATCGCAAAAACATGGCCCTCAAAATATAACCAACACCTCACCGACCATGCTATGAATTCTCTAGCGAACGCCATTCAACTATTCCATTTACACTTTGTTCCGTCCAACACGAAGGTTACCGTTATTCATCCTGCCGACCCTAAATCACCTATCGTATACGAAAAAATTACCATCGATGACGCTGGCCAGTTCGACTTCAAAGTCAAAAACCCTATCTTATTCCCAGATTCCATTTACGATAACTCATCTAACGACATCGAATCCAATTCCGCCCAACGACCTACAGAACATAATTTTACGACTCTCTCAACCATGATCGACTCGCTACAAAAAACGCTTCAAGACCAATCTTTGCTACAGGCAAAAAACCTCGAATCCTGTCTCCTTTCCAGAATGGTTCAATTGGAAGAAACAGTCGCATCGTTGGATACTAATAGTCATCGCAATCCCATTCCGGCTAATTCAGATAACAGGCACGTTTCTTTTTCAGAAGAACTTCACGAACCCGACAACGTCAGCCATGGTTTCATCCAACCAATTGTCCAACATGAACCCGTCACTCGCCTTCGACCAGTAGGCCCGAGACAACGCACTCCGTCGCCCGTCCTCATATGCAATCCCCTAGTTAACCAACCGATAAGTTCCCTCACGTACAAGGACCACTTAGGCCTCAACATGCCTTCTAATCAACCAAAACTTCTACCATCGGCTCCCGCATCTATATCCACTCTCACTCGTTACGTCGCTCGTTTTCAAGGCCAGAACATTCCATTATCCATCCGACCAAACTCAAAAACACTCATTGATCGCATTCAACTAAAACTTGATCGCATTCCAACTGCACGCCACATACGCATCATCGGAGCCGACTGGAATATGTCCGGAAATTGCATTTTTTCTTTCCCAAGTAATATTTCGATTAACTCTATTAACACTATCGTTCCGATTCTTAAAGAGGCATTCGAATTACGACCCAATCACCCTCTCACTATTACCCGCGATACAAAATGGTCAAAAGTCATCATCAGCAACATTATCACGTCAAACGGGCCCAACATGCCTATTTTCACAGAACTCGAGATTCTCCGATCATTACTCCTCAACGACCTCTTCCGTTCACTCAAAATCACCCAACCCCCTCGATGGGCACGAAACCCAGAATTCATTACGAAATCAAGATCATCCATTTCGTTCGCTTTCGAAGATATAAACGGCGATCTACTACGCAAAGTGACTTCATCGGTATTTTTCATTTTCGGTCAATCCACGGTTCCCGTAGAATGGAAACCCAAACCTCGGTTCTCGCAATGCACCAAATGTTGGAAGTTCGGACACCTTACGATTCAATGTACACAACCGCTAGGATGCCGTTACTGCGCATCGAAACGACACCTCACATCTCAACATCGGGAAATGTGTTCAGGCTGTTCCAGCGCACGCTACCAAGAGAATCAACCATGCGATCACTTTTTCTGCGTTAACTGTTCAGGTGCACACCCAGCTGACTCCATAGACTGCCCACAACGGGCTTTATACTTCAACCGATTCCCAACACCCACACGAATCACCATGTCGTCTCCTCCATCACCGTCTAACAACAATCCTAATCTTATCAACGTTCACCCATCACGACGAAACCTTTTCACTAACGCCTCAATAACACGCCCTTCGTCTCCTTCAATGCACGTCGACCCGCACAATTCAGTTAACAACGACACCCTATGAATCATACGGCCCTACGCATACTCCAGCTCAACGTAGCAAAAAGCGGACCTCGTACTACCCGACTCCTTAATAACCCAAATCTTCATATCCTCGTCCTTCAAGAACCTTTCATCGGTTTCTCCGGCCTCAGCAGATCTGACTCCAACCCGGACGGCATCCCTATTTTTCTTCCTATTAAACACCCATCTTGGGATTATTTTATCCCTTCTTACGACATTAACTCACCCATAAAACCTCACGTGATTACTTACGTCAGAAAATCTTTTCCGCATTTATCAGCCATTTCTCGTCAAGACATTACGAACCATAAAGATTTCATGACCATCGACGTCACTTATCTCAAGAAAACATTTCGTCTTATTAATTGCTATAATTACGGATCCGGTATCATGGGCGACAACATTTCATTCCTCACTGACATCGAACTCGAATACGACATTCCTTCGTGCATTATGGGTGACTTCAACCTTCACCACCCCGAATGGCAACTCCCTAATAGCAACCACCGACGTTCGTCAACAGAGGCTGAAACATTTCTCACGTGGACCCAAGACCAATCTCTTTTTATTCTTAACGACACCGACTTCCCGACTCGCAAAGGACAACACCGACAAGCCGATTCTATTATCGACCTTACTCTCCTAAATTTTACGGCGATCCTGTCTGATTTCTTCTATGACTGGACATGCGTTGACATGGCTGCTTATTCTTCCGATCATATTCCGATTACCCTTGCTTACCTTCCTATTAATTCTGAATTTCAGCCTGAAGAAGAAACCGTTGCTTACAAATACGACCCTGAACGGAAAAAAGAGTGGATTGAAAAATTCAGTTTTCATTTAGATAACCAACCGCTCCCAATATTTACTAACGATGACTCGGTTCACGAATACGCTAAAAAACTGTCGGAAAAAATTCTACTAACAACTTCCGAAATTATGCCACAGACTTCAACCTCAGCGTTCTCATATTCATACTGGTGGAATGACGAATGTGCCCAAGCGATCCACGCCTTCCGAGACTGCTCCGAAAATTTCGAAAAAGAACACCTCCACAAAGAAGCTCGACTCATATTCAAAAAAGCAAAACAATCATGGGCTACTAGCGTCCTCGAGGGCGCGTCTTCATACGACATTTATCGATACGCCAAATGGTCCTCAGGAAAACGAAAAACACGTACACCACCAATTCTATATCAAGATCAATTTGCGCATACACCAGATAAACAAGCCGAGGTCTTTCATCAATCGTTCTTCTCGGTCAACCCACAACCAAATGTCACTGTTTTACCTAACGACCCGCCAAAGAAACCAACCCGATCCTCTCCGCGCATCACTCAAAACGAAATCGACATTTGTCTCAACTTGACTCACAACAATTCGGCCCCCGGCATCTCAAACATATCATACGCCTACGTCAAATGGGTTAATTCAGCGCATCCATCCATCCTATTCGATCTTTTTAATGAATGTTTCTCTCGTCATATTCACCCGTGGAAAAACGCTAATATTGTGCTAATTCCCAAACCCAACAAAACTGACTCTAGCAATCCGCGCTCTTATC
This sequence comes from Coniferiporia sulphurascens, assembly GCA_002794785.1. Lineage (NCBI taxonomy): Eukaryota > Fungi > Basidiomycota > Agaricomycetes > Hymenochaetales > Hymenochaetaceae > Coniferiporia > Coniferiporia sulphurascens. The sequence continues at coordinate 565,736 of NBBA01000007.1, read as the reverse complement.
GACCTATTGCCCTACTTGAATGTATAGGTAAAATATTGGAAAAAATCATCGCCAAACGCCTCACCTGGGATATCGGCCGTTTCAACCTCGTTCCCACCAATCAATTCGGCGGCCGCTCTAACTCATGCACCATCGACGCCGGTCTTTCATTAGTACACGACATCCAAATTGCTCATAAAAAGAAATTATGCGTATCAGCACTCGCTATCGACATCAAAGGTTATTTCGACAACGTCAACCATGCTCGACTACTACATTCGCTTCACCTATTGGGATTTGACAACAAAATCATTCTTTGGACGCAGGCCTTTCTTTCCGACCGACACATTTCTTTTAAAATTGATAATTTCACGTCGGACCCAAAACCTATTCATAACGTCGGCATCCCACAGGGTTCACCTATCTCCCCAATCCTTTCTACAATCTATACGGCGTTTATCCTTGACTCATTTAATTTATCCTCAGACACTTGTCTCAAAGCATACGTTGACGATCAACTCATTCTAGTATATTCTGATTCATACCAAGAAAACATCCGTATTCTCAAAAAAGCTTACATTCTCATTTCCAATCAACTTCACGACATACAACTCTCCGTTGACCATCTTAAATCTGATCTCATTCACTTTATTAGACACGGTTTCTCGCCTCCATCATTTCCTTCTATTATTCTCCCAAACAATCACGGTCCTCCAACAACCATCACGCCGTCACCAGTCATTCGTTGGCTCGGTTTTTATCTCGACCAACGACTAAATTTCAACGACCATATCAATCGCATGTGCATGCGAGCACGATCAACCACCATGGCCCTTCGCATTCTCGGCAACACCATTCGAGGACTCTCCTTCGCAAACTTCCGGACACTACACTTCGCCAACATTCTTCCCGTCCTCACTTACGGCTTCCAATTATGGTTCACCGGTATTCGACAAAAAACAAAAATAAACAAAATGACCATAGCCCAAAATCAAAGTATCCGCCTTCTCACAGGCACTTTCAGAACGACACCATCTCACGCCCTACACCGCATCGCCCATATTCTCCCCATTCCAATAATGCTTCAAAAATACAATCAATCCACCACTCTCCGACTTAATCGACTTCCGCTAAATTCACAACTTCTCAATCGTCTACCATCATCTTGGCCTCGTCTTCCTAATTCAAAACCTCCCATCACTTCTCGTCACAAATCAACGTCATCCCAACCAAAAACTCAACTCCATCGACTCGCCTTTCTCGCCGACCCACGCACTGAACATATTAATCCATACCTCGCCCACCCGTCTCAACATTTTCCTTCTAATTCATCTCAATACCACTACAAAACTCTATCCTATCATCTTGATTCTGGCACGTCATCCTTCGATCAAAAAAATTCACAAAAAAACCAAATTATTCTTTTACACGAATCTTTATCAAAAAATATTCACAATTTATTAGTTTACACAGACGGTTCCAAAAACTACAAAAACAACAAATCCGTCACCATATCCTCTTTCGTTATATATCATAAAGGCATTGTAGTCGACCTCGGTCATTTTTATTGCTCACCCTCTGGTTCATCCTTCGACGCAGAAATGTATGCCCTCGCTAAATGTACTGAACGCATCACCCTCTTCCGCCAACGTCGTATTCTTTCTTCAACTCATATTCATAACATCCATTTCTTCTCTGATTCCGCATCATCTATTCCAGCCATCATCGATTTATCTCCTCACGCGGCTCAATGTTCATCTAAAATTTTCCGTACTTTTTCAGACGCTTTCACTTCCAACACTAGACATCATATTCACCTTCACTGGTCCCCAGGACACCTTGACATCCCCGGGAACGTCATCGCAGATAAACTCACGCACTTCTCACCAATAGGCCGTCCATTCCTACTCAAAACATACGCAGGAGAGAAGGAAGATATTAACCTTCGCGCTATTACCTCTTGGTCTCATATAATCCAAAACACCAAAAACATTTCGGAGTCCGCATCATTCAACACCATCACCGGAATACCATCTTCGAAATTAACCCCGTTTTGGAAAAAATTCTACTATCCTCGAGACATCTCTTCGCGCCTCTTCCATGCAATCACTGGACACGGCCATTTTGGCGACTACTATCGACGTTTCGTTCCAACTGAACCCACATCTTGCCCATGCGGCACACCTATACAGACGAGAGACCATATTATCCGACGATGTCCTCTTCTAAAATCTGCTCGCATTCAAGCATTCGGGAATGTCATCCCTCCTCCGGACCACATTTTATTCACAAAAGAAACAAACCTTCAAAAACTCGCTTCATTTTTAAATTCCTCTAACGCCTTTACCAAATCTTTCACAGTTCGCGATCCAATTCTTAATTCCAGATTTTTCCCGCCTTAAAACTATAACCGCCTTACATCCAACCCACAACCTCATACCATTTCATAGCTTCAAAACCAGATCCTTCATAACTTGTTAATCTCCTCTGACACGACACCTCATATGGCCTCACATCCGCGTCTTTTACTATGTAATGTAGCGGTATACAAATGCTGAATTAAAAAAAAAAAAAAAAAAAAAAAAAAAAAAAAAAGCTGCACGGTGGCGCGCGCTCCCGAGTCCGAGGCGGTGACGCGTACCCCTTTTGGAATGCTAAACTTTATCTGCCGATAGGTCTCGTCGTTCAGCGATGCAGGACCACTGCTTGGTCTGATAGTAACATTGGCAGATAAAAATGGAGGACTGTATCGAAGATGTATCTAAATGTATAGAGCCCATATTTAATCTCCAGACAGTTACCAAGGGAGCCACGGTATCTGTTAAGGGCGAGTAAAAAAAGGACAGCAAGCAGTGATGGTAAAGTCTTATTCTTACCTGCACTCCAATTATCCGTTCATTGTAACGGAATATTAAAAAACGCAGCTCATTTCTTGAGGAAATGAGAGAGGTGCCTTGAGCCCTATGGTCGCCGGCCTGCCGAGCGTGGGACTAGTCCACCTTACGAGATAGTCGCGAACGACCGGCACCAACTTACAACCCATTGATCATTCTCATTCTGTTCGTTGTTCTTCGTCTCCGTCTCTGTCGACGATAGCGACGACGTCCGACGTTCTTTTCCAATCCGAGTCCCTCGTCCTTCACTGAGCGCGGGTTCATTGTCTAAAAATTCGGCCATCAGCACCGTCGAACCCGATTCCTATACGCGTTCCTCGATCTGCTTGGGTCTTTCCGGTTTGGTTTGGTTTCCCCTCCCTTCGCCTTTTTCTCTCTCTATATTCGTGCGTGCTACCTCCACCTTCGTGACAAGCGATAAGCGCCATATCTGAAAGGACAGAACGCAGATATTTTATAGTCTTTCGTCTAAAGTCCGCTGCAAGCCATGTCCACTCCAACATCACCTGCCGTGCCGATAGCCTCGAGCTCGCGATCTCGCGCAAGCAGCCGCGCGAGCAGCATGCTGGGGCTAAGCTCTAGCATGAATGCCCATGGGACGGATGGTGGCGATGAAAAGAACAGGTGAGCGGGCTCTGTTGTTTTGCGTCCGCGGTTGCATTACGTGAGGGGGTGTGCCGCGTGTCCAGCACGCTGTGATACTGACGCACCTCCTCGTTGCCCGCCCCCAGCGTCGTCATCAAGGTCGGGATGGTGGGCGACTCCCAGATCGGCAAGACGAGTCTGATGGTCAAGTATGTCGAAGGCAGCTTTGACGAAGACTACATTCAGACGCTGGGTGGGTCTCCTTGCCTCCCTCGAGGAGTGCAAACATCCTGACTAACGCATTATGCGTCAAGGCGTCAATTTCATGGAGAAAACTATTTCAGTCAGACGGACGACGATAACTTTCTCAATTTGGGATTTGGGTGGCCAGCGGGAGTTCGTGAATATGCTCCCGCTAGTGTGCAATGACGCAGTCGCCATCCTTTTCATGTTTGATTTATCACGAAAATCAACACTCAACTCGGTGAAGGAATGGTATCGGCAGGCAAGAGGGTTCAACAAGGTGCGCATGCGCATACGGCCACCGTAAAATCCACGCGCAAGACCACTTAGCTTGTCTCTCTGTTCTTGTTGTTCAGACCGCGATTCCATTTTTAATCGGCACCAAATACGATATGTTTGCAACTTTCCCGCGAGACGAACAAGAGGAGATTACGAAGCAGGTACATCGATGTCGTCCATCTGATCCACAAATCTCGTTCTTACCCTTTATGCAGGCGAAGAAGTTCGCGAAGGCCATGCATGCCTCGCTAATATTCTGCTCGACGTCTGCATCGATTAACGTGCAGAAAATCTTCAAGATCGTGCTGGCGAAGGCGTTTGATTTGAAGTGCGTCATTCCGGAGATCGAGGGCGTTGGAGAGCCTATACTATTATACGTGGACGTCTGAAGGCATGGTGGCGCGAATGGCATGGAACGGGAAAGAAGTGAGGACCCAGTGTGTTTACCCAAAGGTGAGTAAAATGCGGGTTGTTTGCCTTGATGGGTGGAGATGTTTACGCCTTGTCTGCGCAGCCCCGTGTTGCGATGAACTTCCACCTGCGTCCTACAATCACTCTTCAAATTCGAACTTGCGAGGACTGACCAAGGAGAGGACGTGACTCAAACTGCATTCAATTAGAGACTTCCAGCCGGACCTAAGCCAATGTTTCGTCCGTCGACATGCCGCATCGGAAACGGGCGTCTCATGACCCCTTCAATTGGTTTCGTTTACCTCTCGTCACCTCCCAGTTTCATCCGCCTCAACACTCCAATCTTCCTTCTCTCGCTCTTTTACGCTCACCTTTCTTCGGACTCTGTGCTTATCCACATGTCACATCTACATCTACGTCCATCATTCGTGTCCCGTGCTGTCGTTCACCATCCGCCGCCTTCACCTCCACCAGCTGCATAGTGGTTGCCTCCACCTCCTCCATCTCACGTCCCCCTCTTTATCTTCCATGTTTCTTTCCCACTTGTCTGGTCACCCTGTATATGCCCCCGCGCATTAGCATTAATTTACTGTCCTTTCTCTTTTTTTTGCCCATTACGAATACCATTTCAAGTTCGCGGCAGGGCCTGCACCTTGCTATGGCCCCACAAGCCTGGTTCCGTTTGCAAGTCCCCGCTGTGATTTCAACGCATTTACCTTCTCCATCCCGGCCTTCAATTCGTGCCGCGATGGGCCACGCAAACCTCACTGCACAGTCACTCCTTTCGCATTCAGTATCCTACTATTTGTCGCACTACTCCGGGGTGCGTTTCTAAATTCCTCGCTATCCTTTATCGTCTATTCGACTTCTATAAGTTACTAAGTTACAGTTGCATGCCCTTGCCTTTGCGCAGTCTGCAATTTTTTTTTTGAATCACATGCTGCATATGCCTTTTCGTACTTCTGTTTTACTTTATTAGTCTCTCTTTCCCGTGTCTGGAATGAATGAACTACAAGACGAACGAAGTGTCTGTAGGATTGGAAATCAAGATGCTTGTGTCTGATCACGCTATGGGATCCGTCGGTGTTCAAGATAGTGCGTCGCTTCGTCTTGTTAGCTTTACTAAGTCTGACATTACTATTAGCGATATCATGAGACTTCACTACGAGGATCCGATTGGAAAAGAATTCTGTGCTTGCAAATATCTGACCTTGACTGAGCTGGGTCTCTCCTTCTGTTTGAAGGGTTGGCTCGTCTCAGCTACTCTGCGCGCCGAAACAAGTTGGTTTCAATGAAGCTGCGATAAAATTAATGGATAAATTGTTCCAGTAACAAGCGCGGTGAACATCACCTGCGATTCAATGTGTGTTCAACACCTCAACTTGAAGAAAACGTCCTACTTCCATGTTTGAACCGAAAATGAAATCACTGTCCGAATATGGAGCCTGTCTATTGAGACGTCTTCTCCAGCCTGTGATCGGCTAGAGTCGGTTTCCTTCCTACTAGGGCGTCTGCTTTTCCCGGGCCCTTGCATACAAGGACGCTATTGAAAGAAGTCTCACAAGTTGTCTGCATTGCGACGACCACTCCTTACCGCCGTATCGTGCCGGGTTAAGAGTACTCGCTCTCGGTTTTTCATAACCACGACATACGCGACGATCCAAAAACTGGTGTATCAGAGTTTTAGACATGAACATAAGCATTTTCAATTCACTACGTAGTACACGCGATGAGTTTTTTTTGTTAACCAAGATGGGGAAACAGATTTCCTTGATTTTATGTCTACGTCAGACTCCAGCTTTAGGCCTGCTATGCTCTACATGTGGAATTGACTTGTAGTAGTAGTGGTGATAGTAGTAGCTGGGGATACTATGACAGTCATGGAAAGGACTAAGGACAACATGCCGCATTTGGTAAATACCGGCAGCGAACTTCAAAAAATTGATTACAGTAAAGTTGAAGTCCGAAGCGGCTGCGCGCGCAGTGCTCTGCGCATTTACCAATGGACTCTAACGACCTTTTCTCGTTTCTGGACGACAGGCAGCATGAAGACGATGATGAACTCGAGGAAGATGCAGACGGAGATGCCGACTCCGACATGATGGAAACAGACGTTGCGGACGGCGGGCGGAAACGCAAGGTGGACGAAGACGCCGCGAGCACACAGCAAAACGGCGCGACAAAGTCAGGAGACGAAGAAGAAGCTGAAGAACAGGAGCATGCGCCGAAAAAGCCCCGAATGATGTCGCCCGCGCCGGTCGTAGTCGACGAGTTCGAGACGGAGGCGAAACGGGAGGTGGCTGCGAGCGCTGGCTTGACGGGCGCCGTTGAGGCGGGCTCGCGTCTCGAGCTCAGGCATCAGGTGCGACATCAAGTTGCCGTGCCTCCTGACTACAACTACATCCCGATCGCCAACCACGTTCCCCCAGCGAAACCTGCACGGGAGTACAAGTTCACGCTCGACCCCTTCCAGCAAGTTTCGGTGCATGCTATACAGAGGAACGAAAGCGTTTTGGTTTCCGCGCACACAAGTGCCGGGAAGACTGTCGTTGCCGAGTATGCCATAGCGCAATGTTTAGAAAATAAACAGCGTGTTATTTATACCAGCCCGATTAAAGTGCGTGCATCGGTTCATGTCTACTGTTATATCATGCTGAGGCTCATGTAGGCTCTGAGTAATCAAAAATACCGAGAAATGTTAGCGGAATTCGGAGATGTCGGCCTTATGACGGGAGATGTGACGATCAACCCTACGGCGACATGTTTGGTGATGACTACCGAGGTACGAACGCCCGCGTCAGCTTTATAGTCAACTAATTTTTTTCTTAAATAGATTTTACGATCAATGCTTTACCGTGGTTCAGAGATCATGCGTGAAGTCGCATGGGTCATATTTGACGAAATTCACTACATGCGTGACAAAGAGCGCGGTGTTGTGTGGGAGGAGACAATTATTTTGCTCCCCCATACGGTGCGTTATGTCTTCCTCTCCGCCACCATTCCGAATGCCATGCAGTTTGCCGAATGGATATGCAAGTCGCACGAACAACCTTGTCATGTTGTCTATACCGACTTCCGTCCTACACCTCTACAACATTACCTGTTCCCGGCAGGTGGGGAGGGTATTTATCTGGTCGTCAACGAAAAGGGTGAATTCAGGGAGGACAACTTCAGCAAGGCTATGGGAACGCTTATAGACCGGCAAGGCGATGATCCCGCGGACTCCAAAGCGAGTAAAGGACGAAAAGGGAAGACGAGAAAAGGGGGCCCAGACAAGAAAGGTGACACTGACTGATAATTCCGACGGTTGTTCATGCGCTGAGTTACTTTCATTTAGGCCCCTCTGATATATCCAAGATTATCAAAATGATTATGCTCAAAAACTTTAATCCCGTCATCGTGTTCGCATTTAGCAAGCGAGAATGCGAGGCACTTGCTCTCAAGATGTCCAAACTTGAATTTAATACTGCGGAAGAACAAGACCTGATCACGAGCATCTTTAACAATGCCATCGAGAATCTTTCGCCCGAAGATCGACAGCTCCCCCAGATCACTAATCTCCTCCCCCTTCTGAAGCGCGGAACCGGCATCCATCACGGCGGTTTGCTTCCTATCCTTAAAGAAGTCATCGAAATTCTCTTCCAAGAAGGTCTCATCAAGGTGCTTTTCGCCACGGAGACGTTCTCCATCGGACTCAATATGCCTGCGAAAACGGTTGTATTCACGGACGTAAAAAAGTTCGACGGACGTGAATTCCGAAACCTGTCCTCCGGTGAATACATCCAGATGTCAGGTCGCGCAGGTCGACGTGGTCTCGATGACCGTGGTGTGGTTATCATGATGTGCGACGAGAAACTCGAGCCTTCTGCGGCGAAAAATATGATCAAGGGTGAAGCGGATCGTCTGGACTCTGCATTCCATCTGGGATACAACATGATTCTTAACTTGATGAAGGTTGAGGGCATCAGTCCGGAATTCATGCTTGAACGATGCTTCTTTCAATTCCAGAATAACGCAAATGTTCCGATGCTAGAAGAAGGTACTTTCAATCTGTTATAGGTGGAATTGCGGCAGCATGTGAAACGTCTGATTACGCTTAACAGAACTAAAAAATGCTGAGGAAAGGAAAACGACCTTCAAGATCTCTGACGAAAAGCTTGTCGCGGAGTACTTCGAGTGCCGTCAGCAGTTAGATCAGATGGGATCTGACTTCCGTGAAGTCGTAACACACCCGACGTACAGCCTTCCTTCCTCCAACCCGGTCGCCTTGTAAAAATCAAATATGGTAAACTCGATTTCGGGTGGGGTGTAATTGTCAATTATCAAAAGCGGTCACCACCGAAGGTGGGTTATCTCCTTCGACGAATAGTTTCTATATGCTAAATTTACCCCCTCTTATTAGCACCGACCTGTTCCGAAAGTTGACGACGTTCCACCGCACGAGCAGTACATTGTCGACGTACTTCTTAACTGTGCAAGAGGGTCGGTTCTCCAAAAGGAGCGTGGCAGTGTGACAACAGCGACTCCGGGTGATGTGCATCCTTGCCAACCTGGGGAGAAGGGGGAGCCCTTGGTCGTACCCGTTTTGCTGTCAACGGTAGAGGGTATAAGCCTCATCCGAATATTCCTGCAGAAGGACCTCCGATCGTTGCAAGTTAGAGAGACGGCGTGGAAAAATGTATTGGAAGTGCAACGACGGTTCCCTGACGGTATCACGCTTCTCGATCCCATCCTGAACATGAACATCAAAGACGATAAATTTAAGCAGCTCGTCAAGGTACGTCCTGCAGCTCTAACCCAGGCTTCAAGTCTTTACAGGACGTGTCCTTACTCTTTATGTTGCGTGCAGAAAATTGAAATCATGGAGAACAAGATGTTTTCCAGCCCGCTGCACAAGGATCCCAGATTACCGGAGTTGTACAGCATGTATGCGGAGAAGCAGCTATGCCAGTCCCGCATACGCGAACTAAAAAAACGCGTACAATCTACGCTGGACGTGCTGCAGCTTGAAGAGCTGAAATGCCGTAAGCGTGTGCTACGCAGACTTGGTTTCACATCGTCAGCGGATATTGTGGACATGAAGGGCCGAGTGGCGTGCGAGATAAGCACCGGTGACGAACTCCTTCTCACTGAGATGGTCTTCAACGGAGTTTTCAACCAGCTATTGCCCGAGCAGTGTGCTGCGCTTCTAAGCTGCTTTGTCTTTGATGAACAGGTGCGTTCTAGTTCTTTTTGAGCTCAATGAAATACTTGTTCTAATATCTTCGCGAACCAGAGTAAAAAAGAAACGAAGTTGTCCGAGGAATTGGCAGCGCCGTTACGTGTGATGCAGGAGATGGCACGGCGAATAGCAAAAGTCATGGTTGAATCGAAACTACCCGTGAAGGAAGAGGAATACGTTACGTCCTTTAAGGTAGAGCTCATGGACGCTGTGATTCAGTGGTGTCGCGGCGCATCGTTTGCCGATATTTGCAAGGTAAGTGTTATCAGACCAAGCCAAAATGTTCCTTGCTAAAGTTACTGTTCTTCTACTTGTAGGCAACCGATCAATTCGAGGGCAATGTTATCCGCGTTTTCCGACGGCTACAGGAGCTCATCCGCCAGATGGGACAGGCCGCCAAGGTCATCGGAAACCAGGAGTTAGAGGAGAAGTTCCAAAAAGCAGCTGAAATGCTGGGTCGCCCGAATTCAGTGATATTCTGTTCATCGCTGTATCTTTAGATTCGTGGTTTTGTTTTGTTTCGTTTCACGATCATATTGTCAATTCTGCACCTATTATTGTACATTCTAACCCGACTTCCTGTACACTGTCGCACAAGGCACTTGTTATCAAACACACATGAGCCCGATAAAAGGAAGCTTAAGGCCGTGAAAAAGTGAGAAGAAAGCCCCAAAGAATCCAGGAAAAACCAGGTCGAATAAATAACGACGTCAAAGATCTGTAATTAAAAACCCTGTGAAGTGTGTTAAAAAGATAACAAGCGCGAAGCTCAGGAACGCAGGCGAGATGCAGTGCATGCGCCATCGTCAGTCCAAACTCCAGCTGAGTAAATGGTCATATGTCAGCCGGAGGTATAGCTTATATGCAATAAAGCTTACCGGAACCGCCCGGGGTGTCGTCCTCGGTCCACCATTTGGCAGTCCAGAGATGACCACCTGGAGTAGAAAAAAACATGAGTGAAATTGAGCAATGGGAAAATCTATGATCCGTGCTAACCGTATGAGGCTTGGTCACCACCCACGTACACCGCCTAGAAAATAATCGTAAACACGAGAAGAGAATGACACTAGCGGTTTTCGACGTACAGAAGATGACCAGCTTGCAACCCCTCCACAAGAACCCGACGACGGGGTGGAAGATGGCGAGGTGCTAGTGGATGTGGTTTTTCCCGTAGATCCACCCGTGGATGTGGATGTGGTTTTGCCTGTGGATCCGCCCGTGGATGTGGATGTAGACGTGGATGTGGATGTAGATGTGGTCGTAGTCGAAGTCGTAGTCGTAGTCGAAATCGCAGTCGTAGTCGTGGTCGTAGTCGTACCGGTGCTGCCGCTCATGTTGTCGCGAATGTTGTCCCACTTGCTGTCAGGGTAGCTGATGTTCCAAGCTTGATCAGTATGCTTATTTACCGAGTACGAGTAAATTAGATGACTCACTTGATATGATTCTCCGTCTGATCGAGGGCGCCAAATACGTTTGCAGTAGTCGTGACGAGAGAGTCGCTGGTCCCGGTCTTGTCAGTCGACAGCTGATTTCATGTACATTGTCACGATTATTTTCCATGGCTATTCGGGACACAGCACTCACATCCCAGAACATCTGACCTGCCAATCCCCTGCTGACAACATACTGGGCCTTGAGCGACGCGATGTGGGGGTCATCGTAAGAGACAAGCTCCATCTTCGAGGCGTCATACGAGTAGCTCGTAACGTCGGTCAAGTTCTCGAACACGGTGGCTCCGGCGAGGGGAAGGACGTTGTATGAATAAATGCCTGCCTGAATCGTCCCAGGACCGATCTTTTACAGCCATGATCGCAGTTCAGTTCGGGGAAAGAGATGGAGAAAAAATATTATAACGCACGCCAGTGTATGAGTCACCAAGTCCGTCGGTTTCCTCAAATGCGCGACCATAAAGCGGAATACCTTATGTATCAGTGGATGAGTGAACGGACCAATTAACTCGGTCACTTGATCCAGCTCACCCATGTTGATCTTTCCGGCCGTAGCACCGTTCTCGATGTACCATGACACAGCTTCGTCCGTGCTGACGTTCGTGCGCGCTCCGCCGTATAAGTTCGCCTGGTTATCGGCCTATAGTGTAACGGACGAAAGTTAGTATATGCACCAAGCCCTCCAGCGATTTTGTCCGGACGCACGAAGGTTAGCCATGACCCAGCATAGTCATACGCCATAAGGTTCCAGTAGCTAAGCGCCTCATCCATTTGAGGAACATTAAGGTAGGCGTAGTTGGCCGAGCCTGCAGGGACGGCCGCCTAAACCCCCCGCACTTAGCTTAGCGCCTCAGAAGGTTAGATGTAAAATAAGATCACTCACAGTCAGTTCGTAAGGCACAGTATCGCCGTTGTCCGTGGCCAGCTGATCAAAGGCAGTGCGCAGGGAAGTCAACAAATCTGCGAAACCCTGCGCCAGACTCGAGTCTGTGGCATACTCGAAGTCAATGTCGCTGTATCCCGAAGTGATATGTGAGCAACCCAGATCAGGTGAGGACCCGGCGATAGTTCGTACATGCCGTCAAACCCGTAGTCTTTGATCATTTGGACAGCAGTATTCACGAAGGTCGTCCGAGATGTTGCGTCGGTGACGAAATTGAAGTGACCATCTTGAGAGTATGTGTAGCCACCGATGGAGAGAAGAACTTTTATGTTGCTGTGTAACGGATCAAGACCGGATTCTTGGAACGAGTCTATTCGGCTTACCGCTGAGACAGCTTTAATAGGTAAAGCTATATAAAGATTTTCGATCAATTAGTTTATACACGATCCCGAAGAAACGGCCTCTCTCACCTGCTTAAGGCAACCATAGAGGTTATTTCCAGGCTCGTCCCACGAATCTCCAGGGAAGTGTTTCTGGAGAAGACATCAATACGACTTCCCCCCTTCTGTAAAAAACCTTAAATATTCGCCTGTTCATCGGCATAAGAATCCGTAAGCACTATCGTTCCGTCCGATTGGATGTCGGCGAACGCATAAAGGATATGGGTGAGGGGAGCGGCGTTTATATAGGTGGGCTCTGCGCCGGGGATACACCCAGGTTAGTCCATAAATATACGCAATTAGGCCAGGCGGAAGTCCTCACGGAAGTTGGCTCCGTAAATTCCCCTAATAATATGTTAGCACGATATAGGTCAATAGGCGACTGGGCTGACGACGGACTTACCAGTTCGTGAAGTATGCAGCCTGAACTTTACCCGTAGCGCGCTTGTCGACGGCGTGAGTTGCCGATGCGGCGCTCACGAGTTGGATAAGCCCAAGAGCAGCGGAAACAAGAGACAAGAGCTTCATGTCTGTCTTTCTGTACGGATGGCGCACTGATAAAAGGACAGGGCTGAGAGCAAGCAAGGAGGTACGTTTAAGAGCTTTGGCGATGCGATAGAAGGCGAGGCCTGAGTCCTCGACAACCTGGGGGGTACGAGTAAAATCCTGCTCTATTTATCGCCATTGTGTATCGGCTTTACGAGCCATTGCTGTCATAGCGAGGCTCCATAAGAGACGACAGCACACGAAGGGGGAAGATGCCCCTTGGTCAGAGGATTACGTTGTCAGATGTGAAAGTCTTCCAGATGAGCAGCAGTGCAGAATAAGGAAAAAGTGCACAAGTACAGGGCGGCCCTTTAGCAAGGAGAGGCCGGGTCCAGGACACAAGATTCAGCCAAGAGCATTGCTAGCTGTCCCAGGAGTGGTCGCATCCATGTGGGCAGACTCGGGGCGCGTGCATCGTCTCCCCGGCGCCGGAGCGCTTTGCTCTGCAGACGCTCGTGAAGCATGCGAAATGACTGAGTCCTTCCTTTGATCCCCGCAAAGATATTGTTGGTAGTGATGAATAAGTATGCTCAATTCTGATAATTCCCTCGGGAATTCGGACTCGGAGGGACAATGTAGCGGACAGACATTCATGTGGCAGAGTACTGGCAAAGCGGCGGAAGACAAGCAGCCGCATCTGCCGGAACCAGAAAAGATAGTTTGTGACGTGGCCAGCGATTGTTTGCCCCGTCATGTTCTGTTCTCAGCTGAGCGCGAGCGTACCCTAGTTCGACCTATAGAGTGCTATCTTGGCGATATTCGAATGCCTGCGTCCGCGCGCTACTAGTGGATTCTTGAAGGAGAGTCCTCTTCTTGGCAGGCGCAACTGACGCACCTCTTTTGGGTTTGAGGAGATAGCCGATAAGAACTATAGCATCCTCAGTCTTACGGAAGTCGGAATAAGTGCTTAGTCCCCGACACCAGAACAGGTCATGGTCGGCCATGAAAAATAGTACAGTGCCCAAAAACACCAGGTACATACTCTCGACACGCTCAAGTGCAGAAATAAGGTTTGCCTTTTTCCAGGCTCACGCGGACCATGCTTGTTAATGAGAAGAGACTTCATTCGTACTTAAGCCTAACTCCGATACCGTTACACCAGGATACCAAAGACAGCGGGTTTAACAATAACAAAGTAGATAAATAACAACTCCGACCAAAATTAAATTAAAAAAGAACATCATATCCATCCAGAGGAAGAATTCATCGAATGATCACGGTTTTCCAGACGCGTGGATCTTTTAAACAGGCCACGAGTCGGAGCGAACGGTAGAAATCCAAGACACAGCAGCGTCGGGGAACTGTCGTCGTGAGGAGAAACAAGCATCAGAAAACCGGGTTTGAGCGGCAGAGGAAGGATTTGCGACTTACCTCCCAGGACATAGCACCCGCAGACCAGCCCTGAGACTTGGCTTGCTCAAGACATGTCGCAAGAGTTGCCGGGTCGATGTATCCATTGGTCGCATCGGAAGCGGTGGCCGGCTTGCCGATAACGAGCTTGTCGAGAGAAACACCGCTAGCAGCAATCTGGAACAGAGCAGTCTGGGGCCAGGTGCTCGAGGAAGTGGTCAAGAGGCCGTCGCAGGTGGTGTATTCAGTGGTACCCTCTGTGACACAATTTAGAGCTGAAGCAGAGAATACGAAATCGGGTAAAACTCACGGTTGTAGAACTGTGTTCCGGCGATTAATTGAAGTCAGTGAACTGTATCGATAAGTGAGGACCGGGTAAATATCTTTACCTGGATGTTGTACTGTAAAGTTTTTGTCAGTTTTTGCTAAAGACGTTCCCGTAATATATTAACTCACCCAGTCAATCAGGCTACCGACGTTCTTGTCAACGGTCAAGTAAGCTCCGCTGGTGTACTTTCCGGGGGAGAACCACGGCGCAACCGCTACGTCATCGAGATAAATTTAGCATATCGTGGAATCAGGGCGAACAGGGCGACGAACGGGCATGCGTCAGGATGTAGTCGCCCTGAGGAAGCTGGGTGCGGAGCTGCTGCGTGAATGTCGTGAGCCAGTTCTCGGCAGAACCATCCTGTGCATTAATTGCGTTGAAGTCCTGAAAGCGAACCTTAGTATAAACTGGTCATCTATGATAAGTGTATGGTGCACAAACCTCGTAGTCAATGTCAACACCGTCAAGGTCGTACTCTTTGACCCAGGCAGCGACCGTGTTCGCGGTGTCAGTCGGGTCCGCGCCAGAGGAAGTCGGGGCATCCGTCGATCCGAATACAGAGACAATCAAGCTGATCCCCGCAGCCTACCGCCAAGTCAAGATTAGCGACCAAACTGGAGCAATGCGTCGAAGAATAGCTCACAGCGTATTGGGACTTGATCGTGGTGCGGTCGGCAGCGGCAAGGCTAGACCACTCCACGGCCTGATCGGCGGCGCCACTCGTAAGCAGGAAAGAAAGTGCGCTAGTAGAAGACGTATTCATTTCAAGTCAATGGCGGATAGAGCCGACGGATTTGCTTACAATACGTTAAAGCCCTAAGTAGAATCGGTCTTCATTAACGAAAAGTTTGTAATAATATGAATAAATCACAAACATCAATCGCCGAGACGGCGGGAGGTCCCGTCTCGCCGGAGACCCACTGATCGCTGTACACGACAAAATGGGGCGCCGCGGGTGTGGCACGGGACAGTACCTTGCGGGCAGAGATGTCCAGCCCTGTCACGTCGACTGGGGTCGAGACGACGGAGGAGATCTGGGCAAGCGCCGAGACGAGAACGACGAGCGAGGATAGCGCTTTGGAGAACATGGCTGTAGTAAAACGGCGATATTCGCGTCGAGCTGTACAAGTGACCGAGGGCAGAAGGGGAGAACCGTGCCTAAGGAAAACCCGTCCTCGAAAAACATACGCGTTTTTATAGGTTTCGACATGTACAGTCCGTATGTTTGGCGGACGGTAGCGAGCTGATGCCAGCGGTTACAAGTCTTGTCGAGCATGCGCTTGCGCGGCAGTCCTCCCGAGTTCACCGAATAAACGATGGCCAGCGCATCGGCCTAGGACCGGGGTAGCAAAGGACTCAAGAAGCCACAAGGAAAAGCGAGTCAGCGTCAAGAGGTTGCATGCGGAAAGAGGATGAGAAAGGGTGAGCCACATGCTTGTACAAGGCACGTCTTTCTCGGAGGAAACTCTGATAGCTGTAAGAGACCGGTCCAAGCATGGATAACCAACTGAACTGAGAGCGCTTGCGAAGGGAAACAGTAGCAGGAATAGACATTTCGACCAAGACGGCAGGAGCAATCCTCTTTTCTTATTACTTCAAAAGGAAATCGATATGTTTTCACAATCCGGGGTACCTAGAGTGTCCATGTGGCGGTCCCAGGTCGTCTCGCGGGTGTTCTTTGTTGCGTGACCTCGGTCCCCTACATTTCTCGTTAACAAAGATGCTTGTTATCGGCAAGAGTCTGGCATCTGCGGTCCATATGCATACCAGGAATTCCGAACGCAAATGTGAGAAAGATCTTGGACTAGCTTCGAAGCCGGAGGCACAAATGACGGCCGATCATCGTTTGTTCGCGGGTATGGACCTTGAAGATGCTGTTGGCATGCCAACAGTATGTAGGAAGTACCTGTACGCCGAGGCCAGCCATGAAAAAAAAACATACGACCAAGATCAGCACGCGAGCCTGCCTTTCGGGCCGTGTCGACCCGCGGAGATCAAGTCGCACGAATAATTTGGGTAAATTGCAGACGGGAGCACCTGATTACTGACCGTCGGTAGGAGTCGAGGAGGCGTATGGCTCAGATTTTGAATTTGCTCAAGCGAGTCGTTGTAAGGCAAAAGACATGCTGGCATCCTGACGTGGCCGCGCCCGAGATGACGCGATCCTGTTCCCTCGGTGTACACATGAGGTTTTGTTTCTATTAGATAAAAATCTTCGCCTTTCCTACACAAAATCACACACGCACTTGATCAGTGCTATATTGCATCTCTGCAGATACTATTTGAGGGATGCCGCACTTACCATGGAGGCATCGCTCAGTGAACTTGTAATGAGCATGAAGCAAACCAGGATCGTGAGAAATTCTGCCACCCCGCGAGGAATGGGATAAGTGTGCTCAGATGCCATTACTTTCTCTCTTTTTCGATTTCCTACACATTACTTCCTCTTGCCACCAGAACTCTTCAACGGATATATTCATATAGTATTCCTTACAGTCACAACGTTTTTTTTTTTGAGCTACGCGGGTCAAAAAAAATAAGAGGTCTGCTAGTCCCTTGACCGTCTATAGCCGCGAAAAGATTTATTGATATTTGTTTGTTTTAAGTTGCCCCTTTTCATTCATGGCAATTCAAACGATCGCTTTCGTACCGAGACCTTATACCTGAATGTCACGGATTTCCACAAGGGTTTTCTTAGTTTTAGTATCAAATTGAATGAGATATGGCCAGCTGTCCGGAAAACTGGGGTCGCGCGATTCGCATATAAGATGTGATACGTGGTGCATGAATGCTGTATGCACTCGGGCTTCGGACGGCCAAAAGGTGTATGCGGCCTGCAGAGAAAATATCCTTATCTCGACGAAGATTTCGACTCGGAGGTGGAAGTTGCTGTATTTATAAACCGTACGTTTCACCGTGGATAGCATTCTCGCCGGAATATAAATAATCGATCACCCTGGTAGCAAGGAGTCCTAGACGCGCCTGCACCGACTCACCAAGTAACTTTTGCAACAACAAGAGAATAGCCCTAATTGGATATAAATGTTCCTCGGCGACTCAAGGATATACATGTATCAGGCACCATACTGAAATGACTGTGATTGAAAACAGACAGGAGGTCGGCTTGCAGAGTATATCAATTTAGGGGTATACGCATGATAATTGTGACGTAGCAGCACAGGGACGTGGCGACTGCTTAGCGCCCAAGCAGGGCAGAGCTACTCGCGTCGGGTGCGAGGGGCTGGTGAAAGCACCATTAAGGTATGGCATCCTGGTCTCTCCATGTGATAAAATCGATTCGCCCGCCTAGACGTGAACCTAGAGGCACCAAATCGCTGTTCGTAAAAATATAAGCATTTAATTCCGGCGGGGGAGGGGCTAAACGTAATGTTAACACCTGCCAGTGACGGACTTGCTTCTGGTGTTAGAAGAGAACGAAGAAGCAATTTTCAATTTGAAATAGACGAACAGATAACGTATCTGCACAGTCTGAACGACCCCTCTCGGTAGTGTTCATCCGTTCTTCCCCAAGAGTCCTCGGAGTATCTCCGCCAACCTTGACGTCGATAAGTAGTTGTGGTTTCTGCGAGTCAGGACTCAGAACTTAGAGCGTATCAAACGAATAAAAGCGTCTTGCGTCGTCAGTGCATCTGAGTCATTCTCCCCTTACCGAATTCCCAGAATTGCTTGGTTTACAAGTCACAGGCCCCTCGCTGTCAAGAGATAAGCAGTACTATTACTGCTCACTCGTGACAGGATGTCCCATTACCTGTTACAAGACCTTGACTTCGGGCTACATAGTAGATGGATGACCTGGCAGAACTTGAACCTGGCACTTAGGCCAACAGATAACACAGAACCCATTAGCGTTCAGCCCACAACTTCGTCACGGCTGTGTCAGGCGGTCTATCTTCGGCATACTATATCGATAGCATGATAAGTCCGTAGTACCAGAGTGAATGGCATGACGATGCAAGTCGAGATTAAAGCGCTGCGTCGCCACTCCGAATTCAAGTCGAACTTGAAGACTCGTTCAAGGGCCGCGGGAGTTTGCGTTACTTAATTAATGATCGACATGCGCGCTATCACACCCAAACAGGATGTCAGGGCCCTTCAAGCGCCAATTATTGCAGATCGCTATGCGGTAACTTAAGGCACCAGTCTTTCAGAATAAAACTTATGGCTTATGATCACAGATCCAGTATTATCATGACACATCGCTTTTGATATTTGCAAGGTAACCTACAGACTAAGCCAGAAATGATCATCAACACGCGTGAGCCCAGTAAATACGGATGTCGTGGAAGACATGATAATAAAAGCCCCAAGAAAATTCAAAATAAATGAGACCAAATAAAGAAGAACATTGAGTGATGCTACGTAAAACCCTTGCAAACGAAGCTATAAGGACAAGAAGTGCAGCGTTTAGCATGCACCGTCGTCGGTCCAGTCACCAGCTAAAAACGACAACATGTTAGACGCAGATAGAACTTATAAGCAGTGAGGCCTA
This sequence comes from Coniferiporia sulphurascens, assembly GCA_002794785.1. NCBI lineage: Eukaryota > Fungi > Basidiomycota > Agaricomycetes > Hymenochaetales > Hymenochaetaceae > Coniferiporia > Coniferiporia sulphurascens. The sequence continues at coordinate 546,619 of NBBA01000007.1, read as the reverse complement.
CCGGAGCCTCCCGGAGTGTCGCCTTCGCTCCACCATTTGGCAGTCCAGAGGTGACCATCTGTTGGAGGGAAGGGTAAGAACGAGACCAATGAAGGAGTATTTTAATTTGTACTGACTGTATGTGACCTCTTCGCCACCAGTGTACGCCGTCTGAAAAGGAAATGTAAGTAAAAGAAGAGAACACCCTAAATAGTCTTGACGTACGGAAGAGACCCAGGCTGCGACACCCGAGCAAGAGCCAGAGCCGCCAGAGCCGCCCGTCGGGGTGGAAGTGGCCGTGGTGGAGGTCGTGGTCGGGGTCGGGGGAGCAGAACCAGAAACGGGCCACGAGTCAGAGCGGACGGTCGCGATCCAGGACGCAGCGGCATCGGGGAACTATCATCGATAAAAAGAGAACTTAGAAAACGAATTCGGACGAGCGAAAGAACGATCTATCTTACCTCCCAGACCATGGCACCTCCAGACCAACCCTGAGACTTGGCCTGCTCAAGGCAGGTCGCAAGCGTCGCCGGTGCGATGTATCCGTTGCTCGCGTCAGAGGTGGTAGCCGGCTTGCCGATAACGAGCTTGTTCAGTGAGACACCGCTGGCGGCAATCTGGAACAGAGCACTCTGGGGCCAGGTGCTGGACGATTCGGTGAGGAGGCCGGCGCAGGTGGTGTATTCAGAGGTACCCTCTGTAATAATGTCTTAGAACTAAGGCACCAAACGGAAGTTTAGGTAATGCTTACGGTTGTAGAACTGTGTTTCGGCAATTAATATAGGTCATTAGGCTGCACGGGGGGGCATGAACTGGGCGAATTTCTTTACCTGGATGTTGTACTGTAAAAATGTTGTTAGCCTCTGCTGAAGACGCCCCGGTAATATATTAGCTCACCCAGTCAATCAGGCTTCCGACGTTCTTGTCGACAGTCAAGTAAGCACCAGTGGTGTACTTTCCGGGGGAGAACCAGGGTGCAACCGCTACGTCATGGGATAAATATAGCAATTAATAGGGTCGTGGTTAAAAAAAGACGAACGAGCATGTGTAATGATGTACTGGCCCGAAGGAAGCTGGTCGCGAAGCTGGGTCGTGAAAGTCGTGAGCCAGTTCTCGGCAGAACCGTCCTGGGCGTTCATGGCGTTGAAGTCCTTATCCGGGTCTTAGTATAGCTGACTCGGCTGTAATGAGTATGTTGTGCACAAACCTCGTAGTCGATATCAACACCGTCGAGGTCGTATTCCTTGACCCAGGCAGCGATCGTGTTCGCAGTGTCAGTAGGGTCAAAGCCAGACGAGGTCGGGGCCTCCGTCGAACCGAACGCTGAGACAATCAGACTGATGCCCGCAGCCTGTCGCCGAGTCGAGATGAGTAACCAAACTAGAGCAATGCGCCAAAGAAGAATAGCTCACAGCGTATTGCGACTTAATCGTCGTGCGCTGGGCAGCGGTAAGCTCCTCCCACTCCGTGGCCTGGTCAGCGCTACCTGACGCAAGCAGGAAAGAAAGCGCGCTAGCAGAGAACGAATTCAATTCAAGGTCATTATCGGATGGAACCAACAGATTTGCTTACAAAACGTTGAAACCCTAAGCAATACCAATGCTCATTAGTATCAAGGTTTTACGACGAAATTAGAAATAGGGCACGAACGTCAATCTCGGAGACGTCGGGAGGTCCAGTCTCGCCAGAGACCCACGCATCGCTGTATACGACGAAGCGAGGTGCCGCAGGCGTGGAACGAGCCAAAATGCTCCGGGCAGTCTCACCCAGACCCGTCACGTCGACCGGCGTCGAAAGGACGAACGAGACATGAGCGAGTGCCGAGATGAGAAGGACGAACGATGATAGAGCTTTGGAGAACATGACTGTCGTAGAACGGCGTATTCACGTTGAGCTATACAAGCGACCGAGGACAGTGGGGGGAAGCGATGCCTAAGGAAAAAAATTGGCTCCTCAAGACGTACGCATTTATAGGATTTAGGATGTATACCATTTATCTGTTTGTCGGACGGTAGTGCGTTGTTGCCAGCAGCAACATGTGTAGTCAAGCACGCCCATGCGTAGCAGCCCTTCTGAGTCCGCCGAATAAACGATAGCCAGCGCATCGACCCAGGTCCGGAGCAAGAGAGAGACTCAGGAAACCGCGAGAAAAAGCAAGTCAGCGACAAGAAGTTGCATGCGGAAAGAAGGGGAGAAAGGGCAGGCCACATGCTAGCGCACGGCACCGGGTTCTTGGAAGAAACTCTGATAGCTGTAACAGGCTGGTTCAAGCACGGGTAACTTGACTGAGCGCGCTTGAGAGGGGAAACAGCAGCAGGGGCTAGGCATTGATATTTTTGCCAAAACGGGTAAGAGCAAACCTCTTTTTTCTGATTACCCCAAATGGAAGCTGCTATCCCGGAGTCCGGAGAACCCGAAGTGTTCATGTGGCAGTCCTCAAACTGTTTCCCGGGTATTCCTTTGCGCGTAACTCCGGGCCTTTGCGTTCCTCGTTAGGAGTATTCATGTTGTTGACAAGAAGCTGGCATCTGCGAGCCACATGCATATCAGGAACTTGGACACGAATGTGAGAAAAGTCTGGACGAATTTCGAAGTCGGGGAACAAGAGACGGCTGCCGATCATAGCTTATTTGCAGAAAACGAGTCGAATATGCTATTGGCATGCCAACAGTCAGCGCAGGATGAAGATTACCTCTACGCCAAAGGCCTGCCACAAAGAAAACATTTCCGGTAGCAAAAACGCCAGACACTAACAGCGCGCGAGTCCCGAATGTCTACCCGCGGAGATCAAAGCTGTTCGAATAATCTGAGCAAGGATCGCAGCATATCTGCTACCGCCGCGCGATACGCATGACTTGAAACAATCAGACCTGAAAAACGCGTAATTGAGTCATCACAAGTTGGCGAGAGACATGCTGGCATCCTGACGTGGCTGGACCTGATATGCGACGCGCGATCTGTAAGGCACGTGCTCCGGCCAAGGCCCAAAAGGCGAGTGCCCGACTAGCAAAGTAAGCTCCTTATCTCGACGAAGACTTCCCAGCGGAAAAGGGGAAGTCATCAACAATGACAGATGTACATCGCATTCTTGCAAGAGTATAAACAAGTCACATTATTCCGCCAGGAAAACGCCACTCACGTTTGTCTGCCATTCCGCGCTCATAACCCTTGTAGCAGTTAAAGGACACCTAGTCAGGTAAGTATTTTGCTCTGCGACTCAGGCATTTTCTGCCCAGGAGAACTGCAGCCGGGTAGGTTGGCTCGCATGGCGCAGGGGTCCAGGGGTATTGCGAATAAAATAGTGACGTAATCTCATAAAGACTAGCGTCCAGTCCCGGCGCCTAAGCGGCTCAGACTCGCGTTTGGAGGACAAGCGAGATTATCGCTGGATGCGCCATCCCGGTCTCTGCCAAAACATTCGCGCGACGTGGAACTGGTAGCACTGTTTCATTGTTCGCATAAAGTCTCTGAGATCAGGCATTTCATTGCAACGGGGAAGGCGACCAAAAGTATCATTAAAGCCTGCTTGATCAGTGGCAACAAATTTGCAGCCTGGCACTGAAAGAGAATGAAGGAGCAACCTGAAATAAACGACCAGATAACGTATCTGAATGGAGTACTTTCTCCCAACAGCGTTCATTTCACCCTTCTAAAGAGTCCTGGACCCCTCGGGGCATCCCTGAGAACCTGAACGTCGGTGAATCGTCGTGGTTCTGGTCGTCAGACGCATCGAAGGGGCCAAGCCCTGCACTCTTCCCTCCAGTCGTAGGCCTTGGCTCTGCCACCTAAACCCTAGCATGGCTCGCTGTAGAGACTTCGAACTCTGCACCGTCAAGTGACCAGCGTCATTCACTTGCAGGACAGTCGATCCGTTTTCCCATGAGACGTCCGATTCTGAGCCAGATACCCAAGGCCCACCCATACAGTACGCCTCTGAGGCTCAGACTGCGAACAGACGTCCAATGGCCTAGTCGACGACGACTCGTCACGGCTGCATTAGAACGTTCATTCTGCTTAGGATCCTGCGATAGGCGATAAGCACGTAGGCCTAGAATGAACGTGATATGACGACGCGAGCCTGAAGAATCAAGATGCTTCCGGTGAAAAGCTTGTAACGTGCTTATGTAAAATAGTAACGGTCACTATTAGCCCAGTACTTAAACGCTCTGCAGAGTCTGCACCCAGCCCGACATCCTCGTCCTTCCCGATTTCCCCTCGCCAGCTTCTTAACCCGCAGTCTGGTTCCTCTCCAGTTATCCGGGTAGAGGTCCTCAGAAAGCTAGCTTAGCCAGTGGTAGGTTAACAGCTATGTAGCCCCGAACCTCAGGCCAGCCTTGCAAAAAGGCCGTCCCTTGCTCAATTGGGTTTGAGATTACGTGACGTAGCTTCACCTTTCTCTCCCGTCTGTGTAGGCTCCCCACATATATCGACATAGCTTGGATAAATTATATGTGTTGATATGACTGTGAAGTGAACCTGCCTTCTACCCCATAGCTCGAATACGTATCTGAGACTGCAGTGATATCAAGAGCTTGAAGGCACTTCGAGTCGGAGCGACTTACTAGCGGGATAGTGAGCCACAGTCAAAACAGAAGGTATCTTAATGCACTTTATGCGCCATTACAGTACTTGCATGGCGTTCACCGGCTTGACTCGCCTTCGTAATTAAATGTATCACCAGTGCCCTCATACGAGGACCGGCTCAGTCTGATATCGGCCACGCAGGTGCAGGTATGCGACGTGAAGGCGAATTTCTTTTGATAAAAATGGCCTTAAGTTTTTAGGACAACAACTGGTGGGAGGGTGAATACTTCTCCAACCCGGCTGTGGCAAAAACTCCACAGAAAATTACGATTAGCTCAGACTTGTATTTACGGTTACGACGGCAATTCTAATAAGACCAGATTCTGTATATCGAGATGCCGGTATGGATCTCGGAGTCATTTCTTTCAACATGGTAAGCCATACTGTAAATGCAGGCGCCGGACACAAATCAAAATAGACAGTTGACTCCCCATAAGAAGAAAAGCAGCGAACTGGGAAAATGGATCGACCGTAGTGGTCGGCGGCCCGCCAGAGGCTAGTATGACGAAGTACTTGTACATCGTGTTCGCTTCCACTGGCAACATCTCCGGTTTTGGGACTAGACCAAACGCCCAAGCCCCAATTCCATCATTGCGCAGTAAATATGGCGATGCAGCTGGACCGAACTGCGGCACGCTACCAGATAAAATGCGCAGCAGAGAACCAAGGTGTGGCGCCGCCGTGCACGCACAACCGGCGTGGCGAATTCGAAGGACCTATCACCGGCGGCGGGTTTTCGTTGATGTTCAAATGATACGTTTTTGTTATATGTCATCGACCCAACTCACTAGTGATGCAAGCGGAGTAAGCGGGACGCGGTACGCCTCCAATGCTATAATTATTTATGATAAGTCATCAGACTACTGGCACTGTATTGATTCATGCCATCCAATAAACTGCCACTTCAAGTCATGCATGTTTATGAATTGCAAGCGAACTCCCCGATTTTATTATCAAACAGATCCAATGACACCGAACCCCCCAACATTTCTCCACCAGCCGCCGGTCCGGGTAAATTAGAACATGGTATAATTAGCGTATAGCAGCATGTACAGTTAAACCAACGTCCACCCGATGCTAGTTGGGAACAACAAATGGCACTACAGGATACCGCGAATTTGCGAAGTTAAAAGCAAGAAAGTTGTCCATGAGGATAAGATGGATTCTTAAATTGGTGTGATATAACGTTTACTGGGTCAGGAAGTAGACACCAACGAGCTCAAGGGCAAAGGCCGCAAAGAGCGAGTACGATGTAAGCGAGAGCATGGGCGCTGCACCGCTGCCGGAACTACCCGTCGTCGTCGTCGTCGCACCATTCGCGCCTGTGCTAGACGCAGCTGCGATGGAGCTCGCACTGCTCCCGGCTGCCGTGCCAGACTGCGCAAACACGCGAATATACGAGATTTCGAAGTACGCGTTATCATAATTAGATGGGGTCGGCACGAGGTCTGTGCATGTTCCGGAGCACGTCTGCGTGAAAACCGACGCAAGTCCAGCGAAGTTGCCACAAATCGTGATGTCGAGAATAAGTGTCTGCGGCTTGATGAATGTGCTCGTGTCGCAGCTGCTCGTCGGGTAAAACGCGGTGGGCAGTCCCCAGCCATCAGGATCAGGAGAATCCGTCGGCAGGTCAGAGGGCACACTGCCGCGAGGGAAGAACCAGGAGTAGATGCCCGTGGTGTTCCAGTTGAGCGCATATACACCTCCACCAGAGCTGGCGAAGTTTTGGCCGTACGAGTTGCCGGGAACCTCCACGATGCAACCCTGGTTACCGTTCGTCTGGTTGAAGCAGTCCGTGGAAACGAGTGATCCCGTCTCAAGCCCCGTGGACGATGCATTGTCCGGGTGCGTGCATCCATCGAGAGTGTGCAGTGAAAACTCGTCCTGAGTTTGCAAGTTAACCTGTTCAAATGATTTATGATTTTAGTGTATTTTCTCCCCATTTCTGGTCTCACTACGCACTCCCTCGATGATATCTATCTCGCCGTCGTCGGGCCACACAGGGCCTTGACTCCAGAACGCCGGCCAAACTATTCGCCGCGAGTGTTAGCGTGAGCCTATAATCACATAAACGGAAGTGGGGCAAGAAGTAGCGCACCTGAGCACTGTGTAATACGTCAGCAAGCTGCTGCGGAGCCAAAAATAAGAAACACGACGCACCCCAAACGGCAAATGAACAGCATCGAAGAGGATGAGATTCCCGCTCGTAAAGGTGTAGTTGCTGAGGAGCTTCACGCTAGGGCGTCCGAAAGTGGGATCATTCGCGCCATTGGTCGTGTTGTCGACCTTAATGATGAAATTCCCCGCAGAGTTGAGGAAAGTAAGCTGCTCTTGTTGAGCCTGCTCTTGCGTCTGGAAAAGAACGTTTCCAGTGTTGTTCGTGTCTATGCCGTTATAGAACGTCCAGTTGTCCAGACTAGAGATCAATGTCAGCAAACATGAACCGACATGCGCAGCCCACGGACGCGCAAACGACAAAAAACTCACAAGTTCGCTCCCGAATGATTGAAAGCTAACTCAAAAGATGCTGCTTGCACGCCTCGGAGGGCTGCCAAAGCAAGTGCGCTGAGGCTGACAGCGTCAAGCCTGAACATTGTGAGAGGGTATGGGACGATGGACGTCGAGGAACAAGAAATTTCCTCTTTTAAATCGGACGGGAGAGTAATAAAAGAAATCGTCGCGTGGTCGGCCGGATTCAGGGAGGCGGTCCGAGTCGAGTACAGTCGATTCAGGCCGCCGCGCATTCCCACGCCGCTCAACCTAGACCTTGCTTACTTAGTTATTCGATCATCCAGTATCTCTCTCTCCTCAAAAATGTATCCTTAACAGGATCGTCTTGGTTGAGGTGCCTGAAAAATTAGAGCTTTCTTCGAAATCCTACAGTTGAAAGCGTGATAAAGCGCGCTCTGCCGGCCGAAATATACCGAATTGGTGGCTGAAATTGAAAATTTAAACTGAAAAGTAACAAGAAACGCGAGATCTCGCGTTTTCAGATATTTTCTAAAAATAGACAAATGTGTCAAATTTTTTGAGAAAAATAAATAATAATAAATTCTAAAAATAATTGAGGGACCTGCTGGCGTACAGTAAGTGCTTGCTCTTGACAATCCTGCAACTGTGCACAAGCAGGATTGCCTAAGAGAAGTCGGCTAAGCAGCCTATGGACTCTGCTGTTTTTGCTAAGAGTAAGGGAACCCATCAAATCAATATCCGGAAACAGCCGCTGGATGCTAAGTGGGTGCTATACTTATGTAACCTTCCGTATATGGGTAATTAAATAATTAAATTAAATAATTTTTAAATAATTTAATATTTTGTGTCAAATTTTCCAAGGAAAATTTTCACTCCTCCAAATTCTAGGATTTAAATCAACAAGATCTATAAAGGAACCTTATTGCTATCCATTTCACTAAGTTTCATAGGTATATAGGATGAATTCGTGGACTAGATACAGTTATAATTTTTGGTCGTTTCGGAACTCACCGAGGCGCGGGTTCTTGACGCTTTCGACTGTAGTACAAGCGACAAGGTATTTGCTTGTTCATTCGCAACAGTGGCGGGTGGCGGTGTCGTATTAATATATTGTATCCGAGTCTGTGCCGACGCTTGGGGCCAATTCGAGCTTTTCTTTCACAAGAAAACTCTTCTGCGACTAGACAAACAAACCAAACGGACTGACTACAAAACGCGTCTGTATCTTCTGTTTCAGCCGCACTCAACGCCCATCGCCTAGGATGCTTGCCGAGGGGACCAGCGTCTAGGCGGAAAACTCGTTCTTCAAGTTGTGTCGCTCGTAACGTTGTCACCGAAGAAAAAAGGGCTCGGGTCATCAAAGCTGCTCTCTGCGCCTATGACCTTGTGTTTAAGACACAACGCCCAAACTTTCGTGACTTTCGGGATGCCAATAAGCTGGTACAGGACATGAAAACTGGCTCGAATTTGTAGTACCTGATTTCGATTGTGGTCTGGTACCTATCCGATTTTGCTAGCGCTGCCGCTCAATCTTTCCTTTTCCAGCTTCAAAGCCCCCGGATGTCGTAGGAGCAATGTACAGGGAAAGTCTCTGAGGCACAAAAGGCAAAACGGAATATCCGATCACGACCTATTATCCGACAGCACTATAGTGATATATCTATCGTTAATTTGGAGAGGGGTCCGAAAACTACGATCATTCAATATTTCATCAAGGACACGCATGGAACGCGCCTACATGCATACGGTTCCCACCTCTGAGGCTGCTGGCAATGTAATGCGGTTCATGAAACGTCTACATCATTCGCGTAACTACTTTGCCGTTAAATTTCGGAATAACTAGGATGTACGATTTTTAATCGACATTAACACACCGCCACGGATCTGATCCTCGCGTATTCGCGATGCAACATATACTGTAGGTGCTACTGCGGGATTTGCTCCGAGTCGCCGTAAAGAGCCAGGTCGAAAGTCGGTCTTGGTCAACCTCCAGAGCACATCATGATATCAAATTGAGGGGAGGAGGGGTTTCGCCTTCGGGGATGAACGATAATCGCAGAATATAATGTGCCGAGCGACGGCACATTTGGGTATGTACGTATGTGAAGCCACGCCAGAGGGTCACGCCGTTGTCATATGAAGGGATTTCATAAACCCTTCCACATCCGCCTGAAAAGCTTTGTTCGCCGCAAGATACAGGTCGTGCAGTGTGCATCGTACACCAAGTAGACGCCCATCCAGAAAAAAATTCGGCTCATTCGCGTATCCCTTCAAGTATTCTATCCATCGTAGACTCTGGATTTGAAGAGATTCGCACCTCACCGCCTCGCGGAGTTGGCTCCTGTTCCCCCACGGACAAAGGAAACACTGTCGTCATAGTACATTCCGTCCCTCGGCCGGGAGGCAGTTCGACCCTTGGCAAAGATAATGGCACTTTCCGTGGAGAAGGAAAACATCCAACGTAGGGGGTGGGTGGGTCGGCACACTAGCCATCGTCAACTTCAGCTGACACTACTTCCATTTGTATTCATTTAGTGAATAATTACCCAGCCCAAGCCAAGCCAAGCCGGGCCGCCCTGATCGGCGGCAGCTTTAGCCTGTAGAGCCGCTCTAATTAAATACGAAGGCGCCAAATCTCGCTCAAACACAAGTATCACATACAGTATAAACAAGGTGGGTAGGCGTGGATTATAAGGCGAGCGATCAACACGGGAGAAGACCTTTTATCCTTCCTTTCTTTTAAAGCCTTTAAACGGCAGCGGCATCGATCATCACACGTGCGTTGTGGAGTATGAAGAGCTTTTGGCCGTCAATATAAAACCACAGCTCTTTCGAAGCCACATAATATATCAAGAACGCCGCCCGTGTGAGAAACGAGCGGAACGGACTACATACACGGACCCCCTGCGCCGGGCCTTGTCCGACTTCATGTATCTACTGACCAACTAGCCAAACCAATAATTGGGTAACTCCGCACGAACTGACAGCTGGATTTTACAAAGTGGGTCAGAGGGACAGCGGGGTGCCGGACTGGATCTGACTAACAGTTTCGTCCGAAGTGAAGAAAAACGCTGTTCGCAACATATTCGGTCATAATGACGCCGGCGTCGCTGCCGCTCGTGCTAGCTCATAACACAAATTAATGGCATCATTGTACACAGCACGACCGGTGGAGTGTACCTGACAAATTACCCACCTCGCTCGGTCATCGAGGAAGCGAAAATACTAGTCCTATTCTTTGCCTACGTTCACCTCTGGTATTTCGCCGCACAGGAAGGCCGTGCGGACGTATTAGCTAGGCACCTTCTACGTCATCTAGCGGAAGAGAAGAACAAAATCCGCAACGGTGCACTGCCTGCCGATGTTTATCTTGGCCACCGAAAATCCGCTTTTTGTAAAGCCGAGAGATGAAGACTCATCCAATGGAAGCCGTGTCCCCGAGCTTTCCGCGGATCATTCGTTTCCATATTGTGTTCGAACAGATGGGAGGAATTGCATACAGTGTCGGAAGAAGTCGCGTCCATTGTTCTAGTTTCATCCCGTTTTCTGGATACTATCACAGGCCAACAGGGCTGACACTGAGATGGCGCAGGGGAGTGGAGAGCTATGCTTGAGCTTGTCAATTCACTACGAAATTACTTTGTTGCAATTTATGGGGGAAATAGGCGGACCACCGGACAAGCAGAAATGGAAAATAGTGCGGCGACTCCACATGGTGTTTTTTTTTGCGAGATTCTTCTCTCTCCCTTCCCCCTTTCACGATGTGGCTCATGGGCTTCCGCATGTGTGAGTCCATACTTACGGGACACTTAAAAAGCTGCCCGGAGCCGACAAAGGCACTAGGAAACTAGCAACGGCACGAAGCACAGACACTCGAAACAGGTAATAATGGACTAGCATTCCTCTACTAGTGCTCAAGGCTCGACTCTCAATTAATTAGAACACTGAAGTACGCGGAAGATGAAACAACAGAATGGCTCTATTACAAACCTAATAGGCACCTCAAGTTCTTCCACCTAATGGTTTTTAGTTATCAGGGAAAAATACGGGCCGCGGAACTAATATAATTTTATCTTCGCGTCCACATAATACCTCCGAGCTGTGTACGGCGTGTATGGTAAATACTTCTAAAACCAAGGACACCAGTAAAGTACGAGTGCTTCGATACGTGGCACGCTTTGTAACTAACTTTGAGTTCCCCAAATCCTAACACGAAGCTGGAACTTGAAAAGACCGCGTTAACAACGTCCAAAATTCGACCTCCCAACTCTGGAGCAAGGCGGTCCGGGCGAGAGTTCTCTGCGAGCTTCCAGCGGGAATAGAGGGACATTCTTCAGGCAAGTGAATCCGGAGCTTTTCAGTAGCCCAAGTGCAGTCAAGCAACGTGATACAACGATGATTTGATGCATATACTTCTTTAGGTCAAAGTCCACAATAAAGCACAAGGTTCGGGGATGTGAAAAGAATAACCGGTGATTCCGGATCAGTGTTTCCCAAGTTTATATTGATTGCGCGCCGCTGCCACGCGCCTCCAGGCTGTACTTTTAAATAGTTCATGAGTTAAACATGCTTCTCTATTTATAGGAGAGCGTGGATGCCTCGAGGGTTTGGATCCAGAGTGGTCCCGAAGCTTCATAACATCGGTGTGGCATCGGTGCTTCCAATCAGCTGTGCGTGCACTGCTGGCACCTGCAAACGGACACAATAGGTATTTTGAAAGACGGAGAGGCAGAAGGGAGTAATCCCATTGCCAGGATAGACGATGAGTGTGAGCCTCACTGCATTCAACTGGTTAGGATATATTCTTATTTTTCGAACGGCCGAGGCTCCCGGTTTATTTTCCCCACGCCTTCTCCTTCATACATCCGGAGATTAGACGTTCCTTGCTTTGTAATCAATAGATAGGGGTGCAAATTTGCTGAAGACATTGAAGCAGCTATTGGATAAAAGAGGCGGGAAGAGCGAGTGAAGGAGGTCTGTTAGACACTTATGGACATGGGGGACTCCGAAGCGAGAGGTTCTAGACGATTGATCAATGCGACCCTCAGGCTGGTAATGCGCTCTCATTTTTGTCAGCTGTTCATGTGGACCCGATGACCCGACGGACGAAGACCTGACGAGACTGGGGTTGAGGACAGAGTTTGGATCCTATAGCTTGCTCAGCTGGCGAAACAAGACGGCGGCTACTACGGCGATCCGAGGTAGGGGGGGAGATTTATCCAGAATATTCTCCACAGTTGCTTCCGTAAATTAACCCAAGAGTACCAACCTTCGGACATATGCGGGCAGTCGTCATCCCATAATTCGACCTCTTGTCTGCCCTATTGGAATGCTTGCTGGCAGTGTCGTAGCTCGTGTTTTGATAAAATCTGAGCCACGTCACGCTGGCCGGGTCCAAGGAGCTGCAAGTAGTATAATATTGCGATTTACTAGATAAATCGGTGCTTGACCGCAAACTCACCTGCGTCTGTGTGAAATAGTCTCTGGAGCCGAGTTCCCCGTGTATTTCACCTACAGGCAAAGCTACCAAGTGCGGGGGCGACTGGGGTGAAAGTTCAGAACGAGCTTGAATACAAGTGGCCGACGCTTTGCCGGCGTGTGTAGATCCTCAGGCACCCGGGGCGCGGATGATATCGACCGTAGTCTCACATGGTCCCACTGAATATTTTTGTAATACTCTCATCTTCTTACTTATATAACCCTCATCGCCCTCTACTCTTCCCTTCATCACGCACAAGCCCGGCTTTGTCGTCGTTTTCGTCTGCAACGAGTGCCCGTTCATCAAGCGACAAGCCCTGAACAACGTTCGCCATTTTTAGGCACGTCTAGATCTTATAATAGAATTAACATACCTGTTTCGGAAATACTACGCGCACTCGCCACCGCGCGACGACAGCGAGCCCCCCTCTCCGCAACCACCATGGCCGACGCCAACAGCGTCAATGCAAACGACGGCGCCGGCGCCTGGCTGCATGATGAATACCGTATTATTGTCTATGCTTTCGTTTCTCTCGTTCTCGTCGTCGGTGGTCACCGAACCTGGCAGGAGTACCACAAATACGCCGAGGCCGCTGCTCGCAGGGCGCGCATACTTCGCCACGTAGAAAGCTCACGTCGCGAGAAACAGCGTTCGGGATCCACCTCTGGTCCGCCGGGGAGCAGTCGACACCCCGAGACTGAAGAGGCCCCATCACCGGATCCTGTCCCTGCACCAACACATGCTGTGGACGCCAAAGCGGGCACAGGGGCGCGAGGTGACAACGCGCCTGCGTCTGCATCCGGGCCCATCGCCAAAAGGTCAAAGGAACGTCGGAAGCGAGGTCGGGAGGTGCACAAGGATGTTTTGAAGCACGAGCGCAAGAAAGCCGCTGCAGAGACACCGGCGCTGGGGTCATCATCGCTTTCGGACTTACATCTGCAGGTGCAGGCACCATCGGACTCGGCTCAGGCTGGGTCGAGCTCGTCCAACTCGCGCTCCCCCTCCCTTGCAGGCAGTAGTCGCTCATCATCCAGAGTGCGGTCGGTGTCTGACTACGAACCCACCGAAGACACCCCGCGCCCTAAGTCCACGGACTGGACGCTGACTCACAGCATAACCGCGGATACCATGCGCGACATTCCCCAGGACAACCGTTCTGATTATTCGTCAATGTCAGACTCCCAGTCATCTCTGGGAATCTCAACGCACGTCTCGAGTCAGACGAGCGACGATCACACCGAACGGGAACACGTCGGCGTGACGAAGCCGAATACTCCTGCGTCCGATTCTGCCTGTGCTGCCTCAATGTCCCCCGTTTCGTCTCATCTGAATTTAATCGCTGAGGATGGCGAGTTCTTTCCTGTGTCCATCTCACAACCGGTTCCGTTTGTTCCGTCTACAAAAACGCAGCCAACGTGGCTCGGGGCTGCAAACGGTAGCGCCCACGTATCGTGCAGCAGAACGCACCCGAAGACACCCTCTTCTGGTTCTGTGGCCTCTTTGGCTGTGTCAGAGTCAAGCTGGGATGGTGAGACGCAGCAATACCGCAGAGTAAGGAGCAAGAGTCCACCACCCCGTTTCCGCTCGCTGTCTCGCGCGTCCATGTCTCCTGTGCCGAAATCTTCAATGTTGATGACATCTCCAAGCTCGACGCCCCCGCCTAGCGCATCGTTACAAGCACAAGTCGCGTCGTACAAAGGTGCACTGGAGGCTTCTCGGAAAAGGGAGGAGCAATATCGCAGAAGTCTGGAGAAGTTCAAGCAAGAATGCGATGTGTTGCGTTATCGCTGGAACGAGGATGCGGATCGACGGCGACGGAGGGAAGCCGAGGTACGCAATATGCGTCATTCCGTTCCGTGGCTGGCTGCTAACACTGTTTTTCTATGTCACTATTAAGCTTGAGACACAACTTCAACACGTTACAAGCCAACTGCAGGCCTTGTCCATAACTATTTCGCACGCGCAGATGCAGCCCTACTTGTCACATCAACAACCTAACGGGTTTCCACTGCACTCCCCTTTGCCTTTTTGTTACCCCTCACCAGCGGTTCCCATTCCTGGAGCTAACACAATGCCTCTCCACTCTCACGCTTTCCCGTATCCATTTTTTTCCAACCTTCCGCATATGGCACCTCGCAACGGCTCCGGTTCAAACATCGTTTCTGCCTCACGTGAATACGGGTCTACAGGTCTTGGTAATTTCGATGTACTCGGTGGGAGTAACGACGACGTGAACGAGGAACTGGCGGAGGCAATTCTGAAACGTCCTGAGAGTATCCGCTCGCCATCACTTGCCTCTCCGTCTGGGTCAATGTCAGGGTCTGGATCCGGCGTCGAATCGCGGTCCGCGTCCGTTGTGGGCCGCGCAGCGCGCGACGGGTTCACTTTCGCAAGCTTGTCAGAGTTAGGGAATCCGCAACCGCATCGAACAGCGTCCCCGCCCGAACGGGAGTGGATTTCGTGTGGAGATGAGGACGAGACCGAGGGGAGCAGGGGGGAGCAGGGAGGGAGCTGTGTGGCTGGGAACGCTGTAGCGGACATCGTGGATGGGCCATCTCACGGCGCCGAGGGTGACACTCCTTGGGGAGAGGCCCGTGAGAGCGCAAACGACGCGTTGTCCGGGGACGTCGAACATACTGGAGGAAGTGACAGATGCTACGCGTCCTCGCCGAGTAGTCCAAATGGGGATGCTGAGGGCTTTCCCGCCTTTGCGCCAGATGGAGGTAGTGTCCAATAACATCGCCCTGATACCAAACGATGAATGATGTGCTTGTGCCCCCGGGGGAAAATGAAAGTGAAGAACCTTGGAATTTCATCTCTGACTCTAGTCAACTGTTATTGTAGCCTGTCCGGTTCAATTTCTGTTTTCGGTCTTGTCTGTCTTATTCCCTTTTCTCAATACCCATCATCTTCCAATCCCATTCCGATTCTCAATTATTTTCTTTCGCCCCTTCGTCCCTTCCCCTTTTATTTTTATACACGGATCGTCCCGTCTCATCAATGTCGTCTGGCGCCCTATCACTCTTCGTCGCAGGATTTCTCGTTATCCCTCCCTCATTTTCACTAGTTCTTTCTCATCGGCACGCGTACATTCATTCTTCCCTGTCTCGACCAGTCTGTTCGCCCCGGCGTGGAACAGCCTTGCGAGTATCTTATTTTTATCATCAACGCCTTTACCCGTGCCTATCGTTCACTCTTCGTATCTGCTCCGATCCACCACGACTACATGTCTCCGTTACTTTACCGACTCCACGCACGCACTGCTCTCACGAAATCTGCGCAATTTATACAGTACGACTCAGCCAATGGAATTAAAACCACTGGCTCATTGCGGCATAGCCACGGTCAATATTGCCCGCTCCGCCCATACCAAATTTATCCTCATTGTTACCCATGGTCTTTTACCCCTGCCATTGACCATTACCCTTTCTCCGATTCGTCCGGGGGCTCACTTTTTTTTAAATTGCTCTGTTCATAAACCCCTCAACGGATTTTCTCGATAGAACGAGTTAGCGTAGTAGTTTAGTCATTGTATGAGGCTCTTGCGGCGAAGTAGCAGACAGAAATAAATTTCGAAAACGTGTACGAAGGTCAATTCGACTGGGGCGAATGGCGGCGCCGTGATTCTTCATGGCGGCCACAAAATACCGGCCTCTATCCGCCGCGAGAAGCCGAAAGTATACTCCCAGTGGCTTGCGGGGAAAAGTCTATGAAGCATACCGCGCGCGCGCCTGTAGCCTATTATTAACCCAGATTTTGGGACCAATAGGTTTGGCCTACCATACGCATTCTCCTCCCCAAGCAGTTCCCGGAAGTTAATGAGTTCATTTTCCTCATCCTCAGTCATGGGATCACGGCTCTTGGCTTCTTCGAGCGCGCGCATGGACCAGTCGAGCCACACACCGGTCTTTGTGACACAGCTGACGCAGCTCACCCGCCTCAGCGAGTCCCGATTACGGAAGTGCAGCAGTTGGTGCACTGAAATCTCCGGGAAAGGATCGGGCGTGGGGGCGACTCCCCCATCGTGCGTGCGTGGGGTGATGATGCCGTGTGGCATGGTGTGCAGCGAAAAGACGAACAGTCCGCTGAACTGTAAGTAATAGGTCACTCCCTCTTGGATACTGTGTAGACTAGGAAGCTGTACGGACTGCTTGAATGACGACGCGATCGTGGCCGAAGGCGAGCTTTGTCGCAGGCGCACTTATGTCAATCCGCAGCGCAATTTCAGAAAATGAGCATTCGCCGCGCAGGACGCGCTCAAAGTCTCGTACGAAATATGCTACCCCAAGCCACGTGATAGCGACGAAGTCTTTGCCGGAGGGCGAGACATGCACTACGAGGACCATAAACTCCACGTTATTTGATTCATTCTTTTGACGTACCTGCGGAAAATTGCTGTCCATTATCACCTCGACGCATGAGTGCTCCGAAGCTGCCCTGCTCAGAGGCACGTGACGCGATGATCATGTACTCCTGCATAGATTGGTTGCTTGGTGGGCCAGATATACGTTTGATACGCGCAGAGGAGTTGCATATGAGCTGCGGGATGCGCAGATTTGGGTCCATGGTTGGGAAGTCAAAGCATACATTCCGAGCACCAGGCCCATGGGACCAGTCACGCGGGAGTATAAGCACACCGTGCATCATACACACGAAAACATGACGTGCACCGAGCTCGACGTAGAGGATACATAAGGTACCTTCGGGCGTGAATGCGTCTGGAGGGAGGTCCTCACGTGGAATAGGAATGGTCTGTACAAGGGTGGCGGAAGGCACGTCAAAGAGGTAGAGCTCATCCCCCTCTTCCGAACCAACGAGGAGTGTTGGGTATACGAAGCGGTAAGCGCGGGGATTATGAGGGGGGATGAAAAGGGCCCATGGCGCAAAGCTCCCGTGGCGCGGAAACTCTGCACTCGGGTCTACCACTCGCCTTGGCGCGCAAATTTGCGCCTCATCTGGATTGTAACGAGAATTCGGATGACGCCCGTCCCAGTCGGAAGATTCAAGCCGCCAAACCTCGAGGGCATGGGGTTGAAATCGGTCGAAGATTAAAAACCCATTCTCGTACTCACAATGAGCAAAGCGTCGGACATAACTCTGTTAAGGTATTGATAAACAGAAGGCAGGGAAGATGTATATGAGCGGTCTTACCTTGGCAAGTGCAAACAAGACGGTGTCCGTGTCCATACATGTCACCCGCAATCCGCCATTTTGGTGAGTCGTAATGACAAACCTAGCATTCTGTCTTTCGTCGATCTTGATTCTATGGACATCATCACCTGTGCTTCTCAACATTGTTTCTCGGGGCGTTTCTCCACGTCCCTCCCAATTTCTCTCTACCTGAAACCATCTCTGACCTAAATGTACTTGGGTTACAGAATGACGGTTACCGGGTTCATGCAATCGGGCGTACAAAGGTCTTTCCATCCTCGCAAGTCATCTAACCAGCTCCCTGGGTAGTTTACATGTATATCTTGCAGTAGTTGATCAGGTTCGATAAAGCGGTGAAGTATAGCGGCAGCGTGATAGATTGCAGTCTCGTTTTCCTTAACGAACTCGTCGAAGTCCTTACAGACAAACTGTAGACAGCATATTGTTTGGATGCTGCAGTACCCTATCACGTTCAGCAGAATTTCCGGGGGCAAGACAGCAATCATTCGAGTTCAGCAGTACGCAAGCACAGGGATAAAGACACAAAGGGCTCAGTCGAAGCCGCGTACTATTTAAGTTCCACTACTCCGGAGACGGAACGGATGATCACGCCTCGGATCAGGTCCAGATCACGTGCTGACGTTCGTGAAGCTATTACATTGGATTTGTCTCCAAATAATAAACTGAAAAACATAGCAAATTGGGATACAATTTGAGATTCAGTACAACATATGGGGGCCAGTAAACGAAGATGGCGACAGTAGGCTACATGAACAAATCAGTTTAAATTACGGTAAATCTAAGATCCCAACCCCAGATACCCAGCCCACGTTTGGATTATGTGTTCTTCAGGCGCTTGACGCTTGTTAGACGCGTGACAAGAGGTAGCAGTGCGCCGTTTTCACTTGATGCGTAATATTGCACACAATCGAGGTGGGTCTGTGAAATAGAGCATAAGATTGTCTGCATCAGTATATTGAGATAGGTTTCCTTACATTGAACCTGAGAAAATAAAGTCATCGATTTTAGGTGTTAAGCTATCAAACCGATAGTGATCAAACAAAATTACGCACCAGTGATCGAAATTTTTCTCAAACTTGGTAAGGAAGTCCCAGCGCTTCTCCATCGGGACGCTGGTAATGTCTCCTCCAGCAGCCTCGAGCGTCAAGTGCGCTTGGTTGACGGTTTTCGTGAATGACGCATTGTACAACGCAAACGTCATGCACGTCGTGATGAGTCTTTCGAACGCCTAAATAACAAATGTCAAGCGGAGAAATACAGAAAGGGACGGAAAACCAACCCGGATTAATTTTGCACTAGTAAGCATGCACTCTTTAAGACACGTATCCAGGAAGTCGACGTGCGCACGCAGGAGCTCATCGACTGTGCCAACACGTGCCAGTGTCGCCTCGAGTTTGCGCCAGTTAGGTTCAAGCACTTGCGATGTCGCAAATGCGAGGATCTGCTGCACGAACGCAAGCATGCGTGCACGCAGGAGAAATACATGTCGCCTCCAGCGTTCAAGTTCTGGGTGCATAGGTGCGGGTACGCGCCATGGATGTGTCATGTGCTCACCCCACATCGTCAGAAGAGCCTGCTCGACATGACGCAAATGTAGTAGGAATCGGAAGATGAGTTGGTAGCGCACGATCGTCTTGCGTGAGATGACGAGGGAGAGGGGAAATTTGACCTTGTAGTCAAGCAGGAAGGTATCCACAGCTGGACACTTGTTAGAGGAATAGCTGGAAACGTGGACAAAATCATACCTAGTAGCTTGCTCTTGTCTTTCTCATCTTTGTCTTTTGACTTCTTTGCTTCGTCATTCCCCATCTCCGCACCCATCTCGCCATTCTCGTCCCCTCCTATGACGCCATTCACACTCACGATTTTCATCAGCCACTCGTACAGTCCACTGTTTGCTATATCGACGCGAACGTCTTCCCGGAAGGTCGGCTCACCTTCCGCGGCAAACGAGCAGCCTTCCGCATTCAGTGCGACCTCCAACAAGCTCTGAAGCTTGTCGGGTGATGCATGGCGTGATGGCTTGCGCAGCTCCGTGTGCGCAGCATCGAGGAAGTGGGTAAGGAATGCTGATTGTGAAAGAAAAAAGTAATGCTTGAGAGAGCGCAAGCGAGGGATGAGTTGCTGGTCGTGCAAAAGCACGCTCACGAGCGTACGGTTCGCAAATGTGTACGCTTCCTCGATGGATTTATAGAATCTAGTTATGTTATAAGAGAAGTTTTTAATAGCAGCGAGCGTGTGCTCACTTGTCACTTTCCATGGCAAGGTCGTCATCGTCCAAAATAGCAGGCCGTTTAATCTCTTTTCCGCATTCCTGAAGGACGTTCAAGTATTTCCCGGCGAGCAAGACCTTGTGCTTCCAGCTTTCAAGCAAAGGGGGGATACATGCCCCTCCAGGTAATCTGCCTCCAGGCGTCCTTGGAGACGGGACACCTGCTTGGTGCTGTTTAGACCCTCCAGAAACTGTCGACCCGTCCCTCAGCGTATATCGACGTTCCCAGTACTCGTCCGTGTAATCAACATCTAAGTTCCCTTTGTTGATGAACTTGCTTTCCTTCACACACAGTTCCTCGTACGGGTCGTCCAACTTCCCGCTGCGAATCCATGCGACTAACATCTCTGCATACGGACGGCCCGCGGCTCGTACCAGAGCACGATGTAATGCTAGCGCTGATGGATCGCCCGACATACGTTGCAGTCGTTCATGCAGGATCGTCAATACTTCGCCGCCTACTGCCGGTCCTGCAGCCGCTCCGTTTTCGCCCATACCGTTTTTGATTTCGCTAAGCACGGCCTTGAGCTTTGCACCGCCCAAGCCAAGGGCCTCGTTCCGTGCTTGCTCCTCTGGGTCAAGTTCGTCACTCGAACCGCTTGAAGAGGATTCGGACTCGGGGGGATCTTCCACTTCGACCAGTTCAGTAATAAGGCCATAAATCAGCGATAACGTATGTAAAGTCGGATGAACATAGAACCAGAGCTTCTGGAGGGAGAAAGTAGGTGAAGTAGCAAATGCGTGTTCAAGTTGCGATAGGAGGGTATGATAGTTCTTCAGCATGTCCCTGATAGCAGCGCACAGAGCATGGTTTACGAGTCCGTATTCCAGATGACTTCGAATTTGGACAAACGAAGTGATTGCCGTGTAGAAAGTCGCAAGGGGCAGTATCCGTTCGACAAGATCGCGCAAGGACAAGTCAAGAGAAGGCGCAGCAGCAAATCGCACTCCACGAAGCGGATTCTCGTCTTCGAAGGAATAGTCAGCCGGATAGGTGATATATGTTCCTTCGATGCCCTGATATCGAATATCGGTAAGTTACATTAAGATATGCAGGGGAACCCCGTACTATCAGGACAAACAATAGATCCTCAAGTATCAGTGCCTCTTGGACATCCAATGGTACCTTGTCAAGAGACTCGACCTTCGCCTTCCCTTTTCCTTTAGCACTTGGTGGCTGGCTAGGGACACGCGAGTTGAGCGGTGCATTCACGAACGACCTTTCCGCAATGAACGATGGTTCATCGTTGCCTGGTTGGATAAATATTGTAGATACGGATACGAATTATAGTTGGATACGCGTAAAATTACCTCCAAAAAAGTTCTCTGCATCTTCACCGACCTCGCCAAGCCTACTTCGACGTACTGACGCGATCGTCCCGGTGATCTAGAGCTGGTCAGTCAGACGCGTCTTTCTTCCTCGTGTTTCCTCCTCACCTTTGAATACTGCTTCGCAGATAGAGTGAGCTTGTTTTTTCGGGACCTTGAGCGCGCCTTAGGTGTGAACGGATCCATTCTGACTGTGCTTGCACCGATAAACCAGTCTCCGGCTCGCGAGTCGGACTCGGACACGCGAGGCTTTAGTTCGTGGGTCTGGATTAGGGAACTAACGGGACTCGTCACAAATGAAGTCACGTTTCTATTTGCGGGATTTGCGGGTCCATATTTTTTCTGCTATTCCTCTCGACTTCTCCCAACCAGCGACGCAGGCGCGTTTGTCGTCGAGATGCGGGATGCCAATGTCTTTGGTATTAGGAGAGCTCTGCCGCGCATGGTAACTTAAAGTACTTATACAGTTTCTGAACGAATGCGTTAACGGTCTGTCTTGTAGAGCTGGTCACCGCGAAACCTGTACAACTTGTACCGCCGCTCGTTAACCGAACTGCGCGACGATACGGTGTTCACGGAATCAGGAAAGACACTGTTCCAGCAACGTTGGAAGTCGAAGCAGCTCACGCGCGCGTACCACGGCGACTTCATCAACGAGAAGATCTTCAAGCGGTGGTACCTTCCCTCGACGCTGCCAGACGTCCGCCCGCACTCGCGCAAAGCCCTCGGTGATGACCTCGAGCCGTTGAATAAATGGGCCCTCCGCGAGAAGCAGGCAGAACGGGAAAAGGCCCAGCGGGAGGATGAAGACAAGCTCGCGCAGGCTCCTGTTGCGAGTCTGATGTATGAGGAGGTCGAGCGCAGGATTGACGTTTTCATTTTCCGTTGCTGTTTCGCGCACAGTGTATATGAGGCGCGGAGGCTTGTGATTCACGGCAGAGTGATGCTCAATGGTAAAAAGGTGCGTTTATTTCATTGAGTCCAGCTATGCGCCATACCAACCATTTTGCAGCACACGAACGCCAACACACGTATCGCTCCCGGGGATATGGTCAGCGTGGACCCTAAGGCGATTAGCTTCCTGAGACCACCTCCGGAGGGCACGTCCGACGCTGAAGTAGAGGCGCAAGAGTTGGAAGACGGAGTAACCGCAGAACAGGCGTCCGACTCATTGGAGGACCCAACGCCAAAAAAGCCTACTCAATCGAAACCCTCCTCTTCTACTGACCTCACGCCCTTTAACCTTCCCCCTTACGCTGCACCCTTCATTTTCATTCCCGCGTACATCGAGGTCTCTTTTGCCACATGCTCTGCCATCTTCGTCCGGAGGCCAACTGCACGCTTCAACTACTCCGAGATCCCGTCGCCTTACGAGGCCGACGGTGAAATTATGCGTCTGACGTGGGAGTGGTACAACAAAGTGCGCCCGCGTATGCGCAGCAGGTCGCAGGTCGCGCGCATGCCGGACAACAGGAGGGAGACGAGAATAATCCCCGGTATTGATTCAGGTTCCGCTAGGAACCTCTCGCTGCCTCTTGGAACAACCTTGAATGCTCAAATAGCTAGGAATAGCGCATACTGAGCAGCCACCCTATTGCACTAGGGAATCGGAGCATGTAGACAGTAATATAATTAAAACTTGGTATAATTCCATAATGATACACAAAGAGCCCGTACGATGAGCAAAACAAACATGCTATGTTTTAAAGATGACGATTAATATGAGAAGAATGAAGATGAGAGCAGCGATCATGTATGTTGATACTGGTGGTCCCAGTAAGTTTACATTATTTGAATGAAAACGGGAGTACACTCACGATTTCCCCTTACGCCCTTACCGAATCTCTCCATTCTCTTTCTCGCACCACTCAAACGGTTATGTGTAACATCAAGGTCGTGGTCAAATTCATCAAGAAGCCCCGAGTGTACACCGAGCTCGTCGTTGATTTGCAATGAAATGTCCCGTTGCCGGCCAACAGAATGTGTAAGATGATCGAGGTGCGCATCTTGTTCTGTAGCCCGAACTAATTAGCACAGGCTGCTAATTTATTGACAGTTTTCATACCATCCATTAGCAACCGCTGCTGTTGCAGCATCTCGGATGGGTCGGGTCCTACATCTGGAGACGGAAGTGGTTCATCGGAATAAGGGACATATGGCGAGTCCTTCCGTGGCGGCTGAGGAGGCGGAGATGGCGAGGAGGACGAAGGCCCGGCTCCTTCCTGCGTCTCTTCAACTAGAGGAGGTAACCTAAATACTCCAATCCATAAAAACAAAATAAACACCGAAAGGACCGCAATATACGCACGGATCGACACCCTCCCCATCCCTTCCGAGCATGTCACGCATGCGTGTAAACTGATTCCTCAAAAGGCCGGAAGCCTCCGTTGGTACGTCCTCTGAAGCTTCGAGCTCGAGGATTCCCGAGCGCAGTTGTGATAAGTTTCGCATAATGTGTTGCGTGGCGCTCGCTGGTGATGGCCGGCTCATCGTCTGCAGACGCTGGCGCTCCAGCAAAAGCGACAGCGTCTGCGTGGAAAGTGATGTAAGCTTGGCAAGGGACATGGCGGCCTCGATACCAAGCTATGGGCAGAGATATTCCGGCGATGCGAAGTCAACAACCCAGAGACGAGGAGAACTGCTTGAGGTCGCGCAGACTCGAGGTTTCGTGCACACACGTCTGACTAAGCTACAGACGTCTCGTATCAGCACGCTTACCTGTTTTGGAAAACGCCTGGTCTCGATAACATTCCGGTCGGCAATTAACCCTGCGTGTCGTTGGCAATCTAATGTGTCGTTATAAATCAATGAAAGAGACAGAGAAGGAGCCTATACCGAAATAGTTTCGTTTGATTCTGCGAGAATTGGGGCAGTCCTAATCACTTCCCCCTTTCGATCGGCATGGGTTGTGATCATAAGTATCGGGGGTGGCAGCCAGCTGCCAGAATAAACCTTAACTGCCCCTACCCAAGCTTACTGGATAAGAAGGATTTAAAGTAAGCGCCTTCGAGTTTTTCCTTGAGTGATGAGTTTGTTGAATACATGTGCTACGATTAAACGGCCTGAATAAAGTTTCGGAGTCCAATCTCATTACAAATGCAATTGTAACTCCAATCTAATGAAGTCGCGTCTTCTGAACGCGCAACAATTCAACTTGGGTTGCCTCCGAGTCGTCGTGCCGACCCACCCTATAACCTCAATTATTATTCACCAATTTCGCGGTAGGATAAACAAATAACTACATTACCGAAATACGACCCCGAGAAAAGGCAAACTGGTGCTTGTTCTGAAACTTATGATGCAGTACTTACCACTTAGCGGCGGAGTGACTCGGACCAAATTCAAAACTGGCCCTCCGAGTCAGACCTAGGCTACATCCAAGGATCTCCCGGAATCAGATATTGGGACAGATCCTGGTCGAAGTAGAACGCCGCTATCTCAAATAGAGGTTCAAACGAAGCCACAGACCACGAATCTGGTCTCACCCAAATTGAAGTCAAGATTAATACTCTAGAATCTAGATACACTGTGCTGAACCCTGTCTGCTTGCACGCGTTCTCGAGAAAATTCAGTGGGGAGAGGATTTAAGCGCCATTTAACTCCGCTCTCAATTAATGTCCTCGTGCATTTCTTCTTCTCAAGCTGCACTGCTGGTTAGCAGTAGCGACGTAGCAGCGCAGATAACGCCACCAAAGCGGCAATAACGAGACGCCGCTGGTACTACTCAGGGGATGCACCGTGTCACGAAGGAGTGCGAGTGAATGTAATCAACTTCCTTTAGCGCCAACGCTACCGCGCGCGCTTGGTTCTCGGTTCTCGAACGAGCTGCACTGGCACCGGGTGAAGATGGGGACTGAGCTGAGACACGAGGACGCGGTGATGCAACAGAAGTCACGGAACGCTTCGACGACTATGGTTCGTCCGTGCCGATGCCGACTCCCTGAATATACCAAGTGCCACGCGAAAGACGGGTGTAAAGTTGTAAAGCGATATTTCTGGTGCTGCTGCCTGTATGTGCGGCTTTCTATACCTTCGGGTGCAAACGAGGTCGAAAGAGAAGTATTGTAGCTGGAGCGGGACGTCCTACCAGTTTTAACCTCCAGGTAGACTCATGTAGAAGCGTGTGTAGACTCCGCCGCGGCGAGGCCGGGGTCCTCGTCAACACAGCACCAGCGCGCAGACGCGCGCAGAGCCCAGTAAGACTTTCGTTAAGGAACTAGCAAACCCCTAGGCAGCATTGACGCCCGAGGGGCGACTTCGAATCTTCGAAAATACAATAGCTAACTTTCGGGTCGGACTTTCTGACCGGCCCACCAGGTGACCATGGGCGCGATTGCAACATCGGGCGTCTCAGTAGCCGACCGTCAGCATTTGGAGGGAAGAGTTGTGCTTATGCCAGTGCTATCTGCTATCTGCAAATAATACATGTATACTTGTCATGTGTATGCATGACTGCGAATGCAAATCTTACATTTACATGGGTGGCAAGGGTCAGGATCGGGATCGGGAGGGACGGGAAAACAGGTCGGATAGAGGCGAGCCACAAACAACACAGCGGATGATTTTAAAGGGGACGAACGAAAAGGACAAGATCAACACCGCCGTATAAATAAGCACGGGCCGCGGCGCGCAGCTGCTACTGCAGTGCTTAAAACCACAAAACAAATATGCCACGTCCCACTTTGCTTCCGAAACCATGGTTCCCGCTCAGAGTTAGGGCGTAACCCCGTAAAGAAAAACAGACAAGAGACCAACGAAAAGCGTAATGACGGGACGGAGGCAAGGGAAAGGCAGCTGGGAAGAAGGAAAGGGTATCAAAAGAGGGTATCTTCGAGCGATAGGATGGATACACTGTTCGATGTCGGCAATTCTGAGTTGGATGCTGCGATATAAGTATAATTCGACAAGGGCCTGTCGAAACTGGTACCGTACGTCGGTTGCATGGAAAGCAACCGCCGAAAGGAATTATAATCGAGCGTCCTCACGTGTAGGACACACTTGCACTTAGATGCTCTGGTTCGGGATTGTACGTAAACCCGCGGAATTGATCTTGCACGGTCTCGGAAAGACGGGAGTCGAGAACGACTGAATCGGTTGCGGTCTCCGATGTGAACTCGGAGTCGAAGTTGGCGACATCAAGCACCGATTCCTATTTTTATTAAATAAATGCGTAAGGCACAGAGGGGAAGGGGAAATCAGCTATAAATATAATTTAAAAGGGGAAATGGGTTTGCGCACCACACTCGGCTTGAATGGCGGTTGTATCTTCTTTGCGAGGAGCCTGTTCCAGTCGACATGACGCGCGAAGAACGCATGGCGCTTGATCTCATCCGCACCATTATGACCGAGGCGCTTCGAAGGGTCGCGCTGCAGCAGCCCAGTCATCAAACTCTTTGCGTCGTGCGACATATCTGGTGGGAATAGCAACGGATCTCGCAGGATGCGTTGATACATCATGTTCACATTCTCGTCGTAGAACGGCGGTAGTCCAGTCTATTAAAATGCGACGTGATATGTGGCGTAGTTAGCTTCCTGCTTTCTGGCGGGGCCGAGGAGAAAGGAAAACTACTAACCATCATTTCGTAGAGAAGCACACCGAGCGTCCACCAGTCCACAGTCTTTGTATATCCCTGGCTCTCCAGGAGCTCAGGCGCGATGTATTCCGGCGTCCCGCAGAAAGCTGAAATTAAATTCGTATGAACATCGACTTCTACTAGAAAAAAAGTGGCAGAGCACGTACTATTCGTTTTTTCCGTCTCTGACATATTTAGTTTGCACAGACCTAAAAATAGGCACAGGTAAAAATAGCCCGTTATCAACGGTACTCTGAAGGGGCTCACCGAAGTCGCATAGCGCAATATGACCGGTGTAATCAAGCAAGATATTCTCAGGCTTCAAGTCTCTGTACACCACGTTGAAACCGTGGAGATGTTCCAGAGCGCAGAGAAGTTCAGCGGCATAGAATCGGCTCCGGTTCTCGTCAAACTTCCCCTCTCTTTGCAGATGGTAGAAGAGTTCCCCTCCATTGACTACCGGACGCATAAATGAGCGGGATCCGGTAGGGATGGGGACTGATGGAAATTACATACCAAAGGACATGACAAGATAGAGCTTGTCAGGGTTCTGGAACGAGAATTTCAAAGGGACGATAAACGGGTTGTTGACGAGTGCGAGAACAGTACGCTCTGCGAGGATATGGGTGATCTCTCCGGGGCGAGATGCAATGTGCGCCTTGCGAATAGTCTTCAGCGCATAGACTCGCTGCGTATCTTTCTTCCGGACCTGCATGACCTTTCCGAAGCTGCCCTTACCAATGACCTTGAGAAGGTCAAATGTCTCGATTGTAAGAGACTGCGCTGACGGCTTGAACGCAATCTGGAGGTGGAACTCGCCCGAACCGACGGTGCCGACATACCATTGGTGGGAGACGTGGTGTGCATCGAGCACGGGAGCAATTTCGACACGTCCCATGAGCAAGTCATTTCCCATATTGTCGTGGTCTTGCACACACTGCGCAGTACGCAAATATGCGGAAACAATTATATTCGACGTGCGTGAGACGTCGAAGTGGGCACGGTGGTTCCAGGTGGGCGAGGCAAGGTCGCCATCGAGCGCGTCGATAAGGATTTCGTTCTTGTCGAACTCAAGCACGACATATGGTAACCACCAATGGCGCTTACGCTGCATACTGTCGCGGTTGCTTCGCGAGCGGTCCGTCCGTGGGCGGAGCTCCTCCTGGATGACATCTGGTACAACCGCACCTGGCGGGAGCGCGAGTCCGCGCCCTTGATATTCAATCAGCATGAGTACATTTCAATCGTCACGCAGATTTTTGATATAGCCGACGAACCAGAGAAGATGACGATGGTGAGCATGCCCGACCTGAAATTTGCGGGCTCGCCTGGTGGGCGCGGGGTTGTGGGCCGTGAGGGAATGGGCGTCGTAGAGCGCGACGTGACGCCATTCTCCTTAGTCTCTTTTTCTATGCCGGACCGACCGTTAGTCGCGGGGGAACACAGACGGCAGGAAAAAACGACCAAGCTCACTTTTAGATGAGCCTAGCTTCCAGGACATGATCTACAGGGGCACTTGCGGCGTGAGGAATGCGTCGCAGATGAGACTACTTAAACACAACCGCAGTTTTGAATGCGGAGATGGTGGTAGTCGAGAGTGGGGAGTGATAGAGAAGCCCGTGAACAATCTGCCGTTCACGTCGGTGCTGGTCGGGCTGTGCGAGCCAATCTGACGAAAGCAGACTCAAATGAGAACAAGAGCGGCGCCCATCTCTATCAATTCAGCTAGTTACCTATACGGCAGCGCTGCGACGGTGACGACGACGAGCGCGATGGGTGACTGTTAGGACCTAGTAGTGGTGGTCGATGACTGATTTGTGTATAACAGGCTGCGTGTATGCACGGGTGACTGAAACGGCGAACAAGACAGGGTCCGCTAGTGCACCCACTCTTCCTCTTCCAGCAATCACGAGCTGACCCCTTCGTACACCCGCAACTTATCCTATCGAATCTTCAAATGCGATCTCGATATCGACCAAGGTTCGTAATTTAAGGTATCCAGATCGTTCGCACTTTACTGGGACGCTGGCCGTGTTCTCTGATTCGTGTTGCGGGCGCCCTACTCCGACTAAACCTCTTGGGTTTGCCGTCTGACAACGGCGACTGTGCGCTGTTGCATTTTCTGATTCTGATCTGTGGCCGCCGACTGGTAGTACCAGGCGGATCCTGGAGGATCTGAGTTATTTGACCCGCCAGCACCAACTCTGCCCCGCGAATTGTCTGAATTCGGTACAAATCTATCACCGAGGCTTCAGGCTATCGATACTCGGCGATGATGATTGCTTCTCGCAATGCTCACAAAGCGTCCAAAAGTCTAGATTCGCAAGTAGTGCGGCCTGCTGAACCGTTCCGACTTCGTCCTCGACCATTCCCCTTGTCAATTCGCCACGTATGTCCTATGATCGACCATGAAAGGGCCGGTAAAGGCGCTCGCGATCAGATGGCATAGTCGACTATGCTTGTGTACGATGTACGGCGTGCGCGACGGTCTACCTCAGTCTGGCACGATCAGACTAGGGGAAGGCTCGAAAGTTACATGCGCCTTTACTCCACTGTTACATGTAGTTCACCCATAACACGACCATGATGCTCTAATTTTCTGCAGCTCGATCCCTCGCTGATAAACACGCACAGCTACATGCATACATCGGTGTACAAGCGTAATCGAAATATGAAACGGTAAAATGCGAGAGAATACTATAAACTTCGCAATTACGCGGAGACCTTGCCCCAGGTCACTTTTGGGCCCGCCTTTGCCGGCGGAGCGGTAGAAGCAGCGGGCGCGGAGGTGTCAGCGGCGGGAGCTGCCGGTGGTTTGGGAAGCGGTGTAGCCTTCATGGTGTCAAGCACCCGCTGTGCATGCTCTGTATTACGGATGAACCATCCAGCGTACCGGCGCCCCACAGTCGCTTCGACGATGTGAACCATGTTCTGCATCATTGTTAGTGATATTGTCAATCAAGCGAATGATCATCATAATCATACCTCGTCGATGACGAAATCTAGATCACTAGTCGTGATCATCTCTCCCTCCAAGAGACCGCGTCCGCCTTCCGAGGAGGTGGCGACCCGGCCTACACGTCGGCTGCACTGCTTAAGCACCATCATCTGTTGTACCATCTCCTCTTCATCCGCATCAAGGAAACTTGCAAGCTTGTGTGCGTCGAGACTCGTGTACAGTTTGAGGAAGCTCCGTAATGTTGGCGCGCTTGCCTGCGCGCGCACGTCGGAGAGGAACAGCGCGAGGTGGCGCTGTGCGGGCTCCGCAGGCGGGTCTGCCGTGTAAACAGCAAGTGCCTCCGGATCCTCAAACGGAGGCGGGTTCGCTGCGATGAACTTCGGGCACGCGTACACGAAAAGTTCCTCGAATGCGGGCAACACTTCTTCCGCGGAGCCACGGGACATGCGCGTAACCTGCTCACCGTAGCGCTCCTTCACTGTGTTCAAGATGTTGTCATCGAGCCTGCTTGGCGCAAGAGCATTGCAGAGCGCAAAGAGCGCGTACATGCGGTCCGCAGTCTTGTTGATTTGATCATACTGGTACGATCGCGTGTGATAGCGGCGCATACGCATTATGAAGTTGAGAATGGACACGAAGATGCGGATTGCATCCGGGTAGCGACGCAGTGCCATGTAGCAGAAGCCGACATAGTAGTACGTCGAGACATGACATGCGGTTACGCGGGTCAACGGCGCCTTCTGGCTGAGTTCGACGTTCTCCATCACTTTGAGTGCCAGTGTGAAGTCGCCAAGTAGCACATGCACGCGCAGCAGGCAAATTATACTGAAGTATCCGAGCATGCGATAGAGCGGCCGTTGTCCGTACTCGCCCACGATCGCTTTGATCTCCTCCTCACTCTTCCCCTCCCGAGTTGCATCGATGTACTCGTTGATTTTTGACTTTTGGATGAGCGAGTATAGCACGTTCAGTACGCTATAGCAACTCCAAACTTGGCTGGCATCCGCTAGAAGCGCGAGCTCCTCCTCCGTCTTGTTCTTCGCCTTAGAACGCCATACGGAGAAGGACTGGAACTGGTAGATGAACTCATCAAGGATGTCCCACAACCACTGATCGGGAAGTTCGTGAGATACGGGACCATCAGAATCTATGCTGGCTGTCAGAAAAGCTCATGATACACGGCCTCCGACGCACTTAGGAGATAGTTGAACAGTTCGCAGCTGTTCTCGTACGAATGGAAGCGGTCGTCAATGTCGGGAGAAAGTCGCGAATAAACGTGACGGTAGTATAGTTCGCGATAAAGGATAAGGAAAATGGGGTCTGTAAGGAGTGAGCTAACAATATCTAACATTAAAGACACATGATACGTACCATCGTTGACGAGAGGAGCGATCACCTCTGCCTCTGGCCACTCAGTCTTGGCATAATATTTTTCTGTCAGTCTATTCCAGCCGCCCTCGTATGCAACGGATATTTGCTCGAGGTTGTTGTTGAGGACGGCTTGGTGGAAATGTACGATAAACTGGAGAAGGTATTGGAATTGCCATGGTGCATATTAAATGCCGCGGTACGCACCCTTTTTACAACATCAGGGATCTGGGAAAACGCTGCCTGCTGTGCCATTTGCTGCTGCATCGCTGCCAGCGTCGCGCTGTCGATTTGCGATTGCGCTGTCGGATAATGAGCCCGCCACCAATCGTATATGCACTCAAGTGATACTCACCATCCTCGTAGACACCAGTCTGCACGTAGTTCCCGATGGCATGGCTTAGGTCGACATCCTGGAGGTCCTCGTCGATTTCGGCGTCGGTGGCCCAGATGGGCATGCGTTGCTGCGAGCTTTCGGTCATTGCTGAGCCTTTTTGTGCCTTTGGAATTTTAAGACCGGGTTAGAGAGCCTCGAGCGTCGCAGTGGCCCGGCGTCGAAAAATGATATGGTCTGGATATGGAATGTGATTCTCACGACTATAAGCAACAGCAGTGTGGGAATGCACGCATGCTTCCCAGGACTCCTTGTGTCTTCGTTCTTACCAACGACGCATGCGTCTGGTACGGGCGTTCTCGACAAACATTGTTGGGCAAACGAAACACGTTTATGGATTCTACACTTTCGCACTGAACAAACCGCGTCAAATCGTTTTCAGCAGATATATACACGGCGTCATGCCGCCGCATTATCATTCAAAATTCAGTACAGACATTGACGCCGTGTTCAAGGTTCGTCGGTGCATGTTTGAGCTCCAGGGCCGGCGGAAATCTAATGGCAGTCGCCGTGCAGGCTTTCCAACCCGATGAAGACCAACTAAAAGCACGCTCCGAGTCGTTTGAGCGTTTGCGAGAGCTGGTTCGATCAGTTGGCGACAATGCGGAGTACGAGCTTGTGGACGTCAGCTTTGGCTGTTTAGCAGGGACACACAAATTTCACCACGCTCCTCTCGAGTGTGTTATAGTCGTGGGTCTCTTCTTATGACCTTTTCGACGCGTTATTGACTTTTGTCAGGATAAAGCACGTCCGGTGGGATTACCATCATCGTTTGGGAGTGATCCTCTGCCATTGTCTTATGATGCCACGTGAGTTATAACAAGTGCAAGTATCTGACTCGCGTTTTCAGGCTGACAGTACCCAGTCAGTTGACAATGTTTCTGGGAGCCAATGGATACAAGGGGACAATAGTTGACACCAAGCCTGACCTACGCGGGTACAATCCATCCAGAAAGGGTGTGCTTAGTGAAGCTCTGCTTTCACAGCCAGAGCCAGCATGGGGGGAGACAGGTCTTCCGTCGACATTCAGAGCGTTTTCAACACTGTCCTGCGTCCTTCCTCCAGTTCTGCGGATTCACCCGGGTCGTGATAATGATCCTGAAATACATCTCAGTCCAGCACACCCATCACATATGCTACGTTGGACTCTTCTCAAGGAAATTTTCGAGAGATATCCTGAAATTGGGATAGTTTTTTCAGTATTCTGGGCTTGGCTGCAATCATGGGGCATTTCGCATTATTCACCATCGGCATGTGCCTTCCTTGTCTTATCTTATTTCCAAGTGAGTTTGCGTCGTCTACACGTACGAAAGCACTTTTGAAATCTAACACTATCCTTGGCAGGAGCATCATGGGTTAATAATTCTTAAAGGTCAAAGTCAAAGTCCTGAGAACCAAGACCCACAAGACAACCCTGAGGCGTTGGCGACTGAAGAAGCCATCACTTCTCAGCCAAAACCATTTTTTCCGCAATCATTTTGGACTAGATTAGATTACGACAGCGAGCCAGCATATTTCTGCATAAAACTTCCTGAAATCGCCGAGTTCAGAAAACTGACGGTGGAAAACCCCGCTCCTCTATTAGGGGATTTCTTCAGGTGCGTACATTACATCTCATTAGCAGGTAGTGAGCAAGATGTTTACGGATTATCGCTTCTAATATATTTTCTTTTCTCATCAAAAAGCTTTTGGGCCTATAATAAACACCTACCAAACTCCGAAGTCCTTGATCCCCTCAGTGGCGTTCATTTACCTCGGACTACGAGATATAAAGGCAATTTTAACGACCTCGATGAAGAGAGGATGGCGTCGTTTTTGCTCGATGAAGTTACCAAGGCAGGGCACGATGCCAACCCCACGTTGCAGCCTGTGTTTTGGGATTTTAATCCCTTGGTCGTAAAGGATCCATTCGTTCCTCAACATGTGAGTTTTCTCATAATTACTGCTACGTGATGCCCACTTTGCCAGTTCCCATGTTTTTTAAATCTTCCATTCTGACGCTAGTGTAGAATTGGGCACACTCCGTAACTAAGCATGCGACACAAGTGATGATTTGGAGGTCCAGCCTTGCGGTGGCATCGATCAAGGAGGGACACTCATTTATCAACCTTTTCGGTAATGAAGTACGCACCCCTCGCGAAAGGCGGGAACACGGGCGAGGGGAAATCCTCGCGAAGGCGTCTTTCGGCTTGCGTCGTACGTATCACTCGAGTGCTGGACAAGGGAAGGCGCCCGCCAATTTCCATTCGGTATGCAGCTACAAGATTCTTAAGCAGCTTCCAAGGCAAACGTCACTGACCCGGTTATATTAAAGATGTCGAAAGTTCCTGATTTCGTGATCAGAGCGCGATCTAAGACCGTGCAACGAATACAAGATGCAATACAACGGAAATACGGAAAGGGATACAGGGTGGAATGCTTCGGAAGCACGCGGTATGGCGTGGACTCGCCCACGAGTGATCTCGACCTCGTCATTCTAGTAAGCTTATTACTTTATGCCGACCGTGGCGGAGCCTCTAACCTGTGTATTTCCTAAATATAGGATCCGGATAGGATGAATGGCTTCGCACCAGACGTCGATCTTAACAAATTACCGCGTGAGTAGATTATCATTTTCAGTGTCTGGTGTGCAGGTAACTGAATTGCAAGACTACCAAAGCGATTTACAATGTAAGGTCAGTTCGGCCGCATCGCACCCGTGATTTAAGCCGACTGATTTTTTCTTGATTAGACAATTGGGACGGCATTTGGAACGGAGTAAATTCAGAGTGACCCAGGTCATTGTACATGCTACCGTACCAATAGGTTGTTCCGTCTCTCGATTTATACGTTCATGTTATTGAAATGGTCTTCGCAGTGAAACTAGAAGATCCGTACACCCATATCACCTGCGATATCAACGTGAACGACCAGCTGGGGCTCTTCAATACCCAAATGATTGCGAAGTACTGCGAGTTGTCACCACTGCTCCAGCCAATGGTTGTGACTATCAAGAAATGGGCCAAGTCGCTGGGGCTGAACGATCCCTCCGGGGCCATGGGGACAGCGACGTTTAGCAGCTACTCGCTGACGTTGATGACGATCGGTCTTCTCCAGGCAAGTACTGCGATTTGAAAGCCGTAGGAAGCTTGACTCACTTCTCACTTGCATCTAGTTGCATGAGCTGCTCCCGAACCTCCAGGAGGGCCTTCCTCCGCTACCGGAGGGGACGGCTTCGGCTTCGACCGCGGAAGGTGGCTTCTGGTTGCGCGCGAAGTCTGGAGACCGTGTGCGGTGCGACGGCCGGTTCAATGCCAGCCCTACATGGACGCGACCCACCGACGCGGCCAAATACGACTTGCGGGAGGCGTTAAGTGGGTGGTTTAAGTGCGTTGCTGTTTGTCTGCCGCCAGCGGAATGTTGCTAACGATTTCATTCTTCTGCCACAGATACTGGGGCCACCAGCACAGATACGCGCAGGACATCATGAGTATCCGGGAGGGCAGCGTCGTGCCGCGGGCGTCAAAGGCCACGGCCACAGCGACCGCCGCGGCGCAGGCGAAAAATCGTGCTAAGCGCATTGCTCGCCAGCGCAAATTGGAGGAGAGGAGACTGGCGAAGGAAGCTAAAGCCGCCGCGCATGCCGCGAGGGTTGCTGCGTCCAGCTTGAAAGGTACATTCGCGTTTTTGTTTTGTGACATGTTTTCGGTTTTGGTTCCGTTCTATAACTTGGGCTGATTCCGTCGTGTCCTGTACATACAGCGAACGCAGCTTCGCTCCCACTTACGGACGAGGCTTCAGAGGCGGTTGAACTCGGCTTGCTGGAGGAGGATGTACCCGAGCCTGAGCCCGAGCCCGAACCCAAGCCCGTAGTTGATGCCGATCCGGATGAGGCCGCCCTCGAGGCGCTCGTGGAGGAAGAAGCAGATGAGGGCGGGCAGCCCGCAGCGTGGGCAGCAGCGGCGCTCGTCGTCG
Organism: Coniferiporia sulphurascens; assembly: GCA_002794785.1. Taxonomy (NCBI): domain Eukaryota; kingdom Fungi; phylum Basidiomycota; class Agaricomycetes; order Hymenochaetales; family Hymenochaetaceae; genus Coniferiporia; species Coniferiporia sulphurascens. The sequence continues at coordinate 511,084 of NBBA01000007.1, read as the reverse complement.
CCGACCCCTTCATCCTCACTAAGGTACGCTCCCTTCCCTCCCTCATCTATCCCGCTAACTCACCTCCTACGCTACGCAGAACGCAACAGGCGCGATCACAACCGGCGCCATCGACCGATTCCGGTCTGAATGCCGACGCGCCGCGCTCCTCCTGGAGGGCGGGTGCTCGTTTAACACTCTACTCGGCGAGGGGGACACGTTTGGCCGGCCGGGCACGTCGCGCGGGCACCCGGCGGTGCGGAGGCAGTTTAATAAGGCGGATAAGACGCAGCGCGGGGACTTTGCTAGGGTTGGGCAGAACGTTGGGCAGGGGCAGGGGCAGGGGTTGGGGTTGGGGAGGAGTCAGAGTCGGGGGAGTAGTAGTAGGGGTAGTAGGGGTGAGGGGCCGCGCGTGCCTGCTCCTGCTCCTGTCCCTCAGGTTCAGACTCAGACTCAGAGTGCATCTACGCCTGCACCTGCACCTGCTCCTGTGCCCGCACCGGCATCGGCACCAGCAACAGCACCAGCTGCCGTCCCTGCTGCCACAGTCGGAGGCGGAGCTGGAGCTAGAATTCATACCGAGGCCGCTACAGTCCCCTCGGGCGACGCAGGCGTCGGGAAAAAGGGGGAGGAGAAAGAGAAAGGGAAGGAGAAAAACAACGAAGAAGTCAAGAGGGCGTCACCACCGCACCTCGACCTGAACGACCGCGACCGTCGACATCAATCTTGAACGGGGATCGATCGGCCTTACCGTGACGAAGGGGGTCGAAAATCGAATGTCGAATCGAAATACAATCAAATCGAATCGAATCGAAAAAAGGCGCTATATATCCAATCAATATTCGCAGAAAGAATCAATAATAACTAAGTAATTTAATAAGTAGGTTAGATAGTACGTACGTAGTAGCTCGGGGGCCCTTGAGTGTTACAGTAATGAATCAATGACACACCGTTCTCTCTTATCAACTCGGAATTTGGACTGACTTCGAGGACGTGGTGTCTTCCGCCTGTCTACACAACAACAAGTATGACATAGTCATACTCACACTCATACGCATACAAACACACCCCAGTACAATAACATCAACTCAAGCAGGCGCCCACACGCCCAACACCCTCCAAATCGCGCGCCCCACGACCCCAACACCCTCATGCGGCCTCTCCGCCCTTTCTCTCCCCTCGCGCGCGACCGGCCCGTCCATCGGGCCGCCCGGGCCCGAGCGCGCGGCGACGATGGCGTGCACGATGTCGGTGGTAAACTCGGGGTGGCCTTGGACTGTGAGGATGTGGATCTGGGCGGGGTCTATCGGGGGTGGGGAGGGGGTTGGGGAGGGGTTGCTGGGGAAAAGGAGGCGGAGGCGGAGGGAGGCGGGGGAGTTGAGGAAGGAGGGGCGGAGGGGTATAGACGGACCATCGCGTGCACAGGTGTGATTGGCGTTGAGCCGAGTAGGAGGAAGGACGGTGGGACTGTCGGAACGTGGTCTCTGTGCATCTGTTGGATGGCCTGGCGTCGCGAGCGGAGCAAGCAAGCAACAGGGAAGCGACGTATCAGCGAAAACGCTTCAACCAATCAACCAACCAACGTGCGGAAAGACACGAGAAAGAAAAGAAAGAAGGAACGCACGATCGTAGATCCCTCCGTCCCAAACACAGCACGTCCAACATCCGTAAGGTCCACATCGTACGAGCCGATCTCCCACCGCCCGGCGTTCGGGACGCACGAGCCGCCCAGCGCGCGCGCGATGATCTGGTGGCCGAAGCATATGCCTGTCGTGTGCGCGCGTCCCCAGAGGGGGGCGGGGGCGGTGTCAGTTGTTTTCTACTTTCAACTCCTATCAGGCAACCGCATCGACGCACCTATAAGCTTGATGTCTGGGCGCGTCTGGGCAGTATGCGCCGTCCACGCGACAAGCTTGTCGATCCAGGGCTTGTCCTCATACGCCGAGGCCGCTTCATCGCGCAACGCACAACGGCGCAATGTGTACACACACGCCCGCACGTAATCCGAATGTTTCGGTATCACAAGTTTCAGAGAATCGTGACGAGAAAAGATGCGCATACATGTACATTCAGCTTCGTATCCAGCACCACCACCACCACCACCACCACTAAGAAGCACAAGAGACGAAAATAATACTCACCCGATCCGGAAATAAGCACTCCCGCGTATCCCTGTCCCTCCGGGTGATCAAGATCGGGGTACTCCTGTGCCTCAACGACGTCGAACCCGTCTAGCGAGAACGGGAACGCCGCCTCAGCCTCGGCTTCGGACTCCCGGCGCGGATACGAGTTGCGCAGCTGGGCGCGGAAGATATCAAGGTAGGTGCCATGCACGGCACGCACGGCAGGGATGGGCGTGTCGCAGAGGAGTAACGCGAGCTTGACGGGGTTGCGGCCGGGTTCTATCTTTGTGGTCGTGGTCGTGCTCATGGTTGCAGACTCGGATGAGGTTACGTGTTTCGATGAGCAAGATCAGGGTGCGACGGACGTGCCGCCGGGCCGATCCGATCGACGCTAAGGCGATCGGTGAGGCAATATTACTAATGTTTTCGGGCAAGTTCACACTCAGGATGCGGGTTCGGACCCCATGTGCGTATTGCTCAATGGTATTTTGTGCGTGTGATATACATGTTAAATGAATGGAGGGACCTAGTGGTACACGTAGCACATAGAAATCGCAGTCCGAGCTCAACACACGAACTCCAGACCAGTAGCGAAGCAGCAGAGGAGAGGCTCACCTCAGGCTGGGGGGCTGTCATAATCTCGTTTGTGTTCGTTGTAGCAGACTTTGATAGATATATTCGCCTCCAAAGCCGATCCCACTTGTGCAGGAAGACTGAGGTTGCGGGCGGACTCGGGCGTCAGGGCTCGACAGGACGGACAGCGGCAACCGCGCCAGGCCCACCGCGCGCCCACGCAAAGTCACGACCGACGGCGTCAGAACCGAGGAGGTAGTACCGCGCGCGGGAGAGCGAGGTGAGGATGAACTGCGGGAAGAGGCGGATGAAGCCGAACACGAGGAGCGCGAGGAGTGCGCTGAGCACCGTCACTGGCGGGCCGGCGGGCGCACAAGTGCATTCGCATCCGTATCCGAATTTCAAATAATTCAGAAGGGGATAGGGAAGAGGTTTATATTTCAAATCTACTGTTGAGGGTGGGGCGAAGAGAGGAACGCACGGACGAGGGCGAGCTCCCAGGGCTCCATGACGCTGAGGCCGATGGTGGTGGCGAGCCACATGTAGGCACGCCATAGGAAGGCGGCAACGGGGCCGTTGGGCTGCTGGTAGCGCTTCTTCTTCACGTACGGGGCACGGGGCGCGGTAGTGGGTACGTGCATCTGGATACGCGCTCGTGCTTGCGTCTGTGTTTGCGTCTGTGTTTGCATTTTTTGTACACAGGAGGGAAAGAGGAGAGTGAAGATCTAGTAGTAGAGGTGGCGACACTGAGGGCATGGAAAACACTCCTCCTACTTGGTAATTAAAGCGGGACCAGGCCGGACGGACCCGGGGCGCCATCCACGGCGAGTATGTACTTCTGGGCGGCGGGGACGCGGACGCACAAATATAAATAACCCATAATATTAATCCGCCACTTACTGACAGCCGCGGAGGCATATACGCGTCCACCCGGGCGTCTATTATCGGGCCAGTCGGGTCGGCGCATCCACGCCGACGCCACGCGACAGACTAACCGAATACGCCTAGTCGATTACTACCGGTACCACTCATGCATCCCGCAGTCACCATTGACACTGACACCGACACCGATACCAACACCGGCGTCGACCTTGGAATAACAATGGCGACGTTCAGCAAGGCCGCGTTCGACACTGCAAAGTACGCCGCTGCGCGCCCGACCTACCCGCGCCAGCTCTTCGACCTCGTCTTCCGCTTTCACGAACACGGAAGCATCAGCACCAGTACTAGCACCGGGTCTGCCATTCCGAGTCCGACCGACGGCGGTAACGCGAAGACGATACCAAGGGCAAGGTGGGACACCGCGCTCGACCTCGGCTGCGGGACAGGTGAGCACTCTCCGTGTTTATCTAGGTTCCAGGCACACGACACGACTCGAGCCTGAGAGGTTCTCCTGAATCCTGATTGATGCAACCTTACAGGCCAGGCGACTCCCGAGCTGCACCCCTTCCGCCGCGTCCTCGGCGTCGACCCGAGCGAGAAGATGCTCGTCGGCGCGCGCCAGTACCTCGCCGACGTGCTCGGGTCGAGTCATAAGGAAAGCCCGGGCCCGAGCCCAAACCAAACTCAGAACCAGAACCAGAATCAAAGCCAAAGTCAATACGAGTTCGTGCAGTCTGCCGCGGAGCGCCTCGGTTTCCTCGAGGACGGCAGCGTCGACCTCGTCGTCTCGGGTGAGTCGCAATTTGTATTCCAATACAATTACAATGCACGAACTGACAAAACAAAATCATCGCGCTTATTTTGATTTTGATTCATTGATTCATTTTCGACGGAATCCCAGCGCAAGCGGCACACTGGTTCGACTATACCGCGCTCTGGCCCGAGCTCGCACGCGTCCTCCGTTCAAACGGCACCGTCGCATTCTGGGTCAGTGTGTTCCCCTCCTACACCCCTCCTACGTAAAAAACCAACCAATTCCCAATCCAATGTTCTGTGCAGGGCTACTCCGAAATGCGCCTCTCGCGCTACCCCACGCTCACGCCGCTCATCCACGCGTACTCGCAAGGAACCGACCCGAAGGATAGCATAGGCCGTACTGGGAGCAGCCTGGTCGGAGCATCGTCGATAATCATCTGGTGGACGTCCCCGCTGCGGAGAGCGTCGTCCCCGGGGCGTTCCGCGCAGAAGAGCGCGTTTATTTCACTGGTGCGTGCTTATTTGTTTGTTTGTTTCGTCGGGCGCGTGTTTGCGTCCGCGTCCGCGGACGTGTGTCGGTCATTCGTATTCGATATCTGTATTCGTATTTCATATTCGTAATCTGACAACTCTTCCCACTCTTCCCTTTCACCCACACCCGTTCCACCCGACGCCTCGAACGCCTAACAGGCTCCCACTACCCCGCACTCCCCTCCCCACGCCCCGTGATCCTGCGCAAGAAGACAACATGGGGAGGCTTCGAAGCGTACCTCCACTCCTTCTCCGCGCTGCACACGTTCCGCGCGCAGAACCCCGCGGATGCGGAGCGGCCTGAGGGGGACGTTGCTGCGAGGTTCCTTGGGCGGCTGAAGGACGGTGTGCGTGCCGTTGAGTCTGGGCTGGGGCTGAGGCTGGGGTTGAAGATGGGGACGAGCTAGAGGTGGAGTGGCCGCTTGCGCTCGTTCTCGTCAAGCGTGTGTGAAGTGTGAGGTGCGAGGTGCGAGTGCTGGGGCCGTAGCCTCCCTCAGTGGCTAATACCCACCAAATTCGTTGAATTAGACGTCCCTACTCAGTGAGTCTGGGTCCGGTATCATCATCAACATCATCACTACTATAAGATAGAATATCGATATTTGCTCAAGCTCGCCCTGGGCTTCCGGGGTGATTGTACGGTAACTGATGCGTCTTAATGCGCATTACTGACGCAGGGTTAGGTCCGGTGTCAAATCGACATCCGAGTCATAGAAGGTCCTACAAGTAGTTGCGTGCTGAGCCTGATGCGTATTACTGACGAGGGGCCATGGCAGCGGAATGCGCCGGGGGAGACCGATGCGTCCGGTGTAAGACGTACTACCGCGTTTTTCGCTTAGTCAACACCTCTTGCTCAAGCCCCAAGCCCCGCGCTTCCCGAGTTCCCGACGCCCCTCGGGCCCGGGAGTTTCCTGCAAGCTCAAGGTTCTAGCGTGACCTGGTGCTGTGGGCGGGGCCGCCCGTACTCCGTTCTCGGCAGAAGCAGAAGGCAGAACAGAACAAATAGCGGCAAATATAGACCCACCCCACTTGATCTTGAACTTGGTTCTCTGATGCTCCAGAGTCCAGCCCCGAGCTTCTAAGTGACTCGTACTTGTATTCGTATACTGTATCGCACTCGGTCGACCGTCGGCCGACTACGAGGTAGAATTAGGATTAGGATTTAGCGCTAATGTTAACGCCCAAGTACGGCTTCCTTGAACTCTAGATCTGGACAAAAACGAAGACGAAACGAAAACGGCCTGGCGCTGGACGCGAGTCCTCCCGAAACTCTTGCGTCACCGGCCTCAGCCCAGGACCAGGACTAGTCATCTGCCCCTGCCCTCTCCGTTCTCTGGCGCTCTTCTCGTGCTCGTTACTCGTTCTCGTTCTCGTTCTCGTGCTGATGGTTTCGTAAGGAGGGATTCGTGAACGAGAATGTTCTCTCTGGCCCCGCGGCAGCCCGCCTCCTCCCTCCGGCCTGCCCTGGTATCCCCTCGCAGAACGTTCTGGGAGTATGACATATCTGCTTACTCGACGCCTTCTCCACCTTCGCCCGCCCGTCTGCTTGTTTATTCACTCACTCGCCCAGACGCTAGATGCCAGATACAGTACATCCGCTCTCGCGAGGACTCGGAGCTCGGACGCTCGGACACTCGGACACTCGGACACTCGGACACTCGGACACTCGGACCTTACCTTCGGTCTCGGACTTGACGGGGGGAGCTTGAAGGGAGGACCACGCGCGATAAAAGAGCACAGGAGCTCGTGCTATCCCTCCCCATCCCATCTACATCTGCTATTAACTGGCATATAGCTACTGCGAGACTCCCATACTTCTTACGACTTGAGCCCTACGACCTTGAACGTACCTGCTACTATGACATCCTACGTCTTTCACCGCGCTGTGTTGTATGCCCTCCTCGTACGTCTATATTAGTTGCTCGAGCCACATGTTAAGGCTACCGCGTATGCTGACCTCCACTCATCCTTGTTTGCCAGTGGAGCGCCTCTATCGTTGAGCTCGGCCTCACGGGTTACCGCGTGCACCACACCAAGTCCGCCGCCGGGTTCTACGGTAAGCCGCCAACATCATACCCATACACCATACCCTTACACGCACTCTCCAAACTAATCACGACTATCTTGGAAACTCATAGACCCAATCGTCGTCGAGCTCCTCGTAACCGCCGCACTCACCCTACTCTGGCTACCCATCTCCGGTCTCACACACCTCCGCAAAGCGCGCGACCCGGCCTCGGGCCTCGGGCCCCTCCACGGCGAGTCTGCGGGCAACTTCGTTCTGTGGGTCATGTGGCTCGTCGGCGCGGCTATCGCTACCGTAAGCTCCTTTTCTTTCTTTATTTGTTTTGCCTACCTCGCACGCACCCCGTCCTCACACACCTTACTACTGACAGAACAAATGGCCAAACAAGACGCTCGCAGGCACAGGCAAAGAGGCGCACATCCTCCTCAGCATCATCGCGTTCGCGTGGCTGCCCTTCGCTGCGCTCTCGCTCGCGAAGGTCTTCGTGCTTATGCAGTACGCTGCGATCCGCGCTGGCGCCCCTGTCGCTCCTGTGCGCGAGAAGGTGTGATGACACCCCCATCGCCATCGCCATCGCAGTAGCGGCCCTACTCGCCTTCTCGTTGGTGTGATTTAACGACAAGGGGTGAGAGCAACAAGCAACAAGCAAATAAATTTGAACGCGCTCGATTTTCTTTTAAGCCTTTTTTTCAGCGGTTTTTTTTTTTGGGTCTCTAAATTTGATTTTCTAATCCTTTCACCTTTCACGCCCCCTCCTAACGTCCTCCCAACGTTCTTACACGCTCACGTTCACGTCTCCCCAACGCACCCACTACGATCCCAATCTACTCCATTCCATCCTCGTCACGGTCCATTGACCACTACAGTTTTTTCCTTTTTTTTCTTCTTTTTTTTTTGGCGCGTTTTTAATCGTCCCTTCATACTTCCCACTTTAATGAATACAGTCGTAGCCCTCCCCCTCAGCCGTATATACTACCTTCGCTAAAGGCCTTTTGTTCTTCCTTGTTGTTGTTGTTGTTGTTGTTGTTGTTGTTGTTGTTGTATGCACGTCCGCGACCGGCGTCGAAGCGAGACGGGCCCGGGCGTGTACTGTAAAATAATACTGTTAATACGATTGTCTGCCTTTTCCCTTCTGGTCTAGTCTGGGACTCGCGGGTGCTGGTGCCAATGTGCGCCTCGTCGCGGCCGCTGACGGTGCAATGAGTCAATGATTAAGGGTAGGTACTTCAGGTTATACTACCCTTGCGAAATTAGGGGGGCCAGTATTGTATGGCCCCGCTTTCTGCAGTATTTGTATGGCCGTCGCGCGCGCGCGCGTGTGTGTGCGTGTGTTTTGATGCGGATCCTTGTGGCTGGGCCCGGGGCTGGGGCTGGGGCTGGACTTGGAGCTAAGGGACGAAAGGACGGACGTTTGGAATCGTCTCGTTCGTGCAGCGTGCTGACGTGCTGACGTGCTGACGTGCTGGTAGGTTGGGGAACTTATCTTGGAATATTATGGTATTAATTTATCACTTTCTCAGATAGTACTTCAAGTTAGTAGTGTATGTACAATATGATTACAGGAGACGAGTCGAGTCGAGTCGAGGTCGCGAGAAATAGCCTGGGGTTGTGACTCGGAGTCCGACTCCGACACGCGTATGTGCTTGCTTCGAGTTGTAGTACGGTATGGTATTATAGTGGTATCATGATGCTCGTGACGGAGGAAAAATTTTTTACTGAAGGGGGGACTGACCAACTTCGTACACACGTTCGTACGACTCGAGTTCAAAAGAAAAAAGGAAAGCTTTGCAACTTGGAGTTAAGGCCATGCAGTGAAAATCGCGTCGCGGTGTCGGAATAAACGCTCAGTCTATGCCAGTGTGCACACTGGCAGGCCCGGTTACGAATAAAGTAGTCGCGAACTCGCGAGTTTTGATTTCCAGTTTCTAATTTCCAGTTTCTAGTTTCCATGCGCGCTCAGACTCTCTCTCTCTCTCTCCGCCTCATTACTATCAATCCCTTGGTTCCGACTCCGACTCCGAGTCTCTCGTAGTATCCACAGCCACTGAGAAGAACTTGAAATTCCTTCGTTACTAGTTAGTAATCCGTGGAAAACAAGGATCCATCTGAACATTTAGAAAGGTCTCTGAGCTTCTCGAATCTCGTAGCGCCAGCACCAGCCTGTGCCTGTGCCTGAGAGCTGAGAGGGTCCAGGTTGCGGATCATGGACCATGGTGTAACCTGAAGTACACTGTGAGTCCGTGACGCAATCCGGGTCCGAGTCGTGGTGCATGACTCGGATAAACGTGTGGCTCCGAACCTTACTTCCGCCGGCGAGTCATGGGCGCGAGTCCCGGGCCGTGCATTGATGTTAATATTGCGTTAAACATAGCCTTATTCGAGTCCGAGCCTCAGAAACGCAATTTTTTGACCCTGTTTTTCTTTATATTTCTTTATATAAATTCATGTGCATCACAGAATAGGCTTAGCCTTTCCAATTGACCGACCCATAGTCTGTAATATAAATTACTTTTATTGTAACTTACAGGTAGCAAGCTTAGTTGCGTCCGGGTCCCTGTTGAAATAGTGGCTCAACATTGGTATTGATATTGAGGCTATTCTAGAACACAGAACACACATCCGAGTCACTGCCATAAATGTAATAAATAATATCAGCTACGATGCTACGACGCTACTCAAAATTTCCAGCACACCATGAATCATGATACCTGAATGTTTTTGAAAAGAATCCAATTAATGAGCCGATCCAACTTGAAAGTAATTATCAAATTACCCCCCAAAAATCACTGATAGGGTGATCGGTTACTTTTGGGAGGCACGACTCAGAGAATTAGCCCCAGGGTGCCGGCAACATCATACGCACGATGTTCACCTTCCCGCACCATCACCATGGACGACTTGACTATTTTTTTTAAGTGCAGTCGTTTCAGGTTTTGAACTCGGAAAGACTCGGGCATTAGTATACTGTATTTCTCATGAGTCGTTCAACTAGGGTATATTAGGTGTGGTGTATACACAGTATATATTTTTACGAGCGTGGATAAATTCATTGGACAGTTTCTTTTTTTTCATTTTTTTTTCAAATCTCTTGAAGCGCTCCAGGGCTCAGAGGGCCCAACGAAAGCTCGGACTCGGATTCGGATTCGGACTCGGATAACGTCCAAGTTGTGGTTGCGGCTGGACCTGTACTCAGGCTCCAGGCTCTTGTAGGATGACCGATACTACTGGACATGCAAGTTCTATTACTGACCGACATGAGTCTACATACATGTATATTAGACTTGGGCGGTAATTCCACTTCGCAGTGATTATTCTGGACACTATCATGATATTCACAGGAAGCTCATGGTAAAACTTGAAGTACGTTCACCCATTATATTGAAAGGTACTACTAAAGACGGATCCGAGTCCCTAAGTGAAATTGACAATACCACGCCGCATATAATGACCCCTGAAGGGAAATGATCTGACAGACTCGCCGGCGGGTGTGTAGTGTGTAGTGTGTAGTGTGGTGCCACGGTGTAGCATCACCAACTTGAAGACAAAGCAAATTATTTCGACCCACACAACCGAACAGGAGTACTCCAGGGTATTGAAAAGCTATAGTTCAGTACGGTCGAATCGAATCTTACAAGACCCATCCGCAATCGACTGCCCTGCGCATGGCAGCCACGGAGACAAGGATCGGCGATACCCCGTGGCTTCGGTCGCGAAACGTAGTAAACGTCACGGTCCAGCACCGAAACACATCTTAGTACTTTTTTTTACGCCGGCGCACATCCAGGTCCAGGTCCGCCTTCAGAAACCGCGCCGAATTCACAAAAAAATCCCCGATGGCCCGGGGAAGCCCATCCCGATCCCGAAGGTTCTTCCGAAACTATGAAGATCCGTGGTCTTGAGTTCCATAACCGTATATGTTTTTGATATTCGTCGGTACCGTATACTGTACTTCACCCAAGCCAACCCGCCAGAGCCATTAATTTACGGTAATTAATTGTAAGGCTGATAATATTAACATTAATGCGGCTTTATAACTAATATTGGGTTCGTATTGGTCCAGGTTTTGCCATTAATGTGCCAGAACTCGGCAGAGGAACTTGAAGGACGTATGACGGCGTCGCGTGGCACATGGTACATACATCGTAAGCGCACAACTTTATCCGGGAAGAATAGCGCCAGTAAGTTTAATTATTGCTTTAACAGTTGGTGGGAGAAAAAAAATGCTCGTGGTCCGGGTCTCATCATTGTCGAGGCGACGGCCGTTGTTCCTGAGGGCGTATTTCGCCTGAAAATACAAGCAAGCCTCTGGTCCGACGATCTGAGTCAGATCCCACCGCTCCGCGACTCGGATACCGTCGAGTTCGCGCATTCCCAAGGGACGGGGATCGATATACAACTTACACACGCAGCGGCGGTTGCACCGTGGCTGCATCCCCGGCGCGACGCCGCACCATCGAGGATGGTGGGTGGCCCGACAACGTATACGTACGGGCGCCCTCCGCGATTCCGTACAACGAGAACTTCCCGCAACCGGAAGAGCCCACGAAGGACGGAATTAAATTCGTCGTACGCAGTTCCGTGGATGCGGCTAAGGCGGGCTCTCAAAGCTGGCGTAGATGCCATTGAAATCCATAATGCGCGTGGATATCCGTTGCATGAGTTTATATGTTCGGTGTCCAATAAGAGGACGGACGACGGACGAGTACGGGGGGTCCTTCAAAAATCGTGTTAGACTGACTCTTGAGAACGTAGATGCGGCTAGAAGGATTATTCCGGTTGACATGCCCTTGTTTCTCTCTCCGATGAGGTTTCAATCTTACTAGCCATACACGGTTGTGATTCGAGGCTTACGAACTTGCAGAATCTCCACAACGGACTGGTTAGAAGAAAGCCTACCAGGCGAACCTTCGTGGATGGTCGCAAATACGATCAAATTCGCCGAGGTCCTTCCAGTACGCGGTGTAGACCTCATTGAATTGACGTCTCCACCACCGGCTTGCGTCCTAAACAACGTATCGGACTTTCGCATATCAAGCCCAGATAGCCGAGGCCGTCAAGAAAGCCCATGGCATTGACACTACTACAGGATTTCCATAGGAGCTATCGGCGAGATCAACGCGGGACCTATTGCTGAGGAGGTGCTCGAGCGGGAAAAAATGGCGGACGTTGTCTTTGTTGGCAGGCAGTTTCAGAAGGGCCAGGGCTCCGTGTTAACGTTTGCGGAACAGCCAGGCATTCGCATCGAAGTCGCTAATCAGATCGACTGGGATATGGGCCTTGGCACGAGCGAGAGGGGAAGGTGCAGAGTGCTAGTGCTAGAGGGAAAGGAGCGAGAGGAAAATCTTTACCGTGAATGGCACGTGGTATAGGCCTCAGACATCATTATGCATCACAGTTCATTGGAACACAGCAGAGTTTCTAGAGAGTCAGCTTGCGACAGAAATTAGAATAGTAGCAGTGGGAGTCGTCAAAAGGAAAAAGTCAGCCCTAGAGCGTGCGCCCTGGAAATGGTATGGTTAAGACTCAAGACGGCCGCTGAATTTTTCAGGCCAATCATCAGCTGCGTCGACTGAGAACGGAGGATGGTCAGATAAGGTTTGGACGCCTCAGTGATCCAACATGAAAAGTGCTTTCCAGAACCGAAAAAGCTCACGAAGGAGGGAACGTAATGAGGTTTTTTCGATGCGGACAAGAGAGCTGCCTATCGGCCACGTCCAACACCTAACACCCAAAACTCCTAGCCGGCCAATTCATACTCGGCGATGAGACCCTAAAAATTTGAAGATGTGTACGGTCAGGAGCCGAACCGCAATCGCGACTGCAACCATAACTGCAACGACCACCCACCTTTCTTTACGCGCCGCGTGTTGAGTACGAGCCTGCGAACTCGAATTTGAACTTACGGACTGCACCTGATACTTTCTTCCCTGGATTCCTGGATTCCTGATACCTGGTGGGCAGCTGAAACGCCAAAGCAAAAGCCAGAGTCAAAGGGAGACACGAAAAGGAAGACGGACCCCACAGAGATCTAGGGACGCAGATAGAAGTAGCAGATAAAGTCCTCCTCTCTACTCGCTACTCGCCAGTCGCTAGTCACCAGTCTTTACTCAGGCGGGGCGCGACGAAAGACCGATCCGGGGCCCCGTGCGTTTGATGAATACGATACGATAACCAGGAAGTTGAAGTCGCGAGCTTCGAATTATAAGTATCACTTTGCGAGTGGGTTCTTTCTCCGCCCAGACTCCAGCGGGATTCCCATCACGACTTCGGGTTCATTTCATTTTTCGTTCTGCGATCTGCGATCGATCGATGTCGGACCCCAGAGGGGGAAAGGTCACGGTATGGGTATCAAGAGGTCTCCGTTTCCGCGGGACTAGGCGGCTTCTTTGGTTGGTCTGCTGGTCTGGTGGGCCTGAGGAACCTAAGGGCGTTCTCATGAGGGGTCATTTAACGGTGGTTTAGCAAGTGCGGTGCAGGAGACCAAGCTAGTTGGAGTCGACTGAAACTCGAGATGCAAGTTGCAAGTAGAAGAAGTACGACGAAGAAGAAGAAGAAGCGGGGGACCTGGCGTGGAATCGAGAAGCGATAGCGTGTAGTCGTATATATATATACAAATTGTGCTGGTCCTGACACTTGTGCGTCGTGATTGGGTGACGAAAAATGAGCAACGAGTTACGTCACATGGGTTACGAGAGAAGAGATGCTGCAAATCCCTACACAGGTCTCCTGTTTCGCGAATCGGATCCTGTCACTAGTCTGATTCGCATGTGATAGCCTTTCCTTTCTCCTTCTCCCACTGGCTAAACGCGCGACTTTGAATTGCACCAATAGTCCCTGACGTCTCGTGCATTTTCAAATTGCCGCCACTATGACAAACAGCGCCGACGCCATGCTTCGTGCCGCTAGCTCTCGGTGGCTGCAGACACTAGTAGTGGGCGCTGTGGGCTAAACTGCATCTGGGACGACTGGGGGCGATGCAGACCTCGTCAGCGTCGTATGACTAGGCCTGGGACTTAATACACGTGCCACCGCCCCCACGCCCATTTCTGTATTCTATCATTCTGTATTCTATCATTCTGGACGCATTCCGCGGAAGACTGGCTGACTGACAGATGTTTTGTCCTTTTTGGCCTTTCGCGGGAGTCGGGTCGTCCGGAAAGCCGGCCTTCGCACTTGGGTCGGTTACCCCGAGCTTATGCATATTGTAATGCACCCGTATGTCATCTCCTATCCCCGCACCCCACACCCGGCTTCGCTTTTTTCCCAGCAATTAATTTAACCCCCCCGCTCATAAATAAATTACACACTGCACACTTTAATTTCCCCAGATCTCGCCTCCCTGAGTCTCTCCTTTCTCTCTTTCGACCGACAACGACGACGACGGTGACGTCCCCCCTCGCCCTCGACTAACGATGCCGACCAGCCGTATCCTCCGCCCCATCCTGCTCTTCCTCTCCTTCGCGTTCGGCACGATCGCGTTCGGTGTAGGCATTAACGCGCTCGTCAAGTACGTCATCGTTGTTACCATCGTCCTCCCTCACTCTTGACCTGGGCGCATCAATATTGCAGGTCGAACAAGCTGAAGAGCTTCGTCAAGAAGAACGCGCCCGCCGGCGCGACCGTCGACATCGACACACACGGTACGTCTCCGTCCCACTCCCCTCATCTCTCTTTAGCCCTCTTACTAATCTGCATTATCCCCCCACTCCCTCTCAGATATATTCAGCGCCGGCGCAGTCGTCACCGCCGTCGGCGGACTCATCGGTCTCAGCTCATTCTTCGCTCTCGTCCTGACATCCACCTTCTCACGTCTACGCGCCTCGCCGAAATCATCCAAAGTTGCCCGCGCACTCGCATACACACACGCGTTTCTTGTCGTCTGGCTCTTCGCTGCGCTCGTGCCCTTTGCGGACTTTGCGCGTAACCGTCAGGCGGGTATCACTGCGTCGATTGGCGGCCAGACGCTCCCACCTGCGTTTGTGCAGCAGCAGGAGCAACAGTTGGGTGTGAGCCCGGTTTATTGGGATCAGCATTATCGTGAGTATAAGTGTTTTTTTTGCCCCCTTTTTTGAGGTCTCTCGTTTTTTCGTTCTTGTTTCGTTATCGCTCCCCATTTTCTTCTTTTATTTTTGTTTACTCGCCAACCAATTTACTAATTAAATACGCGTACAGTCCGCCTCGTAGCTATCATCCCATGGTTCACCTTCCTCTTCGGCGCGCTCGCCTCCGCCGTGCTCTTCCGCGTTCCAAGCTACGAAGCGGGGGCAGGGTCATCTGCAGCGTCGACGGGGGC
Organism: Coniferiporia sulphurascens; assembly: GCA_002794785.1. NCBI lineage: Eukaryota > Fungi > Basidiomycota > Agaricomycetes > Hymenochaetales > Hymenochaetaceae > Coniferiporia > Coniferiporia sulphurascens. Next base: position 495,921 of record NBBA01000007.1, on the reverse strand, counting down.
TGTGACTGAGCGCTTGGCGACTCCGCCGCCTCCGTCTGCGGGGGCGGAGAAGGAGAGAGATGGGGAGGGGGAGTACGTGGAGGACGCTGTGCGGAAGGAGAAGGTCTAAGGGTCTAGGTGCATGGGTATGGGCATGTGGAGAGGAGGCCACTTTGAATATGGTGCATGTGGTGGTGGATGTCAACCGGACTCCGGTGGGGTGTTTTTTTGCGGCGGTGGCGTCGGTTTTGGTACGCGTGCGCGCGGCTCGAGTTCGTCGATTGATTTTTTGTTTCCGTCGACATGCATATGTTCCTGTTCGGAGCTTCCTCCCCTTTTCTCAGTTTCGTTTTTGCTTTCTTTCTTTCTTTCTGATACGGAGTGGCTCTGTAATTTCAGTTTGTTTTTTTTCGGTCTGGTCTATGAAGTTGTTCCGTCTGTGCTTTTCTCTTTTCTGTTTGTTTTTGTTTTTGTTTTGTTTTGTTTTTTGTTTTGCAACCGTTACTTCGCTAGTACGCATTGATGATGATGATGATTCTAAAAAAATGCAACTAAATATTTACAGTGATAAAGGGAATGGGTGTCGGTGTACAGTGTGCGTGCACGATGCACGCCGCACGCATACGATGACAGACGACAGACTGTGACGGCGGGAAACAGATGAAGTCGGGAACCGGTGATTCTTACTGTGATGGAAGTCGTTCCTAGTTCCCGCCGTTACAGTATTATTACTGGTAGTATTATCGTTCATCTCGTCGTACCATGTTAGGCCGACAGATCGCCGGTCCAGGTCCAAGTTTAGGATGAACATGACTCGGAGCCGTGCCCTCGAGTCGTCTTCCCCTTTTCTTTGTCTTCGTCTTTGTCTTTGTCTTTGTCTTTGTTCTGTTCGATTCCGCGGTCATGCCACTGGTCACGGTATGGTTTCCATGAACTTGAAGCCTTGACAAAACGGTGACGGTACTTGACACCGGAGATACAGTATATCATACCCCCAGGCTTGCAGGTAAAGATAACCCCGGGCCGCTCCGAGTCGTGCGAATGAGTCACGGTGGACTTGGAAGGTACAGTACTCAAGAGACTCGGACGCAAATATTAATGCGTACCCCCGCATTTGACTTGGACTGGACCTCAGGGTGCCCCGGGCCCGGCATGCCAGTACTAGTGTCAGCCTGAGTGTGGCGTGCGTGGACCCAGACGGCCCACTCGCGCTCGATGTGCTTTTTTGTTTTTTGCACATGAATGTACTATTGTTGCTTACTTACTACCCGCCACTGCAGTACTAGTGCCTGCAGCCGAGGACGGAACATGCATATGGGGTATACCGTGTACGTAAACCTGAGGCTCACGACTACCCGGAGACGAGTGATCGACGGGTAGAAGCCGAGATCGACGACCCCTTTACGTACACGACATACGGAAACGCACCCACGCAACTGGCACATACTGGCATGCCAGTGTACTACCGTATGCCCACCCTTAGTACTGGTGTTGAAGCTCGAGCTCGATGCAGAGACGGTGTCGGAGTTTGAATTATTTTTCGTAGTTTTTTCCTTGCTTGTATGCGCTCGGTTTTCCTTGCACGGTTATCTACTGGTTACAAGATACAGTATCTACGTCGTGGTTGGCGTACGGAAGGTATTTGCAAGCGCCGCAGATGAATATTTCTGAAAACCAACACTTGGTACAAAGGTCACATAGATCCTCAGAGTCTCAGACGAACTCAGGATTTCTGGCTTCTACGCCATGGTAACGGCACCCCCACTCCTCCGAGATATTCATGTAAGCTGCTTGTGTGGTGTATGGGTTTTACTGGCTTTTTTTGTTTTTGTTTTTGTTTTTTGTTTTCGGTAGAATCTTGACTTGGGGGAATTTTCGGTTTGACATAAGAGTTGTTTTTTTTGTTCCGGATTCGGACTCGGATGTGACTTTGTACAGAGAGGGGGAATTGAGCCGCTGCCAGATAGGCTTAAGAATCTAGATTTGGGAGCGATAATACTATTGGTGAGCAGTGTCAACGCCGACGTCAACGTTTGGATGCTGATACATTAATAATTTGAACACCAATAGTATTATATTAGTAGTAGTCCAAGGAACGACTCGGACTCGGAGGCGCGTAACCTCTTCTTGTCTCGAGAGTTAAGTTGGGGTAGACGTGACGTTCTGTCCGCCCTGCATTCACATAGCTTAACTTCCGCTTTTCAAAGATGAAAGATAGACGGTACAGTATGTACGGGTAAATACGTGTTGCTACGAGGTAAGGGGAATACGGATGTATGTATCATGTGAAGCGAAAAATGCAAGATGCGAACCGTAAATGAAAATGAAAATGATAGCGACTCGGGGGAAGTAAGATAGTTAGTTATAAAGCGCAGACTCGGATGTCCGATGTGATTATGACGAAGGAAGTTGGAGGAGAGAATCAAAAAAAAAGTGTACAAGGGATGGGATGGAGCTGTCACAAGCCACTATTAGGAGGCTCTGATACGGCGGATGTCTGACTCGGATGTGAATTGTGCATTATAAGAAAAAATAAGCAAAGAGAATGTGACGCAGAAAAGGGTGGAGGTAAGAAAGTGGAGGAGTAGAAATTAAATGGGAGTTTTATATATATATATAACAGCACGTTATATAGTACCCGGTCCAACGAAGGGTAGAATAAGAAAAGCAGAGGGTTCACGGTTCACGGTGCCGCGAAATTGAAATAACACTAGGATAGTAATTGCGATTCAGAAGAGACGAAAACAAGAAAATCAAATCAAATCAAGTCAAGTTAAATTAAAAAGCCACCGCATTCCTCGCCCACTCGCGCACCCTCTCCTTCGGCGCATGCCTCGATGCACACACAAGCTTCTCCAAGCGCGCGACGGCAGCCTCAAAGGCAGTGGGCGACTTCGGTAGTACATGGACATCTGCGATTTCGAGTATCACGTCGATCACGATCGGCGCACTCAAGCCGCCGCCGCTGCCACCATTGCCGCCGCCTCTCCGAGTCGGCGCATTGGCACGCGGCGTCGTAGCCGATCCGTCGCTCCCGTCGCTGATGTTGTTGTTGTTGTTAATCTCCTTGCTGCCAGTGGCGCTGTGCTCAGTAACGGATGATAAAGGTATATCTGAGAATCGCGAAGACCCGCCCGAGTCGGAGGAGGCGTTGGTGCCTGAGCTCGTCGGCGACGGTGGTTCTGACGCAGGTACGTCCGACTTGGAGGCGGCGGCGGCACAGTGTGCCGCCTTACTCCGCTTAACATACTCCTCCTCCTCTGCCTCACGCACCCTACCCATCGCTTTCCCCGCGCGCTCGACCTCCGCCTTACTAAGCCGCGCCTGCGTGCGCGCCGCTCGAGCAGTTCCGCCAGCAGTAAGTCCTCCAACAACAAATCGGTGCCTTCTTCCCGTGCTTTTCGTGAGCGCGGATGGGGTGCGGACTCGAATGTCCGGACGGTAAGCGTACGCGCGTGCCCAGGGTAGAGGTGCGCTAGGACGGAGGGTCGTGCTCTCTGCAGTCGGCACAAGTTCGGGCGGCCGGGATGGGCCGCATGGACGGAGGGCGGAGAGTGGGGTTTGTGAAGAGACGAGAGCACGGGAAGAGGTGTGGCATTCTGACGATGGCGGTGCAGTATATGCTGGGTGGGTGGAGCGGCGGGGGCGCGAGGACGAGGATGGGGAGGATGAGAACGCGAAAGGGGAGAGGGGGAAGGGACCATTGGTGTGTATCGCAATTCCTTCACGCAGGGAAGAGAGGTGTGCAGAGGATGAGGTGGGTATGTATGATGTCTGTGGCTCCGAGACGAGGAGAATGACTTCGAGGCCGCTAGGAGATACCTGATGGAAGGGACGGTCAATACCATCCAATTATGCAGAAGGTTGGGTAAGGAGCTCACCTCAGCGATATATCCCACGAATACTTTATCTTCCGTAATATCTTCAAGTGCGAGTCTCCTCTCGACCTCCGGGTCGCGCAAGTGGGATAGCGAGGCAAGCTCGTTGAGACGGAAAGCGAAGATCGTGCCAACAGGCATTGAGAGGTACCAGAGGCTGTTCATCTCAAGTATGTATCCACTGGCGAAATAGGTCAAGCGGGATGAGGAGAGGCTGGAGGTGAAGTTCGCGGATTGGCGCCGATGACTGGATAGTCTTGTTAAGGTGCCGTACGTTGTACGCGGGGTGTGTGGAATGTGAAAGTTATGGTTTCTGTTATGCGGTTCGCAGAAGGTGGATGCTAGTCAAGTTGAATGCTCCTACGTCCAGAAATTGGGCTTCATATACCATACACAGAGCACAGAGCATGGAGTAACCTAGATCGCTCGAACAGCGCGCAGACAGTCAGCTACACCACACAAAAAGGTAAGGTGAAAAAAGGGGCTGGGTGGGAGAATAAGGACCCAGACTCAGCGCGGCAGGCACATGCGTCATACTGATAGTACCCTGAGTAACGATTCAGACTTGTTTGTATTCCGACTCGGATGCACTGGATGCGGATGTCGGGACACGGATATGCATGATCCTGAAAGTTTTGGAGTGCCAGTGCCCCGAATGGGGTGGGATATTTTCGTTCTTGTAGAGTTTGTACTTCCGGAACGGTATCGATTGTCAAGATCAGAGACAGTACTAGTGCCAAGTGAGACAACTGTTTCTGGTCGTCAGAAACAATAAAAATAATATCGAGCATGCACACAAACAAACCCACAGTCCAACCAATTCTTATTTCCTTTCTTCCACACAACGGCATAGTTGTCTAGCTGTAGGACTCGAAACTCAAGACGGAGGCTGGCACTAATGGTAACCAGTACACCAAGTCGCGGAACCAAAAAGAGTCGACGCGGACGCGTTATAATTAGCCAAGGAAAAATGATCGACGTGTCGGACACGGAAGCGGACTTATAATATATCGTGATCGCCGGGGAGGCCGCGCTTGCTTCCGCGTTCGTTAATGCCGATCATTTGTTTTCCTCCAGCACAAATATGGTTTTTGGGATTTGGAACACAACGTTCGCGTTTTGAGAACACCAGACTATTGCATGATATTGGAATAATATAGGAGAGATATTAGACTGCTATTGATGGCTGGCAGCTTGGGATACGTGTTTCGATTTTTTTTTCTAATTTGACTGCTAGTTAAGTTGCATTGACTCGGACTGTCTCACTCAGGCTATCGGTGCTACGCAGAAGTATCGGTGTCTTTGACCTCGACAATAAAACTATCCTAACGGATCCCGCACCGCTCTCCATTAAGCACACATTTTGGAGCTATCTGAGGCCGTCCCGACACCCGCGTATCCGATTCCTTATGGCGTGTGCGATGACGCATACTGAAGTCTGACTCTCATACCCTGTCCCGTTTTTCGCTTTTGTATGGTGTAGTTAACTGTTCTCAGCACTGTTCAGGCCTTCCGAGTCACTCTGTACTCTGTGTATGTAAGTGTGGGGTTCAGGAAAAGTATATAGATAGCTTGGGTTGCTGGATGTCAGAGCACACAACTTGACCAGCATCCACACACTTCCAGTACTCGAAACAGCGGCTGTTTTCGTATCACCCACTCGCACAAGAAACAGCACTCAAGGACTTTCATTCCGCCGTCGGCATCTGTCCGCGAGTGCCACATCCAGTTTTTTCCCCAGTTCTCCTCATCATACCCAACCGCTTTCGCCCCCACATCTGCACACACACATTCCCACGATGAGTAGCGTCTGTTATCTTTCTATGCCCGTCGGCACAATCTTCGCCTTCCGCCTCAACGAGCTCGCCTCTCTCTCCCACCTGCACGACCCGGAGGTCGAGCAAAAACTTGCCCTTGAGAAGACGGAAGACGAAGTATTCATGGGATATGTGACAGAAGTGAGTCCCTTCCTCGCCCCTTTTCTTCCGCATCACGGGTAATGCTAACCATGCCCTCCCCCAGGTATCCCCCAGCGGTCTCGAAGTAGGCCTCCTCACCTCAGAGCCATATGCATCCTACGCACTAGCCTCGCCCTCCGCACACCTCTCCTACCAACGTAAGGGAATTGCGGTACACACCGACGGTCCCATCCCTTCTTCATTCCCCGCTTCGCGCCCTCGCCGCTCCACCCACCCAGATTACACCGTACCAACGGCATCAGGCTGCACTCCCTCCCGCGCTCTCGTCTCCTCACAAACCCCACTTTCTCCTCTCCGCCCACGCGGGCCGAGTCCGCCACCCCCGTCCACACCTTCGGCTGAGAATACATCACTCCGACCCAGCGCGCCTCTGCCCTGGGCGCGCGCATACGCATTCCGCCCCGATCTCCGCGCCGTCCCCGCCCCCACCTCCGCGAAGGCTGCGGGACGTAGACATAGGTTCACTGTGGGAGGACTTACGACAGGAGGCACTGCTCGCGCTGCACGCGCCCGGGCGCATTTCTTCAAGGCGGAGGTCGAGCGCGCGGGGAAGGCTATGGACAAGATGCGCAAGGAGGAAGATGAGTTTGTCGAACAGAGCGAGGCGGCGCGTTTCGCCGCTGCTGCTGCTGCTGCTGCTTCTGTTGGGCCAGACGTTCTTGCAGCGGAACCTCCGTCGTCGACGAGCTCGGACACTAGCATCTCCACTGGCGGGTCGTCGCAATTCTCAGACGTATCATTATCATCCGCAACAGAACATAACGGCAGCAAGAACAAGAACAATGGTGATACATCGATTAAATTACCACACGCACGGGGCGGCAGTCGCAGTGCGCCAATTGTCATCGACGTGATGCTCGACATTGCGGGCGGGCACGAGCTACCGGTGTCGCCTGCATCGTTCGAAGCTGCAGTTGCGCGCTTGGAAAAGCTTGAGCGAGCGTCCAGGCGCGCGTCGAAGGAGAAAGTGATCAAGTGGGCGAGGAACGCAGTGACTTTGATTTGATTCGTCCCATTCGACCTCCTCATCTGCTGCCCACCATTCGCGCTATAACTCAACTTCGTCTTCGATCTTTGTCTGTCCGGTCCATTCTCCCTCGTAACTTCAATTTCGCATCGGACATCCGCTTGCACTCCTTCGTTCCTGGAAATTCCCTTCCCCCCCCTTCATCACGAACCCACGAACGGACATATTGTGTCCACATTTTCTTCTTCATTCAAACCCCCCTCTTCTCCAATATCATTCACTTCGGACATCTGTGCCAGCTTCTCGTTTTTCTTCTGCTTCAGAGTTTTCTTCGCATCCTCCATTCCCAATCCCCGTTTCGCATCCATTCTACCCTTTCCTCGGACGCTTTTCATAGCGACACGGACACCTCTTTCTGTAACACCCGGACGCTTCTCACATCTCCTTCCTTGCATTTTGCATCCCCACGGACATTTTGTGTAGCGATGGGGGCATCGTACGGACAGTGATCATCAGTTTTCATCTTTTTTTACGCATTGCACACTTCGGACGCTCTTTCAGCGATAAGGACTTCTTGATGTACAAATACGAACAATCGACGCAGGACTTGATCGTTTACCAAATTACCATTAAAAGAACAAAGCATTCTCGTTCAAATTGACTCCCAAATCAAAGGTCCCAAACAACCCAAGCATTTGGGATCGAGTTCGGGCGGCGCCGGCGGGGAACGAAACTGTGTTACGTTCGGGCTGTGCGCATCCTGGTACGCAAATAAGAAACAGCACGGCAGGGGCGGGGAGGGTGTGATGGTGGAAGCGCTCAAACTGATCGCCCGGTGCTTCGCTCTGATGATTTCGAGCTTTGACGGCGCTGAGAGCTCGGTTTCCTTTTTCGTCACCAATTTCTCCCTTTTTGAGCCTCGTAAGGCTCCTTTTTCCGTGGTCTAGACTGGAGCGCCCCTTTGCGTTCATTAGAGATCTCGGGGAGTCGGAGGGGAGGTGGCGGCGGGCCGGTCTGATACTTTTCGCATCGCCATCATCGCTGGTATGGAGTTGACTGACACTACAGTGGGTAGATATAGGTATGGCATGTATAGGCTTCAACGGAAAGGCGTGCCTGTATGATTGCGCGCCACGCCGGATGTTCGGGGATCCATTGGCTCCAGCTTCTTCTTCTCTCTGTTACGTCGGCGACACCGGGTTTCAGAGTTACGTCATGTAGACAACTGGTTTATTACCAACAGTGGAAGGGTACGGGCAATAATGGATGGGCGCGTTTGTTTATGATGTGTTCGCGCTCGCAATCATGTTCGTGTTTGTGCTGCTGCTTTTCGTGATATCTTCCGTTCTACCTTCCTATAGATAGACAGTTTTGCACTACGCCGAGTGGCGCGGGGTGAGGTAGGAAAGGCTCGGTGCGAAACATGCATCCTTCCTTTTTGTTATAGCTTCTTCAGCGCCTCGGCCATCGAGTTACGGCCTGCCGCTTCGGGATGAGGGTGTTGTTTTATTATTATAGAGTTTACAAAATAGCTTGGCAGATGAGTGACAGCCGGTTGCTCCAGGACGGGAGTATTGGTTCGTTATCGACTCCGAGATGCGTGCGAGCCCGGCAGGACAAGCAGGGCGATGACACCGTTTTTGTCGCCTAAGAAGACAAGGCCATCCCGACGGTTTTGGCACTCGTCCGTCTTTGTTCCGGAGGTTACAGGCCGCGATCTCAGGCCTTGTTAATGCGCGATAGACCGCGGGAGCGCCGACCGGGAAATTTGGGATAATATAGATGATGTCTACATTGGCTCGATATGAATTGGTGACCGAGTCCGTCCGGGTCCCGCGGGAAGTGGCAGGCAGTGTCACTGTTGAGTAGGGGCCGACCTGACGGTTGTTCGAAGCTTTTGTTCTTGTTGCAGGTCAGGATTCGCAAGCCGTGATGAATTTTTCTAGCGCCAAGTGCAGATGGACGGCACTTTGAAGTAATAATAGTATTGATACCAACAGGTGGTCAAGACCCGTACGGGTCTGCAAGGGATGACCTGACGGTTGTTTAAACAACGCCGTTTTGGTTGCAGGACCTAAAGTGCGATGACACTCCCTGGCATCAATTCCGAATAATCGATATGGGATAACAACGGGATTGATTTGAAAATTAATATTGGTGGCCGAGATGCGCGCGGGCCCGGCAGGGCATGAAATGCGATGTTGCTGTGCAGCACGGGTCTACCTGTTAGATGTGAGCTCAATTTCTCAACAAGCAATTAATGATAACACCTTTAGTTGGTACAGATTCTGTAGAATGACAACCGGTCACTTATAGCACCAGTATAATTGCCGAAGCGTGTACGGACCGGGGGATAGATGGTGATGTTGCTGTTCGGCGAGGGTAAACTTGACCTTTTGGTCCCATCTTTTTATCGGCCCGAGTCCATACCTGCCATCGTGATTGTGGTCATTAGTGAGTACCGCATCGAGTCGCTAAACTTCTACTAGGCAGTCTAGGCTGCCGGCGCACTGCGAGCTAAGTGCGTATTGAAGTGTGCCTTCGATCGGACGCGTTGGCGAAATCAGGGGGAGTGTGACGAGTGATACCTCGTTCTGTTTATGTTTTGCATTTCGTCGAGGCAAAAGAGGTGGGTTCAAGAAAGGGAGAAAAATATGATTTTTTGCCGACTTCCCTCATAGCCGGGTAATCTAAACAATTACGTAGCCAGACTGTGCTTTGTAACAATTTCCATATTCGGGACGAGCTGTTCACCGAGCCTCAACCAAGGTTCAAACGCGTCTCGCCGCGCCCAGCAATTCGCCTTCGTCTCGACGTGTGCTTTATTCTGGAGGCAGTTGGCAATATTGGATTCGGTACTGAACAATTACGTGCCTTCATCGGGCGCATCAAACGCGTCCACGATTCGTGACGAACACACTCAGACCCCTATCACTAACTAAGGGGGGGCTCAAGTTGTACGCTTTCACTTGTGTTGTATAATCGCGTCAAGGGCCTGAACTTATCGTATCAGTCAGACTGAAAGCGCCGCGCAAATGATAAGTGGCGGCAGTATGCTTGCCCAACGGCCTTCGCAGGGCGCTGAGGCCGCTCGGATAGCCGCCGCGCAGGCAGAGTTCAATGAGAAGAAGTGGGTGTGGGTGCCGGATGACAAGGAAGGTTACATGGCGGGCTGGGTCATCCGCGAGGAGGGCGACCTCGGCGAGGTGGTCATGGCGTCCGGCGGGGAGGTTAGTGCGATGCTGCTGCTCAATGCTAATTCATCTGCTAACGCGCAATCTAGACGCGTCGTTTGCCATTGTATGCTCTGTCAAAGATGAACCCGCCGAAATTCGACAGAGTGGACGATATTGCAGACTTGACATTTCTCAACGAGGCCAGTGTTGTACATAACCTTAGGCTACGCTACGGTTCGGGTGCCATCTACGTGAGCATTTACCTATTCAATGCTTCGTCGCAAACTCGCTCTCACATACTTCATAGACATACTCGTCGCTGTTTCTAGTCGCCATAAACCCATACCAGAACCTGCCACTATACACGGATGCAATTGTCCAGCAATACCGGAATAAGCGACGGGATGAGAACCCGCCGCACATCTTCGCCGTCGCGGAGCGCGCGTGGGTGAACATGGGCGAGGAGCGCGAGAATCAGAGCATCCTCATCACCGGCGAGTCTGGCGCCGGGAAGACGGAGAACACGAAGAAAGTCATTCAGTACCTTGCCGCGATCGCAACGGACGTGCACGCATCGCATACGCGCTCACCGTCGGTCATGTCCGCGTCTGGTTCGTTCAACTCGGGCGTTCCGCGCTCACAGAGCGCAAACCGCAAGAGTCTTGTGGGTGGCTCACAACTTCCGCTTACTGCGAAGGGCCGTCTTGGCTTGCTCGAGCGCCAAATACTCCAGGCGAACCCTATCCTCGAGGCGTTCGGGAATGCACAGACGCAGAGGAACAACAATTCGAGTCGGTTTGGCAAGTTTATTAGGATCAGCTTCGCCCCGGATGGGAGCATCGCGGGCGCGAATGTGGATTGGTACTTGCTGGAAAAGAGCCGCGTGGTTGTCAGGAGCGAAGCAGAGAGGAGCTTCCATGTCTTTTATCAGCTTATGGAGGCAGATGCTGAGCTGAAACGTGAGTTCTCGCCCTTATGCATACCCAAGAGGCTCATGAGTATCTAGAGCAACTGCTTCTGGACGGCGATGTCGCTGACTACGAGTATCTAAACAAGAGCAGACGAGAAGTCGACGGTGTAGACGATAAGGAAGAATGGAAGCAGTTGAAGGTAAGTGAGCTTACAATTTGAAGTACTAATTGCTTTACTAAGGGCCTCGTAGAATGCAATGGAGGTCGTTGGTCTCACTGCTACAGAACAATTTGACCTTTTTCGCATCGTCGCAGCTATTCTGCATATAGGGAATATCACCATAACGGCTACGCGAGCGGATGACGCCCTCATGCCGGACGTCTCACAGGCAGAGCGTCTATGTCACCTCCTAGGTATCCCCGTCAGCGAATTCACGAAGGCCGTCCTCCGCCCCCGAGTACTTGCTGGTCGTGAGTGGGTGACGCAGGCTCGCACACGCCAACAGGCGCTCGACGAACTCTCCGCGTTGTGCAAGACGCTCTATGAAAAGAGCTTCGGCGCGCTAGTCGACCGCATTAACCGTGCGCTCGACCGTCCGTCATCTAAGTCGACGTTTATCGGCGTGCTCGATATCGCCGGTTTCGAAATCTTCGAGACAAACGCATACGAGCAACTGCTCATCAATTACACAAACGAGCGCTTGCAGCAGTTTTTTAATCATCACATGTTTGAACTCGAGCAAGAGGAGTATGCACGCGAGAGCATCGAATGGGAGTACTTCGACTTCGGACTCGACCTCCAGCCAACGATCGAGCTTATCGAATCAAGCGGTGCCACCATTGGTATTTTGAGCTGTTTAGATGAAGAGTGTATCATGCCGAAGGCAACGGACTCGACATTCACTCAGAAGCTGCATCAACTGTGGGGTGGCGATCCCCCATATGGCGAGAAGCCCCACCCTGGAAGAGAAAAATATACCCCCGCGCGCTTCGAACAGGGCTTCATCGTGAAGCATTATGCAGGGGATGTCGAATATCGCACTGAAGGCTGGCTGGAGAAAAACAAGGACCCACTAAACGATAACCTGACGCGCGTCCTTGCCGCCTCGGATGAGCAGTATATCGCAGGCCTTTTTGCAGATTATGCCGAAGCCTCGGCGAACTCCATCGTTGGTGGTATCAGCGGGTCAATCGGCAAGAAGCGCACGGTCAAGAAGGGCGCCTTCCGAACTGTTGCGCAGCGCCACCGGGAGCAGCTGGCGAGTTTGATGAACCAACTGAAGGCGACGCAGCCACATTTCGTGCGCTGTATCGTGCCCAATGGAAACAAGAAAGCCGGTCGAGTGGATGTACCCCTAGTCCTGGACCAGCTGAGGTGTAACGGTGTGTTGGAAGGAATTCGTATCGCGCGTCTCGGCTACCCCAATCGACTGCCATTCGTCGAGTTCCGTCAGCGTTACGAGTCACTGACTCCAGGAATTATTCCGCGAGGATACATGGACGGACGGAAGGCTTGCTTACGTATGGTCGACGCACTTGAGCTCGACAAGGCGATATATCGTATCGGTACCTCCAAGATATTTTTCAAAGCAGGCGTACTTGCGGATCTGGAGGAGCGGCGTGATGCTTTGCTGTTCGACATCTTCTCACGCCTGCAGGCAACCGCACGTATGTGGACCGCCCGACGCCAAATGAAGAAGATCCTCAATCGCGCGGTTGTGATCAGGACGATTCAACGGAACGCGCGCGTGTATGGGGAGCTTCGGGAGTGGCCGTGGTGGCAGCTCTACACCAAGGTACGTTTTACAATCTTTTCTCTTGACGTGCTCTATTTTTAATCCTTTATACAGGTCCGACCCCTTCTCACTGCCACCCGCAATGACGAAGAACTCAGAAAGAAGGAGGTCGAGCTTGCTCTTGCCAAAGAGAGGGCCGAGCGGGAACAACGCGAGAAGGAAGCTCTTGAAAGCCTCAAGATGAAACTGGAGGCAGATAAGCGGAAGGTCGAAGAAGACCTCGAAGCAGAGCGCGCACTCGGCCTTGACAAGGACGCTTTGCTTGAGCGAAGCAAAAAGCGCGAGACAGAGCTCGAGGAGGACGTAGCTGCGCTTCAAGCTGATTTGGATACCCTGGACTCTCAGCTCGACAGAGTAATGGCCAACCACAAGGCAACCGAGGAGAAGTACGAAGCACTCCGTGAGGCCTTCGACGAGGCTGCAAGTCACCTCGTTCGCTTTGAAGAGGAACAGAAGAGCTGGAAGATCAGAGAAGAGGAACTGTCGCAGAGCCTGAAGATTACAGAAGAGAAGCTAGAGAGTCTGCAAGCCGAACGCGACGAGCTTGAAAAGGTTTCTGAGGACTCTAGGAGGTTACTGGGTGACCGTGAAGAGGATCTTGTTCGTGCACGGGAACGGATGGAGTCCGTTATCGCTGATCTAGAGACGAAACTCGCCTCGGAGGTTAGAAATCGGTGGGTGCTTTTATGCGTCATCCACCTCTTTGCACCTTGCTCACTAGACAGTTTAGGGATCTCGGAAAGACTCGGACGGATGCTCTTGAGCAAGAGGCTCGTCAAGCGAAAGAGCAACTTACGGAGATGGCTCGCACGGCGACCGAGTATAGTACCTTGATCACTAAGAAAGAGGCAGACATCGCTCGTGTTGCGGCAGGTCTAGACAGCCTTTCCAGCGAGAGGGATAAGGCGCTGAAACATATCGCAGAGCTCCAGGGTCAGGCCGAGGCATCACAGGCCCAGCTCGACGCACAGAAGGCTGACAACGCCCGAAGCACAGAGGCGCAAGCGCGCCTGCAGAAGGAAATGGACGAGCTCAGAACATTAATGCAGGCCAAGACCTCTGAAGAGACACGGCGCAAGGAAGTCGAGAAGAGTAAAGAAAACGAACTGCTTGAGCTGCGCAGTCAGCTTTCTCGGCTGCAGTCGGAACTTTCGGAATCTCGCAAGGTCTCTGTCGAAAGTCAGAATCGATTGAAGGTTGACTTGGAGGCTGCATTGCGCGAGAACGCGTCCCTCCAACGTGACTATCAGCAGCTGGTGGAAAGTGAGAAAGCCAATCAAAGCCGGAGAAAGGAGGTTGACTCCGCGCTATCTGACGCTGACCGTGCCAAGCGCATGCTTGAGTCCGAATTGCAAGCCGCGAAGTCACGGCAAAGCGACATCGAAGGCCAGTGTGCGGAAGCAACGAAGGCGAAGGAGGTGCGATCGATCAGTTCAGCCTCAATCAATGTTACAAACTTATTGATGATGTGCTATTATTATTTAGATGCTTGAGCGCCAGTTGACCAGCGCTCAAGCCAAAGTCGAGGACTACGAAGAAGCTGTCATTCAACTTGAGCGGGAGAAGAGCAACTGGGTCAGGCAGATGGACCAAACACGTCAGCAACTCGATGACGAGAAAACCAAGCGTCAGCAATTGGAGAAGCACGCGTCGACGCAGAAGGCCGAAATCATCAAGCTCAAGGACAGGACTATAAAGCTCGACCGAGAGTTGAACAAAGCTCTTGACAACCTTAAGGCTCGGGAATGGGAGGTAAAGCAGCTGGAATCAAGACAAGATAAGACGATCGTCGAGCACGTCCACGTCCTGGAAGAAGCGAAGCGCGTCACCGACCGCCAATTGGCTGAGGCACAGGCGGAGCTGCAGAAGAATGCGTCGTATATCAGATCCCTCGAGAAGTCCAAGGCACGACTTGCGAGCGAAGCAGAGGACCTGTCGCGCGAAGCCGAACTAGAGACTCGAGCCCGAGATAAGGAAGTGCGTCTTCATGAGGAAAAGGCCAGCCGTGCTATGGCCGAAGCATTTGATGCTAAGCGCGCAAAGGAGACTGCAGAGATCCAGGCTCGCCGTAGTCAGACAGAGCTCCAGAACGCAAAAGATCAGCTAGCTTTCCTCGAACAACAGCTTGCGACGGTCCAGCAGTCCAAGAGCACTCTTGAGGCTGAACTCACTACTTTAGCTGACGAGACGGAGACGCCAAACTCAATGACAAAGGTCCGTCGCGAATATGAGTCCAGAATAGCCAAACTACAAAATGAGCTCGAGGACTCCGAGGCTGCCCAAGTGACCGCAAATCGTATCAAGGACATTGTTGAGAGGCAGCACGCAGAGATTCGCAAACTTGTCCTATCTAACGGCCCTCAGGACGATGCGTTCCGCACTCGCCTTCTCCAGGAATTGCAGCAAACTGAGAACGGTCTGTATAGAGAACTGGGTAATCGTTCACAGCAGTATCGTGATACGGGAGCCTCGGGCGCCCGCTCGGTCATGAACACGCCAACGAAGGCCACCAATAAGCCCTCGAACGGGATGATTCGTGGCGGGAAAGACCTACCTCCTCCGCCAAAGACTCCCGACCGCCAGGTGGATCGTCTTAAGCAGCAAGTACAGGTCCTTGAACTCCAGATGGCTGCCAGTGAGCGCGTCCGACGCCATTTGGAGGCTTCTTTGCGGGATATGACTGCTGAACTGGAGAGCCTTGATGGCTCAAAGAACTCGCTTCAATCGTACAAAGCGCGTCTGACGAAAGAGAATACGCGGTTGAGCGAATTGCTGAACGAGGAAGCTCAAGCCCGGCGAGCAACCGAGGCTAACCACCTTGATGGTCTCCAGAGCATGTGGGACAAATTCCAGAGCACCATGGCTGAGGAACGAGAGAGCTATAGTCGGTTGGAGGAGTCTCGGCGCGCTTTGGTGAGTCGTGACTATTATCCGTGCATTCTGGACTAGGTGTTAAATACATATTATATTCGTAGCTCGTTCAGCAGCGTAATGCCCAAGCGGACCTTGAGCTGCAACGACGCCAAAACCAAGAGCTCACTCAGGCAAAGGTCAAGTTGCAGGCCGAGCTTACTAATCTTCAGGACAAGGTGGAGCGCGAGAAGCTTGCGAAGAGCGAGGAGTCAAGTAAGCCACTCGGCCCATACATCATGATTATCACTAATAATTGAATGCACCAGACGCAAAGCGAAAGCTGCTGACCGAACTGCAGGAGGTGAAGGTTTCTTCGGCTGCGTCAACCGTCAAGCACTCGGAGTTGGCGGAGGCAGTCAAGGCGTACCGTGCAAAGGCTGAGAACTACCTCACTCGCCTTGAGCAGGCTGAAATTGACAAGGCCAAGGCCACGAACGGTGAAGCCTTCGGTGTGTTGTCTATCCGTCACCCTCTACTGCATTGCTAACCCCCTCACAGCTCGCAAGGCTCTTGACGATCTCGAGAAGGCGCACGCTCAAGCCCTCAAGGAGCGGAAAGCGGCTGAGGAACGGGCTGCGAAATCTGAACAGAACCTCCGCGACCTCTCTACCAAGCTTGCACATGGTGATCGCCAGTCTTCCGACCTTGAACAAGGTAGACAACGGCTCGAGGAGGAGCTGCAGGAAGAGCGCGACCGTCATGTTGCCGATCTGGCTGAGCGCGACTTTGCAATGAGTCAGACTCAGATAACGTACCAGAGTAAGTACTTCCTGGACATCCCTAGACGGATAACTGATCATTCTTCCGAACGACAGCCAAGCTCGCTGAGTTGAGCGATGGTATGTGGACGATTGGCAAATCGATATATTAACGCTGCATTTCTTACTTTTTTTTTTTGCCTTTGCAGAGCTTCAGTCCCAGCGTGACAATATGAGTCGGCTGCGTGAGGAGAATCGTAAGCTCCGAAGTGATTACGACGAATTGCAGCTGCAGTACGACGATGAGGTCTATAACGGCGGTGCCTGGAAGAAGGAAAAGGAGCGCCTGGAGACAAAGATTTCCGACATTACTAACGCTTACGAGTCCTCTACTGCTGCGCGGACCGAACAGCAGTCCCAGATTGTTGCTTTACACTCGCAAGTTCGAGAGCTCCGGGGCGTGCTCGAGGACGCTGAGGCGGAGCGAGTCATGCTGCAGAAGGCAAGACGGGCGCTGCAATCCCAGTTGGACGGCATCAAGCTGGACAACATTGACCCGGACAAGATGTCTGCGGAATCCAAACTCCAGGATCTCCAGCTGAAGAAGCAAGATCTTGAGCGCGCCCTGGAAGAGCATCAGGATCGCGTGATGATGGCTGAAGAGCGTATGAAGAAGGCGGAAGTCCACGCTCAGGAGTGTCAAATGGAGCTAGGCGAGATACGTGTGGAAAACTCAGAGCTTGACCGTAAGAATGTAGGTTTCATCAGAGACGCTACCTCACCCCGTGTCCATTATGATTAATATAACTCGCCGCAGGCAAACCTAGAGAAACAAGCCAAGGAGCTTAATGTCCGGATCGTGGACCTAGAAACAAAGGCATATGCAAATGCATCACGGCTAAAGGGCGAGGCTTTGCGACAGACGCGAACTGGCGACCGGCCGTCCTCGGGAGCCAGGAATCCACCGGCTGATAGCGAGCGGATGCGATCCCGCCTCGAGGAGGAGGTAAAGTCCTACGAGGCAAAGATCGCAGATATGAGAGAGGCTATGGCTGAACTGGTGGGTCTGTTACCTTCCGAATGTGGTCCAATTCTTAAATTATCGACCTTTAGTCTACCAAAGAAGGAAACCTCCAAATAGCGAAGCGCAAAGCCGAGCGAGAAGCCGGCGACTACAAGCAGAGAGTGCTCAGGTATGATCTCACACTTTCCTTCGGATTCCCAGTAACGGTCGTCATTTAACACCGGCGTTTATAGTCTCGAGCGCGAAGTCGAACGTTTGAGAAGTCGACTGGAGCGACCTGCATCTGTGCTACAGTCTCCTGCTGGGTCACCGCGCAAGTTTGGCTCATAAGGACGGCTGGCTCGTTTTCCGCCTCGTCTCGTCGGACGGTTCCGAAAATACTTATTTATTTGACCATAACGATTATGACTTCTACGATCTCTCTCTCCTCACTTTATTCTGGCACAATGTCTTGATACTCACGTCTGCACTTTATGCCTTTAGCATAACACTGTGTACCTTGTAGCACTATTTGTTCGTATTATGTTTTGCTTTTTGACTGTGGTGTAGTGTAAGCCGTGGTAAACTGCAGTAGCAGATCAAGGCGGTCTGTTGAAGGCAGTATAATCTGCAGGTTTTATTGCGGACTCAGGGCCAGCGGTAGGGCCTGAAGTCCGGCCGCCATGGCCAAAAATTGTGATTCCTACTGTTTGAGATCTCAAGCATAAGGGCGGGGACAAACGCGAAACGTTACAACCGCATCGGACCGATATCAGAGAGTAGAACTTCTATTAAAGGGTATGATGGGACTTTCTAATATTAAAGATCTAGAATTCTGCCGCTGATTATTTCGTAAAGCCCATTTAGTTAAATTCCCAGGGGCGTTGGTTCGAGGTCACTTGGTGATCGATTCTCTTCTTCTTCCAAGCTCTGATCGTTTTGATGCTCACCCAAGAAAACATCAAAATTCTGCTCGTATCGCCCTGGCCGGCGGAGCCATGTCCTGAGACGGATCATACATCGCGATAACTTGGCTCAGCCTTACCAACGATCGTCTTTGGACCAGCGCAACCGGAGGGCGGGCTGTCGACGCTGTGAACTTGAGCCTGTGCCATCCTCATTGGGGCCTGAGCGCCATGATGATCTCTGTCGTCTCTAGAGCAACTCTGGGCAAGTGATTCGAATTTCGTCGTAGTACAGGGTCGGCATGGATGCCATCACGACATGCTCTGCGGCTTTTAGCAGCTCCATAGGTTGTGGTTGGACAGCCTTGCGGGTTCGCGACCTTCTCGCTGTGCCTGGCTTATGGCCGGGCGTGAATTCGCAAACTTACGTTTGGGTTGAGTGTGTGGGTACACTTCGGACATGCTTGTTCCGGTACCGTGCCTTTGCTATACATATTTCCACAGGAGACAGTTACCGGCTGCTGTGCGTGTGTTGCTTGACCGGTGCATTGCAAAGCCTGAGGCTGCAGCTCTCCAATTTTGGCCCCCAGGATACCAACAGGTCTACTGGCGTCCTCCGAGGCGCCTGCCGTGAACGTATTGTTGGTCTTGCCGCGCCTCAACGGGGCTTCTGCCATTTGGGTTGCCGGAAGGGTGATCGACAGGGAGCTTTGATCATTTTGATCATGTCCTGTGCGCTCCCCGCTTGGATGCTTCTGCCGACACCGCTGCATCTTCTCAGCCGTGGCAGGGCGAACTGTAAGCACATCCTGACCCCTGATCCCTGCCACTAATTACATACGAGGTCCCGACTTGAGGAACGCAACGCACCGCTATCCTGTGCACAAATGTCCCGCGTCTGGGGCCGGAGTGGATACGGGCTTGAGGTCGACCGCCGGCAAGTATAGCACGCTGGGTTAATTGCCTTCTAATTATTGATGCTCGTCTAAGAACTCGTCGATCCGCTACATGATGCATTCCCGCATGCGCTCAGCCCTTTCTTTACTTTAGATGCTTTTGTCTACCTCCGCTCGCTCGACACGATATCTCCTCAAAAATAGCACATAAGATCCTATCTTGCCGCCAGACCGCTCACTGTGTGCTGTTGCATCTACTGTTTTATGAGTGTTGCTGTCGTAACAGTCGACATTGACTGATCCTGTCTTCACGGGAGGACTTGGATTTAGGCGGGTGTTTATCCCCTGAGTCGCTTTCTGCCCTGCTCGTTTCCTGTTCTACACACTTTTGCCCCCTGTCTTATCTTCGTCGCCATCGAAAAGTCACGTTCGGGTGCGCACCGAGATTGGGAGTCAGGTTACATTTGGCTCCTCCACTTATCAGGCAGAAATGATGAGTGGTTAAATTTGGGGTGGTGTTCTTCTTTAGCCCGACCTGACCGAAATGTTGATGGAGGACATACTTGCAGAACGTGCGTAAGGGGCGCACTGCATGGCGTTTGGCACGAGCCGTCCTCAACTTGATCCATCGGTGGGCCAGATGGAGAGATGGAGACGCCAGCGAACGGAACCCCCGCTCTCCGTCCGCCGGAGACGTGCCTGATATACGAGCTTTTTCAGTACAACGAGTTTTCGGCGCGTTTATCGTTGACTCCGAGGGTTGTTGTATCGGTGTTTTTGCGGCTGCACTGCCCAACATCACCTGTGACTTCTCAGCAGGTCTGACCTGGAGTTCAGCCACAGGAGAGGCGAACATTTAATTTATGCACAGTACAGGATGCAGGAATGCATTTCCGTGGCGTGCGCCGGCTGCCGCGGACCGTCTCGGCGTTGTCCGCTGCGTTGATCGGAGGCTCAGGGCAATCCGACCGTAAAGGACGTCAAAAATTTCGTCACAGGCAAGTGCCACCTGGGGTAGAGTGGATGGCGCCGCCGCCGCCGCCGGTGGGGGCAATGTGCGAGCTATGCAGCACGGGGATGCTCTTCTCGGCAGAATGGTCCTCCTAATGACTTCATGGCTATCCTATCTAGCGGGCACATGGATTAGCCGAGCGAGAATGGTTGGTCTCATGCGGGCTCATGTGGTGTGCGCGAAGACGTGACGCCTTCCCCCCTACCACCCCCACCCCCACCCGCGCGCGCCTCTCGTCGCGATAGGCGAGGCCATTGTGCAAACGCCCTGAAGATCCCGCCTGGCTCGCCTAAGGTTATCAACAAAAGAGACTTTTTGTGCTTTATGAATATGCTAAGCGACGCCGACGGACGAACAGCCGACGCGTACGGGCGTTTGGTGCACATATGAGCCTTCGAAGTCGTCGAGGGAAGGAGGGGAAGGTTATGGAGAGGGCGTTAAGAGTTGATGGCGGTGGCTTGTTCGTTTGCGGAAAGCGCGGAGATATGTCGAGGACAGATTAGTTTTATTTTGTTTAGAATGCAGAAACATAGACCTTGTGACGCGTGGCGTCGGAGGAGATCAGAAGACGAGTATGAGCTCGCAGACGAAACATGCCTGCAGACGGCTTAGTCTTATCCCGCCCCCTCCCCTCCCTAGTCCATACTTGCTTGGGAAGCACATGCGCGCCCGCGTCACGCTATAAAAAGAGGGGAAGGGAAAGAAAAGGGAAAAAGAAAAAAAAGGGAAGAAAAAGAAAAAGAGAACGGGAGAAAAGAAAAATTAGAAGTTTTGAACGCGATCGAGAAGGATCGGGTCTGATTGCATGTACGAGAAGGAGAGAAGAGAAGGCCGCGCAGGAAACCGTCGTCGGTCGCGCGAAAAGGCACTACCGCCGTCTCTCCGCCGACTCGGAGGGTTGGACTCCTGTCTGTCTTGTCCTGACCTGTCCTGCGCCCCTTCATCACGTCCGAGTGAGAACGTTTTCATCATTTTTGTTCCCCCTCGTCCTCGGGGAGGAACACAATTGTGCAATTGCGCATAGGCTCGCCCTGGCTTGTGAAAAGAATGTACATGTATTGTATTGACTGCTAGGGTATGTTCTCGAACAGAAGGAAAAGAGCGTGTACGGTGATCGGAGGAAGTATGAAACGGGGGCCGTCGTCGCCTTCGTGCGATTATCTGCTGCCCTTGAAGATCCATCCCCCTCCCCCCTCCGCTCTTTTTAAAGAGTGCCGGACATTAAAACGTACAGGTTGGGCTGGAGTGTTTGGGGAATACAATAGAAGGGAATAATTAGAACGAAAGGGAGACGAGAGAGGAGGTCGGATGGCGGAGGGAGGCTGAAAGCGGGCTAGGCAAATGCGGGAATACTCAGGACTATCAAGAATCAGTCCGAATCAACAGGGCTCACCCGCCGTGGAAAATTAGCTTTACATATTCAGCTTCTTTTTTTTAGACCCTAGGTTACGTCAGATGTTTATTAATGGCCGGGCGCGTTCGTTTGGTCGTCGGTCGCGCTGAGTGGCACCAACAGCACCCGTTTCTTTCTCTCTTTCATGTTCCCCCCTTGTGTTCCCCTCCTGCTTGCGGCAGTCTGCCAAGTAGGAGAGCGGGACGAGGGAGATAAAAAGAAGAGAAGGCCAGATTTGGTTGCCAGCATTTCCCTCACGACGCCCCCGAAAAGGGGAAGCCATATGTAGCATGATCGCACTGAAACATTGGATATATCGCCGTAGAGAGATCTAAGGTTGGCTACCACAGCCGTGCCCACCAAATGTTCAGCTTCTGATCCGCTCAGTGCCACGCAGAACTGCACCAGAGCTGAAGATCATCGGGCAAGTACCCGGCAAAACTATAAAGTCCTTGACCCTTTTTTCTCCGGACCGCCTTTCGTCTTACTACAATCCCTGCCCGCTCACCGTCCCGACGCCCCTCATTAATGGCACAAACCCTACCTCAGTACGTACACTCCCCTCTCTCTTACTCTCACTTGCTTTTTTCCCCCTCGCCGTTTCCCTCCCCCCGTCTCTGCAGCTCGCGTCGTATTCATTTTGTTTTTTTCTTCGCCTTTGATCAGCGCAATTATGTACCCTGCTGGACAGCAAGTTCACTATCTCCCGCAATATTACTCCGCGCCCTACGCCCAGTTCGCGCCCTCGCCCTACCCCGAACGCACAATCAAACCAGAGCGCAGGCGCCCCAAATACACTCGCAGCAAAACAGGATGCTTGACGTGCAGGAGGAAGAAAGTCAAGGTTCGTAACTGAGCTCTCGTCGCGTCATTCTCAAAATATATTCTCTGCGCCGAACGAAATTTGCTTCGCAAATTAACTTCGCTTTTGATTTTACCGCCTTCTCCGCTGTGTCTTGAGCAATCACTGATTCTGTGGCTTTTCCCCCTTTTCGCCTTTGCGTGTTACAGTGTGATGAAACGAAGACTACGTGCCAGCGGTGCACTAATTCCCAGCTCGAGGTACGTTTTGGTGTTGGTCCCCTCCCCCGGCTTTCTTTTCATTTCCCTGAACTCTGTCTGCATTCCCTCGAGTCTTCGGCGTCCCATGATGGATCTTTCTTATCTTATTCGTCCTCCGCGATCTTGCGAACTCAATGGTTTTGGTTTATTGCAGTGTACTTGGCCGGAAGCCCCGCCCCCAAAGAAGAAAAACCCCTTGCGAAAGCGTGGTTCGCCCGCTGACCACGACTCGAATGCAGCGAGCGACGCTGGGACGTCCTCCCTTTCTCCGGCGGCCATGGGCTACAGCGAGGGCACGCCGCAGCCGCCTTTCGTCTCAGAGCCGGCATCGCCCGACGGCACACAGGGCTCGTGCGCGCCCCAGCTGAACTACCCTGATCCAAACATGTTGCACGTCGGTGCGGGTGCGTCAAACGACCGTCGACACAGGTGAGGCGAAAACGGAATCTCATCCGTCTTGTAACAACATTTGTTGGGCACGGTTGCTGATGTCTCATTGTGCTCTTCTCTTGTTTTAGCGAGTCGGACCTCCAGGCACACCTCGAAGCCTCAGAGATGGAATCGCGACGACACAGGTGATTACCTCCACCTTCCCTCCACCCCTGTGCGACCTGTCAATCACGACCGTGTCCCACATTTGTGAATTTCATTCAAACTTACTAATTCAATTATTTTTTTCTCCCTCCCTCCCCTCACCTTCGAATGCAATTTCAGTGTTACAGACCTTATCGACCATCAACGATATGGCCATCCGTCAGTCGGCGGCGGTAGCGCACTGGGATTGACGCTCAACCAGCACCACACTGGGACACGGCCATCCACGCCCAACGATTTCCTTTACCCGCATAGCGCACACGCACAAGCACACACGCATTCGCACCCGCACGTCTCTGCACCATCAGGGGGGTACGCAGGGTACTCGCCCGTGGGCAGCATGTCAATTCTCCCGAACCTCAGCGGGACGAGCACCTCCTCGCGGCCCTCCACTGCGAGTTCCCTCTCTCTCTCGCATTCCTTCGCGAGACGCACCTCTGCGGGCACAGGCTCGCGTCCGTCCACAGCTGGCTCGCTCGGCATGTCCACCTCCGCGTCCATGGGCGGCCGCCCCTATGTACACCGTCCCGCAAGTTCATGTGGTGGCTCGGGCTCCGCGCACAGTAACGGTAGCGTATCCGGCTCCGGCGTATGCATCGCCCCAGGCGACTCGATGGGCCTCGGGCTCTCGCCGTTCTCTTTCCAAATGCACAACGGCGCGCGCAACGGCGGCGACGTGGGCATGGACACAAGCGCGTTTGGTGGCTACGCACCCGTGTCTCGCCCGTCAACCGCGAACTCCGCGACGTCCTCGCCGTTTCTGCGGCACGTCACTGGCGGAGACGCAATGACAGGCGGACCTGGGAGCGTGAATATGAACGGAAACGGGGGCGCAGAGCGCTGGCAACCGTCGCCGCTGCTTGGCCACCACTCGCCGCTCGCTGCGCCGCATGCACATTCGACTGCGTCGGACGGGTACTTCCCGTCCTTACATTCGCCTGCGCCGCAGTCGCTTGCTCTCTCACGGGCCCACTCGCCATCGCCCGCGTGGAATTACTGAGTTCATGCTGCGGTTTGTCGTCAGTTTCTGTTCATGCGATGCACCTCCCCACACATGCTCATGCGTTAACCCATTTATGTCGGACGTTCTTACTTATTATTTCAACTCCCGTCTTCATTAATTATTCGACTTCCCGCCCGTCCGTCTCTCGTTCATACCTTCGACCCCCTCGTCTCTCGCTCCTCTTTCTCACCCTGCTTAATGACCAGGACTGGTATTATTATTAAATAATTGTCTATAATTTCTCCTCCCCCGCCCTCTTTTCTCTTTCTTACCCGCATAGCATTTCCAGCGCGCGCCTCTGCAGAGACTTTTTCCCTCTTATTTTTTACGATAACAACAACAACAACAACAATATCATCACCACACACGTACTTATACCGTCGAAGCTAATGTGCTCGCCCCGTCCCGCTCCCGTTCCGTCTCTTCACACTCTCGAGATACCCCACCTGTTCATATATACACCAATTTCGCTCATATACTCTATCATCTACATTACGGCTTTCACATGTATTAAGTCCCCCCTAGGGCCTATTTTCCCAATAGGAAAAAAAACAGCATCTACCGTTGGGACTTGACTTTTTTTGGGAAAAATAACGCAAGCGTGGTTGCGCGGCTCCACCCTCAGATGGATCATGATCATGGCCATGGACGCCGATGCCGATCTCGATTCCGATTTCCCATATCGCTCCCGCCCCAGTCCGTGCGCGCGCACATACACACATGCACGCGGGGTGACGGACTCCGCGCGACCGGACCCGAACGACCCTGCAGCCTGTGCACGGGTCCGACGGGGCGGCGCTCGGAGGAGTAGTGGGGGGGGGATGGGGATGGGGACCCGCTACCAGTGCTAGGGAGATCGGGACGTGCTATGGGACTGTGCCAGTGCTAGTGCTAGGCCAGGAGCGGCCTGGCGGCTGGCGCAGTAAACACAGACACTCCCCCCCCAGCTGTGCGTAAAGCCTTTGATAGATACGGAACTCCCCCATCACTAGAGGTGCGATTACGTAATTGTATGGTATCCTATGGTAAACAAATTAGGGGGTAGGCGCTTATTAGTGACGAGAAACACGTGATCCCGCCGGGGGGGAGGGTGACCACCCCCGGGTTGACCGGTGAGCTCACCCTCGTCCGGGTCTCTCGCTTTCACGCTCACGCTCCGGCCATCCATCGCGCTCCGAAGCACTCAGCTCAAGAGCTCAGAAGGGGTAAGAAGGACTAAGGACGCCTCTCCGAGGGTAATAAATCAGACGAAATCAGCGATTGGATTTAGCTCGGCGGGGTTTCAGCCCGTCACGGTGCAGATTGAACTTTGCTTTTTGCCCTTTTTGTAGCGGGGGTGCAGATGGATATAGATTTCTCCCTTGTTTGGAAGGCCTGAACAGGCGCCCGGTATATACTATATATACTTGGATGACAGTTGCTCAGATGCCCGGATGATCAGATGTCGGTTTTGGGGGCTTGCGTTTGTCTCGGTGTATCTATCTGTTTTGACGACGGGGACGGGAGCGGGGACGGGGACGGGGACGGGGACGGGACGGACTCGGAGCGGGCACACTTCCCCCTCGCTCTTCTGTAACGCCATAAACTCCAGAGGCACTGAAGGCAAATTGTGGTACTGTAGTAGCAACCCAGCCCTTTCCGGCGCGCCCTCAGGCTCCCCTCCCCCCCACCCCCTACTCCTGTCTCGGGCAGAGGGAACAGCGTCGACCCAGCCTCAGTCCCATCACATATATCGCCATGGTAGGTACAGTAATCCCTGGAGTCTCGGGCTTCTGCACTGCAGTGCCAGGCTAGTTTGACTACGCCCTGCCATATCAAGACGGCGCATGTATGAGCCAGACGCACGGCGCGCGCTTTCCCCCCCCGTACCTCAATCCAGATTGATCCAACAACTTGCCTTGCAGCTGATTTACGTAAACACACATGACTCCGTTACAGTACCTCCGGACATGCATATGGCAACTTGGAGGACTTGCCCACCCCACTCGCTCACTTGATAGGGTGGAATTTCGAAAGACGATAGTCGGTACATCATGATGATGAGGAGCGCGATCTACCCCGGCACCACCGCTCCCCAGCGACAGAGCGATAATCAATAACCAACTTCATACTGTACAGCAACGATACAATTCGAACCTGCAGGAATTTGATGGGAACTGCGAAGGGAAACACCCGGGAAAAGAAACTAAGATCCAAATAAAGTACAACAACACAACAACGACGACTAGAATCCTTCCTCTGCCAATTGTACCCGGGTTATCCGGTAGTAAGGTAAGTCTGCGTGAAAAAAAATGAAAAAAGGTAACACAAGATGCGCTGGTATGGATGCAGCCAACTGCGATCTGAGCACCATACGACAAGAAGATTTAGTGAAGTCACGATAGTGCAGGCGCGATGATAGGGAGAGAGCGCTACTAAACAACAATGATGGAGACGAAACACTCGATTCCTTCACAGATGGTTCTCCACGAAGAGATGGTCTCGCAAATCCTAACATGAACGAAGAAGGGTACAAGTTAGTCTGGGTGAGATGATTTGAACAAATACAGAACTTCCGTTCGTGCACCCACCTGCTGACTTAGAAGTATCTCTCCGCATCTCTCCGTGCTATCGTCCGCCGCCCACCCGCATACGTAAACGTCCTCCTCCCCAGGGTCGCGCGGCGAGGCTTGACCATCGCCATCATCGTCCAAGACGGCCGACGTCTGCTGAAATATTCTTTTCGCCGAGCGCTCCCTAGCAGCAAGTCGAAAGACCTGCACCCGTAGTCCGTCCATTGTATCCCGCATCACGAGGTTCTCCTTGTGCACACGGTCAAGCTCCTCTTTGATGTCCTTGTTCTGGACCATCAGTTCGTTGCGCTGGCGAACGACAGCGGATAATTCCCCCTTCATTTCTCTCTTTTCCTCGTGCAACTCGTCGATTAGCGGCTGCAGTTCCGCCTCGCGGGCCGCCCGCCGTCTGATCTCGTCGTCGGTGCGCTGGTCTTTCTCTCTGAGTAAGCCAAGCAAGGAATTGCTCTTGCCGAGTTCCTCCAAAAGTTTCTGCACCTTCGCGGCGCCCTGCGCACGTATGAGCTCGAGCCCCTTGCTAAGCTGACCCTCCGCGAGCGTCGCGCGGTCGCTCAGCTCGACATTATCTCGTCTGACCTCGTCTGCGAAGGACGACGCTTTCCCATACAGCTCACGGAAGAGCTCGGCGTTTTTCTCGGCGTCCGAGCGCGCCATCTTCAACAATGAGATTTCTGCAAGGAAAGATTTCCGCTCTTCCAACGCAGATGCGTGTGCCTGTTTCAGGGCATTAAGCTCGTCCTCGTTGACGTTTGGCGGTGGGTCTGGCTGCGGCCGACCTTCGAGAGACTTCCTCAGCGCGGCATTTTCCCCCTCCAGGGCGGCGATGCGCTCGTACTGTGTCAGTCGCTCCTTTTCACCCTCCGTGTTTAGCGCCTTCAAGGCCGTTATCTCTTCCGACTTACGGTTGAGGAGACCCAGCGCCGAGTTGAGTTGTCGCATAGGTGTCTCAACAACATCGACATCGAGTTTCTACACGATCGTCAGAAACGAACATATCAACTCGAAGGAGGACACTGACATGAGGAGATCCCAGAATCTTGAAGCGTGCCGGAGTTTCTGGGAAGGTTATCACCATGTCCTGTACAAAGCAAAGCATGATTAATAGACATTTTCGATTCACATTTAGTCCGACGTGTACCTGCCGCGACGTCGTCGTCGTAGGTGTCGGCTCCCTAGAGTACCCTTCGTTGTTTGCAATGAAAGGGTCGTCGTCCGCCATGACAGATTCGTCTGCTAACTCGCCTTCGTGCAGGGACGACTCGACGTCTGCCTCCTCTTGAGGATCGATTTCGGACAACAGCAAATGCTGGTCATCGTCCATAGCCCCTTGGCCATTAAAGCTTGGATCATTCGGCACCTCGCCAGCATTACCGTCGAAATCTATATATTCTTGCTCGAGTTGGCGGACGAGCGCCTCATCGTCAACTTCCTCCCGGCCGGGCTGAAGAGAAGGACTCGGACTATGGTCAGTTCCCCCAGCTATACGAGGATGTACACCAGGATCGGGTAAAGACACGCCCATTTGCTCGCCAAGCATTGCTCGGTGTTCTTCCACCGGCCCAGCGAGTTCCAGCAGTTCATCCAGCGGAACATATTTGTTCGCAAGTTCTCTCTTGACCATAAGTTCCTTCTGTCTATGAATTTCAGCCAGTTCAAGACCGCGCTGGCGGAGCTCGAAGCTCGTAACCACCGGGTCCTCAATATCGTCGTCGTCATCGGTATTCACACTGGAGATATGACGTTCACCAGAGCGTTGCTTCTTGATCCGTGCGTCAACGTCAAAATCCCTGACAGGACTTTCTTGGTCGTCAGCAGAGCCCACCAGTGGGCCTGCGTCTCTATTTCTCAAAGGCAGCTGTCGAAGTTCGGCTAGTGGCATTGACGACAGTGGCTTGAACGCGGGCAGATGAGGCTGAAACTTCGACGGCGAAATTATCGGAATCGGCTTAAGCGCCTTCGCTCGTGCATTTGTGTTCACACTCGAGTCCAGAGCAGCGACAGGCGGGGATGTCACCTCATTTGAATCGGCCTCAAGCGAGGAGACAGGCGTTGCCGCCACCATCGATGCGTTTGCTTCAGCTTGCGGTGCAGACGAGCCGTGCTCCGCAATAGTCGAATCAAACTGCACGGACTCTGTAGCGGACTGGGATTGGGATTGCGTCGCGGGGATAACTGTGCTTACAGGCCCCTGCTTGTCCGTAGCGAGTCGGCCCTGTACTGCATCCTTGTCTCCGATTTCATTAGCAGAAACTTTTTCATCTTTCCATAATGCACCGACTACTGCGGCTGATGTTGATGCGGCTTTTTTTACAACTAGAGACTGCCGGTCGTGAAGGTTTGTTCTGTTGTCACTGTCATTGACGTGGAAATCATTTGAAAGGTCGGCCTGCGGATGGTCTTGATCGTAGTCTGGCAAAAACAATAGCTGAGGACTTCGAGGGACCGGAATAGTAGGGTTTCCTCGACGATGTTCTTCGTCATCGCCCCGCTCCACGACTGGTAGTGATACAGAGCGCGAACGTGGACTAGGTCCCCTTTTCGAGCTCGATCCCCTTGCCTCCTCATCGGAACCATTCGTCGTGACTTTTTCCTTTCGCTTCGTCCCAGTACTGACGGGTGTAGGCGTTCGGTCTCCGAAGTGCCCCCGAGACGGTCTCAGGCTCGAATAATCTATGCTCAAGGAGGGTGACCGTGTTTGAGTGGGTCCTACATCGTTCGTAGTCGTTGTACCTTCTCCCTCCTGCACAGTCGACAGCGTCGGGCCGGGGTGTGCCAAAGGTTCTTTATTGATCTCGTCGATCCCCGAGCGCTGATCGCGTCCAGCAGACTCTAACGAGGCGGTGGCGATTGTTTTGCCGCCGGTGCGCCGCGACTTGAAATTCGTAGGGCGGGGAGGCGTAGGTGGCGTATCGTAGATACTATTGGGTAGCTCGTTTTCCTTCGGCAAGTTTTTCTTTACGTGTGGGGCGATATCTTTACCGGAGGTGCCAAATTTCTGTCGCTTGGGGAGCGCATTGGACTGACTGGTCGGTGGCCTTGCGTTGGAGAAATTGTCTCCTCCATTACTTGAAGGTAAACTGGGCTTCAACTTCGAGTGCCTAGCGGGACTCTCTTCCTCTTCCTCCTCCTCCTCTTCTCTCCCCTTTTCGTCTTGAGACAAGGAAAGGTTCACACTTGCATCTCTGCGTAGCTTTTTCTTCTGAGGTGTGTCCGAACTCGACTTCTGGCGCTTCATAGGCTCCCCTTCCTCCGGGGTATTTCGTGGTTTAGTTCTTCGATGCCTATCAGACGTGTCGTCATCGTAAATGGGTGAAGCTTGTTTCGAACGTTTGGAAGACGTTTCCCTCTCCTCTCTTTTATTCCGTTTCCCACCTCCTGTCTTTTGTCTCTTTCGTGGCATATCAGGAGAAAGAGAGCGTTCCGTGTCAGCGGGGGAACCCTCAACCTCCGACACAGGCCGTTTCTTTCCCTTTGCGGAGGACGAACGCGCAGCCGCTGTTGTCGAAGTTGATTCCGGTTTAATAGACGCTGGTTCGAGTGTCGACGTTCTGGATGAGGTTCTGGTAGTAGTTGTCGTAGCTAAGGCAGTGCAATGAATCAATAACAAATGGTTTCTGTTAGTTGTGCAAGCCACATAAGTCGTGCAAACTCACAGCCTGACCTCTTCCACTCCTGCAGATCTTTACTCCTGCGCACTTTTATCTTCCTCCTTGCGGCTTTCTTGGCCTTCCACTCGGAGACCAAATCGTCTGTGACGTCCTGGCGCGGAACCCAGCTGTCCGGCCACGGATTCCCCCCAGGGTCTGCGCCGGCCCATTTGATGAGGTATTTTCTGTTCTTTTCCGCAAGAATTTCTACAACATCCCATAGGTCGTCGGAGTCATCCTCTTGAGCCTCAAACCCCTGCGTCTCATACTCCGTCTCAGCTGCGTCGTGTGGACCCGGATCGTTGTCTTTCTGTTTCCCCTTTGCCTTAGGTCCCATCCAAGCGAGATAACGAGAACTTCAAGAAAATCGCCAGTTTATTCAAAACGCGTTTTAAGGACCTAAGGAAGAAAACAGGTAGTATGATTTGCGTCGATCGAGACCTTGAAGCTTGTGTTGGACGCAATTACCTCCGGTGGTGAGCCGAAATGCGAATTATGGTCACAAGTCACGCGGTATTTTTCTATTTTGGTGAGGTCGTTAAGGTACATCCTGGGAAAATTGTGAGACAGCACCTTCCTAATTAGTGAATTGCTTTCAACAAAATCTATAACGCCGTTTGTGGCTTATCCACAGGCTGTGAACCAAACCAGAATGTCCTCTTTCTTCGAATCGCTTTTATTTCTCGTCATGCGAGTGTGTCTCCTGTCTGGTTTCCTTATAACCTTCGCTTCAGACTATATAAAAGCAATCCGCCCTTATCTGGCTCAACGTTTGACCAATGGTGGACCATCATGATCATTATACTGCTACACAAAATAAATCTGCGAAGTTTCGTGTACGTTCAATAGGTTGCATCATCTGGCTGCGCCAACAGAAATAACTGTCTCTCAAGCAAATTATTAGCGGAGAGCTTACGCTGGCAGTGCTTACTTTTGGTATTGACAGACAATCCGACGCAACATCAATACCACACTTTTTGGATAGGTCAGAC
Organism: Coniferiporia sulphurascens; assembly: GCA_002794785.1. Taxonomy (NCBI): domain Eukaryota; kingdom Fungi; phylum Basidiomycota; class Agaricomycetes; order Hymenochaetales; family Hymenochaetaceae; genus Coniferiporia; species Coniferiporia sulphurascens. Next base: position 464,544 of record NBBA01000007.1, on the reverse strand, counting down.
TCCTGATGTCTCGAAACCTCGCACAGACATTAAGCCGTCCCAATCAACACTTATGAAGGCATACGTTACGGCAGGCTACAAATCATGTAGACCGAGCACCCAAAGCTCCCAAAGCCCCCTGCTACCCCAATTCCGCCTCTTTCTATTTATTTTATTTTTCCTCATTTCGTTCGTTTGTCTTTTCTCAATGCCCGCCTTCCGTCCCCTTCAAGCGGAGACGCTGAGCCTTCCCCTCAGTTTCTTCCTCTAAAATTACCCTACGCGGTGCCCTCTGTCGCTTTGGCTTCAGTGATGTCTCTCGCAATACACCTTCTGAATGATGTAGGCCGGTATAATGTCTAGTCAAGGTGCTGGTAAACTTTACAGGGAGCGGATAGGTTATGAAGTTCAATCGGGAGAGGGTTTGCTTCACCATGTTCCGCTTCCCATTTGGGAGTACCCTCGTTTCTCGATCAAATGACCACTTGACCGTGCTTTTTCACTACTCGAGAATCTGAAAACTCGGTGTCAATATATGTGTCGCTCGTTCGATAAATTCTTGCGAAGTTGAGCCCGGCTGAAGTCAGTTGAGATATGCTCAGTTCCATGCTATGTTTAGCTCGCAGATCTCACCAAATTGATCAAATCATTAACCTTAAACAACCATCAACGCCGGCATCAGTGATTACGCGATCTACATCTTGGTTATGATGTGATCCGGTTCCCGGACCGTCAGATCTTACTCTCTAACATGGATGGACTCTATCATCTATGCCTCGAGGAAAGACCGAAATCAACGGAGCTCGGGAGCGCCACACAGACAAAACGCTCAACCAAACAGGAGTACCTAATCTGATAGTGATCACTTTAGTATTTAATGATTTCAGTAGACAGCGTCCGAGAAGTATCATCAACGCATCCTCCTCAGGGTCTGTGTCCAGCGCAAGTATATAGAGATTCTTGAATGAGGAGAATGCAATGGGGAATTCACATCAGACAGAGCGCCAGGGCCATCGGCATATACCACAACGCCCACTTGTTCCGGAGAAGGCGAAATGCACCAGTATCAGGGTCAAATTATATTGCATCTTAATGTAACGCAGGGGGTTACTTTCATATATCAACAAGTCATCAACTACTTATCTCGTACCACAACTTGTAGCCTTAAACTGCAGTTACGTCCAATTCATGTCGATAGGGCGGTTTGGTCAAGTGCACGCTTTAGCGAGCATGTTAACCAACGAGCACTGTCAAACGAGCGGAAGCAGTGACGAAGGTCAAAACCATCCACAGAGCTAATGGACAATCAGCGGGTCAGGTATTATTTGAATATAACATCGTTACTATCACTTGAATGGACCAAACTGCGGGAAATTCGTATGAATATAAGGATAACCCGTCGAACATTAAAACAAACATATCCGCATATACTGTAATTATAAAGTTAAGTCGGTCGTTAGGACTGACCTGACAAAGCCGCCCGCCGTTTCAATTCTGCATCCTGCTGCCTTTTCAATTTAGCTGCCTCTTTTTTCTTGGCCTCCTCCTGTATCTTCGCCCTTTCTTCCTCCTTAGCCTTCTTCGCATATTCAGCAATTTCCTGCATTTCCTTATCCTCATAGAATTTCAACACCATTTTCCCAGTATCTTCGATATCGTACCAGTTTGTTCTCGTACGGCGGACGGGGTTTTCGGTTTTCTTGAACAGACGGATAGAGCCGAACCAGACATCGTCCGAGGGTAAGCCGTTTAGAGCGGTATACTTGCGGAGCACGAGCTGCTTGGCGTGTCTATGCGAAAAGAACGTTTTAGGGGAGCCTTGAATAGATTCGTATCGCAGCGTGGACAAATCCTTGTCTGTCAAGTCGTACGTCCTTTTAGCTGAAAAAGTTAATAGACTCTCATCAATGAAATTGGCGACGAAATATCTATGCTACATACCATCGGACTTGTACATTCCCTGGATGCAAAAAGACGCGTCGCGTCGCGTCGCATGATAAGCCAAAGGGCAAAAACAAATGACGCGTCAAAACGCACTAACGTCCCAGCAGGCCAACGGAAGCCATCGACAGGTACCCACGGCTGTGGCAGGCTGGCTTCCCATTGCACTTTCAAGTCTTTTTTCATCTTACGCTCCAAGCGCAGAAACTCGGCCTCCGCCTTTTCTTCCTCTGTCATCTCTTTACGTGGCTTCCTCTGGCGTTTGGACTTCGGCGACGTTTCAAGGGACGCACAGGACAACTTCTGCCTGCGGTATGCTGGCATGATGTTACGCGACTTGGTGTTGGTACGTGTCGGTGCTGAAGAGACTCGTTGGATTTCTTGAAAGTTCAATTGGGGACTCAATTGGCTCGCTTCCCATTTTGGAGGCGTTATCTCACGCACTCGCTCTTGTATCTTCTCCAAAGGAACTGCTCCCTACGCTCTGAAGGTAACGCTCGAGCATCTACGGATACGGTCTCGATGTATGCACCATGCAGCGAATTCTTGCCAGGCTAACTTCGGAAATTATCAGTTAAGGGTGCCAGTTACGTGCATAGCTTGGGAATCCCCAGCTTCCCCGCGGAACGATCCGATCGTTAACCTTAAATAGACATTGACGCCATCATCAAAGATTATGTAACACGCGTCCCTTCTCCGGGCCCTAAGATTTCTCAGTGCAATATTAATGCTGCCACAGACTAACACATGCCTCTAGGGGAGACCGAAAGCAGCAGGCGGCCACGTCCTGGGGGCAGGTAACATCAAATACTGAGCTGAGTGGAAAAGCGCGGGCTGACACTTATCCGCGGAGCATTCACTGGACCTACGTCTGCGGCAAGTTACACAAGCAAGAGCCGGTATCCAAGGAATTTCACTGACGCATCCAATCGATTTTTTTCTTCAATATTTAGCTCGATCATATAATCTTTTCTGATGGGGAATATCTAACGAAAAACGAGCATCGAGAGAAGCGCCAGAAACAGCGACGCATGGTCAAGATAGTGCATTCCAGGAGCATGAACTTGTGCGTCAGTGTCAGACGTAGTACCAGGACCGGGCTATGTCAGTAACCGTATCACGAGACGAATGCAATGCGACAACCCTGCTACTCGAACAATATAATGCCCGCCCTCCCGCAGGGGACTATGTTATAAATATGAATATACCAGGGCCTAGTGGCTAGCTCCGGGACTCACGCACTATTACCACTGCAGGTCAGGGCACATGCGTCTACAGTATTCAAAAAATCAGACGAAACCAGAGTCTCCAACAGAGGTTTACCCGGAGGCTAGCCTCTGAATTGATTGAGCCATCCGGAGCTTCTGCACGTCCATACCGGTGTGTACAATTATCAACGTTATCATTCATGACGGGCTCTTGAACTCGGACCGCCCCGAGTCAAGTTTCAGGTAACCGGACCGTCATGTTGTTCGTTACTTACGCAGTTCAAAACAGGAGATGCTAAACAATAAGGTAATCAGGTTTATATATGCAGGTGCTACAGAGTGGACATGAACATGATATAGAACGTGTAATGTGTGCGGTAGCCGCATCAATAGCGTTATAAGAACATAGACAGGCGTGGACAAAAAAAGAACGTTAAGAAAAAGTCAGAGTCCGAGGAAGGAGGAGGGATCAAGGATGAGAGTGGACGAGATCGGCGGGGAGATTCGAGATGCTGCAGTGGTTCGGCGCCGAGAGACAAAGGCTGCCGACGGAAGATTGGCAGAATCTGGACGCGAGGGAAGAGAGGAAGGTAGTGCGGAGACCGGTGTTGAGATGGGTGAGGGGTAGGGTTGGAGAGAGGATGGGAGAGGAGGACTGCGGACGGTGGATAGAAACGAGAAGGTATAATGCAACATATGAAGGTAATTTGTATGGTTGGATGTGGTGATTGAGGCGCAAATACTCGAACTAGGGAGAACCCAGAAAGAAGATGGAAAAGAGAACATCGTTTGTCGCATGGGGAAGGCGAGATGATGAGGGGAAGGAGGATAGACAAAGAAGTGAATGAGATGATAGGATTTAATTGAAAAGAGAAAAAGAAGCGACGCGATGAGATAGAAGCGTACAAGTACGTACAAAAACGTGCGAGGCGGGTGAGTCGGGTAGAATGAGAAGATAAGAACGAGAAAAGACTCGTAAAATGGCGACGTGAGGCGTTCATGTGAGCAAAGCCTGTGGAGCGATAGAAGGCGAGGGGGGGAGAGGAAGCACAGATATATAACGAGTGGAGACTCGTAAAGAGGATACAAGGTGATAGGGAAAATACATGGCTAGCGATGCAACCCGTACACACGCGATATATAGCGAGACAGCAGTTCGACGAGATAGTCGTGGCTAGGCATTCGCGAAGGGCAGGAAGTAGTGAGCCCAAGGAAGCCTGTATGACGCCTTGCTTCTTCTAATGCAGAACGATGTCGTATAATAGCAATCACCTGATGGCGACTCTAGGTTATGCACGTACATATGCGCCCCCGATATTCTCCCCCAAAATGCCAGCAAGACGTTCGGATACGCCGAACGTGCGATCTGAACTATACGTCGGTTTGTTCGGATCACATGTCAGATGGCACCGCGGGATTAAGTGGGATAAAGTAATGAGCACCACGATACGAGATAATATAACGCGAACAGTTTACGCTCACCATTTCTTCCTTACGCCCTTCTGCCGTTCCGCCTCCTGGACCTAGACGTCTCCGCCTCAGTTACCCCACTCACTGCTCCATCTCAAGCTGGCCCATAACCTCCTCTGAGCCGATGCTTGCTCTACCGACGGATGCCGCCGAGCCGCGGGCGCCACGGCCTTGCCCATAGAGCAGGCCCGTCGCCGACGCCGCTGAGCCCGCAGAATCCGTACGACGGCGCGCGTTACGATTGTCCCAAACACTGTAATTCTCCGCGCCTCCAACACCAGACGTCGTCGCGACGCGTCGCGTCATGGGCGGCGGAGGCTCCATCCCAGAGCGAGCTTGACGGGCGAGTGGCGAGCCACCCGTGCCGTGTCCAAGGGAAGGTGCGCGCGCAGGTGTCGCTCCTTGTCCAGGGAATGTCGGACGTGAAGGCGAAGCAGTAGTCATGAAAGCATCCCACGCCTCACCAGATGCCGCATCGCCAAGAGCGCCAGACCGACGCTCCATAACGCCCATGCTCGTACGGTATGCATCATGGAGTGCCCGCAACCGCTCGTCGATCGCAAGTTGACTCATGGCCCTCGCCTTAGCTTGTTCGGCTCCCTGGTCTGGTTCTGAAATCTCTGTAGGCCTCTCGCCTGCTCCTGGTCTCTCAATAGCATTCGTCGCCTCCCTAACGTCCCTGACCTCTTGAGCTTGTGGCGATGGATGTGGGCCCTCTGATATGGTTCTGATGTGCCGTCTCTCAGCCTGGGCTTGCAAGGCCGCCTCTCCTACGTCGGCAAGTCCTCGCCCCGCCCTCGCCCCCATCTCTGCAAGATTGGCGCGTGCGCCTAAACCTGCATCCATTTCACTAAGTGTCCTGTCACGGAGTGGTCTTGCATTGAGTCCACCGCCCAGTGGCCTGCGGGCGTCGATTTCTTGCACAAATGCAGAGATGTCGTCGTCGTCTGTGTTGGTGCTGAGATAAGACGCGCTCTGTAGAATTGTACGTGCATAAGTCAGCATTCTATCAAGACGTAGCAGATTCCTTAACAAGTGGCAAATCAACGAAGCAATGTTGGAAATGGAGAAAAATATGTAAATCAAGTGTGGATGTAATGATGAAGGTTAAGATCCGAATGGGCGGTCGCAAAATACATCCTCCACAAGATAAAAAAGCCGAACCCTTGCAAGACTTATCCATACGAAACGTATGACTCACCCCAACACGTTCAGTCTCTTTCCCTTTCTCTCCACTCCCTGCACTACCGTCACTCCCTACCGCAGCGTATCGGTATCCGAAACTGGAAGAATAACGCTTCCGAGGGGGTGCAGTTACGGGTTCCGTGCCTGCACCTAGCGCTACACCATAACCACCATCCCCATGCATCCTTGCAGTCGATCCGACAGGCGATGTGGGAAAACGCCGGTCGCCAAGGCTTGAGGGCACGAAGGGCGTCGGTGGGGATGGACGAAGGGGTAATACAGGTGACGAGCCTGCGCGGAACGCCTGGAGACCGGGGACAGCCCCTGTACCCTCTCCGGCACCCACCACAGGAGAGCTCGGACCTGCATCGCTGCGGAACGCAAGACTGCGCACACTCGTCGGGGAGGGTGGTCCGCCCGGTCGGCCGGGGAATGCGGGGAAAGGTGAGGGTAGTGAGGGTAGCGCAGGTCCTGCGAGAGGCGATGCGTGCCTTAGGGATGGTGAGTTGCTGTAAAGTGAAGGCGATGCAGATGAAAGAGTCGACGACTTGAACGGATGCACAGTCGTTGAGGGCCGACGGATGGAGAGTGGACCTTGCGTAGAGGGAAGATCCTAAAACATAATAGCATTAGAAACAGACCATTAAAGTTAGAAAAACTAAACGCACCGAGCCGCGTCCCATGCCTAGACTTTCCTTTCTGGCGCGCGATGCGATTGATGATACGCCCTCGCGGCCTTCCTCCCGCGAGAGGCGTGAAGACGATCCGGCCGAACCAGCAGAGCCCGAGCCCCCAGCCGCAGAGGATTGTTGGGCCGATATCGAGCGATACACCTGTCCAGGCGGGGGCAAAGGAATGTTGCGTGCACGGGGGCTCGTACTCGGAAATGATGTGCGGCTCCCACTAGCGGCGTTGTAATTGTTTGCGGGAAGAACAAACCTGTCGGCGACGCTCGCAGCGGAGGTATTGCCTGCGCCGAAGTTCAATCCCAATCCGGCTCCAGTTCCGGTTATAGTCGGCGGCACAGATCCTTCCGGCACGCTAGATGGAGGTGAGCGAGGGAGACCCATACGCATTGGTAGGCTGCCCGGCGAAGCAGACACAGCAGTTGAACCAGTCACACTCTCCCGCTGTGCATTACGCGCAAGCGTCGGCGTGAACACGGATTCGGTGTCAAGTGAAAGAAACCGCGAAGAGAGCAGCGCTTCGACGGTATCGAGCTCGAAGTGCGGTGCGGAAAGATAAGTGACGGCGAGCGTGAAAGCGCCCATTGGATGAGGGACGGGAGCGAAGGCGTGCGACTTAGTGGGAAGCGCCTGGGTGCTGGGCGACAGTGGAGTATCTATAGACAAGCAAATACGATATCAGACAGAGACATAATTGGGCGTGCGGATCAGGCTCACCAAACCCCAAATAACGCGTGTCCGCGGACGCAGACGCATCCCCATTGCGCACACGCACACGCAAAACGACACCGAGGTTTCCATTGCGGGTGGACGCGCCGGGCCGCCGGCGTAGGCGCTTGCAAACGCGCCAGGTAGGGAGCACGCGGAGTAGTGTGTACAGGCTGCGGAACACAGCCATGGCGTGCTTGTACACTGTCGCCAAGGTCACCTCGCCGGTGCCGGCGGAGCTGTTTGATTGGGATGAGGATGTCGATACCGGTGAAGAGCCAGACGCGGCGAAGGAAAGCGTCCAGCTCTCGAGCAAAATGTGCGTCGGAGTAGGTTCGACACGCACCCGGGACGCATCTGGTGGGTGTTGGACGAGAACTTGGTTGTTCGTGAGCTCTGGCACAGTTAGAAGGATTTGCAGCTCAAGGGGTGGCGGTGATGCTCCGAGCTGTGATATGGACCGATACAGTCGAAGCTGTTCCTTGTACACGTCTGTGTCGGGCGTCTCAAGGTTGAACTATACACAGAAACGATGAGTATGTTTTTATCAAATGAACGGAGGGTGAGATATTGCCAGTCAGTTGAGATAGACAGATTCATTCATTGAGCCTGGCTATCTCTTTCGAATGCCTGAATGGCGGCCCCCGTTCTCAAACAGAAGACCAACACACTCTAGACCTCTTCCAAAGATGAATGAGGTCCCATTTCGCCTGCTAACTGAGACCCGGCGGAAATCCCCCGGATGATATGCAAATCGCAAACAACAACGGAGACGAGACATGGCACGGACGCGGACATGGACGCGGACACTCACCCATTTATCGGTCTTGGAGTCCTCTCGGACTTCTGCGGTAACGTTGCGCGCATTGTCTATGACAAGGGCGAACTTTGCGAATAGGCGGTGCGCGATCTGGTCCGCCTTCTGTAGCGTGCTGGCGTCGAGGGGCATTGGCGCTTCCTTGACTCTAGGTAGGACGCGGGGAGGTTGACCTGGGGATTGCAAGAAACAGGCAAGACTGGGATTAAACTGAGGCAAACATCTGGAATATAAAGAATAAGAAATAAGTCTAGAGCAGTCGTCTTCGCCGCCGTCGTCGTCGTCGACAGTGAGCAGCGTTGCACCATTGCAGAACGGTCCACGCGCGCCTAGCACGGTCAAACACGTGACTCAACCTCAAATGCGGTCTGCACGCCTCATCTGGCGCGTCCTCCTTGTTCCATGATCTCGATTCATCGTCGACTGTGCTCTACTACCCTACTACACTATGACTCCCCCGGCACAGCCTGTGCGGAAGAACTCCTTTCTGCGTGCCGGAGAAAGAGATGGAAGCTTGCGTAACAATGAGGTCAAAAGGGCAATCGGGACGGAAGCTGAGTCGATGTGCATCCTCCTATTGAACGTAAGGAAGGTGACTGCACCCGAACCCAAAAGGCGGTTCTTCTGCTGAGTCACTAAGAGCTATTATCACGCCGGCTGCGAGGCGAGTTCCAGACCCAGATAATTAATATTGCGCGACGCGCCGACTCGGTGAGCTTCATCCTCTGACCCCCATTTACCACAGCACTCAGTAACGGTGGATATTGGCGCAACCAATCAATGCCTCTGATATTGATCGAAACCTATTACGGGGTAAAGGCGGGGTAAGTGTGAGCTTGATTTAAGCGCCTTGATCGAAATAGGTCGGCGACATCAGATCCGCGGGACCGCATATACCCAGTGCCAATAGCGCGATCCAAGGACCTGATAAACTGATCATGTACATCCACAGGCACAGAAGGCTTCCGGAGAGCGTACCACGGCAAGGCGCCCGGCACACATGCAATGAGCCGGTGCTAGTTCTAGGGTGTACATCTCCAGGTCCGCTGTGAAAAATGGAATGCAGTGTGAATGATCAAGAGTGATTTCAGGAGAACTACAGCAGAAGACACCCTGTAATAGTGCACGTTCAAGCCACTTATGCATCTGAACTCAGGGAGGGAAAAAGAGGGTCAAAAGACTAACGCTCATATTAGGACCAGTCTATAATACTCGGCACGCAGGGCGACAACAGAGTCCGACTAAACCTTGGGGCTCAGTATGTATCCGTCATTTCTCTAGCTCAAGCGCCCTTGGTCTTTTCAGTCGGAGTCATGCTGTTGCGGGGATAAGCGCGGTGAACTGGCACAAGGACTAATCAACGCGCTCGGCACAGAAATACTGACTCGGATAGTGATTCAAGATTACGGAAGATGATCATGTCTTTGCTTGAGTGCGGGGCTTGAAGTTAGTGGACGTTATTTCCCTTGAATCCGACAGAGTACATGTTTATTTTAAAACTGAGAAAGCTCCCCATTTCATCCCAATTGTTAATTAAAGGTTGCCTTGCCCACAAGTGTCTATAACGAGCCCCACAGCATTCTCGAGCCGTAACACGTTTTGCGACTACCCCATCAGCCTCCCAAGACCGATATCAGAGAGATAGTCGTCCTTCGCAACGTACATGCAGTTGCGGATTCAACTGGGTGCACCGCACATGTGCGCTGTGGGCATCTGGAGTCGGAACACTCGCAACCTGCACAATTGACGTGATAGCATCGACGATATCTTGCATGATTCATTGAATCATCGTTGCCACCTCAGATGCTATCTGCGTCAACCTAATCCGTAATTCGAGAACCGGGTTTCTAAACATCCTAGTAGCTTGCCATATACTAAATTTTGATTTTATACATATGCTTACGATAATTATTCGCGAGCTGCAATACATCATGATAAAGAAGAACTAAGGGTCAAAATCGCGGCAGATTTCGACAGTATCCAGGAAGTAGTGCGAGTGATGGGTGACACATGCACTTTGCTTCCGACCGAGTTGAAAAGGATCGAACGAAACGGCAGCTAGATGTGTAGATCAAGTTCATTAATCAGTACCAACCATATGCAGGGGAAGAAGACTGGTTATCTAACCAGTAAAAAGGCTAGCTGTTAGAGCGCACGAACCGCAAGAGCGGAGCGGGTAGATCAGCAAAGGAAAAGGATAAGTGTTGAACCTTGCTTATCATCAGAGAATGTGGTCGATACTGTGCTGTGACGGGTAATGAACGAAATAAGACCTTTTGTCCAGCACAAAATTACATATACTCCCCAGCGTCATGACAGGCTAGGAATATGTACTCCTCCATCCCTCCAATACCTGAATGCCATAAAAAATACAGAGTATGGCTGAAAAAATAAAAAATAGGGAAAATGTCGTGGAGTCCTCAGAACTGCAATTCCGTAGTACAGTCAATCACCGGCTAATGGGATACCTGAGCTTGTCAAGCTATTTCTCACAGTACATTACTCAACATCTTAAAATCTACGCACTTTGTGGTAGACAATGAGGTGCAGTGGTATGGTAGAGGCGAAGGTGGGTTATCAGTGTAAACCGATGTATTTCATGGTAGAGACCAGCTCTCCTTATATACATCTACCATGTGCTATGTATACTATAACTATCATGGCTCCTATTCATATGGCGTTATCATTGCGTTATTGTTTACTTAGTAAGATGGGTGTTCATATGACCATCTGTTATTTATATCGTTCATTATATTTATTTAATACAACATCTGAAACTAAAAAATACACTCATATTCAGTGAGAATGTAGCTATCTATATGCAAAATTTGAGAGGAATCTGAGCAGAATTGACTGAGCTATGGCAGAATGGAGAAATTTGGCAAAATTAGGCCTTCACCAATCTTTGGCACAGGTCTTTCCCACGATAAGTCAAACTCATTACAGTATAATTAATTATTTCGGCTATAGGAAAAGGCTAAAAAAGGAAGGAGTAGCATCGTGACGACCAAAGGGAAACTTCCATAAGAGGCAAATAGATCTACATTAGTAACTGGGAGGTTGTGGTAACTTTTGTTTTTCTTCTTTCTCCACCATTTCTTTATCAATTGCAATGATTGTTTGTCTGAGATGAGGCCCACACTCACTGGATTTATATACAGCAAAAATTTAACACTTATATGCAGCATTATATGTACTATTTTCTGTGACTCTTTATTGACAATTTTGTAAGCCCAGGGCTCACTACTCCAACAACTACTGGTACTCCGACGTGCACGCTGGCGGATCCGACGCAGACCGCCAGGCCGGACACACACCGTCGGACAGGACACAGCCCGACGCACACTGTCGGACTGGACGCAGACAGACGGAGCTAATCCTTGCACCAGCGGAGCCGACGCACTCGCTGTGCGTCGGACACCTATATGCGTCGGACTATTGCACGTGTCCGCCCATCGGTCACCTGACCGGACCGATGGTCACATGATCGGAATTCCTCCGGACTGTACAGATCTACACTTACATAATTCCCCTGCTATTCCTGTCTGCTTTCCACACCTTTGTTGCCTCAGTCTATCTGACAGCAACAAAGGTGAGTAGTTATAGCATGGAATGTATGTAGTCTATCTGACAGCAACAAAGACACCTTTGTCCTTTCTGTCCTAGGCTGAACTTTAGTGTTGCCAACTCCTGGTTGGCTTCCACTTTTTTTTTGAAATCAACGGAGCATTTCTACACTGTTGTATGTGCCAGGGAACCAAGTCTGAAGCTCTACACACTACTCTGACGGTCCCCGCCCTCTGATCCTGCCGATCGAACGATCCCTGGACCCGCAGGACTTGTACGGCTTCCCAGCTTCTCGGGCTTCGCAATTCAAAGCAATCCCAATGATCCTAGCCCAGCCCAGCCACCTTTGATCAGGTCAGAACCCTGGTCAAAATCCCAGTTACAAAATTCCCAGACCACACCCACGAACCCAAGCCCATGACAGCCTGTACCAGTGGCATGAGTCCACCGCTTCCCGCACCCAACCAGTACCTCTGGAGTCTATCTTTAGCTCCCCAACACTCCCACTGCTCTCCGACTCTGAGTCCGGACTTTCCAGCCCATCTACTCAATCATCTGCCTCAGACCACCCTACAGCATTGGAGAACAAGCCCATCTCAATAGCCATGACCTCACTTGTCTGGACCTCCAGACAGACTCCAGTGGTCGAATGGGCAGGTCCCACCAAGTGCCCCATACTCACTCCGGGTGATCCGAGTGTCCAGACCCTTTGCCAATGGCAGGGAGCAGCCCTCTCATACCAGATGGTAGAATTAGTGGTGGGTGATAAGATCATCGCAATGGTGGCCGGAGGGTTGATGGATCCCCAATTCCGGGAATGGTATGTCAATGACTATCACCAACTCAATTCCCTGTCCCTGCTGAAGTTCATGAATGAGCTCTATGCTGAAGCCCTTCTGGTGGATTGGGAAGCAACAGAGTGCCAGAAGCTCCTGTCCTCTTGGCAGGGGACCTCCATCTTCTGGGACTGGCAGCTGGAGGTTGCCACCCAGAATGCAATACTGCCCGATGCATCCCAGCTCTCCTCAGCCTGACTCCTTGAGTTCCTGGAGGCCAACATGCACCCAGACCTCCAGCACCAACTCCGCTTCCACCCGCCGGTCCTCATGCCCATGCACTCTGAGCAGACTCGGCTGCATGATGTGGCTGTAGCAGCTGCCAAGGCCACCAGAAATACCCCTCTGACCGCCTCCATCAAGCCTGAGCTGGTCATTGACCACACCCGGGTCTGTGAGTGGACATTCCACGTCAAGAACCTGGATGAGCGCCGGACTTACAATGAGTTTCGCATTCGTAAGGCCTCGGAGGAGGCAGTCCAGGCAGACCGTGCCCACAGGAGAGCAGCTGAAGGCCGGACACTCTGCCCTGAAGGTTCCCTGTCCGGACGCAAGCAGGTGAAGAAGACAGGGAACTCCACAGGGCAGCCTGGTCCATACGTGCCCAAATTGACCGAAGCAGAGCGGACACTGCTCCAGGAACACCAGGGCTGTTTCCAATGCCGGCGTTTTTATGCCAGACACATAGGGTCTGCATGCCCAAATGGCCCTGTGTATGCCAAGGACTACACTCTGTTAAGCTCAACGGGTACACGGTGATCGACATTGGGGCTTCCTGATCGTCGGGGCTGGTAGTACAGCAACAGGGCTTCCTAGATGTCATAAGTCAAAGGTGATCGGTGATGTGGACATGGTGGGCTTCTTAGAAGAGTCGGGTTACAACGAAGCGGCTAGTGGCTCAGTAGGCACACAGTAGACTTGGTGAGGAGCAGATAATGGGCTTGTATGAACAAAGAGCACAAGCTTAGGGCTTGTGCTACGACTTTACAGGCTTATATGCTACTCTATGTGTTTACTACTGTAGCTGCTTGTATGCGGTCGTTTACATGGCATGGAAGGTCATGGAAACACAAGGAATGTGATCAGTAAGCAAAGCACGTCATGATGGTGCGATAAGGCATCATCGGGGCGTCTTATGGTGTGATATGAGTAAGGATGAGTAATAGAGAGAAATGGGGGAGCTGCTCTGACTGGTGATGACGAATAGGAAGTGAGTCAGTGCAATAAGGGAAAAGTATGGAAAAACGTAACACACTCCACTCACACTGGCCCTCGCTGCAGCGGCTCGGGCAGGTTCCACAACATCCCCAGGTGGCAGCAGGACCACTGGGGACAAGTGTCCGAAGACAGAGCCCATTGCAGCCCTCACCACCGGACACTCCGGACTAGAAGAAGTGGATGAAGACTCCACCGCCTCAAACTCTGAGTACGTGCACTTTTCCAAGCCCCATTTCCTTTCCCACTGCATTGTTTCCCACTCCACTACTTCCCGCTCCGCTCTGGTCCAACCCCTGATTGATCATGGCTGTGTAACAGTTCTGATTAGGCTGGACCTCGTAGAGCAGCTCAGACTCTGACGGAGAAAGCTCCGACAGCCGGAGACTGCTATGTTGGCAATTGAAGTGGAAGGGGCAGAGATTGTGTTTACGGACTGGGTGAAGCTAAAAGTGTGGTCGGCGGACCGGAAATGGGTGTCTAAGACTGTATGTGCAAAGGTGGTGCCTAGATTGTGTACCCAGTTAATCCTTGGAATCCCATTCCTTTCCCGCAACAACCTTGTCCTGGATGCAGCAGCCCGCACACTGGTAGATAAGACTTGCAGATACGATTTGCTGAGTTCCCTTCCCCAGTCCAACGGAGTGGCCGATACTCTGGTGGAGCGGACACCTTCTTAGCGGAACAGGAAGTCCTCAAAGCTGCCGGACTTTGCTCCCCTACATGGAGCCAAGCCTTCCTTCAACATCCCGACTCCTAAGTCTGCTTCAGTGCATACCCAACCAATCACCAAGCCAGCCACCACCATGCTGAAGATCCGGCAGTGGATCCAGGTGCTGGCTTACCAGGAGTTGCTGGCACAGGAGGATGCTCGAATGAAGGAAAGGTACAAGGACCGATTTCCAACAGACATCCCACACCTCCAGGAACTCCCCAGCAATGTGTTCCACCACATTAAGCTCAAGGATGCTACCCTGACCATGAATGCCTGCTTGTATGCATGTCCGAAGAAATATCGAGAGGCTTGGCAAATCCTCCTGAAACAGCATGAGGACACCGGACGAATCCGACAGTCAAGCAGCCCGTATGCATCGCCTGCCTTTCTCATTCCGAAGGCGGACCTGACAGCACTGCCATGCTTGGTAGGGGATTTCCGAGCGCTTAATGCCAATACAGTCCAAGACTGGACTCCCCTGCCCTGGATCGACAAGATCCTAAGTGACTGTGGACAGGCAAAAATCTTCGGCAAGATTTGTTAGTAAATTGATGAAAATCATGATTGCTGGATCAACAGATTAGCAAGATTGACATGGCAAGACCCATAACTTTAATTGATACAAGGAATCTGTGCCAATGCTGTAAAGATGCAGATCAAGTAGCATGGAAAGCATTTAACATTGCATGTGCAACAGTAGGACAGAATGCAGGATATGACAACTGTCAAATTACATTCGATCATACTACAAGGGAACAACAAGTGGCGGAAAGGCTAGAAGTAATAATTGAACATAGAGCAACTATGTTCTCATATCAATTGAATAAATATGTAATCAGTGCTTACACAAGAACCAAGATTTATAATCAGCCACATAATGAATTATGTTATCAAAGGGCAGTTATTACATCAACTGATTATGCAGAAGCGGCACACCAAATAGTTCATACTATCAATAAACAATTACGAGAACAACTATTCACATACAAGGCCAACTTCATAGCCAAAGGACACACAACAGTAGATTGAAAGGAACCAAATCTAAGACAGGAGTTAGTACCAATAGATAAGGAGATTATAATATGGTGGTTCAATGATGAACTGTCATACAGAGTCACACCAGGGTATAGTAGGATAATGAATATAAACACTATAGGACCCAAGGCACTCTTTATGCCAGTAGACAATAGGACACCAGAACGAACCCCTTTTAATGATATTATGGAAGGTATGACTCAATTGTAGTCTACAGTAATAAGTAACAAGCCACAACAAGATAAGATTAGGAAGGTCAGCATAAGTGCTAAGCCACACAGGTATATCTAAGCGTTCAGTTAACAATAACCGATGGAAGCAGGGCGATCAATTAAAGACATGATTGATGAGAGCCAAGTATAGTGCATCACACAGCAGAACCGATTAGGAAATAATGAGAAGCATCATAGGTATAGTAGTATCCAAGAATGGTTAACTTAGGTATTATACTGTATGACTTGATGGAAACTCAGGGGAGGTTCTAGCGTAAGATAAAGATAGCACGGTAGGCTGTAGAACATACCAGAATATATGACTAACTCATAGGAAGCTAAGAATAAGTAAATAGCATGTACAGGACTGTACCAGAATGTTCCTATGACTTATAAAGCGAGAGTAGTATGTTGTAGTATCTACCAGAACATAGTAAATAGCATACAACATGTAGGGTATAAAAGCCCAATGTAAAATTGCGGTAAAAAGCAGTTTAATTCATCTCTTGTCTCTTACCACCATCATCAGCTCTAACACTCTAGCGAGTAAAGGGTAACAAGCCTACCCTAAACTAACTAGTACTATTTGTGTGAATCTGTTATCACTTGCTTCAATCCCTTATTCAGGGAGCGAATCTAACAAGATTGACATGACCAACTCATTCTTCCAGACCCGCATGCATCTGGACGATGTCCAGTTTACCGCCATGACGACCCCCTTCAGACTCTACGAGTGGCTCGTGATGCCAATGGGGACATGCAATGCACCGGCCACACACCAGTGGCGCATGTTCTGTGCCTTGGAACACCTCATCGGAAAGGTTTGCCATGTATACCTGGATGACATAATCATCTGGTCCGACACCATCGAGGCGCATCAGGTCCGCGTTTCGATGGTTTTGGATGCCATGCAGGCAGCCAACCTTTACTGCTCACCAAAGAAGACCAACCTCTTCTGCTCCGAAGTGATGTTTCTGGGACATGTCATTTCAGAGCAGGGAATTGAAGCGGACCCCAGTAAAGCCCTTTGGGTCACAGAATGGCCTACTCTGACACGTACCCAAGATGTCCGGGCCTTCCTGGGAATGGTCCGGTATATCGCGGCTTTTCTCCCCCAGCTGGCAGAGTATACTGCAGTCCTTACTCTGCTCACATGCAAGGAATATGACCACAACTTCCCCACCTGGACTCTGGAGCATCAGCATGCATTCAACAAGATTAAGGAGCTTGTGACAGGCTGAGACTGTCTGACTACAGTGGACCATGAGTCTGATGAGACTATCTATGTGATGACTGATGCTAGTGACTTCCGGACTGGGTGTTAGGACCAAGGGTAACCATGGTTAGCCGATGGAACAAGTAGTTGAGATAGAGTTGAGGCATGTGATTGAGTCAAGAATAAGTTGGTAGATGTTGGTACTTTGCTCAGGAGAAGTCTGAGAGAATTGAGAAGGTGAATTAAACTGGGGGTCTAGGCTGGTCTAGGCCCTCCTTATATACATGAAGAAGAAGCTCCACTTGAAAGCAGATGCTCCACAAGGCTCTGCAGTTGGAGCTATGACGCCTCACAGTGTCGTCATAAGCTCCACTGACTTGGAGCTGCATACCAGTGCAAATGACCTCATTAGAGGATCATATGAGAAATAACTATCTATGATTGGCCGTTGGTGCTCCACTGAGCTCCATTGCGCATCATGCACTCCACTAGGCTCCACTAGGCTCCACTGAGCTCATAGGGACGTCATATGGTATCATAATGACTTCAACATGACACTTAGGCTGTGCGTGTCACCCCACTGTTCTGCATGCTACCCTGTAGTCTTATGTGCCAGTGGCTTCTTGTTAAGATGCTGCCTAACAGCTTGATGATTGGTAAGTCATTAACTTGTCTTGTTGGCCTCCTGTGCTGGTTCCTTCATGTTGTCTTGTCGTATTGGACACTTCGCCATTTAGAGTTTGTGGCTGGCTTCAGTAAGCGCTTTGGTTCCTGCCGAGTGTGGCTTAATTGCGTAATGCGATATCGGCTAAAGGTCCATAGGTGGGTACCTTTCGGTTGATGTCCTGTCATTGATCACATTGTCCGGCAGTTCGTTAATGTGGTTTATCCTAGCAATACGTCGCATGTATCCTGGAGGTGGCACCGGGGGTGATCCATTTGATAACCATAGTGTTATCATGTAAAGATTAACATTGCCGATCTGTTGATCAGTGGTTGTCAATCCCTTTGCTGATAGATTCTCGAAGAGGGTGATTACCTTTGCGCATAATCAGTGAGCGTTAGCTAGGAATGTGTTATCCTGCAACGTCCTGTATGGGAAGGATCCTGAGACCACTCGTAGGTCACATTCCTTGTCATGTATGTGCAGGTTCACTATCATCTGGACATGGATGTTGTGCAAAAACTCCTGTACATTGAAGATGTACATTTGTATCGTGTGCATTACCCTGACCTCTGTGCCATCGCCTATAGGGTCTACAGCATGATCTGTAGTTACCTGGCAGTTCATGTACCCTGCCATGTAAAAGCATTCGGTTATTACCATGTTAAATGCTTCCCATGATTGATTGTATGCGGTCCGGCATCGGTGGCAGAGTATTGATGGGTCAAGAGTCTTTAGCAGTCGCTTGAGCATTGTGATTGGCCTGATGTTCCCAAGAAGTCCTGGTTTTCTAGTTAGTTCCGTCCCCATGTTGAATGATCACTGGATAGTCTCCGTGGGAGTCCCTTCCTGTATTGGTAGTCACTGGTATCGTTGTCTAAGCTTGTAAGCAAGCTTATTCATCAATTCCTAACACTGGGGCTGTGCTGAGCATCAGATGGACTTGGGAATCTGCCCAGCCAGTGGCTTTTGAATCCCGCCAACTCAACAATGCAGAGCAGAATTACCCCATGCATGAGAAGGAACTCCTTGCGATTGTCTGGGCACTCAAGAAGTGGCAGGTTTACCTTCTGGGGGTACACTTCGAGGTCCACACTGACCACCGGACCTTGCAGTACTTCCAGGGGCAGCGCAACCTCTCTCGGAGACAAGCCTGATGGTCGGAGTTCCTCTCCCAGTATGACTATGCCCTCCACTATGTCAAAGGGGAGGATAACACAGTGGCCGATGCCATGTCACGTTACCCCGACGGACATGGCTCCGCAACGAAGATCGCGGCAATCGGACTGGCCCATTTCCCCAACCTATGCAAGTCCGGGCCTGTCGGGGCAGTCCTGACCATTGCTAGTGACCTGGAACTACTGAGGAAGATCTGGGAGGGTTATGCAGATGATGAATGGTGCCAGAAGCTGCTCCACAACCTGAGTAGCATAGAGGGGGCTTGCTCCAAAGCAGACCTACTGTATGTAGGTACCCGACTTGTCATCCCTCAGAAAGGGGACATCCGGGAATCACTCTACCGACTGGCCCATGATTCCCTGGGCCATTTGGACCGGAGAAGAGCTATGAGTCACTCCGGGGTGCGTATTATTGGCCGGGAATGCAATGGGACCTTGAAGGAGCTTATGTCCCCAGCTGTCCGGAGTGCCAGAGGCACAAGAGTGCAACCATGAAGCCAGCAGGGCTGCTCCACCCCTTGCCGGTACCGGACAAGCGCTTTGATAGTGTGGCTATTGACTTCATCGGACCACTTCCGGAGGATGGGGGATTCAACGGGATTGTGACCATGACGGACCGGATGGGCTCGGCGGACATCTGCATTGTTCCCATATGCATGGACATGTCAGCAGAAGCCTTTGCTACGGTTTTCTTCAATGAGTGGTACTGTGAAAACGGACTACTGCTGGAAATCATCTCAGACAGGGACAAGCTATTTGTTTCCCATTTCTGGAAGGCTCTCCATGCACTCACCGGGGTTAAGCTGAAGATGTCCACCGCATTCCATCCGGAGACCGACAGAGCTAGCGAGGGGACCAACAAGATGGTGAACCAGATACTCTGATTCCATGTAGACTGGAACCAGCGGAACTGGGTCAAGGCTCTCCCAAAGGTCCGCTTTGTCATCATGAACACCAAGAATGCGTCCACCGGATACACGCCCTTCTACCTGAAGTCCGGACACTCTCCCCGACTCATTCCGCCACTTGTACCTTCCAGCGGAACTCCGCCGGATGGGGAGGAAACCGTTCAGGCTATGGAACTCGTCCAGCAACTCCACCGAGATGTAATGGATGCACAGGACTCCCTCCTGGCGGCCAAGACCCAACAGGCACACCATGCCAACCAACACCACACTCCGGATGACATTTTTCAAGTAGGGGACCAAGTCATGGTCTCCACTCGGAACCGGAGGCAGGAGTACAAGTCCAAGGGTCAGCAGTGGGTTGCCAAGTTCATGCCTCGCTATGACAGTCTGTATACAGTCTCCACTGCATTCCCTGAGAAGTCCAAGTATACCCTGGAGTTGCCGGACTCGGACCAGACTTTCCTGGGGTTCCACGCCAGCCAACTCCGACGGTTTATTCCCAACGATGATGCCCTTTTCCCCAGACGAGCGCTGGCTCGACCGGGCCCAGTGGATGAAGACCGGAATGAGTTTGAGGTGGATGCTATTGTGGATGAACGCAAGCGGGGGCACAGAACTCAGTTCCTAGTCCGATGGAAAGGTTGGGGGAACCAGGGACAAGAGTGGAAGTCCTGGACAGAGCTCCAGGAATCTGCTCCGCTTGTCCTGGAGGCTTGGGAGCAGCACCAAGGGCGGACTGCTTAATATTATTTTATTTCTCTTTTCCCACCTTTTCTTCTCACTTCCCCATTCCCATTTTCCTCTTCCTTGTTTCCTATTGTGTTCCACCCTGGAGGGGGGGACAAATTTTTAGAGGGGGGAGGGGTGTAAGCCCAGGGCTCACTACTCCAACAACTACTGGTACTCTGATGTGCACACTGGCGGATCCGACGCAGACCGCCAGGCCGGACACACACCGTCGGACAGGACACAGTCCGACGCACACTGTCGGACTGGACGCAGACAGACGGAGCTAATCCTTGCACCAGCGGAGCCGACGCACTCGCTGTGCGTCGGACACCTATATGCGTCGGACTATTGCACGTGTCCGCCCATCGGTCACCTGACCAGACTGATGGTCACATGATCGGAATTCCTCCGGACTGTACAGATCTACACTTACATAATTCCCCTGCTATTCCTGTCTGCTTTCCACACCTTTGTTGCCTCAGTCTATCTGACAGCAACAAAGGTGAGTAGTTATAGCATGGAATGTATGTAGTCTATCTGACAGCAACAAAGACACCTTTGTCCTTTCTGTCCTAGGCTGAACTTTAGTGTTGCCAACTCCTGGTTGGCTTCCAAATTTTTAATTTCGAAGTTTTTATGAGTAATTTCTGGTTTTCTTGCCGAATTCTTGCTCAAAAAGCTTGAAATATTTTATTCTGAATCAGAGGTGTATTTCCAGCTGCAAAATGCAAAAACAATGAAGAAATTTGAGTGGATACAGCATGTTCTAGCCAAGTGTTTCAGTGACTGGCATTGTCCCATTAGCCGGTGATTGACTGTAATGAACGAACGTGGGAATTTGCTATCCGCGCTGCGGGAGACCGTGGGACTTTGCTGTCGCACTGGCTGGCATCATGTCCATGCAGGCTTGACATCTCCCTTACACATGTATCTGGAACAAGAGATTATTTGCGTATAGCTATCTATACTGTTAGTATGCATGCAAATTTTGAGAGTGATAGGGGAAGAATTGCCCTGTGTAAAAATTAAGGGGGGGGGGTGTTTCATTAACAGAAATGGCAAGGTACTCATTTTGGATTTTACCAAGGCCCGTGGAATACTCACATTTTATCATTTAGGTTCATCTTTCTGTATTGTGACGGGAAATACATAGGACTACCTGTTGATGTTTTTTCGCGAGTTTTGGATCAATGTGTCAAGCCCGAAGCATGGTTTCGTTCATTGCTAGGTCTCAGATTGCCAGCATCATCCACGGCGCGGCCCCGGGCCGTCTTTACTGCAGACCATCGTTCGTTTCGTTTCGGTCATCGTACCTGCCTACGATTTTGAATCCGCTATTCACTGACCAAAATACACACGAAGCCAGCAGCTAACCCATGATCTCTGCATTTCCCACTCAATGGGCTCACATCATGTAATAAATCGTTTCTTCGTCTCGCGTGGTGCCAGCTGGCACCCGACGATCGGTCCAGCAACCACGAGTCTACAACCATCGATCACATTCGCCCCGTTCTCTCAAGTTAAATGTCTCTTAAGCTGGCTGGTTCAGGGCGCTACTCCGTAAAATCTCCACTGGACAAGCGGAAAGGGTATTTAGGGAAAGCGGCTGCGTGCTCGTAACCGAGTCCGATCGGCGAAAAAACCCCTAAACCACCGCTGAACAGCCGATCGCCAGCACGAACGGGTCTAATTGATGTCGACGCTCTCGGAGTGCCGGCTTCGGGAAAAAGAAACCCCAAAATCGACGCCCAGAATACACATCTTTAGATGTTCAGCTTTGTTCTGACCTTGGGATTTTTCTGGGCACCACCCAGTCGACGTGGCAAGCAATCGTGTGGTCCGGCTCCATCGAAAACAAATGCTGAAATCTTTACGGAAGTGATCTCATGACCTTCTTCCTGCTCCTCGTCGGGTAATCGGGCTTCCACGTGATTAGCCGCGAAACAGTCTCAACAGCCTCTGCGACTCGCCGCATCTTATGGACGTTGATATTGCGATGGAAACACCTTTTCTGTTCTTCTCAGCGTCTCGGAGAGTGCGTTGGATTGGTCAGGCTTCCATTCGCCAAGTATAAATAATCACAGGCGGCTGGAAGTAAAAAGGATCCGGCTGCTTCAGACCTCTCCTCTCTCCTCGCTCATCATGCACGTCCTTCTGGCACTGGGTTTGACCCTGGGGCTAGCGACATGCAGTGCTGGAAAGCAAAGTCTCGCTAGGTCACCCTCTAAAAACAACAGTGAGTAATCCCTCTGCAAATGCAGGTCCAAAATTCAGGAATCTTGCAAAAAAAAAAGATGTAATTATCCAGATGTTTGAGTGGACTTGGGATAGCATTGCGTCGGAGTGCACGGACTTCATCGGGCCCGCAGGTGAGTGAGGTCTGCAATATCGTCCCTTCTAATTCTGAATGGTATTTTCAGGATATGGATACGTCCAAGCCAGCCCCGCTCAGGAGCACATCACCGGTTCAACGGGCTTCTATTCTTGTTTTAACATAATCTAAATTTACTCACTCGCAGGGGACCAGTGGTGGACGGACTATCAGCCCGTCTCGTACACCCTTACATCGAAGCGTGGCAATCGCACGCAATACCAAAATATGATTACAGCTTGCCATGCGGCGGGCGTTGGGGTCATCGCAGGTCCATTCTAGCTTCAAGTGCAAGGGAATACCATATTAAAATTGTTATCGCATTGTAGACACGCTTTTCAACCACATGTCTGGAGCCGACTCGGGTATGTCCTCTAAGTAAGATACACGAATTTACCCCCCCTTACACTGATTTTCTGCGCAGGAACCGGTGTTGCGGGAAGCAGTATGTGAAATGTTGAATTTAAAAAAAAGAAACTCAAGCTGTTGAGCCTTACCAGCGTTCACGCACTACGTCTACCCGGGAACATACGAGTCCCAGGACTTCCACTACTGCGGGCTTGAGCCAAACAACGACATCGTGAACTACGACAACCGCTTGGAGGTGCAGACTTGCCAGCTTGATGGCCTCGCCGAGTACGTGTCTACTTCTTCCTTTGTTGTGAGTACTGAATTGAGGTGTGATTTAGCCTGGATACGGAGTCAGAATACGTGCGCTCTAGACTCGCTGAATACGGAAATGACCTGCTGTCGTTGGGCGTTGATGGGCTGCGACTCGATGCTTCGAAACGTACGCCCTTGATTCAAATGTCCTTGGGGTAAATTTCCCTATATGTGCTATCTGACCTTATGTTGCATATCCAGACATCGCGGCGACAAGCCTTGCGAATATCACTAGCCGTCTGACTGGTTCGCCATACATCACGCAGGAGGTAGCTATAAACTTCCGTCATATAATCGATCGAAAGGGAACTGACATGATACAGGTCATCTGGGGTTCAGGAGAGCCCATCACGCCTGCTGAATATGTTGGAATTGGTATGTTATTGCTTTCTCCCTTTGCCTAAAAAGCCCGAATAATCTCTAATTCGAATTTCGAAGGTGATGTGCAGGAGTACGTGTATTTCAAGGGCATCTGTACTACTCCAAAAAAAACCAACACATTCACTTTCAAAGGTTCCGATACACGACTCTTGTCATGAATAGTTTCTTGAGCGACGGTATCTCAGCGCTGCAGGACCTCGACAACCTAGGTGTGCAAATATACGTACCCTTTTATTTACTCGATAGTCTGAAGGTTTGATGTGTGACCAGGCTGGGTAGCCGGAGACGTCGCGAACGTGTTTGTCGCCGATCACGACACAGAAAGAGTTCGCAGGGATATACTCTCGTCGGGAATGATATCTGATTTTCTATTTTAGAACGGAAACTCGCTCAACGACAACTCACCCTCGAACACATACACTCTCGCGCATATCTATTCCCTGTGGGTTCTTTATTTATATATCCATCCATCCATGCCGTAGTCGCTGAGGTAACTGGTTGCTAATCAAACGCGAGTTCAGGGCCCACCCATACGGCACTCCCACTGTGTTATCAAGTTACTCTGGATTTACGGACACTGATGCTGGTGCTCCAAACGGCGGTTCGTTTTCTACACGAACAAGTGGGGCCTGTAACTAATTGATCTGATAGGTACGGGAACATGCTCTGCCAACGGTGGAACCAATGGATGGTGGATCTTCCTCATTCTCTTCTGTTGATTGTTTGTATCTGATTATGATGAACGCAGGCTTTGCCAGCACCGCTGGCCCGCTATCGCGGGCATGGTGGGCTTCCGCAACACCGCTAACTCACCCTCCGACTCGGCGAACCCTCTCACATCTTGGGTATCGCCGAGCTCGCAGCAGATCGCGTTCGGCCGCGGATCGGTGGGCTTCGTCGCAATCAACAACGAAGATTCAGACTGGTCGACAACATTCACGACTACGCTGCCCGCAGGGACCTACTGTGACGTTGTCGCGGGCCCGCCCAGCGGTCAAACTTGCGCAGGAGCATCGTGAGTGTCTACCATGTCGCCGGCCCCATCCGTGTCGATTGGCCTAGTCTGATTGTTGTTGTAGATACGAGGTATCATCGTCAGGCACTTTCACAGCGGATGTCACCGCGCGAAACGCTATTGCGCTTCATGTCGGTGCAACGGGCACCGGAACAACAACTGGAACCTCTGATGTTCAGATGACGTTCAATGAGACGGCGACGACCACTTATGGAGAGGTGCGTGATGTCTGCCTTCGCCTCAGAAAGGATCGTCATCGACTTATAAAAACTGAATGCGTGGAACAACAATAGAACATCTTCTTGGTTGGCAGTATTGCGGAACTCGGTTCATGGAACCCAGATGATGCGGTCTGTCCATCCGTATAATGCATAATAAGTGACAGAAACCTAAATCAGATTGCACAGATTGCTCTGTCTTCGGCTTCGTACCCCGTATGGGCAGTCACAGTATCCCTTCCAGCGAACACCGAATTCGAGTTCAAGTTTATCCGCAAGGAGACCAACGGAACTGTGAGTGCAATAATAGACATGATCTCAGCAGACGCAATTGGCGCTAACGGGAAACGTCAACTTCGCCGACAGGTCGAATGGGAAAGCGACCCGAACAGAAGCGACACATCCCCGGCGTCGGGCACGACGACTTTGGCAACGAGTTGGAGGTGATGCAAGGGGGACTTGTCGGTACGATTGGAAGTCAATCACACCCTTTATTGTTTCTGTGGAGATTCCTGTAGTGTCTGAACTACGTTTTGATTATCCTATCGCGAATATCTTGTGAACATTTTGTGAATATAATATCCATCCTTTTACCGTCTTCAAAGTGTATAGTGGCGCCATTCGCTCAGACTTTTTGGATTATCAAGAGTTCACAAGACACTCGTTGAAGGCGGAAGAAATGCGCCAGCAGGCCATGCTTGCATGTGAAGTCATAATAAAAAACATACAGTCGTTTTTTGCTTGGACATATCCAGCGGTTGAATGGGCAACAGCATCTGCCCTCACCGTCAATACGACCTCGTCGTCCCTGCTAAGACCTGAGACCCCCTCGGCGAAATAAAAAAGTAAAAGTCCGACCCAAGTCGTTTGTTTACTTCTTTTTCGGCGCCGACACCTCCTCAACGGTAAGACCTGAAGATACGAATGAAAAGTCAGTATCATATCTCGAAACGGCGTAGGGGTGCCACGCATACCAGGGGGTAAGCTCTGCTTGAGCTTGTCGGCCTTTTCCGTGTCCTCGAGCACAAGGGTGTACAGGAGACGTGAGCAGCGCAGCTTGAATTTGGTCTGCGTCTTCCTCGCCGACGACTTGTCCGAAGACTTCAGCGTCTTCTTTATGCGCACCGCTGTATTCACAAGAGATGCAATGGTCAGGCCACGCTTTACCACATGAATAAAGACCAATACTTGCCACGGGCATCCTTCCTCCGTGCGTATTCAATGAATTTCTTGATGTCGGAAATTTGGCGAGGCTGAAAGAAACGAACATAGTCAACGACATATGGACTTGCTCAACGGCAAGGCGCACGTACCATGGCTGTCGGTGGGCCTATCAAGGTCTATCGGTATTATGCACTTCTTTACTTTTCGAGTGTACACCATCGTGAGACAGATGTCCGTAAAACTATACAGTTCCATTGAGTAAGTTGGACTATTACGTAATCTATTTTCTTGCTCCGAGCGTCTACGTTCCCAACCTAGTCTCCCATGTGAAGCCCTTGGGAAGTCCGGAAGTCTTGTATTCTTTGATAATTTCGTGTCGCACCTACTTTCATTTCCATCGAATTGCTTGAAAAAAGGTATCACTTAGTTAGATGGCGCACACATCCTTATTCGTCGGTCCTTGACCAATAACCAATTATCAACAAAGACGCCATAGGCGCTCACTCTGGATATCAGTCCGGCTGACCGAACAGCCGTTTGTATTCTTGCGCCGAGATCTTTGATGTAGGAGCATTTTTGTACCTGTCCTTCTTTGCTGTTCTGTCTTGTCCAAATCTGATTGGGGAACAATTCATTCACCCTCATGGCGCAGCGCCAGCGCTAAATCATCATTGCGTTTACTTAGTGGCTTGCTCATCACACACCGGGAATCTGGACACAGGAACGATTTGTTTATCCGAAGAACTAGTGTCTCTTGCACTCTTTCGTTTGCTAGCCGAGGCTTTCATTGTAGATGAACAGTTCCTGGTGGTGTTTATTAAAGGCCGTTCGTCATGATCATGGATAAACTGATGCCATTCAAATCAGCAAGCAATTCCCTGGATGTGTGCATCCCGTGCAAGTCTGGCTAGAAAATATAGGGAACTAACTGCTATCCCTGGCGACTTTGTAACACACCCCCACAATCAATCGACAGGGCTTTTCGTACCGAATATCACTAGGTCCTTCAATGTAACAAGATAGAACTGTCTGTTGTACACCGGCTTTTATTTCTTAGATTCTCGGAAGATCATTCCTCTTAGTTTAACGCACTCATCCGTCGCTGATGTTGAAGTTCAGTTTTGCGTCCCAACACAATCGCTTTTCATGATTTTCCTGAAGGCAACCTTGTCTTTCTCGCCTTTGCAACAACCATCTGCTGCAGTCATGTACATCAAAACGATCCGACAGTCACGCGGTGCATGGGCTCAGGCTCTCGGCTGCAGCAAAATTGGCCTGGGGTCGTCATTGTTCTTTACTTCAAAAGTGATGTCGGATCCGGAACTTGTTGGAGAGCCGTACGTGCGGTCAGCAAAGTGGTACCCGAAGATACCTCCGAGCGTCTTTCATGTGATGGTGCATCGCCGCTCCGAGTCTCCGCCTCCCGTTCTTCGTAGTTCCGTTCTACTGGCGGAAGGATAGTTGCTAGACCACTCGGCATCCGCAGCAGTCCGCCCGAAATGGCTCTTTTAGTGTGAAGCTGTGATGCCATCAAGTGAAGCACAAAAGGGGAAAATCGGAAAGCGTTATACCGACGCTCAGAACGGACGGTACACAGCGGGTTTGACGGCAACATGATGCAATACACGTTCCGTATTGAGCGGGACCTCCGTGCTTTTTCATCATGCCGAGACGGGCTTACAATAAGTGTACGGGAGTCGGAGGAAGACCTGTATCAGAAATGCCGACGGGGCCGCTCCGAGCCCGGTCAAGCGCGACACTCTTGACGATTCAGAAGTGTCCTTGGAGCGTGAGTTATTAATATCTCGTGACCAGATCATAATCAACAACTGCTTTGCGATACTGATGACGAAGTAGGACGTTTTCCGGGAAGGGAGAGGAGCACAATTGAAGGGTATGCGAATAACAACGGTCGCCGATAATACAAGAATGACTGGACCGCCCTTGGAAATACATTACACAGTCTTGCTGCGGGAATATGCAGCGCAGGTATATTTCTATTTGTGCGGCGGGTGGCCGGACGAATACACGTCCCGATGATTCTTTCCCTAGTCTTTGATTTGAAAAGTCACTGCAACTCCTGAATTTGGGGTGTCCGTCAGCAATATCCTGTGCTCTCAAGAGGTGCTCGTCAT
Source organism: Coniferiporia sulphurascens (assembly GCA_002794785.1). Taxonomy (NCBI): domain Eukaryota; kingdom Fungi; phylum Basidiomycota; class Agaricomycetes; order Hymenochaetales; family Hymenochaetaceae; genus Coniferiporia; species Coniferiporia sulphurascens. The sequence goes on along the minus strand of NBBA01000007.1, from coordinate 436,328 downwards.
AGATTCAACGGCTACAACACACAGCCTTTCAAATATTTGCCACTTCCCAGTGTTTTCACGACCAATGGTAGTTTGACACCAGGGCTGCTATTCTCCCAAGACAGCCCCACAAAACTCACTACACAGGTTTTCTTTTCTTCATCAGCGGTCCATCTGGAAAGCGTAGCAACAAAAAAAGCAAGGCTCGCGAATGTGTCCGAATACAAACGAACATACGTATTATCCCCACGCAATCTTGTGATTCGTGATTAGGATGATGCACTTAATGCACATCGGGGAACGTACGGGAAGGGGGGAGCACCGCCCATGTCTCTCCCGTCGTTGCCCGGGAAACCAGGAGCTGTGATATTCCGTAGCTATGCGGAGTGGTTTCATCTGTATGCTCCTTGTTTGTCTGTTTCTTTGAATTAGCTACCATCCTGCAGACACAATTGTTATTACTATTATTATCGTCACGGAGCTTGAAAGCTGGCTTCTAAATGGGGAATAAGGTTTTCAGTTCAGCAAGCGGAGAGGGTCGACACGTATGCTTCCTCGTCCGAGATGCGACCTTCGAAACCGCTGGCTTTTCAGCATGGTAAACTGGCTGTGCTTGCGTCAAACTAACTTCTGAGAGAGGGCTCATTGAGCATAAGCGAGAGTACGCATCAAATTGGACACTGGCAGCAGCGCGCTGGGTACGAGCGGGACTGCCTCACCGCGCGCGCTATCTTGGAGTTACCAACCGGGTAATTGAGGCTAAGCCAATCCTTTCGACTCAGCTGTTCATCAACAGTATGATACTTGTAGGACCCACGATGTAATTGTAATCCCAAGAACTGGAGGCGATTCACAAACTCGGCTTCAAAGCCCGTACAATGCGTTTACTCAAGTTTCCGGCTTCTTAGCGGACCTAGCACAGACCCGGTTCGGCTCAGCTCGGAGGCCCCTGTGTCTTTCGGGGTTAAAGTTCTGTGGCCTTAAAGTTAGATGCCGAGAATAACCCCATCTGATTCTACTGATAAATCGTCACAGTTACCAAATACTTCTGTTTGTCTTGCACTGCAAATGCAAGTTATCCGCAAGAGGATAGACGTCTGTGAAACTCTCCACCGCTTCGTCAAGATTTCGTAATTGCTTCGGCTTTTTGACCCAGGCGCCTTGGATAAAAGGTGACGATCCTAGAAGGCCTCTCTTTCTTGTCCCATTGCTTCGTTCGCTCATTTGCTCCTATTTATTATCTCCCATCTATCTTTTAGAAACTCCTCTGTCAGGAATAATCAGCTTGGATACGCAGCCGACGATGGATACTTATCCAACGCTTTTGAGTCCGATCGACAATTTCTCATTCTCTTCTTTCGCAAACAGGTGTGCATGTATCGTCTTGAACCTTGCGACCATGTTAGCTGACACTACTTATCGAAAGTTCCCCGAGCAATCCCGCATTGTCCGGAAAGTCAGGGTCTTCGAGTCAACAGCCAGACCTCCCCCATACCCCTTTACAAAAAACCAACAGTGACTGGCATGACTTGCTGGACGGCTATTCGTTCGGGATTTGGGACAGCCCGTTTGACCACAGACAAGTGAGTGGACTACGTATAGCGACGCTGAAGAAGTTTGCTGAACCGTAATTTGGCTACAGACATCACTGCCCTGGCAGCCGCATGCTTTTGGACCACTCTCGGATTCTTTTGACGATTCCCCTTCGTCCTCTTCTTCTTTCTTGTCTTCAACTACGTGCTCCCCTTGGGAGACCTGCCCTGGTCTTGCGCCGTCTAGTACGGAACTTCCTATCCTTGATGGCTTAAGTTCTCAATATCCAGGACCTCTTCAATTCGGTCACTCCGGAGAATCACCCGCACGAGCGTTTAATGATCTTTCTCTGGGATCGTCTCTACAATCGCCTATTTTATTGCCCTTCCACTTAGAATCCGATGCTGTTGAGCCATACAATCTCGTCAACGCCCAGAGTATCAGCATTGGTGACTCCTCTGATATCATGTCCAACGCATTGGCACTCGATCTTTCGATGGATTCGAACTTCGTTACGCCACTGGAATTGGATTCTTTCCCTATTTTTAGCAACAACTTGGTCATCCAGCCCCAAGGCGAAAGCCTGTCTCCTTACTCGGACTTTGGGTTGACGTCGTCGCCCCCAGTAACTGCTCCCTCATATACGAGGGGAAGTGTTGAAGAGATGATCCCCTCTTCCTCAAGCCTTCCTTCGGACAACTATCTGCAGAGCAGATTGCCCCGCCAAAGGGTTTCCCGCATTGACTATTCCGAGGGAGGATATGAAGGGGACAGCGATGACGAATATAGAGAAGACGAGCGCGATAATTTGCCAAGACTTACGAAACGTCGTAAAGCCGTATCGAGCGGAGCGGCCATTTCCCTCGATAGCGACGACGAATTCAGCGACGACACGCCGTCAATCGCCGAACGTGGCCGTAAAGTGCGAGGCCCCGGAAGGGGGAAGGGCGGCAGCACGGGCGCAGCTGCGAAACGCAAGCAAAAGCGCCGTCATTATTGTCCGCGCGACGGATGCCAGTCGTCGTTTACCCGTATAACGGACATGGAGCGGCATGTTTCGAGCGTGCACCGTGGGATCGACACCGATGCGAACCGTTGTTCGTTTTGTCGCAAGGCGTTCTCCCGTGAGGATGCCGTGCTGCGTCACGAGAATGACAGCTGCCCGATGCGCCCCAAGAAGAGGTCCGCCGCCGAGTCTTGGTCGTAATCTTTCCCGACTTTGTCAAGATGTTCCCTCACGATAATGATTTCCTAATTCCCATACGCTATAACCCCAGCTAACCCCCGCAATTCCTCCTCCGGACGGGCCCAAGCTTGTCCGTGGGCCCCTTCCGTTCCTTCCGACCGCCTCACGCTGGTATTTGAATAATGAACCCTCCTCACGAACTCTTAGGATAGACCGAACGGCTACCATTACATATTTATCGGCAACTATTTATCACTGCTACTTTTGCCACTTTATTAACTCTATTGAACTTAAAGGATATTTCATACCATCGTCACCTTCTGGACTCAAGGTGACATCAGACAATAGATCAGTAATAACGTAGACGAGTGTAAAACAATTTATATCAAACTGTCGTCCTCTACAGAATTGCATTGCAAGCAACATAAACATATCCCCACCGGATTACAAGTCTTATTCGCGAAGTAGTCAGTTACTGCGGCAAGAGTCCGGGGGTACGTCCTAGGCACACATCAGACATCAAACCGCATGCGCCGCGGCGGCGCCTCCATTTGTTCGGCTTTCAGCTCCGGAGGATGGCCAGATTGGGTATATGCCATGGAACGAGTGCGTATACCCTGAAACGAACTTCGGGTGTCTATCGGCGCTCAGGGATCTAGGCGATAAATGGGAGGGCTGTGCCGTTGCGAAGAGACCCTCGGTAAGATAACTCAGCGGACTATCGAATCGGTGTTGGAAACCGCTTTCCTGTGCCTTTCGTAGACGTCTGGGGCATACAGTAATTGTGATTGCTTTGCAGAGTTTATTCCCGGTTCGCACAAAGGAGCGTTTCAGAAGAGATACTAGTATAAAAGATATAAAAGCAAAGTGTTTCGTCGGGAAGCCCCTATCGTCGATGTATGAGCGGTTCGCTTAACAAGACGCATCTATTCGGAGCCCCGGATGATACAATTGCTTCGGGGTGAGACTCTGGCTCGGATGGGCTTGATATACTTTCGGGGTACTAACGGCATACTAGTATGCATACATGCATATTCGCCTCGACTAGAGGAGAAACCCCTTCCCCAGGAGCGGAAATTCGAACGCAGTTTATTGGTCATTCAAGCGCAGCCACAAAGTCAGCTATCTCGACAAGCCCATGCACTATTTTGGTGGGCTCCGTTGCACCACCAGCGTGCAAAGGCAGAAGACCGTCTGTCCAGCCTCTACGCGCGCGGTCGACCCATATGGTACTCATCCCCTGTGCAAGAGCGCCAGTCACATCAAACGGGTTCCTACATGCAGTTAGTCGGAAAGGGTTACATTTAAACTTCCTGATGTAGGTGGGACACCGACGAACCCGCTGACAAGCCAGCACTCCTCCGGAGCAGATTCCTTTCCAGTCGCTTTTAAAAGACCAGCATATATCTCTGACGCTGGCTTAAACTTTCCCACCGCATCGGCGACGTAGGTGTCGCGAGCCAAATTCGCGATGCGCGCTGCATCCAAGGCGCTCTCGACCATCTGTTAAGCAATGAATCGGCAGGAAGGTAGTTATGTTTCCGATTTTGGATCTACCCACAGATTGAGTTCCTGAACGTCCAATGATATCAGTCCAAGTGGCACAAAATCGGGACGTACTAACTTACCATTGCTAAATACAACAACTCGAGTTGTCTTAAGACTTCTCAGTTTCTCAAGCGCCTGCACAGTGTCAGAAAAACTGCAGAGGAGGCCGTTTAGTGATAACATAGCTGATTTGTGGAGATTTACCAGGGCAAAACATTGTAAGCCTTCATTAGATTTTCGATGTGCTCTTCCGTAAATTCGACATTGGAGTCTCTCAGAGCATGTAGGAGGGACTTTCTTGTTACTATATCGAAAGGCTCGTACAGGCCTGGTTGTATTAGTCAACAGTCAAGTACGCAGTTATTGCGTAATAGACTTGCTCATCGAGTTTAGCCTCCACGTATACCTGCGACATTTTATGTGGTGCTCTTACTTAGGGACACGGCATTGTTACTCACTCGAGCTGGTATCTCCGCCATAGTGCGCTGACATTAGCAGCCTTATCATCATCCAGCTGAAGGTGGCTGGAGATAGATCGTGTGATGCTGTTGGTGTTGAGGAGAGTCCCGTAAATATCAAAGGCCAATACGAATTTCGCCATCGTTGGAGGAGCATGATACGCCAACAGGCTTAAGGACATGGAATAGCTTACGTTACATCAGCGCTTTCTCACGACCATCGCTGGTCGCAGAAATACGCAGGGGTTCCATCCGACGTCAAGTGCGCAGCTGCGTGTCAGATGCCCCTACGACAATGCTTTGTAATCGGCTCTATGCTATATATGGTTACTCGACGAACCGGGAAATACTGCGGTCATTTCCTAGGAAATTTGACTGGTTGTGCTACGTATGAAATACGCATGTGTTGCGTCTGGAAAACACGGAATTAAAAACGTACGCAGGACAGACTCACTATTAAAGTTCTACCAGCATTCTGGGGAAAAAATAGCCGCGAACCGCGTTGTGACCTGAACACGTGTATGTCACGTGCTATGTCTCATTCACTATAGGGCCGGTTGGGATAATCCGACGAAAGTCAACCAGGCGCGTCTAGGCACAACACAACAACCCACTTTTCCCTCCTGCATCCAGCATCCCTGCTGAACGCTTCCCTTGACGAGCTGGTTGTTCTTGCCGCTGTCTGCATCCCGCTGTTTTTGCCCTCTTAAACTCAATATCCTTATCTGCAACACCGACCGTAATGGCTCCGAAGAAAGCTGCTGCCACTGTTGCTGCCTCCACCGACGTCCCGGCGCCTGAGGTTCCACCCGCTCAAGATGGTGAGGGCGATAGCACTGCGCCTACTGCAACCCCGACAGAACAGAAGAAACGTGGTCGTAAACCCGGCCCAAGAGAGAAGAAACAACCTGCGACAACTGAGCGACGTGCATCCGCACGTATCGCTGCCAAGGGTCCCACTGCTGCAGAGTCCAAGGAGCCTGTGAAGAAGGCACCAGCGTCAACTAAGGGTAGAAAGCGTAAGGCAGCTGAGGTGACTGAGGAAGCTGAAAAGGCGGAGAAGACGGACGGTGAGGTCTCTGCGGAGGTCTCGGATGAGCCGGCTGCGAAAAAGGTGGGCGCAATTCACCGTCGTGGCCCAAAATAATTACTGGAACTCGTTTGATAATCAAGGCGAAACCTGCGTCGAAGTCGGTGTCCAAGCCCGCTTCAAAGGCTGCGTCCAAGCCTGCCTCCAGAGCTGCGTCTAAACCACCTTCCAAATCTACGAAACCAACCTCGAAGTCGGCAAAGCCTGTATCCAAGTCCACTAAACCCCCTTCGAAGAAGCCTGCATCTACTTCAAAGAAGCCCACTTCCAAGGTTCGTGGTTGGACACGCAGTTTCTAGAGTGTTTTAACCTTCTTTTTCGTATTTATCAGGCTGAAGATAAGGAGAACACGACGGCTGCGGCTATCCCAGGTCAAGAGACTATCGCCGAGGAGACTGAAGCCGAACTGGCTGCTACAGACGTAAGTTGGATTTTTCTTACGCTCTAATTGCTCATCGTTAATTTTTGTAGGCGTGAGAAGTGATGCTCCGAAGACTTGAACTTGTTGTATCTTGTATTGGATCGCCTTCCGACGGCATCGCTGTCGATTTCACCCCCTTTCGATTCTAAGCTTCTCGCAACGATTGTCAACGTCTATGTCTATGCCCTTGTCATAAGTTGTCTCTGTATCAACGCTATCGTTATCCGTTATCCCCTTGTTTCTGTTGACGTTCTTTCCTCGACCCCTCGCTGCTTGGTATATCGTGTAATATGCGTGAACAAGGTGTGTTCGACAATGAGCACTTCGCGGAGGTAATGATGGACGGCAATTTTCTGTAGGGCTTGCCTTGAAGCCTGCTCCTCCTTTTCCCCAGTACCACGGCACTGCTATAAACCGTATTGTCTTGATTGTCTCACCCATTCGATATTTTTGGTCTCTTCGGCGACACCTATCTTTGAACTTGCGTATTTCTGTCCTTTACTATTTTAATGGTCTGTGCCGTGACTCCTGCTGCTTCAACTTATGTAATAAGTCGCTTCTCGAGGCCCTTGGGTGTGGCAAATAGTAGTAAAGCCGTGAAGGCGCTACAATCTCTACAAGACCATCATCATCAGATTATTGCCGGAATTACAAACCCGTAGGTTTTTCTTACGATTCGTTGTATTTGGTCTCTTTCTCGTCTCTCCTCGAATGTCAACCATTGCATCCTTACCTGCTTGTGACCAACTATAGCGTACGACAGGCAGACCGAGAAGACACAGCCTATCGCTGCTTCCTATGCGGCAGTGATATGTGGTCCGCAGTGGTGTATATGGCTTCGGGCAGGGTATCTTATAAAGAACCTACCTTTCGAGCCCGGAATGCTTGCGTATCTCCTCGACCCCCCGTATCACCCAAGCCGATCAACTCCCCATGGTCGTTTCTGAGTTGACCTCCACACGTCCAAAGTCTGTTCATACAGATGGTGTTTGGATACTGCCTTCCTGGGCCGCACTGCCTACACGTGGTTTAAGGCAATCGCATTCTTCAACTGGACTGGGAAAGATGTACGTGCTAGTTGCGCATTATACGCCATCTGATATTTAAGATACTCAATATTCCGGAATACTTTCAGACACAACGATGATCCTCAGCTGACTATTCAAGACGATGTCGGCACGCTTGTTACTGGGTTAATTCGAAGTCTTCCTGGAAGAACAAGAAATCCCGCTCCGCTGACTCACTGGAGTCATCTTCCCTCCGATGTTTGGCAGGACCTCTTCCTTCTTTTGGATCGGCCATCGCTCATCCGCGTAACACATACATGTCGTATTTTCAGGAGTCTTGCCCTTGATTACCCGCGCCTATGGTCTACCCTCGAGAACAGATACCAAACGTACGAAGAACTTGCAGCCTTTCTGAAGCGATCTAGGGAGACATCACTCAACGTGCTCGCGACATGCGATGCCTCAGACATCGACGCCCGTCTGGCTTGCGCCACACCCTTTTTTGACTTCATGCGGCTCGTTGCTCCTTACGCTGACCGCTGGGAGAGTTTCGCGTTCACATTCAATGCTGTAGGCTCGAAAGAAGAGGTCCCGCCGGAATTGTTCAGCGCCGTCGACTGCGGCAACCTTGACTTGCCCCGCCTCCGTCAGTTGAGCGTCGATTGCGGACCCGAGTTCGAATTCTTCTGCCTTTACACCTGTACCTGGAAAACTCCCCGGCTCGACGGGTTCACGTGTCGTAATGCCTTATTGCCGTGGATCTCAGGCGAAACTATATCGTTCTTCAGCCTTGACTTCGCCCCGCAGACCATCACCTTCGTGAATCTGCGCAACCTCTTGAACTGTCTAGAGTTCCTCCCTGAACTTATCTCATTGTCTCTGCGTTTTGAGAACTTTAACGAGAGCGACCCGCATATTTCTGCCTCGGAAGAGGTAGAAGCGCTTTACTCCGATCACGCGCGGCTCAGCAAGCTCGAGGATCTGGAACTTAAGATTATCGGGAGCAGCAACCGTAAACACCTGGAGTCTTTCATGCGGGCGCTGGAGACGCCAGCGCTCTCGTTCCTTGAGCTTTACCTTAGCACGCCGAACGCGTGCAACTGGGTGCGAGCGCTGATTCCTGCAAATGCGGCGGAAGCGTGGCCAGCACTCGAAAGTGTTAATATCATCGACACTTACCGCGACGTGGGTATAGACATGGACTCGGGACTCACAGGACAGACACTGTTCACTGCGCTTACACGTCTGCCTCATGTGCGGCGATTATACTACGAGAGCCTATACGTCCCCCTGCTCACAAGCAAGGCTTACCTCAACTTTAATTTCTCTGGTACTCCCACTCAAGCGACGCGGGCCACGTCGCGACCACAGCTCTTCCCGAACCTAAAGCGCTTGATCCTTAGACATACTGAGGAGCGCTGCATAGCCCATTGCGCCAGCAATCCGGAAGAGCCCGCATGTATGCACGAGTCTGCTACATGTGCGTATGTATCGTGGTTCTTGCGCAATACATCCGTGCAAACGCTGGAGCTTCAGTGTATCGACCTTGCTGCGCAAACCGTTCAACGCCTCACGGAGATCGGAGGAAACAGAGTCAAAGTTTGGATTCCCGGGTCCGAACCCCAGTCGTCATGTTTTGAATCTTCACCCATTCATTCTTCGCTTTTTTGTTAGCCATGCTTGTATATTAAGCCTATATACCACAAAAATGAGGCGCTATTCCATCTATTTTCAGCCGTATTTCGAAGTGGCGAACAACTACATTTCGTTTATTTAGAGTGAATCCATAAGCTGTACTAGCTGCCAAGTGCCGGTGAGCCTTTCGTGTCCTGCCGATCCCACGTCGATCGCACTCGGTCGATCCTCGTAGTACCGCTGTATTTGTCACATCGAGCGAGCCTTTAACTCAAGCACCTCCGTCTAGCTCTCGGATATAGTATATAGATAGGCTAGACTGGAGCCGCTAAGGCGGGTAGTTTGTACGCCATTCAGGTAGATAGGAGATAGATGGAGAGCCGCACAGGCAGTTCATAATAAAAACGTCGAAACTTCGAAAGCTATACAGAGAAACGAAAGAAAAAGAAAAAGGGAATGGCCGGTTGGCCAAAAAAAACGTGGACGAGCAACTCAAAAGCTGATAGAAAAAGTGGATAGCGATAAAATCCAACACCCTGGAATCGTGGGAGGTTCGGCTGCACATGCTATCGTAACCACCTCACGAACTTTACTTGTCGGTGGTTCTCACCATTTCACTTCGTTTCCCATTTGCACCGTCCAATCCCCCCCGCCTACTCACAAACGAGGTCGGAAGGCAGGCGCCCGTTCTGCGCACATGGCTTCCCGCAGAACCGCTCAAACACTTCGACAAAAAGCTCCGAGTCTTCTGCGCCGGAGATGGCGTATTTCTATAAAGTGACAGTGATAACTCAGCGCGGGTGGTATATAATTAAGTACCTTATGATAAGGGGTGGGAGAAGGAGCGAAAAAAACGGAGGGCACGCACGTTGTTGAGGACGAAAAACGGCACACCCGTGATGCCTTGTCTCTGTGCATGTCGTATTCCGATTTGAACCTCCTGTATGTTGTGGGAAGATTAAAATTGGGAAATGAAGGAAGGTAATATTCGGCGACTAAACCAAACGCCAGGATCAGCGCACCTCTTTTTTCTCATCTGTGTCCAGCCAGGCGCTCGCTTCTTCGGCGCTGGAAAACAATCCTACCGCCACGGCCTGAGCAGACAGGAAATCCCGATCACCGATGTCTGGGAAGGGCCGGAGTAAAACATTATGAGTAAAGTCGGCGTACAAGTCCCCAGTCCCGAGTTGCAGTATGTGCGAAGATAGGAGATAGCTAATCGTATATATTTACCTTGGTCGAGCTCAAAAAAGCCGCTGAAGATGCGTTCCTGGGAATTTGCCATCGATGAAAATTTTGTGTATATTTTAAATCCGAGACCTCGGAGTCTAGAGGAGAGCGGGTACCCACAATGAGGTCGTCTTGCATGGCCATCTCCCCTTTCTCGTAGGCGAGTGCAAGAAGTCGGTGCGAGCTGTAGGGGAAGATATTCGTCAACAAGCTCGTGCTAAACGCGCTCTTATGACAAGAGGGAACGAAGAGATACGGCCGGAATGTCTACCTACTCGGTGGTCTGTCTAATCTCACCATCGTACGAGCTGTAAAACGCAAAAAAAAAAAGTTATTTGTCGTCCACCAAGTTGGAGGTCGGGGAGACTTGCAAGTTGAGGCCGACCTCCTTTCCACGAGCGATCATCATCTTTTCCATCATTTGTCCGCGGTCCTTACCGAACTTGCGTTCAGCGCGTACACGCCTGCTAATAGGCCTGTGGTAGCACGACACCGTTTCGAGTTGTATGCGCGGTATAAAAATGAACAGTTGCATAAATAATTTTGCGTTTCCCCCCCATTTGAGTTAAGGATATTCAGAATGGCTACCACGTCACTTACGAGTCGAGCGAGAGGCTGGGGTCAAGCAGGTAGGGGTGGTACTCGACTTCAAAGTCCAAGTTGAGTCCCTTTTCTTTGGCGATCACAATCGCGCGGTCGAGCTTGCGCTTGCCGATAAAGCAGAAAGGACAGATCGAGTCCTTTCAGGAAAAATAAATTAATACGAAGAAATAACTTCCGCGATACGGGCAACGAAGGAAGAAGTGTATCGGGGATGCACTCGGAACTCACAGATGTAACGTCGATCTTGATCTTTTTCCGCTCCGCGCAGTCGCCGCCGGATACAACCGTCGTCATTCTTGCGGGGAAATGGAATGCCTTTAGGTTATCTTTCGAGTCAGAGTCAAGGGCCGGAGCGCGTCCACAAAAAATCGGCTACGCGAGGGCGGAGGGGGAGGCTCCCAAGATTTAGAAGTTGCAGCTCCGGAGTGGAGAGATTCTGTAACGCGCGAATCGAATCCGGGGCCTTGCTATCGGGCAAACGGGGGTCCCCCCTCCTCCCGTTTATAAGCTGAGAAAGCAAGAAGAAAGAAGGGACCGATTCGGAAGACGGATGAGGCATGGGCGCAATCCGCTGACTGGCGGAACCTTACGTCACCCCGCTTGCAACTCAGTCAGCCACAGTTTAGTAACTTTCATCCGCGCGGCACTTGGCGATGCCGTGATGACACCGTCACGGTGAGGAGAGGGAAATGATAATCAGTCGCAGACCTTGAAGAAGTTGACGTCAGCACTGCGCGCAATAGAAAGAGATGCGAAGAATAAAAACTAGAATAAAATGCTAAAATATTAACACAGGAGCCTGAGGATACGAAATCGTCTTCGGGAACGGGAGCATGCTTCGTGGCCGAGGATGTTCCCGATAAGTTGGTCAGCAGCCAGCAGTCAACGCAAGAAACACTCCATTCATACCAAAAAATCTCACCGTTGCTCCAAAACAATTAAGTAAAGGAGTTTCTTTCAGCAGCCCCTGCGTATCATCTCCAACTTGAATGCTTCCGTGTAGATATCGGCACAAGTCAGTAGCGCCGCCAACGCCCTTGGATAGAACGGAGACCCTCCCTCCGTTCAATAAGTTCCCGACCGACCCATGCATAGGACCTGAGCGCTGATTTGTTTACATGTAATATCGCGTGAACTTTTTATGCGAACGGGACACCCGTTTTGGTCCTTTACTCAGTTGAACCTTGTGTCAGAAGTCTAATCGAACAAACTTTAGGCTGTGCTTACTTATCAGTTGCTTTAAGTAAACGGTGAACAGTGGTTCAATGCCTCAGCCGCCGTGCCCGAATGCCGGTTTTATTTCACCGCCTGTCAGTCGAGGGACGAACTCCGCCGTCGTTGGCGGTCACGAACGGCCTCCTAACGGCTCTCGACGGGGGAATATGTATTCAAGACTCATTTGGCGATACTACAAAAATGCATGGAGGGAAGAAAAGACCCGAACGTGTTCTGTACACGGGGTGAGGGCATAGTCCATGACGAAAAATTCTACGAGCGATCGGTACGAATGATTATTGCAAAGCGATAAAGTCTGAAGCTGAAAGCTAATCGGGGGTATTTGCGAGGAAGATTGAAAGTCGGACAGCAAGAAAGAGGTCAGTCATGAATCTCAGCCAAAAATAAAGGGCGAGAGCTCGTCGGAACTGGTAGGAACTGCTTAACAACTGTTGATCAGACATCTTATTATCCACGATCCACGAACAGTGATACGCACCGCTCGCACTGAGGTAATCACTCCATGCCCTTCGGCACCTTCTGCAGCATCCCAAAGCAAACGGAGAAGAACGACTGCACTGCGCCGTATCCCTTGCTCACAACCTTGGCCACACGCCTGCCCCCGCGCTCGAGCTTGCCAGCAGGCAGCGCCGAATGCGTGCGGTCCATGCTCGGATCCAGGTCCAAAAACAGCACGAGCGGGTTCGTGCGGGCACTCCCACAGCTACCCGCGTGCAGGCGCACCGGCACATCCGGCGCTACGAGCGTAAACGCCGGGTCGTCGGGAAGCGTCCGCGCGCGCCCGTGAGCATGAGAGAGGTGCGAGGAGTACACGTACGCGGAGCGCGTGGGCGTCGATGTGTAGAGCTTTGCGCGCGACGGGTGGATGTTCTCGCGGTTGCAAATGTAGTGCACGTAATCAGCGGCGAAGCCCGGCAGCGGGATGCGGCTCGCGTGCAGGAAGGACAGCGCATCGTCTTCCGCGTCGATCGGGTAATTGGAATTATAGGGGGCGTTATAGGTAACTGCAATGCGTAGGGCAGGGGAGACGGGTATCGGTTAGTATCGGGGATTTATATGTACCATGTCTAATACACACGCAGGCGGTAGTAGACTGTCTCGCCAAGAATAGTCAACGGGGAGGTCCGGCCGTAAAGAAAAAATCACAACTGACGCACTTTTCTCCGACCCAGCAGAGCGTGCAGTGCTTGCGCCCTTACTTGATAAGCCCGGGGTGGATCGCACATAAGTGAGGCGACGAGAGTTCTGGCTCATTCTTGCATAACAGACGGCGCCGTGCAGGCGACTGGAGAGACGTTGGCCGCTGTGATCGAGCTGGATGTCGAAGGGCGGCCGTCGTTGCCAGTAGTGACGGGCTCGAGAAGAGTGTGCCCCTAGTCGCGTCCATGACGGCCGCGTGGTTGATTACTTAGTGAAAGTGCGGTTCTCCATTTGAGACGCGTTCAGACAAGCGATCTAGACGGAAGCTGCTATTTTTAGGCAACCGACCGGAGCCGCATCCGGTTTGGGTGGTTTTGTCCGGCTCCGACTCACCTCCCGCTCCCGGCTCTCCTTCAAACGTGTATCTGTCTTTAAGCTGTTTCTCTTGAAGGGCACCCAAGCCGCTCGACTGAGGTAGCCGCACGCCCCCAGGGACGATTCTATAGTTTCACGCAGTGACTGACGTGGCTTCCCCGACGACTAAACGGGTTTCTAATCTTCCACCTTGTCAAGGGACCTCCAAAGTGCCGTCTTACTGAGCAAAGGGAGTGCTAAGGGCACTGTTGTCCATTCTTCATTCATCCCCTGATTGGATAACGGTGGCGACGAATGCACGGTAAATATGTGCTTTTCTAATAGTAGACGTTCCCTTATAAATATCCGTGGTTTTACTGGGTAGCTGACTGAGGACGCTGGGTTTGAAAAAGCACTTTATGTTCGTACGCGAATGCAATTGAAAGCATATACGACGGCTAAAGCAGGGACTCGGTCTGGTGGTTGATCAGCAGGCTACTCCTCAACGCCGCTTCGGATCCTGCCAGGGACTTTCTTCGGCGTGTACAGTCATGCTACTCTGCTTTATCGTTTACAAACTGTCTTTCTGGTCAAGCCTATCTCAGCACCGCGAAGTCGAGCTTATCAACACCGATCCCGGGCTTGGAACGGACGCCGAGGACATTTTGTAAGCTTGTAAACTCGCCTGCATGCCTGCTCCTATCCGATCGACCACGCCTTCGTTAGCGCTCGTTCTGATACTACCCATGGCGGTCTGACCGCGCTCTCATCACTACCCACACGGCGTGCTGCCAAAACCAAGCACGGACATTTTAGCCAAATGGGGCGCCCAATACTCTGACATTTACATGCGTCGGTCGTCGAACTGCATGCGTGCGCATCACTACCTTGCGACGACAGTGCCCATACACATCCGCACAATTTTTGTGATATACGTTTCAAGCAGAGCGACAGGAGTAACGCTATAAATTGGAAGAGTGTTGAAACACTGGTACGAGCTACAATGATGTCGAGGCCGGAACAGGCATAAAAATAGTGGAAGCCGAAATAAAGGAAAACACAGGTGTCACAATAACGCACAGAAAAACATGTTAGAAAACAGATGGAACAGTCAACAAACAAATGAAATAAAAAAATGTGGGAGGGAAGAGGTACACGACCCGAAGTCCGTTTGTTATACAGGGATTATTACCATTTTTAATCGTGTTCGTGCCGGTAACTAATCCTCGTCTATGAATTACCGCCTCTCACGGGTCGACCGTCTCAATGGACGGGCTGACGGCGATCCGTGAGTAAGGCCTATCGCATGCCCCGCGCTCTCATCGTCCACGTGCGCTTTGCTCTTGCCCTTGCTGACTCCTACTCCTCTGTTTATAATTGGAGTGTTCGATTGGTTTTAAAACGTAATACATGTCTTTCTTACAAAAGTTACAATAGGAGATAAAAAGTTCAAACAGGTTGGTACAGTTGCAGAAAGCGATCTCGCTATAGCCCCTACCTCGTCACCATAAAAAAGGGCTCAGCATAAAAAGACCGACTGGGATGGTTAAGCACACTAAGTTAAGTAAGGAGTGTCGAGGAGAGATTCACAGTCGATGCCAGATAAGCCTTCGCACTCGTATGTTCCGGGAAAGGGCAAACGGAATCATGAGCAACTTCACTGGTACTCAGAGTTGTAGACATTCAGTGATGAACAACAGCACATGCAAGAAGCTCGAAGTACTCACTACAGTATGTTTGGCCAAGTCGCCATGTCTTCCGTGCGCAAAGGCTTAGCGTTCGTATTTTCGATATAGCCCTTGATGCACTTAACGGCATCCTTCATGCTGGGTCGCTTCTTCGGGTCGGAGCTCATCAGATTCTTGCTCAAGCCCATCAGGAATTCTCGACACGACGCTTTAGGGCATTTCGCACACAATACGGACACCACCTTTCCAGCAGCCCACACGTCTGCCCACATCGGATTGTACGGCTCACCACCCCCGACCTCGGGTGCCGTCCATCCCTTAGTACCGATGAGCCTACCGTCAAGCTGATCCACACGGAGAACTCCCAAATTAAAATCGATGATGCAAACTCGGCCTGTCGTCTTGTCCACAACAATGTTTGAAGGCTTCAGGTCGTTATGCACCACTTCCTTTTCGTGCAGGAACGCGACCCCTTCAAATAACTGCCGAGCAACCGGTAGCAGATCGCGCGATAGGTTCTCGTATAAAGTCACTTTGGTGCCGCTGTCCGGCAACACCACCAGCATGCCGTCGTTGACAGCGCGGAACGCTATCCCACGCACTACAGGGTTGTGAGGAGAGTCGAATCTCGACAGAAAGGAAAGTATCCGGAATTCGCTGTCCCTATCTGGGCAGAGGAACTTAACGTAGTATCGCTTGCTGTCTCTGTACGCCTCCGCCACGAAAGGGTGCTGCACATGGAATAGGTTAGCAAAGGTTAACTGAATGAACGCGTTGCTTACATCAAGCAAGATGTACGGATCTGGTCTAAAGCCTAACTCGACCATAACGTCTTGCACGTCAGGCTTGGAAAAGACCTCTTCGACAACTGGATCTTCGCTAACTGGATCAAGTGCGCTCGTACTTGCGCCTGGCGTTCCTCTTGAACGTTTCCGGCTGGTGGGTTTGGCGGGTCTACTTGACCATGAGCTCAAGCCTCTGCCCACCTCCGTCAGCGTCTTTAGCGTATCGAACTTGCTGGAATCAAATTCTTTTTCAATACGGCGTATCTCCTCGCCATAGTTGTACATTTCCCGAAGAAACTGTCTTCCTTCATCACCTTTTATAAGGTTATACTTATCGCTTATAATATCCACCTGAAGATTGATTGAGGGAGGGGTCAAACTACGTGATAAAACGCTCACACTGGGATCCTCCCTTTTTGGCTGATATACGAAATATCTTTCTGCGGTAAAATCATCTGCGACGTATACGGCCATTACAACGAAAGTTCGTGCAGACTCCTTCTTCAGCAAAAAGCTTCCGAGACGCGCCAGGGCAATGGCCTGGCAAAGCATTCTCCATCTGTCCGATTTGTCTTCCTCTGATATGACCTCTCCGATGATGAATAAAGCTTCCTCTTGAGTGGCTATGAAACTGAAATCACTCTTCGGTTGGTACTTCCGGACTGGTTCATCCACTGATGATTTCACAAATATGCAGAAAGGCCACTGCTTTCCTCTAGATGAACTTCAAGTTAGCAATAGCCGCGCACAACGAAAGAATCCTGACATTCCGTAATTGGCGATCCCCCGCCTGGCATAAGCTTCACCTGGCGGTATGACATACGTGGACGTCACTAACGCTGAAATCCACTCGGAGCGACGCCCAGTGCGGGTTCTTGATTCTATTTCCTCCTCGAGTGTGGTTAACCGCGCGAAGTATTCAAATTCTCGGTTAGATTCAATGGGTAGCGAGTGGCCCCCGACCGAACTTTCATTTGTAATAAAGTAGTCTTTGAATTCTTCTGGAAGCAACTTAAGGCATAATTCCAAGCGCGCTTCCGCTCTGCCGTCGTTGGGCTGGAAAAAACGTTGAACCGTCTCCTTCAAGTCGCAAAAGGTAACTGACCATGTACCGCCTTGGTGCTGAAAGCCTAGCGATCATTTCCACCACATCGGTTGGCATGTCTAGAGTGGGCCGTGGATGTGAGCTGTCGATTTGCATGTATGGATGTGGGCTATCGATTTGCATATTTTGGGGTTGGCCGTCGGTTGCCGTATCCGGAAGTGGTCTGCGTATCCACCTACTAGCATAATTGTGTTGGATGTCCAATTGACTCCATGTCGGCCCTTCAGACCTCACAGTAAGGCAACTGAATAAAGCCTCATTAACTTGTCTCAACCGCACTTCGGTATAATCTGGACTCTCAACGTCAGGAAGAGTTGCATTATGATGAGCAAACAGCGCACTTTTAGAATGCTCGACTAGTAGGCACACGGCACTCGAGAGAACCCCGTCCGGAAATACTTCCTCGACGGTAGCAAAAAGATGCACAGCTTCTGTTGAGTACGCTTGAAGTACGTGCGCCTTATTTATGACTCTCGCCTCATCCTCGAAGACGAAAGCACTCCATGGCGGGGGAGATATGAAACGGAAATATTGACAGTGGGAAGCCATGAGGTCTTTAAAATATTCCTTTACTTGATGATTTCGTTCCTTTACCAGGTCGAAAATCGATGCTATGTGTTTGTTTTTCGCGACTTCGATAGGGACAAGGACATTCCTGACTAGCACGTTGAAAGAGAGAGTATCTATGGAAGGTTGAGCAATGGACAAGACAATGGAATGGGAAGACATACCAGCCATGGAAGGACGTGGTGTGGTTCATGGTCCGAGTCGTCCAAATGATGGCCTACCCCTCGTCATTTCCCACGGTGAGGCGGGTGCCGGGAAATTCCGCCGTCAGGCTCGAACTCCGGCATGTACACACCGGCACCTGGATTAATATTCCCTATTGAGCGTCCCTGTATCACATAAAGCGTGGGGTTCGTCCCCAGTGTTTTCCATGTATTAAGAGATATTAGGGGGACAAATTATCAACAAGATCGAATGGAATTCAAACTCGGACCTCCCTTGAAGAGTGGGTGCAGTTACTTCATCTCTGAGTCGTCATTATGTCGCTCGCACATCTCCTTCACAGATGATAATAATATAGGCTGGAGAACGTCTAAAAGTCTCTTAACTCCAGTATGTCTCGCAGTGCGTCCAAAGAAGGACGGGAAAACCTTCTTTCTCCTCGGTAGGGATCCTCGCAGGTATGATTCTTCCCTCGAGATAAGTATTTTATTTTCCTGGAACGAGGAATGCCCTCATTGTTTGGAAAACATGCTTCTTAGCTCTACAGCCTCAGATTTCGACAAACTCGGACGGATCGCGGCTCCTGCTACCGGGATACACCTCGTCACCAAAGAAGACAAAACTGACACTCAAATTATTTCAGGACACCGATGTCCAGCACGGTTTCAACGAGCCCCCTGAGATCATGCCTTCGCTGCTCACCCTTCCTGTAACCCCGACAATGGATCTGACCAAAATCGAGAGCATATCTTACGACGTAGACCTTGTTTTCTGGGCTGGTAAGCAATACGTGTTCAAAAAGACCACATGCGGAGAAGACATGCTTAGCGAAGTCGAGGCGCTCTATCGACTGCTCACGAAGTTGATAATCTTCGGCATTTTCGCTTGAGTGAAAATACCTCCCGAAACGTAATCCTCCGAGTCCAATATGTCTCCAACACCAAACGTATATGGGCCCTTTACAGTAACCCTGTGAGGCTTACATCGATTAAGCCCATCCATTCCTTTGACGGAAAATGGAACAAAATCGCTATCCACGAGGCAGGATTGTAAATGGTGATAAACTTGACACCCGTTAAAATAGCACTGATTGTTAGACAGAGCGCGTTAGAGATAATTGCGCAAAAGGCATTCATATACGTTTCTCAGTGTGTGTGTGTGTGGCGCTGAGACTCGGGCAGTGAGCACGTTGGAGGTCACCATCTTCTTCATGGCTTAACGGCACAGAGGATCAATCTGAGCGTTTGGATGAATGATTTTGTCCAACCCTCATGACCAAGGACGTTACTAAACGCAAACTAAAACGTCGTAATGTGTATACACATCGCCTACACTTACAGTTGGCTAGAGTACAGACCCTCATCGATCTGTGCTTCGTCAACATCCATAGCAGCAAACAGATTAGACATGTCGTATCAGATGCAGTCGTTTGGATCATACTACTATCATCATAGGGAATAAAAGGAAAAGCCAGTTAGATGATAGTTCACCGGATCCAACGACGGACACGAGAAGTAACGCCTGGAACTGCTTTGAAGAGACGTGTAAGTGGACGAGATCCGTGAAAGCGACGAGCTGAAGAAGGTCGAAGACTCCCAGCGCAGCCATATGCTCACTTGTGCGGACACGTTGAAACCCAGCGAAGGGCACCTCCATACTAGCGAGAGTACCGAGGGCAACCAAGAGGACTACTGGGCATCAGCAGGCCGCCCAGGGACGATTAGGATAGCGGCCCCGGGTCATGAGCGGGAGGACTAACAAGTGTAAGGGAATATGTTGGTAAACACATGGCCTCCCCAAGAAGCTACCATGTGAAAATAGAAGGGAGCAGCGCCCGTTCCGTTCATCCACAGGAACTTGAAGAAAGCGAACATGAGCGACGAGAAAATGGCGATCACTTCGTCTTCGTTGTCATACCTGCCTGCGACCGAGTGTGAAATATAATTGGGAGCGATGCCGATGGAACGGCAGCAAGAAGACCAGCACTCTTGTCTTCGTTAACATGTATAAGATATTGCTAGGGTTTTAGATAAGTATATTTCCATTTATGTAGCTACACTCCAAATACAGCAAGCATGACATGTCGTTACTTTGCGTGACTAATACGTGACTTCCGTTCTTCCGCTTCGAGTGGATTTGAGCAAACGGTCCGCCTCGAAAGGCATCCCTTCTTGACCTCTTACCACCACCATCTCCTTTGGAGAGGGTGCTGCGAGGGGGGATCCGTCTAAGGAAGGGGGCCTGAGTGGTTTGCAGGCACTACCCTGACCATACCCTGGGGTCACTTGGGGGGGCTACGATGTTAATGTCCTGGGGTAGATGCCGACTTCGTTGCGCGGGGACTTTGCCACCCCCCCAACACCTACCCCATTGGACCCTCTAATAGGGGGTCGGGCAGCCGGGAGTGTGAGTGGTCTGCCTCTCGCACCAAGAACAACTGACTGCCCGTGGAGGGGTTATGACTGGGCTGGCAACGATGTCAACACCAAGGACGATGACCCGAGCAACATCGATGAGCACAAGCCGGCAAACTCTGAAATATTGGGTAAGGGGACAGTCCCTTCATTGCTGAAGCCGAAGTAATATGCGTGACCTCGACGACGTTCCCACTGTTTATTTTTAACCTGGCCCCTCATAACTCTTTTTCCCACACGACTCGCACGGCCATTCAGTTCGCCGACACACAACCTGGGCTTCCACGGCAACCGCGGTTTTCCCCATGCCAAGACATGGGCACCGGCAAGTGACCCACTTAAACCGGCCAGGCCATTCCGGCTCTCCATAGTCATCACTGGCAGAGGTTTGCCAAAATGGATCCATGCACCACGACGAACGAGCTGAGGCCGACCTAGGCTACAGCCACACCCCTCTAAGGCCCTCAATCAGCAATTCGACAGTGCCGCCTGCCCGACTTCGGAATCTTTTTGGGAGGGAAGGGTTTACAATGGAGAAGAGAATCGTCGCTGACCGATGCTCACGGCCTTGGTAACATGGGGTTGAGAGAAGAAGCGGGGATGTAGGATTTTCACCGGTGAGGACTGGCGCCCCTCTCTTTTTAAATTTACCATTGCGACATCTAGTTCCGGCCCCTTCGGGGGCCGGGGCGCTTAAGTAGAGTTGTATTTACACAGCGCCTAATAAAGTTTCATCATCATCCGCCTCGAAAGGCGGAGGCTGAATCCGGGATTGCTGAACGGGGCCTAAGGCATGTCGCAATTTAATTGGGGGGCGAAGCCCTCCAGTTATCCGGTTAGGGGCCTCCAAAAAGCTAGATTAGTCAGCAAAGCGTGGTGGCTGTGTGGCCCCCCCCGTGAGAACATCCTCCTGCCCTTCAAGCCAGCCTTGAAAAAAGGCCATCCCTTGCTCAATTACACTGAATAAATATAACTTTTGACCAGTAAATTAAATAATACTCTATTTTGGCTACCCATTAGATGCTTTTTTAGTCAACAAATGATTGTTGTTACTGAAAAAGCCCCCAAAACTTAAGTGCCGACTTATGATTATGTAAAATTACATAAGCAAAAATGTGTGCTAATGATTGCACAGTACCCATGCTG
Source organism: Coniferiporia sulphurascens (assembly GCA_002794785.1). NCBI lineage: Eukaryota > Fungi > Basidiomycota > Agaricomycetes > Hymenochaetales > Hymenochaetaceae > Coniferiporia > Coniferiporia sulphurascens. Next base: position 415,041 of record NBBA01000007.1, on the reverse strand, counting down.
CACCTTTGCTCCTGACTCTCAGTCACCTCTGCCCTTACCCACCTCCCAACCTCTCTAAAGTTGACTTGAAGACTCATCTGGGAATCTCAGGAGCACTCTTGAAAGATACTCTGGTCTCAGGCAAGTTTTTTATCTGAAAATTCAAGAAAATGTACACATCTCTTATCTGATCTCAACATTGCAGTGCTTTTGCCAGTATTTGCTTGAGTTGGGGGTGCATAAGGTCTCTTTTTTTGTTCTGTAGCACCTTTCCATACTCCCACCAGCATTCAGCCAGCAACTTTCATGCCATTGACACTTATAAACACATTGGCTTTCTTTTACATTGCAGTTTGCTGTCACTTTCCCCACTGATAAGCTTATTGGGCCCTGTGATTTAGCCTTAGTTAGAACTACATATCAGTGCTTCTAAGTTGGCTTTAAAGCCTCTGGTATTGAGTGGGTCAGCCACACCAGAGAAGGAATTGTCTAGAACACCACACCCTAACAGGCCTCTGGTGGGCCCTGTGCTTTGGCTGTACAGCAGCTACTGGCAACTTAGAAGCTCTTACACTACATAGTAGATAAATAAATAATAAATAAATAAAAATAATGTAAGCCTAGGGGCTCACCACAATCACCTGATGCAAATCCGACATGGCCGCTCTGCCCCACTTGGCAGAGCCGATGTGCAGGAACACTGCTTGACACTGCCACATCCCGACAAGTGGCGTCTATCAGCCGATGCACGGGAAGCCGCCCCAACCCGACAGGTGGTACCGACATGCATGTTGTACTTGACACGTGACCAGTCGGACTTGTCGGCTTGGCACAGGAAGGATCGGAATTGGGGCGGACTGTACAGAACCATCATTACATAATGTTCCTGCTATTCCTGTCCACTTTCCATACCTTTGTTGCCTCAGTCTATCTGACAGCAACAAAGACACCTTTGTCCTTTCTGTCTTAGGCTGAACTTCAGTGTTGCCAACTTCTGGTTGGCTTCCACTTTTTTTTTTGAAATTGACGGAGCGTTTCTACACTGTATATACACCAGGGAACCGATTCCGACATCCCAGGTGCTGCCCCGACAATCCCAGCGCTCCGATCCTGACAGATCAAGCTGTTAAGCCTACTGATTAGGTAAGGCTTAATAAGCGATCAACAAGGATCGACCAAGAGAGACGAGGTAAAGATGAGACAATGATTGAGCAAGGGTTTCCCCAAGGACTAGTAGACTGTTGAACTGGTGACTGGTGACTTAATATCCTGCAGAGGAGATAGTGAACAAGTAGGCTCTATTGAATGAAGAGCACAAGCTTAAGGCTTAGTGCTCTGAAAGTGAGTCCTTATATACATACATAGAAACCTATGGAATATGGTAGAAGGCTGACTGAGCAAAGGTAAGGGTCAGTCAGCATGGAAGGGAATAGAAACTGGTAGAAGAGTCTGACTGATCATGAGGCTAGGATCAGTCAGCATACATGGTGGATCAGTCAGCGAAGATGACTGATGCTGATAAAGGCGATGAGTAAGGGAAATTTGTAACATTACCTCCCCTTTTAGGGATGATATTTCATTGCAAATATCAAGAAAAATAAAAGAAAAGCAAAGGATGAAAGAAATATGGTAAGCCTGATAGGCATGAAGTTAATGTGCATAAAGAATAAGAGGGAATAGTGTTCCCCCAAAGCAGGTATACACCAAGAATGTGATGAAACATTTTATAAGTACATACTGAATCGAGTCAGTTGTCATGGGCAATAAAAAGGGTTAAAGGACGATTTGGGATAAATGGGTGCAGAAGGAGAACGGAAAGCGCACTGGTCATGATAGTTTTATGTCATTCCGGACATTAAAGAGAGTTAATCTGTCTTAGTCAATCTGTGTAGTCCGAATTATACCCATCAGTGAGGTTACTGAATAAGTGATCAGCCATTCCCGGGTAGGAGTAGACGGAGTGGGAGGCGTCTGACTCAGGGGTGCTTGGCACTTGCAGTATTGTCGTGGGGGAACGATGATCGATTGTAACTCGTCCTGTAGGGCTGGTAGAGACGTATGGTGGTGGTGTGGATGAGGGATTGCGAACAGAGAGGATAATTTCTTCCAGAGTGTCCAGTTCCTGAACCAAGTTTGCAATTCAATTGGCACGTTCCTTGGTGGTATAGGACCTGGGCATTTGAGTGTGGGATCCAGGCATTTGGGGAGGTACATGTGGCATAGTGCGGCCATGACCTGATCTGCACCTTCATGGCCAGGGAGAGCTTGTTGCGATGGGAAAGCTCCCGGTAACTGGGGAGAAGACATAATCGGGGGAGAATCGGTGGATGACAGAGTTGAAACCATTGGCGGTGGGACAGGGTGTATATGTTCTGGGCATTCGGATTGCCAATACCTGGCACAGCTGTAGTACAGTGTGGACAAATGTATTGTGGGCAGTGTCGTTTGTGGTGATCTGGGGACTGACATTCCCAACAGGCATTACGGTCTGGAGCAGGAGTTGAGCGACGGCGAATGGGAATTGATCATAAGGGTTGTCTTCCTAAAGAGGGGTCGATTGTGCTGAGCATTCGGTGCCCATTGCCACGGACTATTTCATCGACAATCATCCAGCTAGAGGCTTGAGCACGGCAGACAATGTGGTGATTATGGACACGAATGAGCTCGACTTCAGTGAGGAGATTCTCTGTATGTGCAAGGAGAGAGTCTTGTTGGAGGAACAACTGGCGAAAGCGATCAAAACAAGTGCCAAGGAAAGCGTGAGCGACTTGAGGACGAAGGGCTGGGTTGGAGAGAATATGTGAGATGGTGATCTGGGTCTGAGTGTGGGCACGGTTGCGGTGGACGCGCTCAGAGAGAGATGAAGACGACATAGTGAAAATGCTAGACAGGAATTTGGGTAGCGACTGGTGAGTTGCTGTGGTTACTGGATGTTTTTTGAGGCTTTATACGCATCCAAGGTTTCCTGTGAATTTTCAAGGTCTTTCTCCATTAACCATTGATTCTCTGAAGAGGGGTATCCTTTCCACTTGACCAAGTAACGTCTTCGAGTTCCATTACCCCTGTGTCCCACGATTGCTTCGATTTCATATTCCTCCTGTCCATCGATAAGGTCAGGTGGAGGTAGGGAAAATGATGGACCATGTGCATCAGTCTGGGTAAAGGGGGTAAGAAGCAAGGCATGGAATACAGGGTGTATGTGCCATGCCGAAGGAATTTCCAATTTGTAAACAAGTGAGGACAGGACCTCGGAAATAACGAAGGGTCCTTCCCACTTAGGGGATAACTTCCGAGATCTTCCAGGAAAATGGAGATTTTTTGCTTCTAGCCAAACTTTGTCCCCTTTTTTGAAAGGTCTGAAGTTCCGAGATCAAATTCGCATCATGTGTTGTCTGGCCAAGTCATGTGCTGCTAGTGCTTCTTTCCTTATGGATGTGAGAAGGTGAAGTCTATCTGATAAGGTGGGAATTACAGTTTCTTCTATCACTGGTGGAATTGGAGTTGGATTATATCCGAACATCACCATGAATGGAGAAGTTTTGATTGCAGATTGTACCTGGATATTGTGGGAAAATTCGAGATCTGGGAGCGCGTCGACCCATTGAGTTGGAGAATTTCCACAGTATATCCGAAGATATGCTTCAACTTCCTGGTTTGTTCTCTCTGTTTGCCCATCTGTCTGTGGATGGTAGGCCATTGATAGGCGAGATCTAATCCCTAGTCTTTCACACAACTTCTGGTGTTACAATTTTCCTTTACTTTTCCATTACTGCGCTGACTCTATTCCTCTTTGTCATCATCAGTCAGCACAACTCCCCCATTTCTCTGCCTTACTCATCCTTATTTCGCCTCATGCCATAAGACGCCATGATGATGCCTTATTGCACCATCATGATGTGCTTTGCTTACTGATCACCATACTTGTATTACCAAGGCCTTCCTTGAGTTTCCATGACCTTCCTTCATCTGGTAAAACACACCTAACCAAGTCACTACAGTAGCAAACACATAGAGTAGCATATAAGCATGTAACTTCAGTAGCACAAGCCCTAAGCTTGTGCTCTTCGTTCATACAAGCCCATTACCTGTTACCACCAGTCTACTGAGTGCCTTTAGGCCATTAGTTGCTTCATCATAACCCGACTTCACCTCTGAAGCACACCGCATCCACATCGCCAATCAGGAAGCCTCATCAATGATCATCCTCGACTTACAACATCTAGGAAGCCCCGTTGCCATACCATCAGCCCCGACGATCAGGAAGCCCTGACGTCGATCATCACATAACTGTTGAGCTTAACATCTGGAAGAGTTGTGAAGTGAATTGTGGTCCTCAATCCAAAATGATGGTCTTAGGTAACCCAAAACATCTATACATGTTGTCATGGTATAGTTTAGCTGTTCCAAGTGCATCAATTGTCTTGTTGCATGGTACCAAGATAATGCCTTTTGTTGAGTCATGATCAACAATTACCATGATTGAATCATATGACTGGGAGTTTGGTAAATCCATGATAAAGTCGATTGCAATGTGTTGGAATGGAAGTGCTTCCTTATGGGCTGGAATTGGAGATAAGGATGGTGCCGTGGGATGGGTGTTGATCTTCATCTGTTGGCATGAGGCACATCCTGCAACATAATTTCGAGTAAAGACGGTTAAACCTGGCCACCAGTAATGTTGGCAAATGACTGAGGTGGTTTGAAATGCACCACAGTGTCCGATTGATGGCGAATCATGGAATAGCTGCAAGATCTTTCGCTTTAAATCTGCATTATCTGGGATGTACACTTTCCCTCTAAAGGTGAGAACGTCTTGGTTTTCTTCCCACTCTTCTAGGGAAAAACAAAAAGGCGAAGGAAGTTTGTGCTGTTTTGCAAGCCGAATCGATTTAGCTAATGAATCCAATGTTTGTTCCCATTGAATTTCATCTCGAAGTGTTATGTCAATTACACCAATGAACAGGGCGTCAGGAAGAAGGACACATTCTTCAGGTGGTTCTTCACCATGATCTGGTCTATGAGATAATGCATCTGAACCTGGAATGGATTTACCCGGTTTATGGGTGATAACAATATTGTATTCAGATAAGAGTTGATTCCATCGAGATTGCCAAGGAGTTAAGCGTCTGGCTGCTCTGAAGTATGACAGATTCTTGTGGTCACACCATATAGTTGTAGTGTGAGGTGATCCAAGAAGGTAATGACGCCATGCAGTGAGGGCTCGAATGATGCCAAGGAATTCCCTATCATAGACTTCATATCGTTGTTGTGTGGGACCAAGTGATTCAGAAATAAACCCGCATGGTTGGAGATCACCATTACTATTAGTTTGGAGTAACGTTCTACCTGTAGTGACTTTAGATGCGTCTGTCTCAATGACAAAGGGTTTGGATGGATCTGGGATCAGAATGGTAGACTGTGACGAAAACTGCTTTTTTAGCTGGTCAAATGCTTGTTGCCAAACTGGAGTCCATTGCCATTGAATCTCTTTCCAAGTTAACTTGTGTAAGGGATGTGTGATTTCCAAAAAGTTCGGAACAAAGTGTCTGTAAAAATTGCAGAATCCAAGGAAACTTTGTAATTGTTTGACTGTCCTTGGTGTGGGCCAATCAACAATTCCTGCAAGTTTGGTGGGATCGGTGGATATGGTGTTGGGCCGAATAATAACACCAAGAAATTCGACTTCTCTGGCTTCGAAAAGGCACTTTTCCGGTTTGCAATAGAGATCATTATCTTTGAGTATCTGGAGAACTCATTTAGTTTTTTGATGTAAGTCTTCGAGATTATCTGAGAAGATCAAAATGTCATCCATATATATCAAGATGAGATCTTCGATGATGACAATGCAAAAGATGTCATTCATGAAGGCTTGGAATGTAGCCAGTGAATTGCAAAGACCGAAAAACATGACAGTTGGTTCAAATAACCCGCGATTTGTTTTGAAGGTGGCTTTGTATTGATCTCCTTCTTTAATGTGAATATTATTGTAGCCATTCCGCAGATCAAGTTTAGTGAAGTATTTGGCACCTTTCAGCCGATCCATTAAATCCGAGATGAGGGGAAGGGGATATGCGTTTTTAATGGTCCCTTCATTTAGTGCCTGATAATCTTGAATTCCATGCAATGATGCATCTTTTTTGTCAACAAAGAAGAATGGTGATGCCATTCTGGACTTGGATGGTCAAATATATCCTTTTTGCAAGTTTTCCTCAAGAAAATCATCTAAAGCCTGCTGGTGATGTGCAGGTAGAGGATACAGTTTGCAGTCACAAGGTATGAAATCTGGTTTCAAATCAATGGCATGATCATATGGCCAAGAAGGAGGGAATCGTTCTGATCTCTTTTTTTCAAACAAAGGAAGGAATTCATGGTATTGTAGTGGTACCAGTTGTTCTAATGGAAGTTCCTTTTTTGTAGCGCATTGTGCCATTTGGGTTGCTGGGTTAATTTTATCAATTTGAAGTGTAGCCTGTTGCTAGTCGATTTGGGGGTTACAATTTTTTAACCAAGTGGTGCCTAGAATGAGATCTTCGCTTCCAAGTGTGGTGACTGTTACATTTTTCTCTTTACTTTTCCCCTTATTGCACTGACTCACTTCCTCTTCGTATTCATCAGTCAGCGCAACTCCCTCATTTCTCTTTATTACTCATCCTTATTTGCCTTACACTATACAATGCCATGATGATGCCTTATTGCACCATCATGACATGCTTTGCTTACTGATCAGCCTCCTTGTACTACCAAGACATTCCTTGGGTTTCCATGACCTTCCATAGCCATGTAAATGACCTTACACAAGCCACCACAGTAGCAAACACATAGAGTAGCATATAAGCATGTAATGTAGATTGCACAAGCCCTAAGCTTGTGCTCTTTGTTCATACAAGCCCATTATCTGCTCCTCACCAGTCTACTGCATGTATTACGATTTTCCTTAATTTCCCTTATTTGCGCTGACTCACTTCCTCTTCATCATCATCAGTCAGCGCAACTCCCCCATTTCTCTCTATTACTCATCTTCATTCGCATTACACTATAAGACGCCATGATGACGCCATATCACACCATCATGACATGCTTTGCTTACTGATACTTTCACTTGTATTACCAAGACATTCCTTGGATTTCCATGACTTTCCATAGTCATGTAAATGACCTAATACACGACCCTACAGTAGCAAACACATAGAGTAGCATATAAGCATGTAACTTCGGTAGCACAAGTCCTAAGCTTGTGCTCTTTGTTCATACAAGCCCATTATATGCACCTCAGTGCCCTCTGTGTGCTCTACCTCATCATCTGGCACTTCATCATAACCTGACTCCTCTAAGAAGACACCATGTACCTTCTCGACGATCAGGAAGCCCCATCGCCGATCACTCCCCGCATTACAGCATCCAGGAAGCCCCGTTGCCATCACCACCAGCCTCGATGATCAGGAAGCCCCAACATCGATCACTGCGTAACCATTGAGCTTAACAGCATGCCTACTGAGTCACCAGCTGCTTCGTTGTAACCCAACTCTATTAGGAAGACACCGCATATCTTCTCAATGATTAGGAAGCCCCATTGTCAATCAAACTTCGTTAACGGCATCAGGAAGCATCGCTGCCATCACCATCAGTCTTGACAATCAGGAAGCCCCGACATTGATCACTGCATAACCATTGAGCTTAACAGATTCAGGAGAAAGGTCTACAAAAATGGTTTGTGCAAGTTTAAGGTACCCAGCATACACTTCATTTCGAAGGCCCAAATATCTTTAAGGGATCTAGGTTACTTCACATTCACCGAGAGTAATTTCGGTGAGCTGAATCGTGGAGAACCATTTCTACATTGTGGCGATCATGTTCGCCTTGTCTCTGGGTCCCAATATTCCATGAAGGGTGTTGTGGCAGATATTGGCCAATATGACATTCTACTACACAACACAGTTGACATCGCAGGTGGTTCTGAGTTGTTGGATTTGTGCATTCCACTCAATCAGGTTAGACATATCCTGAAGCCGGGAGACCATGTCAGGACAAAAGTCGGCCCAGGTCCAAGTGTCGAGGGTATGATTACCCGGGTAGATGATGACACCGTTTCTTTACAGTCTGTGAGCAGTCCTACAGAGGTAACTGATGAGCATATCACAAAAACTACATCCACTGAATAGGCCTGATGTAGATAACAACATTTACGAAGTGGGTCGAAACTTATGAGCCTGAGTTCAGGATGGAGAAAGAGCACACTGCTGGTTCAAAGAAGAGTTTGCCACATTTCCGCGATCCTTACCAAGGGCTATGAGTTTTGATTAGAAACGACAAACACCTTAAAGGATCCTATGGCTATGTGCACAACAGTGACCCTCTCAAGAAAACTGCCCAAGTCTCCCATGATGGCACTAATGATGGTTCCTTGTATATTGTGGAACTGAAAGATTTGATTTCTGTGTAAGTGACCTACTTGCTATAGACAAATATGGCTCTATTACAACAATAATTTATCAGACATTTTTTGTAGGACGACCGTATCATGCCTGGATGATGAACATCCGCTTCCGATTGAAGACAGGAAATACTACTGTGACAAGTTCAAACTGCACAAGAACATCGAGCAAAGTCGTGCTGTCACGCCACTGCCTGGCGAGGATGAGTTGAATCGGGATGCTACTGTGGAAGGTGCATCGGCATGGTCAGTAGACGCAGATGACACTAGGAGGAATGCAGGGTCTAGTTCTCTGCAGCTTCCAGCCGGTTTGTGATTCGCCGTACTAGACCATAAGCACTCTAATGCGATATCATAGATTTATCTGGTCCCGGCATGTGGATATTGTCCCCTGCTGTGCAGACACGTTTCGCAGAGTCCCACATGCATTTTTCGTGTGTGGATTCGCCCCGGCCGATATTTACTGATGGAGGGTCAATCGGCTGCATTGATCACTCTGCATGCGGATCCAAACACAGGCTGTGCCGGATATGGGTCAAGCTACAGAATGCCCAGCTCAACTATAGGTCCGAACTTGTTGTGATTAATTCATTACATCCCAGAAGGCCACTGAAGGGGAAGTTGGGTCTGATTATTCAGGGACATCCAGATCTCATTGGGATTATTGTGACTGTTAAAATTTTTATCAAGGACAAAGGTATCTTCAAATCGGCTGTAGTCTCGGACCCGACATGCGGACAATGGCCCCCAGTACCAATAGAAAATCTGACACACGTAGAATGCCTGGGTGGTGCCGACAAATAATATTCAGCAGCAGCATCACAGATTAATTTACTTGTATCTTATGTCACATTGAGGAATAAATTTATTTAGGTGAAGGACACGTGGTCAGGGTTGGATTCTGCTGTTGTGTAACATCTTTGTAAGTACTAGACTTTTTTACCGATTGGCTGATTTTTTTGCCAGCTAGTGTCCCCAATGGATAGGGTCGTACTTGGTGCGGCCGGCTACTCCTTCTCCGGACTTCCCTCTCTGGGTTATCAGGAAGAAACTTGTGGCTACTCTGCTTTTGGAACAATATGGGGTGTTCATTTGGGTAGGCCCATCGCTCTCACAAAGTCACACAGAATACTAACGAACTACTCACTGCTCATAACTCTGACTGTGAAAGCTGTACATTTTGCTTGAGACATGACAGACGCACAAGTTCCAATACCCACAGGTGCGCACATATATAATATCAATTATTGTTGATGGTCAGAAAAAATAATATTGAGCTCTGAACTTCGCAGAGACCATCCCTATGGCCATTGCACCTCCCAGGAGGTCGACTCGTGTGGCTGAAGTGAGTATGCCCCCTTCTTTAAAGGGACAATTTTTTTGACACATGCTAGGTGAAGGTCATGAAAGTGTCCATCAATGACAAAAAAAAAACAGGGGAGGATGTTGATGGTGGCGAAATTCAAGACAACCCCAGGGAACAACTCCCTGTGGAGCAACAGTCTAATGGGGAATCAGGGGAACCACTTGACAAAGATTGGCAGGGAGGAGCAGCTCTGGATGCAAATGAGGCAGGACCAAGGGGGGAAAGGAAGAAGGGAAAGGATTTGTCTTAAGATCTATGCACGTTGTGGTAGACGATGAGGTGCAGTGGTGTAGTAGAGGCGAAGGTGAGTTATCAGCATAAACTGATGTATTTCGTGGTAGAGACCAGCTCTCCTTATATACATCTACTGTGAGCTACATATACTATAACTATCATAGCTCTTATTGTATGGCATTATCGTTGCGTTATCGTTCACTTACTAAGATGCGTGTTCATATGACCATGTACTATATTTATGTCGTTCGTTATATTTATAAAATAATTCAGCTGTGAGAGGAGTAGGGACACACGGCAGGAAGAGAGGGGCAGGTTCAGCAGGCAGGGGTAGAGGTGGTACACGAGGGAAGAAAGGGGGGAAGAGCTTATGCAATCGGGAGGACACAATTGTCGGGGAAAGCTCTTCTGAGGCGCAAAATTCTGAGGCGCAAAATCCTGTAAGCTCAACGATGCTTTTGAATTTTTATGATTATTGAAGTGTATATAGCTTGCAAGTGCAGACGCTCCTGAGCAAATTGAGCTATCGATTACTGCCCCTGAAAAAGTCGCGACTGAGCGTAGTGATGAGCCGCAAGCTGCCAATGTGGACTCTTGTCCCAATGAGCAAAAGACTGTACATTTAACGCTATTTTTAAAATGTTCATAGATTAATATATGTTTAGGCTACGGATGCAGATGCCACTGCACAACCTGAGTTAACGATTCCTGGCCATGAGGAAGCCATGATTGGGCAGACTAACCAGATAGATGGTGTCATTGCAAGAGGTCCTTCCAACGCAGAAGATATTGTGAGTTTGATGTTATTCTTAAGGTGTATGTAGATTAATTTAAATATAGATCGCAGACCCACTTGCTCCCAAGCTTAATGGGCATCTTACTTCCGGCCTTGAAAACACCCCCACCAATCCGTGCAATGGAGCAGGCGTTATTGTGGGGGAAGGGGAATTACCAACCACGTCCCCCACCATTGAGCAGAATACAGCTGAATCCATACAGGCTGTAAATGTGACACCTGCAGTAGATAGTGACGTCATGGCAATGTCTAGCAATGGTTCACCGAATCGCGTGGACTATGCAGACATATACTCAAATGCAGATGACAGCTTCGCTTGGATGCGGAAATGCTTAAGGAAGCTATCGGCTGCCTTGGGTTTGGAGGCTATGGGATGACATGGCCCATCTAGCGATGCACCCGATATTTGCCTTCACCAGGAGTTGATACTAAACTTGAAATTTTCTTCAGTGTGTTGTCCTTTCAAGTTCATTATATAGAAATGCTAATTTCTCTTTAGGCCGCTGTAGAGACCTACATGAGAAGGATCCCTGAACAGATCTCACCAAACCTGAGAGCAATTGTGACATCAACACTTGCCAAGTCTAAACAGAGGATTTTTATCTTAGAGGAGTGGGAGGAAGGCAGGGATGTAAGCATTCAGAGTGCAACTCCCGAAGATATGATAAGCAATGCATCACCAGCGGAGCCAGTATGTGGATGTCGTACTTATCAAGATATTTTTAATTCATCACTTTGGAATAATTAGCATTCTCCAGAAGTGTGTTCAAGCAGGAAGGCTCTTGAGGAAGATAGCTTCAACCTATCTAATAGACGTTTAACCAAGCAAGTGCATGATCACAATAACCCAACTGTGCATGAGTCCAGTAGACAAAATATTGGGCCAGCATATAACGCGTTTCCCCAGCAGAGCCAATCCGTCTTACCTTCCCCACTGGTGGTGACAGAACCGACACCCCAGGATGGCAATGGTAAGTGGTGAGCATATTTTATTTTTAATTGGTGAGGTAACACCTTCACCAGCTCGTGTACATCCAGCACCCGCCTCTCGCAAGGAATCCGATGGCGATGGTCCCATTGCTGCGTCCAGTGTCAGAGCAACTCCTAATGATGTGGGTCTGCGTTCCCATGCTAGTGACAGCAAGTTATATTATCTTATTTTTACACTGTTAATCTAACAATCTCAACTAGGCGACAACATTGAGGATGATCACGGAAATGCGTTGTCTGATGACTACGAGGAGTCTGCAGAATGCAACAAGGGTAGACGGCTCGCTGTAGATCGATCAAAGCGGCCTATGTCTATGGAGGAGATGGATTTATTATATGATCGAGAGACTCAAGACAATGTTGTCCCTGACAACTATGAAGAATCACACTTGAAAAGAGGTGAAGCGGCATGTAATAAAAAGAATGCTCCATCAAAGGGGAAAGGGTGAGCCAATTCATTGGCTGTATGCAAAAGCCACAAGTGCAAACATCAGGGGGAGGCGATGCCTGACCCAGAAGGAGAGCTTCTCACCGAGGCAGATGACTCGTCCCAACATAGATGCGGACCGCTGACCAGCGCTTCCAAATTGGAAGCAGAGGAGCATTACAACGACCTCATCAGAAAGCTTACCAAGCTAGCTAGGAAGGAGAATAAAGATGTTGATGCTTTTTTAGTTCACTTAGGTATCTCACAGAAGATGCCTTGCAACCTTAACGTATATAATGCCTTCTCAAAATGGTATGCGAGTGAAGGATGTCCGATGACTGATGATCGTAAGTCACTTCTTTCTATCTGTATATTAAAACGATGGCTAGAAGTTATTTGTCATAGAACAATGGGAGGACTACCGCATTCAATTAGACAATGCATACAGAAAACTGAAGCAGGAAAGTTCTTCTAAGGATACAAGGGAGATCTTTCACAAACAGCTTGAATGGCATGAAAAGCTTCAAGATTCACACGTATCTTCTGTGAAAAATCTCAAGCAGGCTCTTGCCCCAAGCCTTCGCGAATTTGAGCACTTTGTGAGTCGTTTGCACATCGCCCATACTCTTTCTTACCTGAGATGTAGGCTGAGCGTGAATGGGCTCAATCCGAGATGGTTTGGATTGCATATCGAACGAACCTGTCAGATAACCTGCAGGCCAACAGTATTTGAGGCTTTGTCGGGTCCATTCCCATAGCCGAACACATGTTCAAGACTGAAGGGGTGTTCTGGAAACGCTATGCCGATGACTTTGATACGATGATAAAGTGCATAAAATTTCCGAATGTTGTATCATGATAGGTAAACATCCACCAATTTTGCAGGTATTCTGACATGAATCTACAAGGTGTCGACATGCATGCAGATCGACCACTCCTCAAGGCCAGTCTGAGCACAGATCGCAACAACAGGCGCACAATTTATAGTGAGCACTTCAAAGTGTCTGCAAGTTTGTCTTACCCATTCTTCTTTTATACTTGTCTCTAACTTCTTGTGTTTTAGAGTGGATTTTGAACATGTGTGAACCGCACAATGAACAGCATCATGGGAAAAATGATGGTTGTATTTTCAAAGTGGAGAAACCAATTTTACCTTGGCTATGGGACTTAAAAATCGGTCTCAAAGGCGTTCCTGATGGGCTGATTGCTGATTGGAAGACATTCATGCTTTCCCCCAAGTCCAAGTTTATCAACAATTTTTTAGCACCAATAACCGACGCCATCATCAAGGAACAACTAGTGATACATCAAGGCAAGGATGTCTCTTCCTTTGATGGAAAAGTGATGCGCTTCATAGATCTGAAATCTGGTGAGCTATCTTGGGTTTTTCCCTATGGCCCTGCTGACATGGCATTCAAGAGTTTGAAAGGAATGTGTTGGGGGACTTTGCAATCATCACTTCAGAAACTTGTAGGCCCATAATCACACAAAGCAGCTGTCTTCAATATTTGGAAAATCCTGTGAGTGGCCCTGTGCCTGGGCCGTCTACTTCTAGGGAGTCAAATCTCCATACTAACGCTGACGAACCACCAGTGAGCGAGTCTACAGGAGCCCTTTTGCTGTTACATGTGCATGGGCCATCCCCAAGGTCAAACAGGCCACTTCCAGCCCGTAGCAGTGAGCCGCCTGTGGCGGGTAATGATTCACCTCCAAGGAGGAGGGTACAATTGGAGTAGGGGAATATTTATTGGCATTAGTAAACAAAGTATTTACTATTGTTGATTTTAATCTTTTCATGCCTGCACGCTCTTGAGATTGGACAACGCAAACTGAGAGAACACTGACTTAAAAAAGAAATCCATCAAACACGCAGGATCGACACACTGATCATTACATTGTCTATTAGTCTTTATGACAAATTCTGACTAAAGATTTGTAATAAGGACATCAGCGTGAGGACTATGCTCTCATGTCTATGCTAGAGTTTACCATTATACATGTTAGGCTTGGGTCTTCCAAAAAGTCCATCAGCATGGGAGGAGTGGAGAGGAAGAACAGGACAGTTAAAAATGCAAGGTAAGCTTGCATGTATGCATGTGTCGCTGTCATATTATGAAGCCTTGTCATCCCAGGTAATCATAAATAATGGGAGATCCCAAGGTAGCATCTGTGCTGGGAGCTCCCACCATAGGCAAGCACTGGGAGATCCCACCTAAGATATGCTCTGGGAGCTCCCACCTAAGGTAGGCATTGGGAGCTCCCAGCGCATACCTTAGGCAAGCGTTGGGAGCTCCCACTTAAGGTATGCACTGGGAGCTCCCACCTCAGGCAGGCGTTGGGAGCTCCCACCTAAGGTAAGCACTGGGACCTCCCACCCTAGGCATGCGCTGGGAGCTCCCACTTAAGGTATGTGCTGGGAGCTCCCACCTAAGGTATGCGCTGGGAGCTCCCACCTCAGGCAAGCGTTGGGACCTCCCACCTAAGGTATGCACTGGGAGCTCCCACCTTAGGCATGCATTGGGAGCTCCCACCTAAGGTAAGCATTGGGAGCTCCCTGTTAGTAAATTGATGAAAATCGTGATTGCCGGATCAACAGATTAGCAAGATTGACATGGCAAGACCTGTAACTTTAATTGATACAAGGAACCTGTGCCAACGCTGTAAAGATGCAGATCAAGTAGCATGGAAAATGTTTAACATTGCATGTGCAACAGTAGGACAGAATGCAGGATATGACAACTGTCAAATTACATTTGATCATACTACAAGGGAACAACAAGTGGCAGAAAGGCTAGAAGTAATAATCGAACATAGAGCAACTATGTTCTCATATCAATTGAATAGATATGTAATCAGTGCTTATACAAGAACCAAGATTTATAATCAGCCACATAATGAATTATGTTATCAAAGGGCAGTTATTACATCAACTGATTATGCAGAAGTGGCACACCAAATAGTTCATACTATCAATAAACAATTACGAGAACAACTATTCACATACAAAGCCAACTTCATAGCCAAAGGACATACAACAGTAGATTGAAAGGAACCAAATCTAAGACAGGAGTTAGTACCAATAGATAAAGAGATTATAATATGGTGGTTCAATGATGAACTGTCATATAGAGTTACACCAGGGTATAGTAGGATAACAAATATAAACTCTATAGGACCTGAAGTGCTCTTTATGCCAATAGATGATAGGACACCAGAACGAACACCTTTCAATGATATTATGGAAGGAATGACTCAATCTTAGTCTACAATAAAAAGTAACAAGCCACAACAAGATAAGATTAAGAAGGCTAGCATAATCACTGAGCCACACAAGTATATCTAAGCATTCGGCTAAGAATAGCTGATGGAAGCATGGCAATCAATTGAAGACGTAATTGATGGGAGCCAAGTATAGCGCATCACACAGTAGAACCAATTAGGAAATAAGGAGAAGCATCATAGGTATAGTAGTATCTGAGAATGGTTAATTTAGGTATTATACTGTATGACTCGATGGAAACTTAGGGAAGGTTCTAGCATAAGATAAAGATAGCATGGTAGGCTGTAGAACATACTGGAATATATGACTGACTCATAGGAAGCTAAGAATAGTAAATAGCATGTACAGGACTGTACCAGAATATTCCTATGGCTTATAAAGTGAGAGTAGTATGTTGTAGTATCTACCAGAACATAGTAAATAGCATACAACATGTAGGGTATAAAAGCCCAACGTAAAATTGCGGTAAAAAGCAGTTTAATTCATCTCTTGTCTCTTACCACCATCATCAGCTCTAACACTCTAGCGAGTAGAGGGTACCAAGCCTACCCTAAACTAACTAGTATTATTGTGTGAATCTGTTATCACTTGCTTCAATCCCCTTAGTCAGGGAGCAAATCTAACAGTCACCATACTGATGCAATATGGTGTCATTGCTCTAGAACCTTCTACTATGACGTCATAGATCTAGAACTATCTGTGCCTGCTTACTACTGATTGGACAAGGCGTACCTAATGACTAATTCATCATTATGTAATAAAACATGAAACATGAATCGAAAAACATATATATCATAACAGAAAGTAGGTTGTAGTTGGTGTTAGTAAATTGATGAAAATTGTGATTGCTGGATTGACAAATTAGCAAGATCAACATGGAGAGACCCGTAAATGTAATAGATACCAAGGGAGTGTGTCAGCGATGTAAAGACGCAAATCTAATTAGCTGGAATGCATTTAACATAGCATGTGCAACAATAGGCGCAAATGCAGGATATGACAACTGTCAAATAACATTTGATCATACAACAAGGGAGGTACCAGTAATGGATTGACAGGAAATCATAATCAAACATAAGGCAACAATGTTCTCTTATCAATATAATAAGTGGGTAGTCAACCTTTACATAAGGACTAGGATTTGTAATTGGCCACATAATAACTTATGCAATCAGCAAACAGTGATAGCACAAACCGATTATGCCAAGAATGCTCAACAAATAATCCACAATATAAATAAACAACTATGAGAACAAATGTTCGCATACATGAACACCTTTGTAGCCAAAGGTAACACAACAGTTGATCAAAGAGAACTAGGCACACCTCAGATAATGATGATGGACAGAGAGATCCTAATGCATTGGATGAATGATGAACCTTCATATTGAATCATGCCAGGTTACAATAGAATTGTAAACCTTATGAACATAGGGCCAGAAGAGCTCTTTATGCTAGTAGATGATAGGACACCAGAACAAACCCCTTTCACTGATATCATTAATCTATAGGCAGAACAACTCAACCTTAGTCTATGATAATAAGTAACAAGCCACAACAAGATAAGATTAAGAAGGCTAGCATAAGTGCTGAGCCACACAAGTATATCTAAGTGTTTGGCTAAGAATAGCCAATGGGAGCATGGTGATCAATTGAAGACATAATTGATGGGAGCCAAGTATAGCGCATTGCACAGCAGAACCAATTAGGAAATAAGGAGAAGCATCCACTTCAGGCACCCCCTATAATGGGGACCTCTTAGACCTAATTTTTGGCATCATAATTAGGCCTAAGGACCCCTCCTGCATAGTGGGCATCCCATACATGTGGGAGCTCCCAGCCTATGCCAGTGTGCCAGGATGTGGGATCTCCCATGGACTACCTGTCACAAGGTGGCAGGGGGAATGGTCAATGTGGGATCTCCCAGAGTTTTAATGTCTAAATGTAATATTCAAATGTTGGGTTGGGAATAGATATACATCTGTGCTGGAACTCAAGCTTCCATTTCTATCAGCAGCAATCCCAGTGCCTCTCATTGTAAACAAGGCCTGCCTGATATAGAGCATATGTCTGAGAGGTGTGGAGAGGACAAGCATAGGGATAAGCAGAGCTGGCATCTCCAATTCCCATCCCCATGTCAAGCCGCACCATCTAACCAATCTGTTTGTTCAAAATCTCAGGGGCCGAAGAGTGCTGCGCAGCATAAGAGCGAGATGGTGCATGCGATAGCCCCTGTGTGCCAAAAGAATTGAAGGAACTATTAGGTCCTCCTTCATTGTCAGATGGATGAGGGCTCCATGGCCAGGGGCGATTCCAAAGCAGTGCACAAATGCTTTAAATTTCAGTGCATTTTCTTTCCCTAGGCTGGGTCTCTGGCAACTTGATCTGGCCAGGGCTGATGTACCATAGTATGGGGGCTGACCCCCATATCAATCCCTTCTATTGACCGTCTTTTCTTCCTTGCATAAGACATGCAGGTAATTAGTGGTAATACAAGCACATACTGACCAAAGAAATTAACGGCAAAGATTTTGAATGAGTATCTGGTGAAGAAGAACTCAATAACTCAGTGTCAAGAGCAGTGCCAAGTTGGAAAGCATTGATTCGTAGCATTCCACTGAGCTGTGATATTGTAACAGTGGTTAGCATGAGTAGCAGCGATTTCGAGCGAGCGAGAAAAAGGCATGTCATAGTCACTGGGTTAGAATGTAGCCTTTCAGACTGATGAAATTCATCCCTACAGAGGCTTTCTCACTAAATAGATGAGCAAATGTGATGCATTGATTGCAATCACTAGTAGTGAATGATGGTGAAGTGCCATCTGGGAGTGCCAGTGATCTGAGTCTGAATTGGGATTCTTTCACATAAATGTTTACCTCCATGACAAACATCCTTTATGACATGGAGTGGAAATGTAAGTTACTAGTGGGGGCTCTCATTCCTTTTGGCAGTAGATCCCAACAACAATCTTATTATGGGAGCTTCCAAACATTTACATGACAGTGGGAGCTCCTAAAAGACGAAACCGATGGGAGCTCCCAATGGTTACCTTAGGTGGGAGGTCCCAATGCTTGCCTAAGGTGGGAGCTCCCAGTGCATACCTTAGGTGGGAGGTCCCAACACTTGCCTTAAGTGGGAGCTCCCAGGAGTAATGTATGTGCTAGGAGCATTACTCCTGGGAGCTCCCACTTAAGGCAAGCATTGGGACCTCCCAGCACATACCTTACATTTGGAGCTCCCACCACTTACCTTACACAGGGAGCAAATCCGGATATTACTGCTTCCTACATCTTCATTGAAACTGTAAATTTGTCTGCTATATGTGATTCCTGAATGTCTGTCTTATATATTCTGAATTTAGCATGCCCGTATATCTCAAAAATAATACTGCTGATAGATATAAGTAGGTGAAATTTACTCAAAACGTGGAAAAAAAGCCATAACAGTTCAGAAATGTTTAATGAAATTTACAGTTTAGGAGACAACTATATTTGGGCTTGTTCCCTGTGTTAAATGGGAGCTCCCAGTGCTTGCCTTAGGTGGGATCTCCAGCACATACCTTACTTTGGGAGCTCCCAATGCCTACCTTGGGTGGGAGCTCCCAGCACTTGCCTGAGGTGGGAGCTCCCAGCGCATACCTTAGGTGGGAGCTCCCAATGCATACATTAAGTGGGAGCTCCCAGCACATACCTTAGGTGGGAGTGTTAGATTTGATCCCTGATTAAGGGTTAGAAACAAGTGATAACAGATTCACACAATAATACTAGTTAGTTTAGGGTAGGCTTGGTACCCTCTACTCGCTAGAGTGTTAGAGCTGATGATGGTGGTAAGAGACAAGAGATGAATTAAACTGCTTTTTACCGCAATTTTACATTGGGCTTTTATACCCTACATGTTGTATGCTATTTACTATGTTCTGGTAGATACTACAACATACTACTCTCACTTTATAAGCCATAGGAATATTCTGGTACAGTCCTGTACATGCTATTTACTATTCTTAGCTTCCTATGAGTCAGTCATATATTCCAGTATGTTCTACAGCCTACCATGCTATCTTTATCTTATGCTAGAACCTTCCCTAAGTTTCCATCGAGTCATACAGTATAATACCTAAATTAACCATTCTCAGATACTACTATACCTATGATGCTTCTCCTTATTTCCTAATTGGTTCTACTGTGTGATGCGCTATACTTGGCTCCCATCAATTACGTCTTCAATTGATTGCCATGCTTCCATCAGCTATTCTTAGCCGAATGCTTAGATATACTTGTGTGGCTCAGTGATTATGCTAGCCTTCTTAATCTTATCTTGTTGTGGCTTGTTACTTTTTATTGTAGACTAAGATTGAGTCATTCCTTCCATAATATCATTGAAAGGTGTTCGTTCTGGTGTCCTATCATCTATTGGCATAAAGAGCACTTCAGGTCCTATAGAGTTTATATTTGTTATCCTACTATACCCTGGTGTAACTCTATATGACAGTTCATCATTGAACCACCATATTATAATCTCTTTATCTATTGGTACTAACTCCTGTCTTAGATTTGGTTCCTTTCAATCTACTGTTGTATGTCCTTTGGCTATGAAGTTGGCTTTGTATGTGAATAGTTGTTCTCGTAATTGTTTATTGATAGTATGAACTATTTGGTGTGCCACTTCTGCATAATCAGTTGATGTAATAACTGCCCTTTGATAACATAATTCATTATGTGGCTGATTATAAATCTTGGTTCTTGTATAAGCACTGATTACATATCTATTCAATTGATATGAGAACATAGTTGCTCTATGTTCGATTATTACTTCTAGCCTTTCTGCCACTTGTTGTTCCCTTGTAGTATGATCAAATGTAATTTGACAGTTGTCATATCCTGCATTCTGTCCTACTGTTGCACATGCAATGTTAAACATTTTCCATGCTACTTGATCTGCATCTTTACAGCGTTGGCACAGGTTCCTTGTATCAATTAAAGTTACAGGTCTTGCCATGTCAATCTTGCTAATCTGTTGATCCGGCAATCACGATTTTCATCAATTTACTAACAGTGACATATTGCATAGTAATTGTTACAATTTTCCTTTACCTCCCCTTAATGTGCTGACTCACTTCCTCTTCGTCATCATCAGTCAGCGCAACTCCCCCATTTCTCTTCCTTACTCATCCTTATTTTGCCTTATGCCATAAGACGCCATGATGATGCCTTATCGCACCATCATGACATGCTTTGCTTACTGATACCTTCAATTGTATTACCAAGACATTCCTTGGGTTTCCATGACCTTCCATAGCCATGTAAACATACTAATACATGACCCTACAGTAGCAAACACATAGAGTAGCATATAAGCATGTAACTTCAGTAGCACAAGCTCTAAGCTTGTGCTCTTTGTTCATACAAGCCCATTATCTGCTACCACCAGTCTATTGTGTGCCATTGAGCCACTAGTCGCCCCATTGTAACCCGATTCGCTAAAGAAGCCCACCATGTCCACATCGCCGATCACCCTCGACTTATGACATCTCGGAAGCCCCATTGTCATCACTATCAAGCCTCGACAATCAGGAAGCCCTGGCGTCAATCACCATGTAACCATTGAGCTTAACAGTAATGATGTCATGACTGTTTCATGCTTCTGATTGGTAGTTTATTATAGATTTGACCTGCCCTTAAGTAGTCAAATGTGTATAAGTAGCAGCCAATGCAGACCTGGGGAACTCAGTTGAGTTCTCTTAGGATATCCACTATCACTGTGTGATCCCTCCTTGTCAACTTGCGTATCCCCCTCCTAAGTTGTTTCACTGGTAGAACCTGTGCACTGTATTGGTGTATAGTGTTGCCCTAACACTTTCCACTTGATTTTGGTATAAGCTCTCACAGGAAATGAGAACTGGCTTTCTAGATGAAATCCATCTTATCCCTACCAGAGAGGCTGTTCTTGAGTTCAATGTGCACAAGCTTGGGGCTACAGGAAACCCAGTTGTAAAATGTCTAGCTCATCATAACTGCAGTGATGCAAGAAAAGCATCTGAAGAAGATGCTGATGGCTTGGAAAAAGTGATTTACTTGGCAGAAGGAGCTGTGGTAATGATCACATGCAATCTATGGACTGAAAAAGGTAGATAACAGCAATAAAATTGTGAATTTTGCTAGCTTGCTAATAACTGTGTCTATTTCAGGCTTAGTTAATGGATCACGTGGAATAGTCAGAAAAATATGTTTTACATCTGGCTCTGATCCACAGAGAGATTTACCTGCAGTGGTATTTGTAGAAGTTACTGGATATAAAGGTAATTCTATGCATTTATATTATCTGAAATTCTCCCTAATACTTTGTATTTATACAGGACCTTCTGTATTGGGCTATGATTATATTCAGGAGAACTGGGTTCCACTTATTCCTGTATCTGCTAAATGGGAAAAGGGTGGCAAAACCCTTACCAGAACACAGCTGCCATTTGTTACAATTTTCCTTACTTTTCCCTTATTATGCTGACTCATTTCCTATTCGTCATCACCAGTCAGCGCAAACCCCCCATTTCTCTTCATTACTCATCCCCAGTCGCATTACACCATAAGACGCCATGATGATGCCATATCACACCATCATGACATGCTTTGCTTACTGATACCTTCACTTGTATTACCAAGACATTCCTTGGGTTTCCATGACCTTCCATAGCCATGTAAACAACCTTATACATGACCCTACAGTAGCAAACACTTAGAGTAGCATATAAGCATGTAACTTCGGTAGCACAAGTCCTAAGCTTGTGCTCTTTGTTCATACAAGCCCATTATATGCGCCTCAGTGCCCTCTGTGTGCTCTACCTCATCATCTGGCACTTCATCATAACCTGACTCTTCTAAGAAGACACCATGTACCTTCTTGACGATCAGGAAGCCCCATCACCAATCACCTTTGACTTATGACATCTAGGAAGCCCTGTTGCCGTACTACCAGTCTAGACAATCAGGAAGCCCCAACGTCGATCACCATGTAACCGTTGAGCTTAACACCATTAGCACTAGCCTGGGCTATGACAATTCATTGTTACAATTTTCCTTTACTTTCCCTTATTGCGCTGACTCACTTCCCCTTCGTCATCATCAGTCAGCACAACTCCCCCATTTCTCTACCTTACTCATCCTTATTCCGCCTTACGCCATAAGATGCCATGATGATGCCTTCTTGCACCATCATGATGTGCTTTGCTTACTGATAGCCCTACTTGTATTACCAAGGCATTCCTTGGGTTTCCATGACCTTCCATAGTCTGGTAAACTACCCTACACAGGCCGCTACAGTAGTAAACACATAGAGTAGCATATAAGCATGTAACTTCAGTAGCACAAGCCCTAAGCTTGTGCTCTTTGTTCATACAAGCCCATTATCTGCTACCACCAGTCTACTGTGTGCTTACTGGCCATTAGTCGCTTCGTCATAACCTGACTCACTATAGAAGCCTACCGTGTCCACATCGCCGATCAGGAAGCCTCATCAACGATCATCCTCGACTTATGACATCTAGGAAGCCCCGTTGCTGTACCATCAGTTCCGATGATCAGGAAGCCCCGACGTCGATCACCGTGTAACTGTTGAGCTTAACATTCATAAGAGTCAAGGTCTTACTCTTCAAAAGGCAGTTATTGATCTGGGTGAAAAGGACTTTGCATTAGGGCTTGCATTTGTAGCAATTTCCAGAGTTAAAACCTTGGCTGGTATTGCCTTTAGAAACCCTTTCCCTTTAACTCATTTACAGAAGCCTGTTGAATCTGCTTCTATGTGTTTACTTAGAGAAGATAGTGTGAGATGTGAAAATCTTTCTTTTCAACTTGATACATATGGCATGGATTTGTCTTCTTATGTTTTCTCTAATTGATTTCCACCTGTACTTATATAAATAAATAAAAGAAAAGCTGATGTGCTCCATGTGCATTTATCAAAGAACTAGGATTAAGCTGATGTAGCATAGCTTCGCCCCCCCCCCTCTATGTGGGCTCCCCACATATATTAACTCATGTTTGTCTAGCCCAGATGACCGGCACGGTGCGGCCAAAAATTAAAAACTTTCCGAGTCCGTCCCAGTGGTCTGGGTCCTGGGATGCAGCGGGTCTCGTCACCCAGACTATGTCAGCCCTCTGCTTACTCATCTGACGGGACGCAACGGTCTGGCTCAGATGACCTGAACCTCAGGCTCTCAGGCTTGAGGCCTGGGAAGGCTGGGATACAGGGCCCGGAGGTTGGAGGCGGGTAATCTGCATTACATGAACGTCCGCTCTGCCCCACCCCACGTAAGACATGCTGCGTTGTGGCTGCTCTTCCAAAGGAGCGTACTACTGCCAGTGGCCGCTGGGGTCTCACATCGTGAGACGAGTCGTGACTCTTGATTCAATTCCGTCCACGGGTTTTTTATACCGTCTGTGGAACGGCACGGGTGTGTGGTACTGCAGGTTCCCTCGTTTCGAAAGGTCCTTGGGATACTTGTTTTACAGTATTGTGATTTCATCCCGCATATACGTGCTTATCTTGGTGAGAGCGGCGTGGTTATCAGTTTTCTGGCTTTGCGATTGAATGTTTTGTACTCTTGATTATACATTTGTCCGGTATAAAGCACCCAACCGGAAACATAACTGGAGGGGTAGAAAATAAAAAGCGGTAATCCTACCAGCAAAATCGAACGATAGGGTGGATACTAAGCGCTAATAGGAAAATCGTTACGGTATACAATATACACAAATACGAAATCACCGAGCAAGTACTCTTTGCCGCTACATTCTCGTCAATCCACCACAGTCGTAGACTAAATAAGCATAACTTAGTATCGTATCCTGGAAGAAGCACCGTCAAAAAAGAGGAAATAAAAGTAAAAACAAAAATAAAAGTGAGGAGCCGCAACTATTCTCATCTCGCCATTCGGGTAACGGGGAAAACCCCCCTCCCCCCCACTGGCAGCTTAGTGGTCCGTTAACCAGCCTTGAACCTTGTCTATGGACGCTTTCTTGCGTTCGTCCTCTGCAGCCTTCCTCGCTTCTTCCGGAGGCCTTCGGGTAGCACGCCCAAAAGCCTCCAACATGTCGAATATGTCAAACTCCTCGTCCTCCCTTCGTCTCCTTAATCGCTCTCGGCGCTCCCTTTTTCGTTTCTCTCTCCACTCTCTTCGGATCTTCCCCTTCTCCTCATCCACATCCACATTTGCATTTGCGTTTGGACACCCGGGATCGGCATAAAGCATATTCTGCGCGTGCCGCTTTATGAGCGCCAGCGCCGAGGGCGGTGCCCACGCATTAAGGGCAGTGCTGCCGTAAAGCATGGTGAAGAGGGCCTCCGGAGGCCGCTTATCCTCGTTCGGGAAAGCGATGGACTTGCCGTGTAAATGGAGGCTTAGCATTACCGTGTCCTGGTGCTTGAAGAGGTGGTCAGTGATGAGCCGTGCGTCGGGGTCGGCGCCCTCGACGATGTCGTCCGATTTAAGCACGGCGTTCGGGGTCTTTTTTTTTTTTTGTTTTCCGTCGGACGCGCGTCGGTGAGCAAAGTTTCAGGTAGAGGAGGGGAAGGCGCACCGGTAGGAATGCAAGCATGCGCTTTCTTAAGCCCACGCGCATAGTCGGTTCCAGCAGAAGCGTGTTTCGGATATCGTCGATCTTCTCGATGGCGACCAGACCTCCGCTTCGCTCCCGCGTGACACGGTGTATGTACTAAGAAACACAGAGTCAACAAACGACGTTATTTTAGCTGACGAAGGCGTGGCTGACCGCGTCCCCTTTCACGTGTGAGATGAGTGGGCAAATGTCGCAGTATTCACCCGGGCATTTCGAGAAGGGGCACTCTTCGTATTGGGAGCTGAGTTCTTCCCAGACGGGACTGCTGCTTTTGAAAGAGGGCCCGCTGCTCTCGCTTGTGGAAACACTCTGGACATCGGGGTCGACGAAACGGGTAGTACCTGTGTCTGTGGCAAAAAAGTAATAGACGTCTCCAGCGCTGACGGAGGCGTCCATATCGCAAGGGACAGCCTCGCTCTGGGCGAGCGAGAGAACACCCACGGAGCCTGACACGGCGTATCCCAGGTAGCTCAGCCATTTGCGCGGTTTCGCTGCATACAGGCTGAAAAGATGCAGGGGGATGGTCAGGGCGGTAAACCAGGCTGAATCTTCCCCTTCGGATGCGAGTCGGAGATTTAGTGAGACTTGAGGGTCGGGTGGTGCCGTGGCCATGGCGGACGACGTCCTGGTTGAGGTGGTTAAGCCTTGAATCGAAAGTAGAGTTGACTGTGCCGTTCGATCTGTCCGAAACACCCGGGCCGTCCCGATGACGTCAGCTGGGTACTAAACCTCGACTAAAATTTGTGGCTTCGAAAAGAAAAAGAAATTCACGACTCAGAATTGGGTGCGTCTGCCTGTAACGTGGATATTCTGCATGGGTATGGAACGACATCCATGGTCAGAGCATATGGGCATTTCCCGATGGTTGTGGCACAAAGTCGAGTGTCTCTCCTTCGGAGTTGTTCGGCACATTCCAAAGATTTATGATACACCGGTGTACTTTCAGCATCACGATGGACCACAAATCATAATGTGGGGAGCCTAGGCAACCTCTGAGTATAATCATTGTTTCTACATAGTTGACTTTCTAAGCCTAGCCTGTAAATACTTAGCAAGGAAAGGACATGTAAGCAGAGATGACCTGACATCCGATCAATTACGGATGACATAAGTAGAGAGTGGGGCGATGTCGACTTGTTTCGTCAGTGGAGTTCCTGTGCAGGTACGATGGCCATACCGGTAGTTGCATGCGTGGCTCGAGTCTGGATCCTGCCTGGGTGCAGGGGTGCGCGTCATGCGCCCCGGCGGCGGAAGCGAACCTGTCACCTGCCGGTATGATTTAGCTGATCGCCGCACCCGTTTATAAGCGTCTTACATAAGCGTTTGTCATCCGCTAGCAGCCGCCCAGCGAATGTTGATGGGTGATAACCGATACAAGCAGCCCTGATCGCACACTCCCGTATGACAGCGACAAACACTTTTGGGCAGAATTAAACACTGACTTTGCAAGCCGTGTGTCTGCCAGATGGGCAGAGGATATATATGATTATAATAATATTTTTCATTTTGTGTGTAGATCATGAAGCCGAAAGATGCAAGTGTGCCCAAAATGTACGTGCTCAAAATTATGTCGCGCGCGGCTGCCGTCCTATCCTCATCCTCGTCCCTCTCTCTCTCAACCCTCCATCTGCCCGTCGTCCCTCACGCCTTGTCCACTTGCTCTTGTATTCTGCACGTCCCGTCCTCTCACTTCCACAGCATGCTTTAGCTTCCCCGCGAAGCCTCCGTCCACAACCCATCCACTTTCGGTCTCCTCTAGCCGTCCCTTATTCACCTCTTTCTCTGTTGTACATTCTCTCGCCCCACTTCCCTCTCTCCCGCCCTCTCCCCTCATTCCTTCTAGAACTCTGCCAACTCTAGGTGTATTTCTCCTTATCTGTGTAGTTTATCACAGCGCCGCATGAACGCCGGGTAACCTCCACCTACACACACTCAGTGCTTCCATTGCTATATCTTTCAACTTTTCTATCACTTTGACCCAGCACCCACACATCCATCCCTTGCCCGCCAATATGATGGCTGCCTCTCCCCCAGCCATGGCGGCATCCGGTCTATCCGCCCTGTTCAGCCTCTCAAATGCGGCAGCGTCTGTACCCCCAATGCCCACGCCCGTGTACGAGTCCGGCAAGGTCTCGAAGGATTCGAAGGACCTCGCTTCAGGGAAGAATGGCTCGCACGTCCTCAAGCACCGTCGTCTGAGCTCGACGGGCCAGACGCGCCGTCGGTTGAGCGACGCTAGGGATGCTGTGTCGAGGCCAAAGTGCGTTCCCACATTCTAACTTATGATATGCACTTCGTTTTCTTACATTCTCCTTCGACGTGGCCGTTGCTCGCCGTTTATTTCCACTCAGTCCCGCAAACATGTCCGCAGCATCCACTCTCGCTTCGCTTTCTTCGCTTTCCCTATCGTCTTCTGGAATAGCTGCATCCGTCTCTCCAACGCATACAAATTTGCACAGCCACTCGCATCACACTCGTGCCCGTTCTCAGACTATCGTTAGCAAGCAGGGTGGCGGCAGTGGACGAAAGCAAGATTTCCAGCCGGCCTCCTATTACGAGAACCCCACTTTCAATAGCTCGTTCCCCATCGCTATTTCGGGCCGCAGCCCTGCCAGTGCTCCTGTCAACATCGCATCTTCCGTCCCTATCATTTCGTACATACAAGACATGGCCGCGAGTGCGAACGATGATATTGAGGTAGATGTTGAGGAGGACTTTGATGACGGCGCATCACTTGTAGAAAGCGTTACCAGTCGCGGGGCGAACAAGAAAGGCGGGAAGGGCGGAAGGACCAAGAAACGGGGCACAATTTTTCAATGCGAATGTTGCTCGAAGGTTTGTCCCCTTGCTTCTCGCGCCCCTTTTCGTCTTTAAAGTTACGGTTTTTCCGAGGTCGGACAAATATTAACAGGCTTTTGTTTTCCGTTATTTTAGATTTATCGTCATCCTTCCTGTCTGGTCAAGCACCGCTGGGAGCATTCGCCGCACTGGCGTGAAGCAAGCAAGTTCCTGCTTTCCAAGCATCAGCAGGTCCAGCTCCTTGAGGTAACTATCTTTTCCTATCCCTGCTTCGCGGCGGGCGCGAAGTAGTATTTAAAATTACATTTGATTCTCAAATGCAATCATGCTGATCACTTCCTATGAACTAGGCAGCCGCCATTTTGTCGCATCTCGACCCAGGGACCTCACTTCCGGAGGACCGCTCGATGTGGCCATCGTATTTGTCAGGTGGGCTCCTGCCCCCGCCGTCGGCAGCGAATGTCTCCTCGACAAACCCGCTTGTGACTACGGTCAGCGCTCGTTCGAATTCTAAATCATCAACGGCGGATCAAACTCCGTCTTTCATGTCGCACTTGGTCAGCTCCTCCGTTCCGGTGGGGATACATGCACCGCGTCTGGATCGCCACCGCTCGGGTTCCGCATCTACATCTGGCGGAGGCCCACGCATGCACGACTACACGGTTCAAGGTGGTATTACTCAAGTCCGACCTGGGCTGCTGGCACAACCCACCGTGCCCGCTCCAGCGCCTGCACGCGTGCTGGCAGGCGCGACGGTCTCTCCATATGCGGACGAAGAACTATATGGCAAGGATGAGGATACGGGAGTCGTGGCACCTACACACGCTGCTATGACTGTCACTTCCCCTTCCAAGCCGCAACCCGTGGCTGTGCCCGCAGCTCACGGCGGTAACGGTGTCAGCGATGGCGGCAGTAACGCGTATGGAGCCGAATTTGCTTACAGTGGATATGGCGGCTACCGTGAGACCAGTGCTCACACCGCCAGCCCCATGTTCTCCGCATCAGGTGTGTCCGCCGACTCTCTCGCGCACTCGGGCGGCTGGTCGCTTCCGCGCTCGGACCTGCGCTCAAGCAGTGTTGCACGGTCGGGCTCGTACTCTGCGTCGCGCGCCGGCTCGCGCTCTGATGACGAGGATGATGCGCCGGAGGGCTCGGAGGAGGAGGGCGACGTTGATGTTGACGTGGCGGACGGTGAAATCAGCAGGTTTGAACCCGAGTTTACCTACGTGGCTCCGAAGTATGGCTTTGCAAGCCGCGGGCCGCCGGGGGCGGTGCGTGAGGTGGTGAAGGAGGAAGTAGAGGACGAGTGGGCGATGCATATGGATATGGAGGTGCGTGCTCGCTCTAACTTATAAAACGCTGATCACTCACATTCTTCCCTTCTTAGTTATGAGTAACACATAAGGAGCAATGAACAAACGGATCATATTTATTCTTGTTTTTTTTTTCTTGCCACGGACTCCTCCCAACGAAGACGGAAGCGTTGAAGGTTTTCTTTCTTCGACCTCCCACTGTACAACTTCTTTTCTAGTGTCTGTCGACATTATTTGTGTTTGTATCTTTTATCTTTTACCCAGCCTTATCTCCGCATCCATCCACATTACCAGGGTTCTCCGAAGTTTCGTCCCCCTCTATCGGCATCCTTCCAAGGTCAATACAAGTTCCCCGGTTGTCTCCCTTATTTCTTATTTCCTCTATTCTTTTCCCCTGTTCTTCCACTTCCTAATTTCTTCGGCCCGTTCTTGTATTATTTTTTTATGATCCCGATCCGGTTCCTTCGATCCGCTCCCCCATACTTCGCGTCTCGTACCTTTGGGTCCCGAGGCTTGGTTTTTTTTTACGTATTTCGTTGACTACCAAGCCTCGCTTTGAGAAATCAACGGCAGTGCTATTTTTATCGTTGCCCGTTGTTTCCTACTGGCACTGCGCATCGATCTTCTCGCCCATGGCCGTCAACGGGGTGGCGTCTGAAGGTTTGTGATGTATGAACTTTGTAGTGGAAGGGGTTCGCGGGGAGGGGATAGGAGGTCCCGGTTCCATTTCCGGACGTGTACTTTTTATGACAAACGGTTGTGATAATTGATTATATTTTTGGAGGTGCCTTATTCTTTTGTCTGTCTGTCTGTCTGTTTTGTTTTGTTTTGTCTTTGTTTTATGTATAGGTGTGGTTTAGGATATGGGAAAGTAGGTACGTGTAAGGACTGGTTAATTGTGCGGGGGTAGAAGTACCAGTCGGGCTTTTTCAAGAAAGGAGCGAGGGAGTGTCACGGTGGACGTGTGAAGAGAAGTATGTACAGTAAGTACTATGTGGGACCGCCGGGGTATATCGGAGATCAGGATTCGGGGTTCGGGGTCCGGGACGGGGAGCGGAAGGAACGTGGTTGTGTGGTATTTTTGGTTATGGCGAAAAAAGGAAGTAAGAAAGGAAAGGAAAGGAAAGGAAGGTTTAAACTGTGCAAAAAGCGGATACGGATACGGATACGGATACGGACGGGGAGTTGGATTGCTTATCTCCGAGCGGGGTTGAAGGGGGTTGTATGTACATGTATGTGGTACTTTGTGCTATGGAAGTAGAGTCCTTGAGTGTCCCTCACGACTCGGATGCTTGAATGTTTCGAGTGGATGTTGGGCTCGGGTATGCGTATGGAGTAAGACGAAGAGACGGAGGAGGGGGTGAAGACGAAGACGGGAGATTAAAGGAGTGGGCTGGATGGGGCTTTAGGGCAAGGTGAAGATGACGAAACAAAGGAGTGTGAACTGGACCTGGATCGGGGTTTCGAGGCCCACAGGTACATGTATACAGTATACAGTGTATGGATATATGGAAAGGTTGAAGGAGCGTACGATGGGATACATATGCGGGCGCCGGGGTAAATACCCCGGTTGTGTCGAGAGGAATTGGTAGTAAAAGAATAATTCAAAAGGGGGTAGGGATCAAAGTAATCAAGGTTAGGATTGCCTGCTGGTCACTGGGGTCCGGGCCTGTGTACCCGCAAAAAAGCGAAACGGGACTGAGAAAGGTGAAGTTGAGACTCTTCCTCAGAGCTTCTGCGCAGTTGTGTAGTTCCCGGCGGGGGTGTTGGGATTAAGCCGGGTTCGGAAGTTCGGGGTCCGGGTCCGTTGCTGCGGGCTGACTCGGATCCGGAGAATAGGCAGAGAGACGTCCAAGAAAGTGTACTCCAGTATCTCAAGCTGCTCTAAAAAAAGAAAAAAGAGATGGTGGATAGCGGTGAATGCGAATGCAAGGGTGAATGCGGGAACGAGGGACGTGACGGGCGACAATGGTTGTTTGTTGTTTATACTTCAAGTTGAGTGACCGATAATGAAAGGTGAGGGTGTCTTTGGTCTTGGGCTTTGTGGATCAGTACCGGCACCTCACCCCTGCCGGCCGAAAAAGGGTAGTTGAGGGCTTAGGCGCAGACGGGGGCGGAAGCGGATTGTGCGGAGCCTGAAGAGGTAGGTGCAGACGTATAGGAGGACGACCTGTCCGGATCACGGTCCGAATTTCGAGTTCTTAGTTTCGAGTTCAAGCGGGGGGGAAGGGGAGAAATTGCAAAAAAAAAAAAAAAAAAGAAAGAAAGACAAGGTACAACGTACCGAAAAAAGAAAAGCGGGATTTCGCACTCACGTTGAACACGGACGCGCCGAGGACGACTCCCACCGCGCGCCAGCGATGCGCGTACGCAATGTTGAAGCGCGTCTCGAGGAACTCGTCCGTCGTGCGCGCCACGCAGTACTGGCACGCGCGCGTCGCTGCAGGGTTCGCAACGTACCCGCCGAACCCGCTCACGAACGTGGCGAGGTAGTTCGCGCAGGTGCGCCCTGCAGGTGGATCGAGCACGAAAAACTCAGTGGCAGCGCATTTGATCTGCTGTTGGCCGAGAACTGCGTGGTGTGCCGGGGTGAGTTCGCGGTAAGAGATGGGAAGATGTCTGGATGAGCTGGGGCTGAGCGCTACGTACCTTGTCCGACGAGGCCCTCAATGAGGTAGGTGAGCGGCGATGCGCGATACGCCCATCTCCACCAGCCGAGCTGGCCGAAGGGCTGGAGCACGCCGTTTCTACCAGTACAAGTGAGTAAGATCTATGTTGCTACGTATAAAAGTGCGTAAAGCTTACAAAGTGCCCAGGAAAGCAAAGAGTAGGCCAAAGAGAAGAGATGATGCTTCTGCGCTAGGGCAAATGGACGCGATCGCTTGTGCGAGCGTCGTGTAGTAGATTGGGAAGACGAGTCCAAGCATGAGGAGAGTATATGCTGCTCGATTGATCTCGAAGCCGATGGGCCAGTACCATGCCGAGAAGAGGAGGATAGAGGAAATGATGTTCCAAGGCAGCTCTACTAGGAGCTGCGAGGCTAAGAGCGCCGTCCAGCTGTACATGTAGCTGTGGCGCTCGCGGACTTCGTAGATGCGCCGCGATTCTAGAAAAACCGCCTGAAGCGCGATTGCGATGGGTATGCATACGAAAGTGACCATAAATACTGCCTGTAAAGACGGCAGGCAGAGTTAGAAATGAGCAGAGGTGTTTAAATTGGCTACGATTTACGACACGCACGAAGAGCTTGTTCTGGGTTCCCTGAATCGAATCCTGGCTTTCGAAGAATGTGAAACCGATGAACAGGCCAAAGACGATATTTAAGAAGAATTTTGTCAGGAGATAATATGGCTTTCTCCAGTATACCATGAAACCTCTGCCTATCAGGGTTCGCAGCTGATACCACCAGCTCGCCCAAAATTTGGGTCTTAATGTCAAGACGGGTTTTGCTGTGGGACCTTCGTATCCTCTCTTTTGCAGTGACTGTATCTCCTGCCGGATTTTTGCGACCTCCACAGAACGGAGCCACCGATCGCTCCAGTCGATTGGTATAAAGGCCGTATTCTCAGCGCGGACAACGTCCATCATCCAGTCAGTCCTACAATTCAAATGAGCTCGCGAGTCGTCTTACAAAACGGCGACTCACGGATTCGTCGAGGGACCGCAGGGTCTGGCACCATTACTTTCGAAATATTTGATTATGGTTTCGCAGTCCGGCCCAATATCCCCGAAGTAGACCATCTTCCCTCCCTTGCGAAGCAGGAGCAGTTGATCAAAATTCTGGAATATTTCGCCTGAAGGCTGCTGAATGGTGCACAAAATAGCTTGCCCCAGGTTAGCGAGGTCTCGTAGTAACCCTATAATGGCCAATGCCGCTTGAGAATCCAGTCCGCTCGTGGGTTCGTCAAGGAAAAGTAGCAGTTTTGGCTGAGCTGCGAGCTCAACGCCAATCGTAGTCCTCTTCTGATGTTCAAGCCCCAGTGTACCGACAATCGCATCTGCGTAGGCGTCTAAGCCACACATCTTGAGGCAAGACTCCACACTTTACATATGCACTTCAGCGCATGTTTTGGGGAGACGGATTCTATGCTTACTAGGCTTCTTTCTCCGCAAGCGGAACCGACGTTGACTGACGGAGTTTAGCGGAGAAAAGCAGAGCCTCGCGGACAGTTTGCTCAGCCGTGTGTGCATCGTCCTGTTGACAGTACCCGCTAGGGAAAGTTGGCATCTGTTATAATATATACGTAATACTTCTAAATATGAACTTACATTTGCGAATAGAAATCAGATGGAAGAGGTCGACCATTGAAAAAAAATTCACCAGAAATATTTCCGCCTTCTTGATGTCCGGCAAGAACATTAAGCAACGTCGTCTGGATGGACACAGGGTTTTGTGAGCCAATAAGTAAACCTCTGTTTTGTGAGGCCTACCTTCCCGGAGCCGCATTCTCCCATCAACGCAACGAGCTTTCCGGGGGCGACATGTCCAGAGATATTATCCAGTAATATCTCGCCTGAGTCCCCTGAGACCCCGTACTGTATATTTTTCCAGGCGAAGACGTTTACCAAGGGCACCTCGTGCTCCGCACCATGAGAGTCATCTAAGGAATGTCGGATACGTCTCTGAAAATTGTTTTCGTCTTGTTTTCGGAAGCCGTGTTTGAAGAGTACGGATTTCTTCTTCGCCCCGGAGGCATTCCATTCTGAAAAGAAGAGAAAGCAAGCGACGAATACCAAAGCGAACGCAAAGATTACACCCAGATTCTGAAATGCTGATTACTTCTGGAAAACGAAGTAGAGAAGGAACGTGCTGACCATCCGTAGACTATCATATGAGTAATCATATACCAATGCGAGGTACCGCCTTCCCTCAACGCTCGCTTGACCCGCAATCGAGCCTGGAGTAGAACATATTCGATTGGAGAGGGAAACTCCCCCGTAACCCGGTCCCCGCGGAATAAATTGGGAGCAAGGTGCGTTGAGATTATGGAATTCATTAGTCATGAGTGCCTCAAACCCATAGCGCAATGGCTATATTGTGATCCACCTCCGTGAGAAGAATACTCGCAGGAAAGACCCTGGCTGAACTCACATCGATCCATTTGAGCCAAGAGAGCCCACTCACTAGGCTTGATTCCGGTACTGGCAAACCTGTATAGAGTAAGGAGATCAACGCCGTCATGCTGCAAGTTACCTGAGCACTATTCGACGACTTGAAAGCAGCCGTAATCGCCCGGAAAAAGGCTTTCATAGTTAAAGCAATGGCCAATACGATAGCCACAAAAGTAAGAAATTGTCCGGCCGTTCTTTGCATGCCAGCCAGGAAGTAAACGATGATCGCGAATACCATATGAAGAACTATAGCTAGCGGAGTATCAACGATTGTGAAGGCGAGTGCTTCGGCGAATGGGTGGTACATAGCAGCCTTTTGTTGGCGAACGACAATGGTCCGATTAGAACGTACGGATGGTGCTTCAACCGCGGCGGAAAGCACTTCAAATAGAACGATGTAGTACATGATCCCGCCCCTGGAGAAAAATGTTGCAGTAGATTGAGGCATGAGTAAATACATCGTGCCCACGAGAGCGGCCTGCGAAGCATAAAACCTACGAATCCATTATCGCCTTGTTTTTTTACTAGGCTCCCAAAATGGAACTTACACTAGTTCTAACATTGTCATAGCCCGCAGGCTCCAAAGGATTTGACATCTTCTTAGCACTAGTACTCGCAACTGGTTTGTCAAACTGACAACACGCTTCGATCGCGTCGTGTGACTCCCATCCGGAGCAATCTTCACAGGGTATTCGCGATTGATAGAATCTTGCCAGTAACCAATCAATTCGGACCGGTTTTCCTGCCCCATTAGAGTCTTATGGAACGCGCGCGCAAATTCCTCCGAGGAATTTGGAATAGGGAAGGAAGGGTGTGAGAAGGGCATCCGTCCGTCGGGGTCAGTCACTAAATGAACGTTACTCACAGAACTCCTCCCCGTAAGTCAAGATAGTGAATGCTTACCAGATACCAAAAAGTCTGCGACCGATTGTCTCGGATGAGGCATATATCCAAGATTTGTGAAATATTCTTTAGCAGCATCCGTTCTTCCGTAATAGTACATTCGACCTTCTCCGATTACACAGACTTTGTCAAAAAGCTGATACAGTGCATCACCAGCCTGACGAACGCTAACGATCGTCGTCAGTCCTGCGAGATCTGTCGCGATGCGGAGTGCTCTCCCGAATTCGATAGCTGTCGAGGCATCCAGGCCGCATGTTGAGTCGTCCCAACAGCCTAGCAAAGCACCAGCGGCCAAGGCTTCGCAAATAGAAACACGTCTCCTCTCGCCTTCTGAGATGCCACGCATATTCCCGTTGCCGATTCGGGAATCCTTTACGTGTCTTGGAAACGCTTAATGGTCTAAAAAGATAGTGCGATGACTCGGACTTACCTCAAACCAAAAATTGTCATCAGAACGGCCGTTATGTGTTCGGGATAACCCGAACGCAGGTCACGAGTGGAGGCGCGCACTTTTGCAGCAAAAGATATCGTCTGCTGAACGGTGAGCGTCGGGAAATGAACAGCACTAGCAGCACGTGTACGGCAACGGCTTAAGACCCTTCATGAACAATTTGCAACTTAGTGGCACTCACTCTTCCGGGAAATAGATAACATCCCCTTTACATGTTTCTCTTACTTCATGCAGGGTGAGCGAATCATAGCGTCTTTCACCAAGTACATGAATAAATTCGTCCGTCTGATTTGCGAGGGCCTTCAACAGCGAGCTGCATCCAGAGCCTGGTCGGCCGAGTACGACTGAGAACGAACTAGTTAATAGATGAGGGGGAAGGGATGGTGAAGGGCCTACGCAGCATCTCTCCAGGATTAACGACTCCCTCAAATCCTGATATGATTCTTCTGGTACGCGGACGTCGCATCCTGAGCAGATTCTTCATCCATTCAAGGGGATTTAAGATTGAGCCCAAAGTCGGTTGGATCGCACTTCCGGAAGAAGGGCTTGTGTCCAAGCCGAAAATACAAAGGTCTTTGAAAGCTAAACCAAGATTACGGGGTGGCATTTGTTGCGTGTCATGCCTGCAAATAACTTATGATACGGAGTTTTTATTGTATAATAGCTACTTACTGCTTGATAGTTTCCTTAAGCGCCAATTCCAGATCGAAAGGCGGTACAGCCCTCTTTTTGTATAGCTCGTCAGGTCCAACGGTATCCAAAGACAGGCCAGGCTGTGCATCCTCTTTACTCCCGAACGAAAACTTTTGTGCATGCTCAGCGTGCATATGAAGTTCTATTGCGGGGAGTTCGTCTTCGACAGTGCAATCTGAGTCTGGGCTGCACACTTCATTCTCGCCCGCAGAGCCGCCTCTCGCGGAAGAGGCACGCGAAGCTCCAGCCAAATGTTTACAAAGATTTTCAACGCCCTCCGGGTCAAAGTGAGTTAGAGATACGTGCGACGACGAAGACAATCGATGTCTTGAGCGATTCTCCCTTCGGCGTTCCACGAAGTCAGCGGGTTCAAAGTCGAACTTGATGAACGGCTGGAAAGCTTGTTCCCGGGCATTTTTCAGGATAATCGCCGGCTGCGGAAACGTCAATATATCGCCGCTAGGGTGGCCAGCACCTGCGTCTGCTAGGGGAGTGTAAGGTTCAGATTGCATATCCACATATTCTTGGATGATCAATGTCGGCCTGGGTGGTTGGGTCAACAGGCCAGAGGGCTCCCCTCTTTCTTCGTCGATCGAAAAAGGGGACAGTGCAGCTGGGTATACCATAATAAGACAGTTGAAGGAAGAGGACAAATGATGGGGAGCGTATCGAGTCAGTTGATATTGGACTCTTATAACTTGAAGAGTGTTGACGGCATCGACCTAAGAACGCAGGTTAGCCAAGGTTCACCATCCAGCGTGAAAGGGCAGGTAAGCGAATAGTGGGGCTAGTTCAGCAATCCTTTCGAAACGTGAGGTGATGCTAGCATGAAGGCTAATAATGGCCGCCTTATGTTGGCCAAATTCACTGTAAGTATCCGCCAGGGAGTAGTATGAGACACTCACATCAACCAGTCGAAAGCTGTCCAAGGGTACACCGCTACCATCCATAGTGCGGCCGCGGTTCTTCTTTGGCGGCGTAGATTAGCAATATACAGACGGAGCTGGGGTGAAATGGTTCACGCTAATGAAGGGTCCCAGCCATCCGTTTAAGACAACGATAGTCAGGTGGATAGGGTATTCCAGTTCAAGCGGGTTATTATTTTTATCGACACGATCAGACGTATGGACTACTTTTATTGAAGCAAAACAACAGTAGTTATATAAGCTAGTCCTAAAAGGCAGACGTTAGGTGATCCTTAGTACGAGCTCTCAAAGTTAGGGTACACACCTACAAATACAGGAGGCACCCGTAATCCAGTATTAGTTTAAGCCTTTCCCCTTGTCTTACGCATCTTTCTTTTGCGTCCAATGAGGCTCCCTAGGGCGTTGCTCGACTTAGGGGGATCATTACCGATAGGACCTTCCCTCTTCAGTCTTAGTGCGGGCGCCTTCTTAGTCGGCGTATCTTCGTCGACCTTTCGTCTTTTCGACGGCTTGCTACTATCGTGGTCATCGGAGATATTTTCTCCGCGGCCCGCTGGCCTTGGACGAGATGACACCGACGGTGACTTTGCTGTCTGAAAAGAAAGGAATTTCTTTAGCGTGAGGATAGTTGGGGATACTAGCAGTACTACACACCTCCATCTTCTCCCTTCGTCGATTCACGACTTGCGCATTTTCAATGGAGAATTCGATGATGAGCGTCTTCGCAGACTTGCGTCCCTCACCGGACTTCAGGTGCTCGAGCTCTTTTTTCAATCGCCTAATTCGTGTTTCGACATCCTCACTCTCCTCGTCCCCTTCTTTCGCCTTCGGCTTTTTCGCAGCCGCTCCTAAAGTCTTTATGAGTTCTTCGACCTCCGCCTTCCACCATTCCTCCAGCAACTGTCCAACATCGGGATTGTTGTTCGCCCAGCGCAGGACGCGAAGCGCATCGCTATGCTGCTTCATCTCAAGGAAGCCGTAACCCCTGCTCTTCCCCTTACCCGTCAACGTATCCACACGTTCGGACTGGCGTACGACCTTCGCCTGTCGCACGCCCGTTTCGCGCTCGCCCTTTTTGCCTCTGCCCTTCTTTTTGTCCTTCTCTTCCCCGTCGATCGCCTCATCATCTGCGGCGACCTCGCGCAGCTCATCCTCAGTAAGAGGCTGTCGCTCCCCGCTCTTGACCTCTTTTTCGAACTCCCGCACGGCGTAGATACCCAGGCGCTTGAGGCTGCGCTCTGTCGTAGTCATGGGAAGCTGGCGGATCGAGAGCCGCGTCTTCGATACAAACAAAGCAGGGTTTGACTTCAATAATGCGCGTCTCGCACCAAAGGACGCGTTGCGCTTTTCAAGCTCTGCCGCACTCAAGGCTACTGCTGCGGGTGTGCCAGGAAGGATGACACCTTCGCGCAGGAGGTACATGTTACGCTTGTCCGCTTTCTCGCGCTGTCGCTCACCCTCATCCTTGAGGCGCGCCGCTGCATCGCGCGGTACTGCACAGGCGACGGAAAGCGTACGACCGTGCAGCACAAGTGCCTGTGCTAGCGATGAGGACGGGTCTGGTGTCAACAGTGACGGTAATGCAAATGGGTTCTTTTTCGGGGCGTCGAGACCTGCTTCACGGCTCAGCAGCTCGCTCTGATGGACTGCCTTATCCGCGTCCTCTTTGTTCCAGAAACAGACGAATGCAGTCCCCCGGGAGCGTCCGCTCTCTGCATCCATAGTGATACGTACGTAGCGGAGTGGACCAAACGCACGGAATCTATGCAAATTTGATTAGTGAGATGTCGGCAAGTCGAGAAAGATACTCACAAGACGCGTAGCTCATCTTCAGTCGCATCAAAGGGGACATTGCGCACGAAAAGGGTCGTACCAACGTCCGTCTGCGGAAGGGTCGGCTTTACTGCTTGATCAACGTCCGAGCGATCGTCATCTACATCCATCCCACTAACACTTCCTTCGGTATCTTCTTCGTGCTCGTGCTCGTCTGACTCCGACTCCGATCCAGACTCCCCTTCTTCCTCCTCCTCTTTCGCTTCTCCATCTAATCCCTTTGCCTTTGCCTCCTCCCATTTCTCCTTACTTAGTGCCCAATCCACTGCCAAAACTCTCACCCCAGCCTTCTGAGCGTCGGTCAATTCTGTTTGCGTCTCGGCCCCAGCTTTCTCTTCGTCCTCGTCCTTGTCTTCGTCACCTGAAGCCTCTTCTTCTTCGTTCTGTCCTTTCGTCTCTGCTTTCTCCTTCTCCCGCAACTGCCTCCTAAGTCTCGACCGTTCTTTTTTGTTCATTGTCGGCGCACCGATTGCGCCCGCCATAACAGAGCGCCCATTGACACCCGCAATCGCTTGTTCCGCATCTTTTTTCGAGAAAAACCATACAAACGCAAAACCACGTGCACGGGGCTTTTTGTTTTCGGTCCCATCTGCACCGGGTTTTTCCTTAGGTATGGTGGTAGAGTACACGGGACCGTAAGGAAGGAAGAGTGCACGAAGATCTTTTTCGGTGATCTAAAAGGCAGGCTATAAGGCGTCGAATATATGCGACTCATTCCGCTCACTCACGTTCCATGGCACATTGCGAACAATGAGGCGACTTGCATTATTCGGTGCAGCAATAGAATTTGTGCCGTCCTTCCGGACAGGCCCCTTCGAAAGAGTCTCGAGGCGTTTTTTCAGCGTAACAGAGAGAATAGCGCCTTTGAAAACATGGGCGTGCAACTTCTCGACAGCGCGTGCGGCCGCTGCGGGGCTCGAAAATAGGACGTGAGCTGCGCAAGCCTTAAGCATGAGTGATTCTTCGTACGCTCAAGACAGCCGTGCCTTACCTGCTCCGCTCTCTCCCGGGACGAGCTCAGCACTCTCCGCCCCATCGCACTTGCGCACCTTCTTCCATAGTGTCTTCTGGTCGACAGATAGGGGAAGACCAGAAATAGCTATAGTGCGGATGGCGTTCGGGTCCTTTGCTGACTTGGGGTGAGTCTGTCGCGGTGTAGCGGGCGCCTTGCGCTCAGTTTTGACGTCACTGGTGTCGGTCTTGTCCTTGGGCTTTAGCGATATGTAAATTAATCAAATGAGATTAGCAGAAAGGAAAACGAAACAGTGAAAGATACTTACCTTGCGGTCTGCCCACTGAACTCTTAGCTTCCGTCCATCCAGAGTAATCCCGTCCTCTTCGATGGACTCCATCGCCGTCTTGGCATCGTCTTTGATTGCAAATGACACATATCCGACGCCCTTGGATGCTTCACCCTCGAGTACAACAAAAGCAGACCGTACAGGTCCAAGGTCGGAAAACAATGTTTGCAAGTCTATCGACGTCGCGGTGTATGGTAGATTTGAGACGAAAAGCGTCGATCTGCAAAAAAAAATCGCAATAAGTGGGATGCCTGCAAAGTTCTGAGAAATTTTGTTTGACCCTGCTGGGAGGGCCTCATTGTCCTCCCTTTGTTTTCGTTTGCCTAGCACGGCAATGTCTTCAGACATGTCGAAGAAATTTTTTGAGTATTTTGAGGATGTATGGTGCAGGTGCTCACGCGCCGCGGCGAGTAGGCTTTCCTTGTTTGATTCATTTTGAGACTCCGACCGTTAGTCTGGAGGCCTTTCAAGGTTGGTCTGACCATCCGACGTGAGTCTTCAACCCTGTGTAGCAAACGTCCGTTTCTATCATCGCTATGTGCTCGACTAGGTGACATACCGCTCTCTCGGAGCTGAGACTCGCTCATAGGACGAGCTATGGTCTATCTAAACTGGTGCTGTGCTATAGCGCAGAGACGAGTTCTATCTGTGCGTCGCCGCGTGGTCCACTCTTCTCGATCGCTCGCTAAATGTCGCCGGCACCTCAATCCAACAAAAGCTATCTTTGGCCCACATGGAACATCGTACTGACCCTACATGTTCTCCTTCACCCGGTACCGGTGGCGGCGCTTGCTCATCGCCGTCATATTCGGTTCTATCAATAGGACAAACGAAGCCTCTGGTTTTTCTATATTCCGTCTATACTGTATTGCTAGAAGGACATCCAATGATAGATGAAATGAAGAACAACGTGCCAGTTTCTATAATCCTTCCTCCTATTTACAACACAAACAAGAGTGGCCTCCTCGGATTTGGCTCTTCGCTTGGTGCTCCTTAAGGTCTTTTTCGCTTCTTCACCCTTGATTTCGAGCATCTACCACATGATAGTTCTCCATCACACCAGGATAACCAGGATATCTCTGCACGCACATGGTCCTGTACACGTTCTTGCCTGTGGCGACTTTTATCTGGCCTTTCATTAGCGGTGCAGCATGTGCGTTCCTGCTCCCTGTGGAAATTACTCCGGACTGCTGCCATTGAAGCATGGATACTTTGAAGAAGGCGTCTTCGACGGAATATTCTGCCGGCCAAACGCCGCTCATAAGCGCACCCGCGGCTGGGTACAAATGGCCAGCCTGCGTGCACGTCTGGGCATTCCTCCTCAACCCCCCGTCGAGACTAGGGACAAGCCATGCTTTTCAAGGTCCTTTCCGTCCTGTCTCTTGCAGCCACCACATCTCTCGCAGCCACTGCAGCTGTCTCGTCTCTGCCGTCAGGTACTGTTACTTGCGGGAGCAACGAATACACAGACTCTGCGATCACCGCTGCCATCAATGCTGGAGTGGAAGACATGAACTCCGGGAATCTTCCTGGTATATTTTCTCTCCGAAACCCTTAAGACATGTTGCTCAGCTGAGATTTCCCCCAGACAACTACCCGCATCAATACTATGAGTGGGTGTCCGTGCCAGTCGAAAGCTACGGCGGCTTAACTTGATATATT
Organism: Coniferiporia sulphurascens; assembly: GCA_002794785.1. Lineage (NCBI taxonomy): Eukaryota > Fungi > Basidiomycota > Agaricomycetes > Hymenochaetales > Hymenochaetaceae > Coniferiporia > Coniferiporia sulphurascens. The sequence goes on along the minus strand of NBBA01000007.1, from coordinate 372,937 downwards.
ACAGCGAGGCGTCGGAAGATATCACCCTCTATTGCAGTGGTAACGGTCCGTGGTACGAGGTTTGTACCTTTCCTCTCTTGCTTTATTATTCCAAGGCACTGTGCTTGCGTTGATCATCACTCTATTTGCGCCGGACATTGCAGTTCCCCATCATGCCGGACGGTTCCATCTACACGTCGTCATCGAGCAACTACGTCTCGCCGGGCACGGATCGCGTCATCTTCACGGCAAGCGGAACCTACTGCGCGTACGTAGATTTCCATAACTCTACCTCATACCTTTACGTCTCTAACGATGCAACGTTTTCGGGACGTCTTTCCAGTGTTGTAACGCACACGGGCGCGGCAAGCTATGACGGCTTCGTGGCGTGCAATGGAGACTAGACGAACGATTCATTCCTTCGTAAAGCAGGTCCCGTCTACGTGCTATAGTATTTTTTGGTATCACGACGAATGGATTTGTCTGGGGGAGTCTCCTTTGTTTGTAACACGTGACAATTTATTCTGTAATATGTATTGGTCGGGCCGCTTCCCGCCGGACATTCCTACACGTCGTCAATCAGAGATAGCCACGCTCTCGACCCACTACGGTATTGCTGTCTCGCTAGAAAAACACAAGAACTAAGCCCAAAAGAGTCGTAGTATCTCAACACAGGTTTGATTTTGGTATCACCCAACAGTGAGTGTCCGCGACGCGCCCTTTAAAACAGACTGTTGCTTTTTCTCCTGATGAATGCTTGTCTGATAATAACAACCTGTATTTCTGGTAATAACACCTTGTATATCTGGGATATTCAGGCCGGTGGGTTAGCTTAGGATATATTAGATGGATTGTACACTCCCCCGATGGAAGGAATGTCGTGTCTGGCTCTAGAGATCATTCCCTCAGAATCTGGTATTTGAAAACTGGAGATACTGTTGGACAACCTCTCACACTGCAGGTCACTCAGATACAGTTAACACTGTTTTCTACTCTTCTGATGGAATGTACATTATGTCAGGCTCAGACGACATGACAATTCGGATCTGGGATGCACAGGTCAGGAACGTTTCGGAAGACCCTCTCAACAATGAATACTCATTCCCGGACTATATTAACACTGTTGCATACTCTCCCGGCCTGATGGAAGGAACGTAGTGTCCAGCTCACGGAGCAGCACTCTGAATATTTGGGATGCACGAACTGGAAATCTTGTAAAAGAATCCCCCCGAAGTCGTACTGCCCCCGTACAAACCGTTTCCTGGTCTCCTGATGGGAGACATATTGCCTTCGACTCGTCTAACTATACGCTTCGTATCTGGGACACAAACACCGATAGCTTAACGTGTGGACCCTTCAAAGGGCATTTGGGGCGAATTCGCTGTATCGCCTACTCCCTCGACGGGAAACACATCGTGTCCTGCTCAAGTGACCGCACGATTAGGATCTGGGATGCACAAACCGGTGATGGTCTAAGAGGGCCTCTTATAGGTCATTCAGGCCATGTCAACGCCGTGGCCTATTCACCCGACGGAAAATACATTGTGTCCGGCTCAGATGACTGCACGCTTCGGATTTGGGACGCACTCGATGGAAGTTCTGCAGGTGACCCCTTTGGAGATCATTTAGATGGTGTTAACGTTGTCGCCTACTCTCCCGACGGGAGACACATCGCGTCCAGCTCGGATGTCGACCTTCGCGTTTGGGACACACAAGCCATCGGATCCGGGGCTCTACTGGAATATCTTTCAAAGGTCACACTGGCTATGTCAGCGCTGCCAAATACTCACCTGACGGAAGGTACCTTGTGTCTGCTTCGGAGGATATGACCGTCCGGATCTGGGATACGGAAACCGGGCTTATTGTGGGAGAGCCACTCAAAGGTCACTCAGGATTTGTGAACGCTGTTGCCTACTCCCCTGATGGAAAGAACGTCGTATCTAGTTCGTCCGACGGCACTCTTCGTATATGGGATACAAGCACGAAGCCAGAAAATCACGACATGAAGTTAAGCCAACAGAGGAGTTTCGAGAGTGACGGATGGTCAAAGGGCCGTCCGGTGAACTTATGTTTTGGGTACCACATGAGTATCGCCATGGTGTTCGCGACATGTGTGAACGCTGCATCCCAGGTGACGCTGCTAACCGTCCAGTACGAGTCGACTGGGGAAAGTTGCTGAAGTATAGTGGAAAATCCTGGATCAATATTCTTCGTTGTTAGTAGCTTCCAGGTACGACTTATCTTGCCATAGCCTTTAATGTATTCCGACGAGCTGTTCCTAAGCCGTTGGTAAGGCATCCCGTGGTAGTAATAACAATTGCGCCCACTATTACCACTAGTTTCCGCAAATCTCCGTGTACACTCCAGCGATCTTGAAGATACACAGTACGCGCCAGGGCGGAAAGAGCACTGCTTAGAGTAATGCGAGGGTAAAGGTATGGCTCAACAGTGAATGTGTGTTTTTAAGAAAGTATGGCCTTTCCAAGGCTCGTTTTCTTCTTACAGTTGGGGCGGTACGTGAACGTGCTATGAGAAACCGAAAGAAGCACAATCAGCTGTGCCGCGGACGGACGACACGAAGGTTGCACGTGGAGCGCAGGCATTCGGCCTACCTCATCCTCAACGATGCTATGAGAGGCAACCTGCAGGGGGAGAAACGTGTCCTTATAAAGGCTGGCCGGGCTGGAAAAAAACTGCCTTGGGAAAGAAGGATGAAAGAAGTCGAACACTTCTCGTCAGAACACCCGACAAGCTGGGGGAGATATAAAGAATTGATACGCCCAGTAAAGACCAGTCAGCCATAACCCCGCGCAGAAAGAGACATTAGTTGAGGCTGACACCTTACGAGATCCTATATAAGACTACCATCAAGGTCCGCCACAACGCCAGAAGACCTTTTTTCAAACAGCCGCCTTCCACGTCACCCGCCAGCTCTTCGTTATGTACGTACGACCTGTCCGTCAAAGGGAAACACCCCTCAAAGCGTTCACTGTATCTCGACTAGCGCGTGGCGGCTGCGCCCGCAGCCATTGATATTGGCCGCTTCAAGTAGGCACCACAAGCAAGCCCTTCAACTAGTTCTCTGATATGTCCATGGCCTGGATGCTCGACACAAATTCAATTAAAAGCTTCGTAAGTGTGAGGTGCCGTTACCGACAGCGAACAGGACTAGTGGCGCGCTACTACACGATGCGCATGACGGCAACATAAAATGACAATTCAGTGAAGCCATATCGGCTCCCCAAGAAGCATGATTCCAGTCAATTCAATACGCACAGTACCAGTCCAATCACCCATGGCATCCCCGCCACTGCGTCACTAGTACGCGAACTAAGTGAAGACATTGAAATCACTGAATTTTCGAAGTTACGAACTTGAAGTCAAAGTTCGAATTCAAGGCTATCTCCGAAAGCTCTACGGAGAAAAAAAGGGCGCAGGTGACCTTACAGCTGTTTGCATATATCATGGCACAACGCGTCGTGCGCGGGAATTTTTGTACATAGTTTCAACTAAAATGACTTAGCCAAATTCAATGTGAGACTGACTTAGTCGCCATCCCTTCTTGACCTCTTACCACCACCATCTATCTCAAACTCTACTGCCAAAGGGCAACAGAGTGTAGCTCTAGCTCTGGTGCTTGACAGGGGGGATCCATCTGAGGAAGGGGGTCTGAGTGGTTAGCAGACACTACCCCAACCATACCCTGGTGGGCAACTGCTGGGGGGGCTACGACGTTAATGCCTGCAGTGGGGGGCCCAGGGTGAGGGGGCAATGTCCCCTGTTGCCATCCCCTATTGCATCTGCCCCTAACAAGGGTAGACCCTGCTGGCAGTCATGCGGATGAGTAAGTCCTCGGCTTTCTCACACCAAGAACAGCTGACTGCCACCATGTGGTGGCAATGCTGGCCTAGAGCATCTATTGTTGGAGTGGTGGCAAGTCCGGGGTGATGGGAGTTTAAAATGTAACTCCATGGGTTAGGGTGCCGAACCACCACCAGTAATGCAGATGGCAGCACTCGTACCCTAAATCTCTCTGATGATGTATGTCTTTTCCCAGCTTGTCCACTTTTTGCATTCCTCCCTGGCCAGATATATGGCCCCCCCCCTTTATTGTTTACGATACCTGCATCAGGCCTCAGCCCCCACACTGCCCATGCCTGTGCTATCACCCTTTGTATCCAACCTCCCATAGTGTGGTTCACTACACCCTCTCCTGCTTCTGGCATCCTCCTAGTATTCTGCCCTTTCCACCACTTACTCTCTCCCATCTTGTCTGGTCAATCTCTGCAGAGTCGTTGGTAATTTGTAGGTGTATAGGCCACTCAAGGGGGGCCCTACGGGCCCCCAGGCACATTTTGTACCGTAGTCATGACACGCTTTCTAGAAATGCATTAAAAAAAAATTAAAAAAAAACTGACTTAGTCGCGTCACGCCGTTCTGCGGCCAGTGCATACATTCTACTCTGCTCCAATAAACTCAAATTAAAAGCCATTTGTTTCTGGGTTCATGACAAACCTGGACTGCTCAAGATCATATGGCTGTGATTTTTATCTTACGGTGCAGCAGTTTATCAAGTAGATGCGCAACAGGGTGGAATATAAGTGCTGGCCGCAGCATGGCACGACGTGACTAAGTCAATTTCACGCTGAATTTAGCTAAGTCATTTCAATTAAAACTGCAAGTATGCACAAAATTTTACGACGCGTTGTGCCATCATATATGCAAACAGCTGTAAACCATAAAAGGATAACACGTGATTCCTCAAGAAGCAAACGCGCTCCAGCCTCCGACCAGCTAACTCCGCCTTTACGGCTCCGCTCGTACAAATTACGACGAACCATATCGTTCTGCGCGCCGGGGCGCTCCTGGTCGTAGGTCGCTCGTATCTTCCTTCCTTCCTCTGACACACAAAACTTTTTCTTTTCCATTTATACCGGCATCCCGATGACGTCTGACTCTGACTCTGACACTGACACTGTTCTACTCTCAGTTCCCTTCCCACGGCGCCGACCGTGGCGCGGTACTAACGACAGCTCCACCCCACGGTCCAGCTCCCAGCCCAGACCTATCTGAGTAACCCCGAGCAAACGAACGCGAACGCGAAGCCACCCCATCGTGTGTAAATCAAGTACGTACGTACGTGTGTACACCTATGTGCGCATATTAATTGTATAGGGAAGGGGACGAACTACCGTAGTAACCGAGAAAGCACATCACACATCATGATTCATGACCACATCATGACCACATTGCAACACGGGCGCAAAGAACGCACGACCGCACGGCGATGCGAAAACGAACCGAAACGAACGTGAGACCCTCCCTCCCTCACGCTATCCCCGGAGTTGGAGTTGGATTTGGAGTCGGATTCGGACGCACATCGCCAAAATCCCTCAACAAATTCACGATATAGTACAGTGTAGCAACAGTAACCACCCACCGGCCGACCCAAGGGGGGTAAAATAAAAAAACAGCAGCATCCTCGGACCCCTGTCCCTGATCGCCCGACCGTGACCTTCCCACCCCGCCGCGTCGGCCCAAAGCGCTACGCACACACGTCGCGAGTACATACAGTATACGTACCTCGAATAGTCCCGACCATCGGAACCAACCGGGGATTTCTTATCAGTCCCCTCCGGCAAGCCCGTGCGCCCGTGCGTCCGCGAATCCGCGAACCCGCGATCCGTGAACTTGGAGGCTCGGAGGTCGGAAATCGTGTTACCTGTCATCCTAAGCGCGGCGCCGGCGCGGCCTGTACGTATGCAGGCACCGAGGCTAACGTACACTTAAGCGATGACCAAACGCAATCTAATCGCTCCAGAACTGTGTGTGGACGGCTGTACCCGCATGCCGCTTCTGCCCGAGCACCCGACCGTCTGACGACCACGGCCCAAGAGCGATCCGAGTCGGACGAGCAAGTATTACACCATCAATACGATATATTCCATACACAAGCCATTTCAATGGAGAGGGCAACAAAAGATGTGGTTACAAAGGGAAAGCGAGGTGGCCTAAAGCCGTACATGCACGGGCGCGAACGCCCATGGAGTTAATGGAGGGAGGTATGCACATTATACAAATATACACAGTACAGACGGAAAAGAGAGCATGACAAAACGGGAGACCAGAGACAGAAACAGAAACAGATATGGATCTAACTCACACACATGGTACAACATGTACTTCCCACCCCGATACGTACACCACAACAGACGGTCAAACCACCCAGAAGCTGGATTGAGCTGAGGTTTTGAGCCGAATCTGAATTCGATACTGAGGTTGATATCGCGCTCGATCACCTAGTGGCCCGAGGTCGCAACGACCACCCCGCTCGATAGCCTCCGTATGTGCGTGAACGCACCGCGCCATATGCTTCGGCGCTTCACTTTCTTCTCAGTCGCTTCTTCCCCCAGCTCTTTCCCATCAGCGATAATTGTGTCCAAAACGGGCGTAGCCACCAGCGTCGGCGACGACGTGGCAGACGTTGGGACAGGAACGGTAATTTCAGTGCCAGGCACTGGGACAGGTACGGCGACTATCTGTGGCATCCAGCTCTCATGCGCGGCGTGCACCGCGACCACCCGCCAACCTGTTCGCGCAAGCAAGCGTGTGAATTCTGGGAGCGTACGTTCACCAGCATTGTGGTTATTCAGCATCTGCGTAGCCATCTCGGCGTCAGCCGGATTCAATTCAAACGCATAAACCCGAAGAGATAGCAAACCTGGATATCGAGTTTGTATGCTAGCCCGTTAGCTGTACCCCAGTTAGCGAGCAGAGGCTCAGGTGCGCTAGTTACTGCGTCGCTTGCGATTGCCGCGGCATCCAACCCTTCCCGGCACGCGTTCATCAGAATGCTGTCCACGATTACGAGCTTAGTCAGCGTCTTCCCGTCTATCGAAGCACAAGATTAGCAAAGTTTGTCTTTTACTCTCACTCTTCTCGCGAACTCAAAAATTTCCGAGAACCACGTACCATCATCCGTATTTCCGGGGTCGGGACACGCAGCTCGTATCTGCCGTAATATCTGTTCCGCCTGGACGTCAGGCCAGTTGTGCATTATCATGCGTAGGAGGAACGCCGCTGGTGGTGATGCGCGAGTAGCTTGGGGCTCAAAAAAGCTTTGAACTTTCATCGGAAAAAAGAAGGTGAGAAAAAAACTCGGAATCAGAAGCAAAAGTGCATACCTTGGAACGAAACTCTCTTCTGTGCAAGCGCTTCAGGGAAGTTGCTCTCCCAGAACTGCACAGCGAGCCATCAGAATCTGAAAACACGCACGTACAAGTTTATAAAAAAAGCTCCCACCTTTGGTGCAACGTCGACGACACCTTCCATGTCCTGGACGACAAGGCGCAAGTGTGGGTATGCACGGACAATTGGAAGCGCGGCCGCACCAACGCCACCGCCGATATCAACGACTTCGCTTCCTTCCGGAAGTGCACCCCAATTGAAGCCTGCCAAATGGATGCGTCAAGCCGTAAGATGAAAATTTGAAATCGTGACTTACCTTTCAAGATGGCGCTTTCGGGAGTCATGGCTCCCATACCCTTCATCGCGCACCCAAAGCGCGTTAGGCGGTGGGTATGTCCTGGTGCACTGAGCCAGTCGAACATTGTACGGTGCAGGCGCGCAGCTTCCGGTCGGGAACGTGCAAAAGGTGCAGCCAGAGGGTCGTCCGGATTGAGCTCGGAAAGATATGCAAGGTCGCCCGCGACCGAATCAGAGACGCCAGGTGGAAGGGAAGACGGATAAAGCAGAGTATCTGTGAGTGCAGTTGCGTGGAGCATAGATTCGTCCGTTCTACACAAGCAAGAAATGCTTAGTAATCATGGATCATTAAAAAAAAAAGGAGGACCGGCGCACGTTACTCCGATAAGAGCCGCGAGTCCCGCGCCGGGAGTCGGAGCACTGTACTTCTTCTGCCATCGTACGTCGCGCCGTACGTCCGCACCCTGTTCCTCGTTCGCTCCGTCCACAGCGGGGAGCGGGAGAATATCCTCAAGTGGAGCACCCGAGTCCAGAACGATGCTTAGCCTGTTGTTTGCGAAGACGTCCGGGGCGGCTTCTGTAAAAATGTGATGTGTCGCAAGGAGACGCAGAATGCGGGCTGGGGATGGGAAGAATGAGCCGAAAGTACGGGTCGCATTTGTATGTGTGGAGCAGTCACGGACCGAGCTTGCGGGAGTCCACGCCACACAGCCGAGCTATCTCAGTAGCGTGGAGAGCGGGGGGACTGTCATCGTTAAGAGACGTGCCCCGTGCCCGGATGGCCTCGACGACGTTTGCCTCGACGACGAGGCGCAGGGCGGCCGAGAGGTGGTACTGCACGGATAAATCAGAACGCCAGCGCTACACTGGACACGGAAGGGTACGAACGCCGGTGGCGGCCTCCATGACAGCCTGAACGGGCGGACGGACGAGGGCAGAGAGCTGAGCTGTCGCTGCAACGATGTTGAGGACGGGTGTACGGGACGCATGCTCGTTGCCATCGGGGACGAGGGCGAGCTTGCGGACGGCGTCTGAGATGAGGTCTGCAAGGGCGATCGCCTGAGGGATGTCGAAGTGGAGGGAAGCAGGAGCCATGGCGGAGAAGGGAGAAGGGGAGACAGGGGATATGTGGGATCAATATGAGGCAGACGGTGCTTAATCTAAGTACGTCAGACGCCCGCTCAGGGTCGGAAGATCAGCAGGAAGCAGGAACCCGCGGCAGTGATCGTCTATCTAACCTAGTCTGCTTCCGGTGCAGCCCTTCATCCGAATTTAGCCGCTTTGTCCACGTGTTACGACATGTCTGTGCACCGATCTCCGAGAGGTCGGCGTGCGAACTAGACCGTGGCGCGCTAACGTAGTAAGCTACCATCTGATCACATATATCATATATATTGCTTTATCCTGCTAATAAATACTTGCAGGGACTCCCGCCATCCCGCCCTTCACAACGATCTCCACGCACCCCATGTCCACTGATATCCCTGCGTCCTGCACTGTCCTCGTCGTCGGCGGCGGCCCAGGCGGCTCGTACGCCGCAGCTGCTCTCGCACGCGAGGGCCTCGACGTCGTCCTCCTCGAAGCAGACGTGTTCCCCAGGTGAGCTTCTCGTTCTCGCCCCCATGAGCAGAGCGGTCCCATCACGTGATGCACTCGGGACACTATCTCCCCCGGTCCGCTCACCGGAACAACTGCTGACCTGCTCGCCGGACACAGGTACCACATCGGCGAAAGTATGCTCGCATCTATGCGCCATCTGCTGCGCTTCGTCGACCTCGACACCGCGTTCAACGAACACGGTTTCACGAAAAAGGTCCGTTGATCGTTCACCCACTCTTCGCCTTGATCTCGCGCGCACCCTGCAGTCGAGTGGTTACCTGAGGGCGCTCTGGGAGCGACTTCTTCCCACAATCGGATAGAAGTAACAAAACTGATTCCCTATTACAGGTCGGCGCTGCCTTTAAGCTTAATGGACATAAGCGGGAGGGCTGTACGTACTTCCCTTGACACAATTTTTTTCTTAAATCATCCGACACGTCCCGGCCAACGCCGCCAACAGACACCGACTTCCTCGCAGCAGGTGGCCCAGAGAACTACGCATGGAACGTCGTGCGCTCCGAAGCGGACGAAATCATGTTCAAGCACGCGCGCAAATGCGGTGCACGTGCCTTTGACGGTGTTCGCGTTACCGCCCTCGCGTTCTCCGGCGCGCCTGATGCTCCAGACGCGCGCCCCATAAGCGCGTCGTGGGCGCGTAAATCTGACGGAACCACAGGCGAAATCACGTTCAAATACGTAGTAGACGCGAGCGGGCGCGCGGGAATCGTCAGCACGCGCTACCTCAAGAACCGCACATACAATCAAGGACTCAAGAACGTCGCCAACTGGGGATACTGGACTGGTGCAAGCGCGTACGCCGAGGGCACCCCGCGAGCGAACTCGCCGTTCTTCGAAGCGCTCAAAGGTCAGTGGTCACCCGTCTTGTTCGCATTTTAATTTTAATTTGCTGACATTCTCCCCCCCCCCCTTAGATGAGTCCGGCTGGGCATGGTTAATCCCCCTGCACAACGGCACAGTCTCCGTCGGGGTAGTGATGAACCAGGAAATCGCAACGCAGAAAAAGCAATCCCAGACACCCTCTCCGTCCGCACAAGAATTCTACCTCGAGCAGCTCAAGCTCGCACCAGCACTTCTCGAGCTCCTATCCTCAGGCACGCTCATCACAGCACCCGCCAACGGCAGCCCCGCCGTGAAGAGCGCGAGCGACTACAGCTACAGCGCCGGCTCATACGGCGCCCCAGGCCTACGCATCGTCGGCGACGCAGGCGCATTCATCGACCCGTACTTCTCCTCAGGCGTGCACCTCGCGCTGACCGGCGCGCTGTCCGCGGCGACGACGATCTGTGCTGCACACCGCGGCGACTGCACCGAGGCACAGGCCGCGCGCTGGCATTCCGACAAGGTCGCGACGAGCTACACGCGTTTCCTCCTCGTCGTGCTCAGCGCATACAAGCAGATTCGTGCGCAGGAGCAGCCTATCCTTGCTGATTTTGATGAAGACAACTTCGATCGCGCGTTTGCGTTCTTCCGACCTGGTGCGTTTGTCCCTTCAATCTCATCTTTACGACACGCTGGCGCTGAATTTTTTTCTCTTTCTTCGTGTATGATAGTTATTCAGGGTTCAGCAGACGTAGACAAGCGTCTCTCGCAGGACGAGCTCTCCAAAACGCTCGAGTTCTGCACACACGCCTTCGAGCCGACACTCCCCGAGGACCGCGCCGCCGTTCTCGCCAAGCTCGCCGACACACCCGCCACCGCCGCCGCCCCGGCGCCTACGTCAGAGTACGACGCAAACCTAACGCAAGAAGAGCGGCGCGTGCTAGCGCACATCAACGCGCGCAAGATGATGCGCACCGAGGACACGATGAACATCGCGAGCTTCTCCACGGACACGTTCGACGGCTTGTGTCCGCGCCTCGAACTCGGCCAGCTCGGGCTCCACCCCGCCGCCGTTGCCGTTGCCGTCGCCGTTGCGTGATGCAAGCACGCAGATAAGTTAGTAAGTAAGGGGTAGTCAACACTAATCCCCCCTCCCCCTTTTTTTCTCCTTCATTTCTTCTTGTCACGTTCCAAATGGCCCCCGGGTCGCACGACGCATCGCGGGCTCGGGAGAGACTTAATCAATCGATGTACTTTTTAGTAATACTTTTTTATCATGCCACCACGCGTCAGCGCATGCCAAGCCCTGTATGTACTGATTAATAACAAGACCTGAAATCACCCCGCCGTCATCGTCCGACGTCCGTTCGTCCGTCGTACACCGTGCCGCACTTGACCTCATCACACCGGCATCAGCAATGAGTAGTAGTACATATCGGTTTTGATTATCGCAAGCCCCGACACGGAGACGGAGGCGGAGACAAGCGCCGATCCCGCACCCGCACACGCACACGCGTCCCGGCGGCTCCGATTGAGCCGATCGGCCACTCCCGCTAGCCTCAGCCGTACCACTGGCACGTGCGGAGCCGCCCGTATCGCCTTAGCACCTTCTCAAATATTAATGATACCGTTTGTGCACACCTTCGCGCACCCACCAAGCATTCAGCTGCCCGATTATCCTTTTTCATCTCCCTTTGTGTTGATACTGTCATCGCCAAGTGCTACAGATGACGCCAACGCTAGTGCTAGCGCTCCTCTTGAGTGGGTAGTGTCGGCACTAGTACTCGTCGGTGCTAGCATCGATAGACATGATGGTATCTGCATACTGTATTATAAACCGTCATTAACCTACCCGGTAGCCGTTTGACGTTAGACACCGGACGAACAAGCTTATACCGTTCTTCCACCTATTCCAGTCAAGAAGGCTTTATCATTCCTTCTGGCGCGGTCGAGTTGCCGATGTCTTCCGATCCTCCCTACACCCTAAACCCACATTAAAGCATTTACGATGTCATCGTCCACGTGTAAGTTCTACAGAAAAGTTATGTACGCTCACGTGTGTATGCCTAAGGGTAAGAAGGGTATAATGTGCAGTAAGGACAAGGACATAAAAGAAAAAGAAAGACTCACATGCATCCCATCCGCGCAGGATCTAATCACGTACTCAGCTCTGCCCAGCCCAGTCTAAACGCGCAAGCGCTTCCTTCAAGTTTTTCTTGAAGACGAAGCGAAGGATGGGAGCTGGGACTCGTAAAAGCCGAGGGGAAAATAGCAAGGTAACCGATTAACCCCACAGGAAGATCTCGCGTGCGGCTGCGGCAATCGGCTAATTGCGAGAACGGGGGCGGGGTTCGGTTCGGTGCGTGCGCGTACGCGTACGCGTCAAAAGCGAGCTAACCCTCCTCTAGTCATAGTTGATGAGCATAATCATGCTGGCTGCCAACAAGCATACCATATTTCGAAGTGTGGAAAAAGTCCGTCGATCGGAAAACCAGCGTGTTGGATGATATCAACAAATTTCGTATAAACTTTTTGGAGAAGGGATTAATGTGACTGCGGCAGAGAGAGCGGAACCGAAATAGAAACTGAAGCTGGAGCCAGAGTCTTGTAAATCGAGCGGCGCGAATGAGGAAGGAACTGTGACTTTAAATGTGAATGTTAAATTGAAGATATTTTCTTCATTTCGCGACTCTTCAGATGAGAACGTTAATTCAGGAGGAAAAGAAGAGCGGAACAGAAGCACATATTTCCAGGGATTCGGCCACGAAGATACTTGGTGATTGAGACGAGGAAGAAGAAAACTATGACGGTCCGGAGCATGTGTAAGACCGGCATTCCACTGGACATAAATTGAAGTTATGCGCCAGGACACTGGATTTCGGTCCCGCAATCCCGCCGAGTTCTTTCAGCCCAGGATGAAGTAAAAAAGCAGGGCAGACAAAGGGTTCTGAGCACAGATGAAGCTTCTCTGCATAGGCTTACGACAAAAATATGAACTCGAAGACAAGCTGGCCAACTTCACGTCTGGAAAGAGACATCCAACCGTACGACTTCAAGGTGCCTAGAAAAGAACCACATACTGTAACACGCAGCCAGAGGTTAAACACAACCTCCCTAGACCCTAAAACCATAAATTAGACTCAATCGTCCACAAGTATTCCCCACGGAACGTTATACGTACAGCACATTTCAAAAACACGGCACCCTCCAATATTTGAATCACAGATAACGATATCCTCCTGCCTTGAGGCGTAGAGAAAAGTATTCATGCGGACAACGTGTACCCCGCGGCGGCGTGAGTGCGACTCGAGAAACCTAGCCAGCAAACAGGGCCAACAACGAAGTTTTTGAGATTCCTTCTCAATCTGAACAGGCACCATGCGGGTCGTTGATTATCATCCCAGATGGATTGATCGTAGCCAGGGAGTGAGCAAACACGTTTCAGTCTGATGAAAAAAGGGTGGTGTAAGAAACATAAGGGGTCAGAGAGATGCGATTTCAATTTCATTTAAGCGGAGCTGTAAATTCTTATAGAGTCTAAAAAGAAACGAAAGTAAACCTACTCCACTACTTGTTTGCAGTATTAGATAGCGAATTCAAGTCTAGGCTAATTTGAAAAGTCCTAATCCAATTCTTCCTTTGTTCTTTGAAAAGAAGGAAAAAACCAGAGATTACGACGCTGCTTAATCACAATTCACAAACATGCAATAGTGGGGCAAGTAAGTATTGAGACTTGGCTTCTGGCGTTCTCATCGGATTTGCTACCCTCCGATTTCTGCAAGCGGAAGGTTATAGTAGCTGATCATTAAATCATAAACGAGCTCCATTTCCGGGTTGCGGTTGCCTGACCCTCGTAAGTTTAATCGACGACCTAGCCGAACCGAAACGCAAAACCTTGTGCACCCAAACGCAGCTCCGGACACCAGAGGATTGTCGCCAGCTCGGGCGTTCCTGGCGTTCACGGAAGCTTCCTTCCTGGGCACCGGCTTCGAGCCGCAAGCCGCAGCCGGGATGAGTTCAGGGGCCCGGGGTAGGGGACCACTAACCCCTTTTCCTTTCTCCACCGCCGGACGGGGGTGCAAGGGTCGGGAGGGGGATTTCATATTTATAATCTCCTGCGCACACATGTTTCTCACCGCCGAGTGTGCCGCTCTGATCTAACTACCGTTTACCCACCCGGCTCAGGGTGGGGTGGGTTTTGCTGGCAGATGTAACCACCCTCGATTTTTACGGACGATCGGAATTCATCTAACCATCTGTCTTTCCTCCGCGTCTGCGCGTGGTTTTCCGACCCCCCTACACTCTCCCCTTAGAATATTTCATCCAAGTGTAAGTGGTAAGGGGGTGGATAACGTGCACGGGGTACTGATTTACTGGCGCCCAGGTTCACATATCCTTGATTTCCGTCAGCCTCCATATTAGGATACTCTCGTGCTAGGGTCTGGCCCTGAGTGCGCTATTCCATGGAACAAAAAATGTACACATTTACAAAGCCGACGCAAGCCTGTGCGCGCTACTTTTTATACGCCTATGTACAAGTTGGAGGTATTTTACAGGATGTTTGTTCGTTCTGTACCGACGCGCGGGAGATGAGTCGTTAGCGAATGTTAGCCTATTAGGGAGTCTATATCTCTGACGCATGCACAGTGAGACGAAGCGGTGACGAAAGGGAATAAAGCGGAATAGAGGGAAAGACTGGTATTGGACCAAGATCAATAAGGGGCGATGCGATGAAGGGAGAAGAGTAAACATGAAGTCGGTACGCGTCATTGACATAGTCGTCCACGCACGCGCCGGAGCCTGAGAGCCGGCAGCCTACAAGTACATATAAGCGCACACGATGAGCAAAGAGTTAATAAGGCGGTGTACAATAGGTGGATGAAGGAGCTGAGAAAAGCCGAGGGAAGAATGGACGGAGAAAGGCAGGCTCAAATACATATAGGCACAAATGAGACGAAGTCACTTTTCGGCGCGGGGAAAGGCGCATTACGTTTAAACACCCGAAGAGAAACATGGTGACCAAGGATAAGGAATTAAAGCGGACCTGTGCCGTGAGGAGCACTAAAGTCATAGCGATGCGAAGGGCCGTCGGATATAGGAACAGTTGACAGATGATGCACTTTCGAAAAGTTCTTCAATTTGTGACCTCCGCTCCCCGCCTTTCAGTCGCCAAGATGTGACGACTCGACGTATACGCTGACCGTGCGTGAGAGACCGAACGGGCTCCTCATTTCCAATGCCTCCGCATCCACATCTACGTCTTCATCTTCCTCGTCTTCGTCATAGCTCACGTAGCGCTTCTCGACACCCATGTTGAGAGCGAGACGCTCCATATCCACACGGCTTTCTTCTGCGCGCTCACGTAAAAGGCCCCATCTCTGCCACCATTCCTCGGCGTCCTCCTCTGGATCATACGCGAATAGAATTCGAATATCCTCCCAGAGATGGCGGAATGTTGATTCATCCCAACCGCCAGAGCCAAGCTTTGCCGCTTCACGCATCGAGCGGTCACGTTCCTCTTGTTCGGGGCCATCTGGCAACATTACCGATGCACTGTTCGCGCTTTCAGATTGCTGTACATCCCAGCAACGCTCCATACGTAACTCCTCGTAGCCAGCCAAGAATGGCTGGATCTGATCGTGTGAACGAAGTCGAGAAAAGATCGCGCCAAACACAGCGGCGTCTTCGACGGCAAGTGAACCAGAATGAGTCGAAGAAGGCTTCAAGGGTATAAGGGGTGAGCAAGTAAAGCGGCAGAGGCGAAGAAGGCACCCACAATCTGTGGATGGGCTGATTCCCCAAGAAGAACGAGCTTCGCGTCGGGATGTACCCAGTCGTCAATTCGTCGCTTTACAAACTTCGTTTCAACAGCTGTTTTTGCTCTATGAGTGAGCTCTAGTAATCTGATTTGGTCATGAATAAGTAAGCTAAGTCAGCACCAGACACAGGACTGGCTGTCACGTACGCTCTAGGGAAGCCCTTCGTATTGATTTTATCAACAGGCACGATCTTGTTCCATGTGTCCTCCGTATCCGGAACATCCGGATTGAATATTTGGATGCTGAACTCCTTAAAATTTCTCTGTGGAGATAGTTAGTCGCCTAAAGCTCCATGACCAAGCAATCGACCCGTAAAGCTACACACCGAGGGTGAGGTTAGGACGGACACGTATGAACCTGCATAGGCAGTCCATACTGGCCTATGCACAATATCATAGAGTTCGGAGTCGCTCTCGGGGGTGACATCGCTGACGTCAACATCCATGCTGTACACAACCGTGCCACTGTCCTCACGTTCCAATGGGTCACCACCGTCCGCAACAATATCTCGCTCTATGATCTGCTGGCACAACGACCGGTAGCCATCCGCGCCGATTACAATGTCTGGCTTGAGTATTTCACCAGTCGAAAGTGTTACAGTCGGCGTTGAAGGGTCAATCGTGGTCACTGTCGTCCCAAATTGCACGACTGCGCCCGCCGATATCGCGAGACTGTATACTTGAGCAAGTAGATCGGCATACTGTTGAATAACCAAGTTAATTAAACAGGGTTGAAGAGGAAACACTGAGTCCGAGAAGGGCAGGGCTCACATGCATTAACCAAAAGTCGGCTTCAAGGACTTTCATGACCTCTTCCTTGTACTCAAGACCACCTAATATCTCTCCTGTGCGCACTGTTGAGAAGTAAGCATGCTGTCCTTGATAAAATAGAGCTGTGATTAACACACGTTTCCTGAAAGTCAACTGCTTGCACAAAATTGCGTGCTGTTTGAAGTCCCTTTCAAGGCCCCAGCGATCAAGAATCCGTGCGAGATTTGGTGGAATGCGAATTCCGCAAGCATCCTGCTCAGCAACATAGTCAATCACCCAGAACCGGAGACAGCTTCAGGATATCCTTGAAGAATGAAGGGGAAAGGAGACGATGTGGGGAGAAGGAAAAAGCACGTACTTCAACAAGACCTTTCCCCTGTTCAACAACGTGTACGTTGTGACCTGCGCGTGCAAGTGCAAAAGCAACAGCTAGTCCTCCTAGGGACCCGCCGACGACGACAAAGCGAAGCTTGAGGGGTGCGATACGCGCGTGCGCGGTCATCTACGTTTATCGACCCGACGGGCGCGTGATAGAGGAAGACGGAGGGTACGAAGGGGGGAAAGGTGGAGACGATCGATCGACGGGACGCGACAGGGCGGTAGTAAACAAGGCGGGGTAACGGAGGTGAGTGGAATCGATCAGAACATAGGAAAACAAGAGCGAAACATGCGCACAGGAAGTCTCAACGGCGGGGTTGCGGGCCTACTGACTTGGGAAGAGTGCCCAAGCTGGTCACGGACCTGCTGCTGCCTCCAATTAGACCCTGTAGGCATATTCTTGTAAGTGAGCCCGTTCGGTCCAAGCACGCTAGCAGGACGGATCGAGAAAGGTGGGATTTGAATTTCCGAGGAGCAAAGGACGCACTCTTAGAGACTGGCGGGCCGCTAGCCTTCGGATTGGGCGGCTGGCCACGGCCTCTGCCGTTGCTCGACTTGTCGATTTGACGCATTAGGGATTTGAGCCGTACCGCACCCACTCCCTATCGGAGGGAATATCAACTATCAGCGTGATCAGAGTAATTTTGCCGAGTGAGAGAGTTGGGGGGTGTGGGCAAGAGCGACTGCGTAAATGGAGCGAGAAGCAAGCTCTGTAGTCTTGTGCGATTGGTGCAAGTAAACCCCGCGCCACCATTCCGCTCTTATTTGGTAATATCCATTTTGTAACGCTTACTCCGGTTTAGCGCAGAAAAAAACTATCGATTCAATGCCTTTCTATTTCGCTTCAGCTGTCGCGACCGGGCGACCCCCAGCCAGCTCTGGCCTCTCCGCTTTTCTTTTCCCCCTCTCTTTCCCCGTCCCATATCCCTCCGGCTCGGCCAGCAAGCTCCGTAAAATGACTCGTGCCTTTTCACGTCCTATTATTACGGCTATCGGCCGGTATAAGATCCCGTAACCCATCATTCATATAACGGACGCATTATTACACTGAGGTACGAACAGTCGTAAAGTTTTAGACAGTCTTGTCTCTCTCGTCTGGCGTAGGTACGTGGTGGACACCGCAAAACCCTAGCGTCTTTCGAAAGTGATTATCTTTCTAGAATGAGCCTCCACATTAAAGAAAAGGTTTGAGTCGCGGTAACCGTCGTATTCTCTCTCCTTCCCTGCCTTTGCTCACCCCCCCAGTATATCACGGCCGCAGAACCTCCGTGTCTCTCCTGATTCCATTAATCCATATTTGGAGGATTCTTCCTCCGTCAAGAAAGGGATGCATGTCAGGACTTACGTGGATCCCCTTACCCCTGAAGTGTTACTAAAGTGGTGTTGCTAATAAATACTGGGATCTTTCAGCGAGCGCTGTTCCAGGCGATGGAATTGTGGCGTGTTGGTCGTTTCACATACTTCTCATCCGGCCGCCGCAAGTTTGCATGGTTGCCCGGGAAGTTCCACGTGCCCAGTGCACGCATTTGCCAACGCCGTGCAAAAAATAACAAGGTTTCCCGGAGCCCAGAGGTAGCCAACTCACCCATCACGATTCACGATCAGCCATCAAGGACCTTCGATTCCTGCAACGAGCCATCATTTTGTAAAGCCTCTCTTTCGTCGTTTAAAAATTCGCTTTTGTGCTCTTGAGTATGCTGGATGACCCTGAGCGTTCCCACATCAATACGCATGCGGTAAGCATAGATTCGGTTCGATGCCTCTCAATATTCCCGGACATCTGTGGCGACAGTTGGCAATGCAACTGTTGGACGTGATCCCTTATCTTCGTGAACTACATTGCCAGTCGATTTCCCCACGGTCCACTAGCCAGCCTTCCTTTGGTTTTAGTCTGTATGAGCCGGAAACTTCGTTACACATATCTTGAGGAATAAGCCTAGTTGTGGGGGGAAACCGCTGATCGGAAAGCAAGAGGACCATACTTTTTTAAAAAGTGGCTTTCTTCTATATATATACAGAGTAAGCCTGAGTTCGACAGGGCGTCTGGCACTGCACGAGCCCGGGATTATGAAGTAGCCGTTTTATGTGAAAAGTCGTTCCGCGTGATTGAATTGTTAATGTGTTGTTCAGACCTGAGAAGCTTTGGAATGGTTGTCCATTTTTGGGCTTCGCTCAATAAGTAAGGATAGGTTTCTCACGAGTCACTTGGATCATCGACCAGCTCAGGCTCAGGCTGCAACCTGAGGCTCGGAGAAAACGGATTGACGAAGTTAATTCGACCAAGTCAACTTGGCTCGGAGTTATATACCACGCACAGCCTCAGGGAGAAAGGTCCACCATAGTCGCTGATCGTTTTATTATTAGCTGATAAGGGCCAAACGTGGTACGAATCCAAAGCCTGGAGTCCGGTAAACACGCCACGTCCGTGGAATACAGATTCCTCAGATGATGCGCCATGTCCAGGCCAGGCAGCCAACAGCGGGAGTTAATATGGCCATCTGCTATGGCGTACAAGCTCCTGAGGGAAACTTGGCATATTCGCCTTCTATTAGCTGATATCTCTGTGTCCCCATCCATGAACGTAGCAGATATTTTATTACAAACCTTGATAAGATGGAACCAGTGTGACATTTAAGTACCGATGCTGTACTAATGCCGTACGTATTTTTGGACCCGAACAGAGAAATAATGACCGCTCATTATCGTCCTTCAGAAAAAACGGGCATGATAAATTTCCGAATGTTTATTCGGAGTTCATCTAGGTTTTAAGTCTTCTTTTATAAGCATGTAATGCGCCACTACCTCTACCATCGCAGATCATGGATCAGCGTGGATTATTCCGAAAGATCGGGGCCATCTATAGTGGACGACAATCACGAAAGCAGACTGGGATCATGATTGTTGAAGGAAAGTACAGAGGTCCTTCCATAAAAAAGTTCTAGTGAAACCAAAGCGCGTTCGCGTTGACTCCGTGTCCCCATGCAATAAAAACCATGGCCAATTGTCACAGGTTAGAATATAGAGATGGATCAGAAAATAGAACAAAAGCCGATTAAAGCTTAGACTTGCGTGACCCGACCGAGAACCGAATAGACGTTCGCTAGCCCAACGCTTAAAATTTTCAACACTTGCGTCTCTGAAGTGCTTCGGCTAACAATAAGCTTACCGTCACCAACGACAGTACTACAGTAGTGTGCCTCCTTCCGCAACACTTTTCGTGTTGATCGCGATGACACATGTAAGACTCGGAGGATCAGATATGCTGTTAATATAACAATCGAGTACAATCGAGCTTCTCGTATAGCATACCCTTTCTAATGCATAAAACTATATATTATAATGGATAGCCAAAATGGGGTATTTACATAGGGATATGCACTATCCGAGGTTAATTAACCGTTGGCTAATTGCATTTTACTTACATATTTTTCTTATGCTCGTTAATAAAAAAACACTTTCCCTCGGGTTAAATAGAATGTAAATTCTATCTAAGTACCCAATAGTATAGGGGTGCCTTGCCCACTACTTGGATATTTTCACATTTTCCAATTTCTTTTTCTTCAATCATGTAATAAGGACGAGCCTTCCTTCTTGCACAACCCCTTGTAATGCCCCTCCAGCAACCGCTATACCATACGGAAAACTTTACTGTGCTTATGTGTCTGGGTAACTGCTTTCCCAACCCTATTTTTTTTATTTAAAGGAAAGATGGATACACTTTCTGGGCGCTAGTGTATGTGAAGTACTTTTTAAGTGATGGAAAGCACATACGTGTATAAGAGATGCCCCAGTCAATATTCAAAAGGCTCGTGCTTGTCGTGAGTAGCCTACTGGAATTACAAAGCTGTAAGGGTTTCTCTTCCTTCTATGCGATGCGCGAGTCAGACTTCGAATGGCGGAAGAAGAATTTAGGAGTACAATGTTATACGTCTACGTCATGTGATAATTTCGATATGTACCTAGACCCAGAAAGCGAAAGGAGGCATCCGCATATCCAAATGCTATAGGTCCAGCACGTCTTAGACAATCCACCCTTTCAGGCCTCTTTTTCTTTTGAAGAAAAACCGACAACCCGTGTAGGTCACCGTGCTGCCCACGCAAAGTACCTGTGTAGTATCCAAGGAGTGTTTTAGTATCATGTAATGATGACCTGCAACATTGCAAGATGAAGGGACCGGTGCTCACGCCACCATAGACAATTGGTCGCCACCAGATGAAATCGGTAGTAAGAAGCGCACCCGTAATGGGCGTACCTACAGTGCGCGAGTACATATGTGAGGACGTGCCGCAAGGTAGTAATGGATGATTATGCACCTATGAGGCCACCTAGTCCTTGAAACGAGAAGCCGAAACCTATTCGCGCCCCGATTTCCGAGGGATGGTCGGCTAACATCGTGAGCATTGGTGCAATAAGTGTTACGTCTTATCGCAACGTCGCAGACGGGGGTCTAATGTTAAATCATGATCATGTTCAAATGTGCTGGGAACAGACTGACATGAACCAGAAAAGAGGCCGAACAACACGCCGATGACTGCGACGCTGCCGAGTGCGTGTATGCCCAACATGCCAAAGATTACGATAGCGCAGAACATGCTGGTAATAATGAGCATATTCAGTACGCCCACCTTACGGGAGAGAAAGCCTGGAACAATGCGGCCGACCATAGATGCGGCATTGAGAATAGGCAGCTGGCGTACAGGTTATCCGGGTACATCAGATTGAGGGCAAGATGAAATAGGTCATGAGACACACCGAATAGAACGCGAAATTAGAGTTGACGCCGTGCACATTCGCATCCAGTTGCAAGTAGAAAATCGGGAAAAAAAGTCCTTGAGAGAAAAGAAACATGCTGAATCGGTTAAAGTAAATTAGAACACGCGCACAATTTAGAGCATGGCGCTGAGTCTTACGATAGGACCATGTAAATGTAAGCGGTATCTCGCGAGAATTTCTTCACCGCAACACCCAGCGGTATCACACCTTCGCCCCCTTTGGTTGTCTCTATTTTTTTCGTACGCATAACACTAATTGCGATTATGAGGCAGCCAGCGATCAAGCCCGCACTTGCACGTACACCATTGGCAAACCCAACGGGGCCGTTGAAAAGAATGTTGAGCATTATCGGATGGATTATGCCTCCGAAAGAAGAGCCAGACGCGACAAGAGACATGGTAAGAGCACGCTTGTGGCGAGACTTAAAATGCTGTGCGAGTAGTGCGACAGATGGAACATAGCTTAAACCTGAGCCAATGCCAACGCCTACGCCATGGGCGAGAAAGACCTATTCGTTATCATTAGACTTACTGTAATTGTGACAAGGCAAGACTAACGACGCACTTGGTAGTATTCCTCTGGTTTAGCTAATGAAAGCATAAAAAGACTGAAAACGAAAAGAATTGATCCGGGTATTAAGATAAGGTAGCTGTGATATCTGAAGAATCAGCTTCTATCCCCACTCGCATCGTCGATGAGGGGCCAGGTACAAAAGTTACGTACAAATATCCTTTGTCAAACAGTCTACCCGCTAAAATACCAACAGTTAACATCAGAAAGACTTGTGTGCTGCCGATCCAGCTGCGCAAATTCAAGGCGGGGATGTCGAAGCAATGAATTCGGTGTTACACGTAGTGAAGGTGGAAAGTTACCTAATTTGTGATGAGGTAAAGTTTGTCAAGTATTCACGAACATAAAAATCTAGAGTTGTGACAATAAGGCTCCTTCGCACTTCACTGGGTTTTAGAACTTGCCTTGGTACACTCCAAAAGCATTCGAATAGCTTTTCAGAGTGGCGTGCTTAGCGGTAGCCTGTCTGAAACTGTAATGATAAAACGTACCCAAATCCCGAAAACTGGATGAGCCAACTTTAGAACTCGTGAGATTAACTAGCATCGATGGCTTCCCCTGGCAATTCGAGGCTTACCCTCCAAACACAGCCAACCAACCCCAGAGTCCTCCGTCCGTTGAGGTGTCCTCTTTTTCAATGTCCTCGTTCTTGTTATTCAGAACACCACTTTTTTCCACGTCATGCACGGTTGCATCATCATTCAATTCGATCCTGTCGGCTTCATGAACCGGTTCGACATGGGCTTTCTGCATGATCGGCTGGCGTAAGGATGGTGTGCCCAGAAAACAAGTCCAGCGGGGATGGGAGATAGTGGCTAGTCAGCCCTCAATGTTCATGAGAGAGGTGTAGGACAACAGGTCCGGGGTTGCCGGACTTTCGATTGAGTCTCGTATTCCCGACAGTTGCCGTTCGCATAAGCATTCTTGCCGAACGATGACAAAAACAGTTTACTCGAGTACTAGGGAACTAGTCGTCAGTCCGCGATGAAACGGACTTAAAGATGTTCAGAAGCAATGATGACCTTAACGCAGCCGACAAGCTACCGATGAGGCGATTCGACTCCACGTGATGTCCTGCAGAAACGACAATACGTTACCTGACTTTGGGAAGAATATGAAAAGCGGTGCTACCGTGTCAGCTCACCGTCAACTAATACAATCCTTGGTTGAAACATGCTCTTGAAATGCGATAGAGCGCGTCTTGCGACTAAGAGTGAGTTGGTATGGTGGAACGAAGGAGGTGAGTGATCGCCGTGATCGACGATTTTGTGGCGCATATTATTAGTCATCATGCACGTGAATGACAGCCCCCGAGATGTTTGGTTCTCAAGTCAACCCGCTACGGCATAAGAATAGTAAGTAAGTTCGGACACGCCAGCCCAGTTCCGGTCTGACAATTCGACAATATTGATAATATTTTGGGATGTCCTACATAAATTATAGTATGCTAAAATACATAGAAAATAGGCTTTTACGTCTTCATTATGTATGTAATCACGTCCGAGTCGCCGGCTCAGTTAGTGGTCCAAAGCTGCCCTACAATCCTACGTCGAGTTTACAACACCTGAGCCGAACTTAATCTCTCGCCTTTTGGACAACGAGCAAACTCGAGGGGTCAGGAAAACTCGGGATATACACAAGCGTCTAGCATCGCGTTTGTAGGACACGGCATCCGAGACTCAGGCGGTCTGAATCAGGGCTCCAGCATGCTCTTAAGAACACTTTGAACATCTACAACCTGAATATCGATGTTTGGACGACTGCTGACGCCCCTGGTAACACCTCTGGTGGCTCGCTTCGACTTGTCTCCTCGTCCGGATGCAACGTTTGAAAGTACCGAGGATCTTGAAACAGCGTTTGCGGAGAACTTTGCGCGTGATGTGTTGATCGAGGTTATGAGGAATTCTGTGGAATCGTTGAAGGAGGCGGGAGATCTGAAAACCCAGATAGAGGTGTGTACACCCAGCCATTGGGTTGCCTGAATGCTAAGGCTTGAGGCAGGTCATGGGCGAAATACATCGTATTATGGTCGAAGACGTGTGCACGAAGGATGTGTTTCGCGAGTTGGATGGATATTTACTGGTGGTCAACGTGTTGGCTATCCTTCATGAGTACCTTGAGCACGGAGACTCTGGCTTAACGCAGACAGAAGAGGGCGAACGACTGGCGTTTATGCTGCTTGCCGAGTCACTTAAAGGTCATACGACGAATCAGCATTATTTCGAGGTATGATATGGTCTTTTTAATGCGTTCACGCAAAAAGCGCCCTTTAACCTATTTATTTCAAGAAACATGTCGGGTATGAGCTCCTTGGTCAAGCTCTGACTGCCCTGACAAAGGATTCGAGAACTGTGGATCAAGTGTACGGATTCGTACTTTCGTTGGCACAAGACAACTTCGCACTGTCCAGTATATTCGCTATGCTCCGCGAACAGGATAAATCGGATTTTTCTGGTTATAGGTCGATGCTTGGAACAATCAAGCATCCGAGTGTTTATATTCTGTTAATTGCACTGCTACCGAACATCCCCTCGGATGATAACTTCTTACCCGGGGCTGTTTTCGCTTTGACAGAGGTTCTGATC
Organism: Coniferiporia sulphurascens; assembly: GCA_002794785.1. NCBI lineage: Eukaryota > Fungi > Basidiomycota > Agaricomycetes > Hymenochaetales > Hymenochaetaceae > Coniferiporia > Coniferiporia sulphurascens. The sequence continues at coordinate 348,138 of NBBA01000007.1, read as the reverse complement.
TCTGCTAACCACCGGAATAAAGCTATCCTTAGCGGTACAGCGCTTTTTAAACCTGTTTTTGAACACTTCCTCCGTTCTGAGACACCCGTCCGTTTGACCCTTCAGAAGTTGCTGAAGAAGCTTCTGGATATTGGTGCACAAATACCTGATGTTCGCCATTTATTGCAATGTGCCGTACGAGATGATGGTACACTGGACACAGATGTTCTCGAAGTTATACGGTCCGGAATGAAATCGAAATGGCCTATGCATTTTTCTTTACAAGGCTCAGCAGCGTTTGAACTAAAGGAAGAGAACGCCAGAGGGCTACCAACGACCGGCTTCACCTTCATGGTCTCTCATTTTCGCCCGAATTCTCTCGCCTCTAACTAACCATTTTTATTTATGTCAGGTATGGATATGGATCGAGCGCTTTCCAGCGAGTAAGGCTCAGGTAATCTTCAAAGCCGAGTCCAAATCTCGCGTTTTTATTCAGCTCTCGTTGCGTCTTGATGGCGTACTTGAACTTCGAAGCTCTGGTAATGACGAGATGGCAGTTTTGGAGCAGGCAAAGGTGGCGAGAGGAAAGTGGACACATCTGACAATGGTTCATTACCCACATCGCGCTACCAATCCATCCATACGTGAGGTACTCCTCATTACATTTTGATCGATGTCTGATATTTTCTTAGGCATCTTCATTGACGGAATATTGTGCGAGTCGAGACAGTGGGCATATCCTCGGACGGACTCGATGGTCCAAACGATCACATATGCAGTTGGGGATGTGAATTGCACGTCGAGTTCATCCATGAACTGGTGCATGGCGTCCTCCTACCTGATTACGTTGCCACTTTGTCAGTAATCCACTTCCTAAGCCTAACTCACTTTGATTGATAATACCATCCTGCAGCCGACGACCTTCCTCGTTTCGTGCAGCATCTTGGCCCCCGTTACACTGCCAATTTCCAAGCGAAAGACCTCATCCGTTTCCTCACCTATGAGGCTTCCACCTCCCTTAACATCTTTCTTTCCGGTCTCGTCGTCCAAAGAACAAATCGTCATTCACAAGTATCCGGGGCTGCTATGTCAGGCCTGTCCCCACTGATGCATGCTATTAAGGATAGCATGGGGATCGCCGAAGAAGCCTTCTTATTTTCTATCATTCCGAATGGATACAAATGTGACGACGACGGCGACTCTTTCAGTGTCTATGTGCAGAACGGCGTGGTCAGCTCTAGGTTGACCAGTCGCTCGAAGATTGACATTGTGGGCGATGTAATTCCAGTAACCCAACAATGTCTCGACACGGCTCTGTGGAAGATTGGCGGTGCATCAATTGCCTTACGATTTGTTGAGTTGGCCACGGTAAGGCATTGAATTGCCGTAAAGTTGCCTTTATACTCAATGTAACGCAGACGCCACATGAACTATCCAGGGCGTTAGGGATCTTCACAGACAGTGCGCGGACGAGTTGGCAAATGTCGGAGGACATGGAGCGTCTTCGTCAGTCTCCTTACTTCACCTTCTCCAAAGCCACCTTTTAATTGAATACTACCGCAGGTGCATATGAAACCCTTGCTTTAATTCTTAGGTCCAAAGGTCAACTTATCAACTTTACGTCCTTTGAGACCCTTTTTGAGTTCCTTGGTCTGAATTTTCGAACTCCGGAGTAAGTGGTCAAGTGGATTGATTGCAGTAAATTTAATTGACCTGCGAATAAATCATAGCCATTCGGTAATCGTTAACACGCTCGCCTACCGAGCACTCGCTCTGGATTTCGAAATATGGGTCTCTGCGCGCCCAGAAATCCAACAGAGACATTCAGAGCATTTCCAAACGCTCCTGAAGACAAGCAAATACTGGAGTTTTAATGCGAAGCAACGGATCGCTAAATATGGAATAATTCGAAAGATGCTTTTCGTTCTGCAGACCGATTGGTACACACAAGATATGATCGTACAACTGGTTTCGGCGCTTAGATGCGTAGTCCAGTCTTGCTTTACTGCGGACGACACGATTAAGCCAATTGTGTCTTATTTGGCCGCAAATCTTCACAAAGGTACTTCTGCCTGTATTGGTTTTAACGTGTATTTTACGTTGTACATATACAGATTCTTCGGAGGCATCATCCCCAAGATCCATCGTTTCCCAATTAGACAGAATGCATATGCAAGAGAAAGCTGAGCAAGTGTTGGGATTACTGGTCGCCATTCTACCCGTTGGAAATAATCTTGCGAAGTTCTCTGCTGCGCTACCTCTACCTCGAGTTTGCCTTTTACTCCTTGGCGAGCACCCGTCTTCATTCACGGCCACTTGTGTCCTAACTATAATTCGTCTTGCACTGAAATCTTCTAATTCATTCAGTCGCAAGTTCGAGCTCGTAAGTGGCTGGACTGTATTGAAGATGACGTTGCCTACTGCATGGAATACCGACGTCCAAAAAGTTGCATTTGATATTCTCTTTGGTCGCACAGGAGAAAATGGTGACTCACGACAAACCCAACGCACTTCTACCGTATCTTGCTCGCTCATAGCACCTGCTATAATTGCGGCACTGGACCTCGGTCTTACAACGATTACGCAGAGTAACTGCGACGAGGAAGTTCCCAGTATGGTTCCGGTCCTGTATTATTGGCCTGTAAACTAATTTTCTACCAGCTACCGAGGTGTTCGTTGAACCTCTGCTCGAGGAATTAATGGAATGGCAATCTAGTTCGCCGACCTTCCGACAGATTTTCAAATCCCAGCAGACGACCTCTTTACTCGTTGATGCATACTCTACTTTCGTGAATTTTGGTCGTTCCATACGGATTGACCGGCACAACTATGTACGGGTCTTGGAGAAAATGAATCATCTCATATTAGCATTGACTCTGGACAACGCTGTCAGTAGTTCCCAGAAGCGAGAGGTTCGTTTTTTATTGTGATGGTCTTTGTGCGTCTCAATGCTATGTTGTTGCAGATGCTGGATATCTTCCAAAAAGCGGAAACCTTACTGAATGAAGAAACGTCTGACGAGAATCCAACTCCCCCAGAAACCCGCTCCAGACGATCGTACAAGATCATGCATGTTGCACACGCTAGCGTCCAGATACTGGGTGAAAGGGCATACCAGAAGACCATATCAAAAATTCGAGACTGGCGCAAAAACATAATATCGAGTGAACGAAAACGTCTTCGGCGAACAGCACTAGATTTGTAAGGGTATATTGGTTACACATAAGCCGTTCAACTATTCATCTAAAGCCACATCGTAGGCGGGAATATCGCCGACATGCAGACCAATCTAACGAATGGAGGAATGCTCTGCATGATGATAGGGGTCTCTGGGCTTTCCAAGACTCATTTCGGAGCTGGGTCCTTGATGAAACTGAAGGCCCTTGTCGTGTGAGGTAAATTCCTTGATTTCCTGTGCACCAGACTTCTTTGCTCATAGTCAATGAAGAAAGAAACTGGAACGAAAGTTCGAAGTCTCGTCGTCCACCCTGGCCTGGGAGCAAACGCGCGCAGTCTTGGAGCCCGATACGGATGCACAGTCCTTCGTCCAGGTAGAACTTGTAGTTCCCCCGTGGGCCGAAGGTTATGAATTCCAGTCTTCTGATGGTAAAGTCGTTTAAAGATCTCAATTACTTGATGGTCACGACGTTTGCACAGGAGAACATTGGTTAGATGAGTTCGATGATGACAAACTTCGTCGGGTTCGTCACGAACTTCATAGCGGGGACGTCATTGAAGCCGTATGCACGGTCACACGCATCGTAGGTGTCGACTCATCGCGTAAGTTTGTGGATATCGTCATTCTGCGCGTATGGTCTGACGTCGTTTTTCTATTTGAAACAGCTGGGCTATTGATTTTAGGTCGCAGTCATCTTTATATGCTAGACGGCCTAGTTGAGAACAAGGACGGAGAAGTCATTGAAGCGTGTGATGCACCGAAGGACTTGTTCACCGTGCCTGGTTCCGTTCTCGAGCTGGATGGCAAGCAGAGGGCGCAGAAATGGTAAGTCTGGGATTATTTATAACAGCGCCAGCTCACCAGTTTTAGGTCGTATGATCAGCTAATGACATTCAGTCGGAAGACATGCCTATTCCGGGACGTCGCGTGAGTGATGGAAACTCGATGCAGTTTCAGTAATGACCAATTCTCTTCTAATAGGCTGGAGATGTATTTTAAAGACAGTCGAAGTCTCTTGATTGTGTTCCCCAACAAGAAGCTCAGACAAGTGATGAGCGATAAATTGACAACCTCAATTACGTCTCGGGATATAGCCATATCCCGGTCCCCCTTACTTCATCGAACTCCTTTGCTTGGCAAAATGAGTTCTAGGGCTTTATCAAATATTCGTGATGAGCTTTCAACAGCACAGCGAAAATGGCAGGCCCGAGAGATCAGTAATGTAAGCATCGTTTGTTTTCTTTCGATTCGGAAGCATTTGACACCGTTGCAGTTCACTTATATTAGTATCCTGAATCAAACATCTGGCCGAACGCCTGGAGATGCTACACAATATCCTGTTTTCCGTAAGGATACTTACTCCTTCATGATTTCATACGCCTTATATTAGTGTCAACCAGCTTGGGTACTGGCCGACTATTCGTCCGAGACCCTAGATTTGACATCTGCTTCGACATTCCGAGAGTAAGTTCATACTTAAAGGTCGGTCGTGCATAAATAAAGTGTCATTTAGTTTGTCACGTCCCATGGGTGCTCTATCTGAAGCGAGGCGTGAAGCCGCCCAACAACGTTATGAAAATCTCGAAAGTGTCGGGGAAACACCTTTTCATTATGGAACGCACTTCAGCTCGTCCATGATTGTTTGCCATTTCTTAATACGCCTAGAACCCTTCACCCATATGTTCAAAACGTTACAAGTAAGTCTAATGCATTCTTTTTGTACTTATATTCACCGAGAGCGTCAGGGCGGCGATTGGGATCTGCCTGATCGCTTGTTCAGGTATGTCAAATGATTGCCATCTTTTAGTCGTTCACTGACATTTTCAAAGCGACTTGCCACGCGCATACCATTCCGCATCCCAGGACTTACGGGGCGACGTAAGGGAGCTTATTCCTGAGTTCTTCACATGCCCAGAGTGAGTCAGCTCCAGCCTTTTTTCGTTGCACACTGACGGAGTCGGTTTAGGTTCTTGCAGAATTTGTCGAACTTGAATTTCGGTGTTCAACAGAATACTGGAGAAAGAATCCACGATGTGAAGTTACCACCTTGGGCAAAGAATGATCCTCTCTTATTTATCATAGAGCATCGGAAGGTTCGCCGCATAGAAAACTCAGATACCTACACCGGATGCTGATGATATTCGCGCAGGCCTTAGAGTCGGATTTTGTCAGCGAAAATCTACCCGCTTGGATTGATTTGATCTGGGGTTGCAAGCAGTGTGACGCAGATTCGGTTAATGTCTTTCACCCTCTTAGCTACGAGGGGTCTATAGGTCTGTGTTTATGATTTTAACGAGCGCAAACTCACACTGAAGCTTCCTGGTCCCAAGATCTCGACAAAATCACGGATGAACTGGAACGAGAGGCGACTGTGGGCATTATTCATAACTGTGGGCTATTTGACAACCAATGGTTGTGTTTTTCCGCTTAACAAAACTCGCAGTCGGTCAAACGCCCCGAAAGCTTTTCGATGCACCGCATCCAGGTCGATTGATGCATGGCCCTACTATGCTTCCTCTAGGGACGCAATACGGTGTCGTTGAGGATATCCACCAGCTGCTTCAGTCCCCCAGGCCCGTTTCAGGTATCTGTCACCATTTTTCCGGTGGTCGTGCTCTCTAACCCGCTCTCCCACAGAAATAAGCGAACCTGTGGCGGCCCTTATGATCGACATGATCTCCGAGCGTGTCGTCCCCTGCCCGAGCGAGTCACTTTGCGTGCCGCAATTTCCACATGAGCAAATTCTATGGGGTTTCGTAGACCAAAGCATGAAGCTTCTTGTGGATCGTAAGGCATGAAACCAAATATCACAACACTACCTTTAGCAGCGCTTACTTACACTGAACGCAGGTTGTTCAAGTCGTTGAGGCCATTTCATGCTTCTGCGCAGCCTTCGTAGACCATGAGCTTCTAGTTACAGGTTCAGGTGACTCAATGCTGCGACTTTGGCGGCTGACGCGCAAGGATGGGCGGACGTCTATGTCACAGACGCACATGTTGCGAGCACACTCCGCAGCTGTTGTCTGTGTCACGGCCTGTCGCCCCTGGTCGATTATTGTTAGCGGATCAGAGGACGGCACCGCTGTGATTTGGGATTTGAATCGGGCAATATATGTAAGATCTATAGACCACAAAACCCCGGGAGAAAGCGATCCCGAAGGCAACAGTGTCCGTCTTGTCGCCATCAACGAATCGACTGTAAGTTTACCCCCTTTTCTTGCTTTTCCCCTAAATATTGAGGAGCTATTTATAACTCTTTGGCCCCAAAGGGATATATCGCAACTTGCTCAGCTAGAAAGCTCTGTCTGCACACTATCAACGCATATCCAATTGTTGAACTCGACCTGACACTTTCACATCCTGCGGACGGACGTATAACTTCATTGGCATTCCATGAACGTGAATATACGCGTATCGGCCTGTTAGCGACAGGGACCAGCTCCGGAAGTATACATCTACGTACATGGTCTGCGGCGGACACACCCAAAGGCGAGAAGGCGCAATGGAAGTTTGTAACTTTACGGACCGTGCGATGCCGGGAAGGCTTCGACGGTCGGACGTCGAAGGTCACTGCTTTGCAGTTTGTCGGGTGAGTGCACCAAGTCAATTGCCGTATTTGAATTACAAACCTAACTAATCTTGTGCAGAGAGTCGTTGTATCATGGAGAAGAAAGCGGGAAAGTCTACATTTGGGATTTACCCGAGTAACATATACCTCAGTTACTACGTCTTCATCACTTCTATTTATTTTTCTCTTACTCTTCTTGTTGAGTGGCCTGATGGCCATTCCGATGAATCCAGCATGCGTGATAATTACTTAACAAACATGAGGTTATTCAACAAAGCGACAAAATAGCTGGGTCCAATCCACGGGTCAAAACGATCGAAGAGGCGATGAGCGTATGCAAGGAATGTGGGGGATACAAAAGGGTGCAGACGATATAAACATGGAAAGTATTAATGGCCCATGGTACAAGCGGCCAAAGAACTACTAGACAAAGACATATTATAGCTCTAAGGAAGGACGTAGCGTTTGTTTGTTTAATATTTTCAAGTGTTTAATCCTTCAAGGATCTCAGCTGGAGATAGCCCCCGTTCCTCGTCTTCGTCCGACTCTTCATTCGGCACATTCCGTGGCGGTCTAGCATGTCCGTGTCCCACGAAACTCATAACGCTGATAAATGAGGCAATTTGGAAAACAAAAGTTGATCAGCACTCGGCACACATTTCTAGACTACAGACAGATGCGAAATAGGTTACTTACTATATTGTGCCATCTGCACAGCCAACCACAACCTCCTCGTGGCTCAGTTGCATGGACATTGGGTTCATACCGGGGGTCGCAAGGCCTTGGAATTTTGCCGGCAAAGTTCCCGACACACCCTTTGCAGACGCCGCGCTCGCTTCGGCCTGCGCGAGGGTGGCCCAAACACCTCCGAGGGAGGTGATGGACGTGCTGAAGTCGACAGTTTCGTTTCCTTTGTTGAAGGAGTCGTCTCCTTCCATTTCCGGTCTCCCTTCAGGTTCCACTGAGTCGTTTGATTGTGTCCCGTCACGGTGGGTGGAGATAAAGATCTGTCATGGACGAAGAAGAAGAGTAGGTAAGAGAGATATACACCATAATTACTCCCGACTAAGGACGACATACCCGCCGGTCGGCGCCCGCACGCGAGCTGAAACGCGTTGCTGTGACGACACGTCGCTTCTGAGGGTCCACTGCGCCGACCGCAACGTCAGGCGTCTCAACAACAGCGACAAGTCGCGGTGGAGCAGTCAGGACGGCCGCCCGACCGAAACGCATCAAGGAGACTGGTGGAGTGCCCGTACGGGACATCGGACTGGCGGGACCCATAAGACCAGCAGACAGAGGTAGCGAGGGCCGTCCGGCAAAGCCGCGGGACGGAGTCGACGATATCGAAGTGGACATACTGAGTGTTTTCCTGCGCGACGCGCCGACAGAGGACGCCGCTGACCTAGCAAGCGGGCTTACTAGCGTTGGGCGTCCTTTGCTACTAATAGACGGCGACGACGCCAGGCCGATCCCATTGGGCCGTACCGCTATAGGTGAATTTGGCTCAGCTGAGGTCGGGCTTGCAATAGTCTGTTCGGGTTTCTCATCATCTTCCGTCCATTGGAGATGCAGGATTACTGATTTTGTAGCACACTGGAAGAAAATGAGTTCGGTAGGCAGTTACATGGTTTTGTCGCGAAACATACAGTCATTTGAGTGCCTTTCGCAGCGAACCACCTTTGGGGTTTGAGTACGGATAGGTCCGAAGAAAAATGAGGCAACATACTGTAGCATATTGTCCGGTGCTCGGCCCACATTAAACAATTTGGCACCTAGAACTGGGTCACCTCCACTAAGCTCTGAAAGCTTGAATTGGGAAATCATCTCTCTTTTCGCTATTTTGAATTGATTTCTGAGTAACATTTCTTTTCACAATAACGTTCGGGTGGAGCATGCACGTACCAATTGAAAACACACGGACAATGCCGTCAATAGTGATGCCGACAACGCGCTCGCCGGTCTCCGCGTCACCAGCCACAATCTGCACGCCAATTGCGATCGTCGTCTGTTGCCCAAACCGCACAATCTTCGTGCCAGCACGCCAGTCCCAGCATACAAGAGCCTTGTCCGCTCCTGCGGAAACAAGGTTGCGTGAGGAAAGCGCGACAGCACGGATACCGTTCAAGTGCCCGGCGAGCTGTTGCAGAGGGTTGAAGGTCACGGAAGAGTAGAGGTGGACGCGTCTACGTGTGCATGGTTTTAGCCCGGACTGACATCGCACATTAAAATAAATCGCGAAGACATACCCAACGTCATGGAAACCCACGACAAATACCTCTGTGCAAAGAATTAGCCTCAAGTGAACGTGAGTTCACGCCCGTATGAATTAATCCCACCTTCTTCGAGCAGGAAGTCGATGCAGCTGACCGGCTTTTTGACTTGCAGGCACTTCTTCATCTCACCCGTTTCGATATCCCAAAATCGGATTGTTTCGTCGTACGAGCCACTAATGAGGCGTTTTCCTTAATTTTATATAGTATTAGTCTGAACTTTCTTGTCATATTGTAAAAGAACAACAGAAGAATGGCCAGACAAAGAAAATGCATCTGAGAAGCAGGACGCGTACCTCGTAGTAGGAGGGTCGTGCAGAAGTTCGTATGTCCATTTAAGAACCGAAGCGTCTGAGGAAGGCCAAAGTGGAAGTTAGCTTCACGATGGTGGAGTGAGCGGTATAGCGGTTCCCTGCAGAAAACCAACGGGATCAGATGCACGCCCAACCATAATATATTTTACGCACCATCCTTCCGGTGAGAATGGCGGTCTTAAAGGCACGGGGTCTGTGGCAGTCAGAAGCAAACAATGGTACCGCCACAACGCGGGGTTATGGACCATCGATTGCCATTGCTTCGACACCTGATAGACATCATGAGCTCAAGTTCACAAACATACAAAAAAATCGACATACGATTTCAACGCCTAATAGCTCACGGATGGATAGGTATTTGAGAATTTTGAAAGACAGTTCCGGTGTAAGGTTACCGATGATGTCAAACGTGCTTTTAAGATATCGCTCCAATAGTCCGATCTGCGTGCGAATGTCGCCGGGCAAACACGCTGCACCCGAAGCAGAGTCAGCAAGCCAAACGGGTGACATGGTCTCCACGCACATTCGAGGATGATCGCCATTCTGCGCATATCATCACATTGTGTAGATAATGACACGTGAACTTTCATAATTAGAATTGAAGGTTAAAGTATACGCACAGTCGCAGTCGATCTTGGATCTTCAGCGCACGCACAGCTTTGCGTACTTCTGTCTCGTTGAAGTTGCCTCGTCCATCGCCCCACAGAGCCGCAGCAAGGTCGGCGTCTTCGACCGGATGTTGTATTGTAGTACGTTGCATTTGCATTCGGTCACGCTCCATCTCAACTTCGCGTGAAGCAGTCCGTTCGTCCTCGAGTGCAGCGCGCAGGATCCTTAACTCTGCCTGTAGTGCATGTAGCTGTGCGGCAGATGCGCCATGCGCCTGTTCGAGGAGCCTTCGGTACTGCGTCAGCGCGCGTGCGTGCATGTTCCTGACGTTATTCAGGGCGTCTGCAAACTGGACACACAAACTTGAGCAAAGAAAACGCGTGAAGACACTGAACACCAACTTCCTCATCGACGGCACCATCATCCGTCTCTGTCACGAGGTCGAAGGACATTTCGCCATCATCCCACACGCTCGCCGCTCCGTTAAACGAAACCATAGACGTGTTAAGCTTGTCTTCAAAACTTGCGGGCGAGTCCGAAAGTGCGGTCATGTTCTGTCTTGTTAACGCACTCCGCGGCGAACCTAGTCCACTAGGAAGACCTGCGATTGTCGATGCTGCTGACGGATGGCGTGAAGCCTGCTGGCGCGGGCTTTTTGACGGTGTCTTTTTCGCGTTCATGGGAGACGCCTTAGGTTGTGGTGATTTAGCATTGGGCGACGCGCCAAGAGTTGACCGGGAGAGAGACATCTGTGAAGACTTGGTCTTAAGGCCGCGTTGAGGAGGCGGGGGCGTCGACGGCATAACACTCTGACCGAGCTTCGGCCGCGCAGGCGAAGAGAAGCCGTTCGTTGAAGTCGACATAGACATGGACAAGGACATTGTCGATCTAGTCGAGTCATGCCTCACACGACTGGGCACAGCGATGGATGCTGCACTCTGTGGGGTAGACGCGGTAGGCAGGGCTGGAGCAGTCTGTGCGCGGGACACGCTGGGAGATGCGGAGCCGTTGCGGCGTGCGGTGGGCTGTGGAATTGAGCTCGACAAACGCTTGTTCACGGTGAGTGGGACGGGAGTCGCGTTTGGGGAGCGCTTTCGCCGCCAGCTCGCCGACGATGCCGTCTCCGAAGCAGAAGTCGACCGAAGGCTCATCGTGCGCGACACACGCGTCGAAGTCGTGGACGGCGCCTGCCCTGGCGCTGCAGCAGTTTCCTTCATTGCTGTCCCAGACTTCAGGCTTGTTGTGCGAGAAACACGCGTCGATGTCGTCGATGGCGCTCTCCGTGAGGACATATTGGAAGCTTTTGAGAGAAATGAGAATTGAAGAGCAAAAAGACTGGCGGCAGACGCGCCGGTGTAGTGTGTAGTGATTACATTACAACTTACAAGTGAAGTTGAAAACGTACGACCACGTGCCGGGAACTCAGGACGCGCGCTACTTAGTACTTAGCACCAGTTTAAGTTCCTTAAAAAGTTACTTGAAGCCGACCTCACCCTTCCGTCATAACGGACGTTCATCAAACACTCTACATAGTCTTAATTTAACGCGTAATAAGGTAGACAGAGGCGACTCCTGGTCTTAAAAAACGGTACAGCCTAATGACCCGTCAACTAGACTCGCACCTCCTTCATGGATCTCCTCTCCGAGTCCTTCCGCATCTTCTCCCTTTCGTCCCCCACAAGGCCACTTCCTCGTCTACTTGTACCCCCAGGGCAAAATGTGTCCCACGTGAGCCACTTATAGGCACCGATGCTGAGGGGGTGCCCAGGCATTAAGGATAGCGCCATGAGATCATAGAGCAAAGGACTTCCAGAGGTCACGTATCCTCATTCAAGAAAGCGATAGAGCGTGACCAAAGCGGGTCTGAAAAGCCGAACGGTTTTGCAAAAGATAATGAAGGTAACGAGGTGTGTATCTGGCCAACATTCCCCACGATGTCGTTTATTTTCGGACGATATTGGAGGACTTAATCAGACACGTCGATAACCAAGGTATAGACGTTCAGGTAGGGAAACATACCACTAAAATGAAAAATACGCGCTTTTTCAAGGGCACGCGTGAAGATTCGGAGCCAGAAGGAGCAAGTTTCGGTTGTTACCAATCCCCTCGATGACCGTCAGACCTCCGCAGAGCCGTTCCTGGGTCAGAGCGTGTATATACCAAGAGCACAGAGTAGATCGGTAACACCATGGGCCTTCGGAGATATGGCCCAGCATGTCCCTTTTGAGTGTGGGATAAGATGGAAAGCTCGACAAAATCAACTTGGACTCTCGTAAAAGGATACTCCGTATTGTGAGATCAGTCCGTTCTGAACCGAATTTGAAAGGAGGACCCCGGGCCCGCTTGTAACCATACTTATCGCAACGATTTAGACTGCTGGTGGCGTGGAAGTAGTAGACATCTCCACTGTTAACGGGAAGAACCATATCACAAGGAGTATTGTCTCGTTCTGTGTTAGTGAAAGGCCACCACGAAGCTAATGACGACGCATCCCAGGTAGCTCAGCCATTTACAAAGTGAGATTTTTCAAATGAATAGCCGGAACAGAAAGTCATTCAAAATCATGATCATCAGGTGAGAATCGAAAACCCAGTGAGGCCTTAGGGTCGGGCAACATTAATGTCATAGTTAAAGATGCATAGTTCCGTTAGACGTCAGACTCGGACTTATCCAACGTTGCAAACTCTAGATTTGGTAATCTCCACTACGTGGCTACATTTGGAGTATAGGTCACACGCTTTGTGAAATTTTGGTTGTAACTTTGGGGTCACGGTCTTGTTCGAAATCGACAACTACGAAATCCGTTGGTATGCATGCCTCTAATTTTTTTTAAAGTTTCTGCATCAGGGCGTTATACACCAGGAACAGACTACTGTCGGGGACTTGTTACCCTCATCCCATATTACGGTACTTCATTCTAAAATTTTGAATGGGACCCGCCTGGTAGCAGTAGCAGGAGTTATTGCTCCCGATATCGGGGGAACGGACTCGGAAATCTGTCTCTTGCACGATCTGGAGGTCTCTAAGGGGTGTAGGGCCCGCGTACGTCCGCGCACTAGACAATGAATTTCACATTTGAGTGAGCCGCGGCATAACGTATTGATCGACCTCGAAAGTTCAGGGTTGCTACACGATGTGTGAATGTAAATGAATTAAACCTTCCCATCCAAATTTTATTATAACATGGGCCGCAAAGAGTTTAAAACAGTAGACTTGTAAGTATGTAGCATCCATGGATCAAGTAAAATAGTATTGGTTCTCGTGCAAATAACGCCTGACACGGAAATAAGGGACCTGTGCCCCGAAAGGGAGTGAGGAGGGAAGAGAGGAAGTAGGCAGAGTCACATAGTAAAGAACAATGAGAGAAAAGAAGTCTGTAAGAATATATATATACGAATTTGCAACACTATACACATCACAGAGAGAGGGAGGTCAGAACATATAAAGAAAGAGGTGCGTATGCAGCGTGTGATGATGGCGTACGGCGTATAGCGCAGTCGTTGATATCGTTACAGTGCATAATGGAGGAAAGAAAGGGAAGAGCGCAGAGGGATCAATCAACTCGATAGTGGTGGTCATTATAGCATACGCGAGAAAGGAGCTTGCAAATCATCCGGACCGACCTATACTCGAGCACAATTACCTAGGCGGGATGACTCTGTCGCAAAACTCGACTCGTCCCGAAAGCCACACCGAAAGAATGTGGGAAAACACTTTCAATGGGCCAGGACCTGATGATTGTGTTCAACTAGTAAAAGCGGCGTCATCGTTTGCGTTTTCCACCGGCTCCAACGACGCCCTCACCCGATGAACCCGACGCATCTCCGAGCATCTCGAAACCGTCTCCGTCATTGTCCACGTCCCCATCACTGGCATCATCCGGTACGATTCCATGTGTGCCTATTACACCAGCGTTCATATTAGAGTCAGATAACGGGCGTACAATGGCGAACCCTTGCAGTTGCGATGGCGCAGACATAGATGCGCCCGCCGCAGGAGAAGGCAAAGATGTACTGGGCACAGGCACCGCTGCGAGATGCTGCATTGATGGCGATGGGACTGGCAGCGGGGGAAGTACATGCATATCCTCATCGTGTTCGTCGTCAAAGAGCGCGCCGAATTCGCCATCCGTTTCTGCCAAAGCATATTCGTCCGCATTCTCAGGTACTCCTTCAAAGTGACTGCGAATGGGTGAGGGCGAATGGTTGTTACGTAGCGTCGCACCGACATCCCTCCTCCTGTGGTTTGACGGCGCAAAGTCACGCTCAACCTCTGTTTCCGCTCCGCCGTTTATTTGCGCGGCAACCTCGTTCGCGGCGGTTAGGACGGCGCTTACGTTCGAGACGGCATCAACGTCCATGGCATTGCGACCCGGTGCCAAAGTAGATAAGATTGGGCCTTCTGCACCCGAGCCTCCGGTTCCCGTCCCTTCAGCATTGTCGGAAATATCAGCGTCTTCGATGTCTATCTCTACGTCTTCTTCCAGATTGGCGAACGTCCGACACAAAGGACAAGAGAAACCGGGATGGTGCATATGCAACATAGGCCGGATGCACTTGTAATGGAAAACATGCGAACAAGGTGCGATGAAGAGCGACTGATGGACAGTCACCGAAAACAGACAGATACAACAGTCCGATATACCAGATTTTGAGACTGAGAGCTTTGACGAGGGCTTCCCGGTTGATGGCTGAGCGGACAAAGCTTTAAGCTGCTTCAACGCGTTCGTGCTTCGCGGAAGGGGAGATAAGAACGAAGACAAGTAGAGATAGACGGAAACTTACTTGAAAGCGTTGGCCTGCGATTGCCATTCCCTTCCAAGCTCAATCCGCATCTTCACACACTTGTATATCTCCTCCGTGCCACCCTGATAATCTACCCCTAACTGAAGCACATCACCGTCCTTCAGTGGGAATGGACGCGAGTCCGCATTTGGCCCAGATAACCTGATATGATTCAAGAATGTGCCGGAGGAAGACTTCGTGTCCTTGATGTAAAATTTCCCGCCAGACTCGCACCACACTTCTGCATGTGCACGACTGACAACCTTGCTCTTGAATGCAAGCTTGTTTGTATTTTGGGCGTTAAGCGCCGCAACGCCCATCCCAGAACGGTCTGTGAAGCGCCCAATGCGCAGCGGCATGTCACCCTCGCGTACGTCACGGGAAATCGGTTCAAAATGCAGAGATCGATTTGAGTCAAGGTGAGGAACGAGGCGAATGCGATGAGCAAGGCCCGTGCCTAAATTGGTGGCCGGAGGGCGTGAGACTAGCGCAGGTGGGGTTGCATCAATTGGTGAGGGGCTTGCGGTCATCGATGGATTCGCTGCAGCAAGGGCGCCATTGGCAGAGCGTCGACGACGGAGAATGTTTGAAAATCCGTGAACACCAACGCCTGTGCTCGCTGGCGAGACACTGAAGCCATTGGACACAGAAGCTTGCAGAGCACCCGCTGCTGGTCGTCGCCTGTGGCCTGGATTATTTGGATTTGGAGAGGGAGGCTGGGCAGGCATGCTAGCGCTGATGATGGGGGCACTGTTTCCGGACAGAACAGATGTGGATGGATCTTGAGACTGATCAAGCTGGAGGTTTTGGGGAGACTGATGAGACTGCGAACCGCCGCGAGGACGGACGCGAAGAAAAGAGCCGAGGATGGACTGGCGCTGGGTCGGCGAATGCACGTCGTTGACGAGCGGCGCACCTGGGTCCATGCGTCGGGGACGTGAGCAACAGCGAGCGGCGGCGGTTGATGGACGTCGAGGTGAACGTGAGCAGAAGACGAGCAAGGCCTTTATCGAGCCTCGGGTGGCGTGGCTGACAATGAGGTGTGACAATCACACAGCTTTGACCCCCTTCTTTTCAGCGTTCGCCAGAAACTCTCGACTCTGATACCAGAAGGCGGGGAAAACGCACAGCAGAGGAAGATAAAACAAGACGGCTGTGCGCTTTCCTGCAGATCGGTGCTGTGGTCCTCCCAACGAAAGGGGTTGCCGACCAACAAAGAGTCACGGCATCCCCAAATCCAGCATGTCACGGAACACTACTGTACGTTTTGCCCCTTTTACGCACACGGTCGTAATAAACCATCTTGCTCTGAAATCAGCGTATGGCGCTCCGTAAGGCCAATAGACCGGAGCTCCGAGAAGTAGAGAAGTTCGTACTTTGGGAATTCCCAGCGGAGTCACCATGCAACGCTCTGACAACTTAAGCGAGCCTCACCTTTGCGGCGCGATTTACGCATGTGTGCCGAATATGCCAAGTGAAGTCCTCTTCTCTATATGCACACGAAGATACGAAGTAACGAGAGCTAGCTTTTTGCTCTAGGTATCAGGAGGAGGACATGGCGGTTTTTTGAAGCGATTCATCCCGCAGCAGTCTTGCCCCTTCAAGTTGAATGAGAGATGGTCCAGGAGAAAAATCACGGAAGCTCCGGAGCGAACCTGGTCAGTTCCAGCTCGAGCCCTGGCCTATGAATCTATCGAAGAGCTAATACACTGGCTAGCGCCGAGTACGTGCTGCTGGGGTTCTGATATAGTTCACTACAAGCGAAGTCAATTGCAGAACAACGTCGCGAGCAAGAGTAAAAATAGCAACAGCAAGCCATGACTCGTTTGTCGGCAAAAATCGACACAATTACGGTCTGTTTCGAGGAGAGGCACTGCAGCCATGTTCGCATCCTGGACCTTTACGAGACACACAAAGACAATGATTGTCCTTCATCTTCCCGAGGAATGGGAAGGGACATACAAATGTCATTATAATGCTCTAGCCCGTACGCATGATATTAATGAGCTCGTGGATCGGATGCTTAAACCGCTACGTCTCACTAACTGCACCAGCTCGGAATTCGCCGACTGTTTTAGGGCGGTTTCCATGTGTATGTGCTCTGCTAGGGCAAGGGGGTGCAGAAATTCCGCTCACACACGTGCTGGACGAAAATGCGGTGAGGTTACAGATGTGAATACAATTGCGGGTTTCGAGTCCCTATACTTTTTTAGATTGACCATTTGCATAAAAGAAATCAGTCTTCTTCTGCACGTGTCTCTCCGTCGGTCGTT
This sequence comes from Coniferiporia sulphurascens, assembly GCA_002794785.1. NCBI lineage: Eukaryota > Fungi > Basidiomycota > Agaricomycetes > Hymenochaetales > Hymenochaetaceae > Coniferiporia > Coniferiporia sulphurascens. The sequence goes on along the minus strand of NBBA01000007.1, from coordinate 331,160 downwards.
GCTCGTCTATGCTGGATTAAAACGATGCAGATTCCCGCATAATTGAATTCACGCTGCGAGCATGATATATTGAAGGATACGAGCGATAATGCACAGCATGTTGATCTGATGAACACGAGTAGCTTGTCATCATACGCGTGAGGACATCATGGGTCCTCTGATTTTCGATAACAATGAATCTGTATGCCTTCCTTTACGACCGGCGATTGACACCCCCTTCCCTTGATACTCACTCGTGGAACGTACGTATTTTCTTGAGGCCATGTCGTCCCCTGGTTGACCCTAGCCCAAGCACTAAGTACATGGATAGACGAAGTGCCTGATAGCCCCGGGACCAATCATCACAGTCACTGATGCCAATCGGGAAACGACCTTTCCAAAAGGAAAGAAACGATCCATTACTTTGACATATTCTAACCCAAGTGAATCGATATTTTAAGCCGCTTTTGGTTCCGTCGAATCAACGAACCCGGAAACAGGTGGAAAGAAATGGTTCCTATACATGTACAGCATCATCGATCCGACTGCGATCTACTCAATATTCCGGTGATGCCATCAGCTACCTAGAGTAAATTATACTCAGTAATCGTTCCTGTGGATTGATATATCTTCCAACTTTTCTCTCATCTTCTGCGAAATATATTGTCCAGGAACGAGTCCTGATCATGACGTCCTGAAAATTTAACAGGTTCCGAGCGTTCATATCGGCCGTAGCAGTGGAGTAACCGCCATAGTGATGGACGTTAATCACGTTACAGTACTGAGTTCGTAACAAACCTGCGCCCGCAGCCCTATCGGTGCGGGTGTGTCCGCAGCGTGTGGTATGGCGAAGATTGTGCAAATGGGGGGACAGAACTTGGCGACAAAAGGCGACTGCCGAGATTGCGGCGCCATGCTTTGTTCCGGATTTCGTGCTTTCTCTCGGCTCGTCTACAACGTGCTCCGCTCTAATTTGAGTAAGTCCCCCTCTTAAGCTCGATCGTCGGCTTCATATTTACAACCTGAGATGGAACGTCGCGTGTTTAATATTCAGTCATGAGTAACCCTGACTCGGAAAGTCGGAATTATCAGGAGCTCAGGATAATTCTGCCTGCAGTTCGCGATGCTGAGCGAGCTCGCCGACTCGGACGTTGATTTTTAGGCAGCGGTCTTCCTATTTACATAAAAGCTGCGGCGAGCGTGACTCGGCTTTCAAAGCCCGTCTGTCGGTCCGCCCGGATTCAAAGTGCGAAAGCTAATGGGAATGCTTTGCGTCTGATTGCATCTGAGACATCTCTTTCTTGGAAGCCCGCAGTGCGCGGGCTATTGTGGTTCAAAGTCCTTCCGGAACGCTAGTTATTCAATACAAACGCAATCAACGCGCTGATGAGTTACACCACCTATTGCGCTAGCTGTAACGAACTTTCCGAAGTCATCATTGCCACACGTGCGCTCACGGCGCATCAGTATGAAGCAGAACCACAGTATATTTAGGCTTTTAGAATTCCGGTTTCAGATTTCAGAAGTATTGTGAAACATTGAATGTGCTACAGAAAATGCGAGCGTTGACTAACGGCGTCTGTGTATATAAAAAGAACAAAAACAGCTGCAGAAGGATGTAGTCCGACCGCAAAGAGAAAGCGTCATACAGACCTGAGGGATAATCCATAGTAAAAACGCAATACATATAGCTTACAACAGCGTGAATGTGAAACGCGAACGGGAGGCCGACCATGGGGGACACTAGAACAAACGGCAGAGTTCAGGTAGTAGTTGTTACGAATCATTTTTTTGATCGGGAACCGTGTCCATTCCGGGGAGGACCGAGTTTCGGACGGCTTGCTCTCCCCTAAATCGTACATACGCATCAAGCGCCCTCTCAAGACGCGCCATCCGGTCTTCTACAGTAGGGAGCTGTCAGACAAGAAGATCAAGTGCGTCAGTTGACGTCAACATGAGGGAACGCGCGGTAAAGGGACTAAAGTTTGGATGACCGCCGACGAAGGGACTAATCAAACTCAGAGACAATAAGGTAGACCAACTCACGTAATCCAGCGCACTCCCCGGGATAGTGCCCAGGTTTTTACGGGGTTTCCAAGGACTGGTTGCGTCAGGACCGCCTACGTACATGCGTGGAGGCAAATCCGTTGGTCCGTGCTCGAAAGCCTGACTCGATGCATCGGCATCAGCGTCAAAGTTGACAGTCGACATGTACGTTGCCCCTACAGGCTCGTGCGTCGCAGGCGAAGGCGCCACCATGAAAATCGAGAAAGAAGAAGAAGTCTCTGCAGGCGGCTGAGGCTGGGGTCTCTATTGTGCATTTTAATTTTTAGCGCCCGCGCAACAAACCCAGGGAGCTGAGAAAAGAAGACATACCTTTCCCCGCGCTTTCCGAGATGGGCCGGCTTTCTGCGTCTGCGAGATTTTGGGGCTCCAACTTGTAGACGGAGGTCGACTGAGTGTGTGGTCTGACATCTCACTCGACGCCGAGACAACGGATCCCGAAGAAGACGATAGAGTTGTTCGCCGACGGCGACGTGGTCTCTCGTCAGGAAAATCCGAGGAGGCAGACCGGGGGGATACGGACTGAGATGCAAATTGAAAGTCGGGGGACGGATACGGTTGGAACGCTGACTCGCTAGATGCCTGCCAGTTTTGAATCATAGTCGGAGGTTTATTATCTGGTGTCAAAGACGGCGAGAAATTGGGCGGGGCGTAGCCGTATGCATTGTTTATGTGTGGCGAAATGGCGGGGGTAGAATTTGAGGACTCAGTCGGAGTTTTCGGTTGGGACAAACGTCCAACTGTGTTGATTCTGCTGATTCGCGGACACGGGACAGCCAGACTTGGGGCAATGCTGGGAGAAGACGATGGACCAGCAGGATGAGAGCTCCAATCACTTCTACTAGAGTTAGACAAAGAGTACGACGAGTGGTGGTCGAAGTTTGACAATGCGGTACCGCTCTGGTGGACGTAGTTGAATGACGGCGAGCCATCCTGTCCTGGAAAACTTGAAACAGCTTGACCAGAGGGCGAAGAAAACGAGTACAAAGGTAAAGTTTGATTCGGAGCGAATCCTTCAGGGCACGCATAAGCTCATCAGGCAATGGGCTGTCAATCACCACTGAAAATTCGTACCTTCGCGAGCGGTCATGGACTGGTCTTGGTACCGTTCCATGCGGTCTGTAGGTTGGATATCTTCCATGCCGTGGGGGCTCAGCTCTCCGGGATCTGCTGCAGGACCCCCTGCCAGAGGCTCGTAACGATAATTCGTGAAGCCAGTGAATGCTTGTCTTCGACTGCCGTAGGAATTTCTGCCTGCCGGACCGCATGCAGCCATTGGCAGCGACATCGCCCTTTGAGGCGAAAGCGGGTCATACGCGTAAATTGGAGTGGCGAGAATGTTGGGCAAACGTGCGGCGAACGACGAGGAAGATCACTTCAAAAGCTTAAAACAGAGGCCGAGTTCCCTGTACTGTTCGAGTGAGCCTTCTCGTAAAGCAGTTCTGGGGCTTCCAGCGCGCTTTTATATAGATCTTGGCGGAGGGTGGGGCGTCGACAAAAGTATTGTTACGAAAGTCCTCGGTGAAACCCTGTGATCGTAACATAGATCTGGCTCTCAGTTTCGTCCACGGGGACTATGCAGATTCTGGCCGAAACCGGCGGGGCAGGTCGCGAAGGGTCGGACCGTGGACCAAGAGGGAACATGGGGGATGATACATTGGAAGCGGCTCAAAGGGTCTCTGAAGAAGAAAATGTGATGCTGAATAACCCAAAAATAGCCAAACACCAAATCGGACCTCGGAGTTCGTCCATTGCGAAGGGCTGTGCTGTTCTTTGCCGAAGAATATTCGTGAGTGGAAGCCGCAAGTCTATCAACAAACTGCGTGCTTTCGCCCAGATAGGACATTCAAATGCGTAGTTGTCCAGACCCTTGTCAAGCGGATTATTTTTTTTAGGAAAAAAATAATCATCCCGGTCTTTATTTACCACGCGCCAGTCCGGATGTTTGCAGGCCAATTACGAGCATAGGGCTAAAGTGACACGATCACTAGTCCCCAGCGACACTATTTCTGCCCAGTTGCGCATTATCGACGAAAGCCGTGGATTTCCAGGAAATACCTACATGTGATGAATTCCGCCGGCGAGCCCCGCGGCGCATACAGCTGTTGAACACCATCCGCGACTCAGTTGACTTGTAGGGTGCCTAGTACCTTTACGGGTAGAACCGAATCAAAGCTAGACGAAGCCTGAGAATGATGCGGAAGCATAACGCTTAATTGGAATCGTGAACGCGGTGGTAATGGACCGATTGGTAGGCCGCAGGCGTACCACCGGCAGAGGATCTGTAGATAGGTCCGCCAGCATGCAGGAACCTGAATAACGAACCCCCCAAAAATACCGGCCTTTTTGTGACGTGACATAACGCGTTGGTAGGTGCGGGAAATACTGATGCCACACGCGGCGTGGGTCGACTTACTCCATCTTCAAACTGCCACCTCCCACAGCTACTTTAATAATAATCCATATATCTCGACAAGACTACTATGCGACCTGCGCTCTTTTCTCTTGCAACTCTTGCTTTCTGGACGGGCGTGGCCTGTGCGGGCCTATTCCCTACTCAGCCCGTTGCTAGAACCATATTTTACAGCGGGGCGTGGAACAACATTACCTGGATTGACTCCAAATCGGAACCACATCTACACGATCTTGGAAGAATGTTGATGGAACTATGGACTAATGCTGTGAGTAGTGACCTTTGGACACTCCTGTGTTGCTTCGCTATGGGGCGGATGTTGTCGCTTATAAGCATGCTAGGATACCGATCACAGCGCAATGCAGAAGTACGTGACTACCCTAGCATCAGACGTAGATCCTCAAGCAATGTATCGGAATGTCTATTTTCCTTCGGAGCCTTGCGGGTACGCACCAAAGTTGTGAGTAGCATCACTATATGCGCAGGGACGACTTGAGATGATAACCCGGACGGACACTCATTTCCTTCCTCAAATTCAGCACCATTCGGTTTCTATCGGCGATTCCCCCGAAGACTATTTACACAGCCGATTTCCGCATCTCTTGCAACGGGACTGCCTCGTCGGACAAATTACGCCAAGGACCGCCAGCAAACGCCAGCGCATTTCAACTTACATCAAATGTGTCGTCTTTATCCAGCTCTCCGACTTCGGGTTCTGCGTCTATATCTGGGCTGCCTAATGGTGACAACAATGATCTAGTGACAGTTACTATGGAAACTACTGCTTCAAGTTCTGCGACTCCGTCCCCTTCCGGATCCATGAGCTCTGATGCTGCAACTACGGTAAAAAACGATGCCTTGGGCAGAGGAAGGCACGTTCGAAGGACGAACACTCAATTCAACGTCATCTTTGTCTTCTTTCCTGCGCTCTTTGGCCTTGCTCTGGCTCTGTGATGCTTTGGCTGTGTTTTTCTACCGTTGTAGAAAGACCCTGCCAGCTCAAGCGATACACCACACTCTTCTATACAATGTAGCCATACCCGCGTCTTTTTTCATTTTATGGTGTATTTCTTATAAATGCCCTTTTAATAATATGTATAGAGTGAAATATCCCTATTATGCACGTCTAGACTCTCTGTTTTAGCGAAGCAGAATTTTTTTGATGGGGTCTTCGCCCGGTTTAGCGACGATAAAAAAACTTGAAAACTTTCGGCATGATCTGTTATATCGTCTTGTATTCACAGTCAACAAGAGTCTGTCAGCATTAATATTGCTTCCACTAGACTTAACCTTTTGACAGCGCGGCGATCATGCAAGTTACCAGGCACGATCGGCATCTCAGGAGAGCGCGTTCATCTCCGGTAGGATTGGATATTTGGATTAGTTTTTAGATAGGCAACAATGCACGGACGACGAGGCGGGGGCGAGTTGAAGACTCAGTATCAAGTATGCGCCGATAATGACCGCGGCAACATTTTCTCTGTATAGGGTCTGTAAGTATTAAATGTCAAGATTTTTACAGAGAAGCACTGAGGGTTAGATGGGAATATTGTGGGAAGTATGCGTGCTTCCCCAAAACACACAGGCACGGCAATCATGATCAATATTACGGAACCGGATTGATATGAGACGGCAAGCGCGTGTATTAGGGACTGGTTTCGTGCTACTATTCCCAATGAACATTGGGGCTGGGAAAATGACTTACTCGACTCAAAGGTACGGGCAGGTGCGGACGTCAAGTCCGCCGTAGTAATAGCCTTGAGGATAGTAGTCAGACCAGACTAGCAGATCAGAGCGGTCTCGCGTTTGTTAGGAAAAACATCTACCAGCCGGTCCGGCGATCCTCCGCATCGTTTCGACCCTGCATGAGCACGACATGGCGCAATGCTCCGATCACCATCCCGCGGAGCACCAGCGAACGTGGTTCACACCACTCCTGCGAGAAAAAAATATGGACAATTACCCAGCATGCCCGGGATCCGGGAATACGCCGGCCCCTGCAACCCGAGAGCGTTCAGTATTCACTCCACACTAGTACCAGGGCCTGGAGATATCGGTAGGTTCACGCAATTCGGCAGACATTTCGCGCATAAAACATTACATAAAGGAGTCTTCTACCCGCCCCTGCCTATCTTCCCTCGGTACGTTGGTCGGGCATGCCGATTGTCGTAAAGTATACCCGGCGGCGGAGAGATCGTATCGGTGAAGACTCACTCGCGTGGCCATGTTCGGGCAGATCCGTTTGTTTTGTACATAAGCGCTTCATCTTCTCCTATTTCCTTTTTTTCATCCCTCCCACTTATCCTACGAATACCGTAGACAATGAGCATGCTCGCTATTTGTAGTCCGAAGTTTGATTGCTAAAGGTACTCACATAGGAAGCACATACCGCGGGTATTACAGATATCGCTAGCAAAACACTGCTTCTCGTCTTCAGGCACGCTCGCCGAGGTAATCAGGCTTGCGGGAGCGCTTACCGCGGATTCCGAGTCCCATCAAGAGCCTAAATGAACGGTACCGGTACTAAAGTCTGTCCCTTACGCTCTTTCTCGGATAGGTATCACCGAATCCTGCAACGCCGATGCGCCCAAGTACAATTTATTTCCGAGAGTTACATCGAGATATCCGAAACGACCTAGTAACTAGCTTAGGCATAATCAGCATTACGGTTTGCCTGCTTGAGTGTAATGCAAGGACAGAAGCGCCGCGCCGGCCTTGCCCGTACTGGCTGGCTAAGTTAATCCCTTGATTGTCGTACAAACTGAAGGACGTACGTACCACAGCCCGACTCCACTAGCTCAAAGACACCTCTCAAAAGTCAAGACGTAATAGTCTGAGGAACGAGCTTATCTCGGAGAATACACGTAAAACCTTTAGCCCTTGTGACACAGTGTCAATACCAGATACTCTAACTAGGGAATACAAAAGCGAAAGTTGCCAACCGATGCACTTCTGTCGCTTCCCAAGCCGGCTTGATAATGGCTAGAAGGTGAGGGTGCCATCGAAAATCAGACATTAATAAAATATTGATGGCGCCAGACTCGTGCGCATGCAATCATCTGAGGACGGGATATGAAGTCAATCGCCGACAGCTCTCGGATGATCAATCCCACACTTCCAAGGAAAAGCATAGTGCCTACCCTTGCTCTATTCGTTGCTTTGGCCGGCACGTAATCACGACATATAACGTGCAGTTGATATCGTCGTGACCGGGCTCTGATCCGATTTCTTCGGTCGCTCAAGTCAATGTACACCAACCCTGATGACTGACTCGAGGAACATGGGAGGTCATTGCTTTGACACGTTCACTTATACACGTGGGCATCACAAAGCCGTTGGTCACAGAGATCGATCGACGCATGTACTTTCTACCAGCTGGCGGTAACGGCGATCTCGGAGTTCAACTTCAGGAAGTTTGTGTCTTGAACCATCGTGGGTACTAAATACTGGATATGAATATGCTGAGTCATCAATCTACCCGTACTGTGATACGACTACGGATACTTGTCTAGTTTGTAAACGAACAAGTCTTTCTTTAAAGACCCATTATTGCCATTGACCTGGACTCACTAATTATTCTTCCAGATTTCCAGCTGGAATCAACAGGTGTAGTCAGATTACTCTATAATTATCTGCACTCAGGGGAAGAGTCGGCCGGGTTCGCGGGGTCATTTTGCCCAACTCAAGCATATAGTACCCACCCCTGCTGTGTTTATTCAGCCCTTTGTGCACGAGCGCTGCTCATCGCCAACTACGAGCTACAGGTTTCCAAATCCACTGATTATGTCTTCAGCCAGAGGAGTTGCCATTGTCACAGGTGCCGGGCAGGGCATCGGACGCGGAATAGCATTGCGCCTCGCCGCCGATGGTTATGACATCAGCCTCAACGACATACCATTGAACAAGGAGAACCTTGAAGCCGTCGCCGAGTTGATCACTCGGGGTGGTAGAAAAGCTTTGACAGTCCTCGGTGACGTGAGCAAGGAGGAGGATGTCCGAGGGCTCATTAACAAGACCGTCGACGCCCTGGGGGGACTTGACGTGGTAAGCCCAAGGTGCTATATCCGGGCCACTGATGCGCACTACGTGATATAACACGAAATCAGATGGTAGCCAACGCCGGAATTGCGCATCACAGTCTGGTGTCAGAGAGTGAGTTAAGAGTATGCCAGTGGTGCGGACTGATTACCCTGTTACTGATGGTGTTAAAACGATTCGCAGTGGATGTTAGCAAGTGGGAGCAAGTTTTTAGTGTTAACGTCACGGGAGCGATGCTTTGCTACAAGCATGCGGCAATTCAAATGATCAAACAAGGCCGAGGTGGCAGGATCATAGGTAAGGGCGACACATCTATTCCTCAAAATAGACCCGGAATTACGAGCTTAATCTGGCAAAAGGGGCGGCCTCGACAGCCAGCAAACAAGGTACACATCTCTTTATCTTCAAACATCCGGTGCTCATCAGTATTCAGGTCAAGCGAACGGCTCAGCTTACGCAGCTTCAAAGTTTGCCCTGAGAGGCCTCACACAGAGCGCTGGTTCGTTGGTCCTCGTCATCCCCAAATGTGAAGATATCTAAGTCATACACGTGTCAGCTTTGGAGCTCGGCCAACATGGAATTACCGTTAATGCATATGCCCCTGGCCCTATTGATACAACCTTTCGTGCGCTTGATATCTTGCCATGGGATGACTATTTTACGCTCACTGCCTTTTTTGCAGTCGGGAAATTTGATGACTATTATACCAGCTTATCTGGTGCTACTAAGGGCTCCTGGACTGAAAGTGTATGATGCTCTTTTCCGGTCATGGCCGTCATTAACTTATATTCTATTTTGTTTTTGCAAAACCCTACAGCTGAAAAGTGGTTTAGCGATGAGAAGATTGGGCACGCCGGACGACGTAGCTGCACTCGTCTCGTTCTTCGTTACAAAGGAGGCGTCCTTCATTACTGGTCAGTATATTTCGTTCAATGAGTCGCTGAATCTACCGAGTGGTTGACGACATTGTTTTCATGCAGGCCAAAGCGTAAGTGTTCCTTATTCACCGGCTTGTTAAATTATCTATACAATACTTTCTTACCTCCGTTGCACAGGTACTCCTTGATGGTGGCTCGATTTTTGACTAAGTAAAGAAGAGATTACTGAATGACGCAGAAAATAGGATTGCACGGTCAGAGTAATGTTTGAATGAGTCCGAAAATACTGATATCAAATGAAATATTTATCCTGTTAACTCCATTCGTATTTGCTTGTGGCAAGAATCCTGTTGGATGTCTATATCCACGACTTGCTGTGTCTTCTACCGACTTTCAGGAAATGGCCTTGACCGTAATCGCGTGAGCCACACGAGAGCGGGGGTTCAGCCTTCAGAGAAAAAATAAGGCCTAAAGTAATGCCTAAAGCCTAATCCAAGACCGTGACACCGCCATAATTAATTTTATGATCGATTTCGGGATGGAAGACAGCTTATGGAAGACAGCTTCGGGGATTCCGAAAAGCCAAATAACACATCGATTAGACTTCAGGCCCAGCGGTTGAAAAAGCCGAGACATTTTTAAATGTACGCACCAGGTACGGACAATGCGGAAAATGCAAAAAGGCTTGCGGACAATCGTACAGTACAGTAATCATACATGTTCCCGGACAACGCAGAGCGGGGATTCTGTACATAGGAAGGGTAGAGGAAGAGAACTGAGGGCGGTACAGACTACATAACAGAGAAGGAGGAACGAGGTGAGAGATCTACACGGAATACGAAACGAAGACGAAAAACGGCCCGGAGAGCTCAGACAGCTCAGTAATCGTCGAGAAAGATATTGAGTGACAGCTTCTCAGCGGTCATATCCGGCGTGCTCGCCAAATCCGAGCAAGAGCTTTTGTCTAAAGTCCTAGACGCGGTCATAGGGTCGTCCCAGTAGTTCCAATCCGCCCCTGCCGTCCATATCGGCGCAGTTGGGCGCAAGAAGCGCTCGAAAGAATTACATTCATTCTCGGCTGTTCTCATCGGACCTGATTGAGCTGATACTCTGCGAACGCGCACGCCTTGCACAAAAGACGGGTTATAGAATGCACTAGAGGCGAGACAGGGCACGCGGCCAGTGTCGAGGACGAGAAGCTCGTCTTCAGGATAAGAGAACTCCGGAATGTGCATCTCGAAGGAGCCAGGATCCTATCAGAACTCAGGTTCAGAATAGAGCAGGGCGTAAAAGAAAATAAGTATAACTGACCTGAGAAGGAGGGTCGGGCATAGATCCGAGGATATTAGAGAGTGCGCTATACAAAGGGTCGTCGTCTAATGCATCGTTATCGCTGTCACCAAGTAGCATATAGTCACTGGCGGCATCCGTCAGTCTTGGTGTTGGTTCCGGAGTTGACCTAGGCGTTGGAATCGTCCGCTTGGTCTTCATCGGCGATGAATACGGATGCATGCCAACGTTGCTCGGCGGCACCAGCGACTTCCTCGTTTCTTTCCTCGGGCTCGTCTGCCTCTTCCTCGGCATTATCGTACCCCCGACCTTCTTTGGCGCATACTTGTAATCCGGGTATGCCTCCGCATGTCGGCGCTTTTCCTCGACTGCGAGTCCTTCGAAGTGCGCGCGCGTCTCTGGCTTCGCACCGCGCCAAAGTTGTGCAATCTCGCGTGAAGCCTCGTTCTGCTGAGCGGTGTCGACGAGCCCTTCCACGAGCGCATGTGAGCGGAAGAGGATGAATGCATTGCGTGGGCGCGGGATGTGGTGTGCGCCGTGGACGCGCGCGGAGTGTTTGCGCTTGGTCCGATGAGCGGAAGGTGGGAGTGGAAAGGATTGAGATGGAGGGGAGGGCGTAGGCGTATGGTTCGGAGTGGGTTGCTGCGTTCGATGTGAGGGAGCACAAGCGTCTTCAAAAGGACCCTTGTCCGATGCATCGGAGTACGGGGATGGGATGCACACGCCACCGTTAAGACGGAGGCGTGAGTGTTGATCTGCAATGTACGCGACAGAGGTTCAGCTTCCGGGACCCACAATCGCAAATACAGGGTGTTGACGCGTCAACGTACCTAAAGTTAACATGTCTGGCGCATTCAACGGAACGGTATTGCGGAAACGCGGCATTCCTGTCTTCGACAAGCTGCGAGATGGAGTGGTGCTAAAAGACAGCAACGGTTCTGAGCTCGAGAGAGTGTCGCAACGAGAGATGCGAGTCTTGTTGAGTATTCCATGGCCGTGCCAGCTTTTCTACTGTTGCTGCGACGCGCATTGACAGTCGCTGTCCAAGAGTCGGGTCCCCAAAAAGGAAAATAACGCGCTATAATCACCAGACGGTTTGTGACTTTGCTAGAGGGTGAGGCCCTGGGGAAATCAAGGTGCACGGACCGTGCATCTTCCCGTTCTTGGAAAGCAGGAGCCAGCTGTCCGTCCTTCTTGAGGCATTATGGAAGGCACGAGGCATGAATCTTGCGCACAGTCGTTAAGTACATACATATTTTATTAGTGAATAGAAACTGAAATACGGCTCTCAGGAGAGGCCACACACCATTTCAAAGCGAGGGTGGGAAGTGGCCAGTCAAAGTTGCTGGATCGCTGAGGGCCTGAGCACGAGAATGGACGACCACCGGGCCCACTTGGTACACTGTAGAAACCATGACGAATGTTTCCTATGCGGAGATTTGTGATTGATAAGGGCTAATATTAATGCAACCATGCAGAACTACTGGCAACGAGGCGGACCCGAACCAAGAAGACAAAGCCCTTAAAACGTATGTAAGCAATTAGAAAGGAACAGCACGATGGACGGCAACATAAGAGAATATGCACGCCTTACAGAGGCCAGTAGAGGGCACTTCGCATGACCGTTATGATGCGTAACCGACCGAGTTATGGATAGTTCCGCCAGGTGGCGACCATTGACAATGTCGCGTTTTAAACGAGAAAAATAATCACCGACGACGTCGACCGCTACTTATGTAGCAATTTGAACACCGGCATCGTCGGGAGACAATCTCTGGTGAGGCGTGCCCATAGCAGTGTAGGTCAATCAGACGGTTGTTTGAAAGCCAGACAGAGTTGGTATGACCAGACCAACAGGGCGACGCCCGGGTAAAAGATGCACTCGCCAGATCGGAAAGGTATTTCTTTGAAGTCGACGTATGCACAAATCGTCCCACCTCTGCCATGCTAGACTGCCTCCGCGCGCCTTAATTGTATCTAGGTCAATGGCGACAAGACCGTTGATATTTCTCGTGCTAGCTGCATTCTCAGCCGGGGTGCGAATAGCGTCACCCGTTCGCCGCGCGTCCAGTCGACCTCACGAGCCCAGACACGGCCGGCTTCGTCGCGAAATCGGCACGCAGGGCATGAACCCAGCTAATGCGTCTCCGGCAGGCCTCAACCTAGAAAGGCATCCGGAGTCCCGAGAGTCGGCGGAGGTAACGTGCATCATCGTGAAATGAAATTGCCGAATCAACGGGACGGACGGGAGCTACGATATTTTGGACGATTCAAGTACGCGCCAGATGTCTTTGAAAGAGACGGATACATTCTTCCAGTTTCCCAATAAATGACAGAGACCTCGGCGTAGAGCACTGGCAGTGAGCACGCCCGAAATCGTTATTCAAGTTCGAGTCACCTCTTTGTGATTGCGAGTGACAGTAGTGTCACACTCATTGGCGTTGCATAATCGCGCTGCTGAAGTTGGCGTCCCCTTAACACCTTAACGTACTGAGGCCGCTGCAGCAGACTGGCAGACTTCGCGTTACGAGGACTGGCCCTGCCTACGAAGTACTCTCACAAAATTATCGCATCACGCAACTCGGCATGGAAACTTCTTTGACCTTGTCATGGCCCAAAAATGACTCGGTCACTGTATGATTATGAGCGACGCTCAATACCATTCAGCTTGGAGGTCCGACTTCGGGCCATCCGTCGTAAATTTGACAATCTTGTCGCTAGGTGTGCCTCTTCACTATTAGGAGATTTCGATTATACGCCGCGTCTCTTGGTTTCACTGGACCACAAGTTTGTTCCTGCGCGCGAACCGACACAGGAATTTGTAAACAGACTTGTGTTGCTCTAGAGCTTGAGACCTTGACTAGGATTGTCCCCATCGACCGCGGAGAATACCCGAGCAGGTGTAGCTGCTGTATACTGCTTTACTGTATGTCTTATTTTATGTTAGAGATGACCGCGTCTTTTAACCCGCACAATTTTTGGCCTAATCCCAGATGCTTGTTCATCGCACGCTCACACTTTCGGAACGCATTTTTGCATTTCAAGGTGGCGCGCATTCTCAGGATGATTTCTGCCTCCGGTTCTAAAGCAGGCGGGTTAACGAGGTTCCCATAACGCGCACGTTGGCGCCAACATACGTCGTAGGGAAGACGAAGATAGAGGGAAAACGTATCGATGTTGAGTTGTATAACTTCTGAGCTGAGCTGATGATAGATGCGAGGCAACAGAACGGGTGAGGGTTCGTTAAGACTGTTATCTCTGCGTTATAGGCTGATTGGTTGAAAATTGTGGCGGCATAACGAAGGCTGAGAAGAATCCTGGGCTAGTTGGACCCGCTCTTCGATGTTTCTATTCACACATCTCATCAACTCTATTCGTGGCTCTTTAGCGCTCTAAGCTGTTCCGCTCGTTTGGAGGTCAACGGTAGCTCATGATATATGCTATCAAAATTGAGTTATGACGGCACAATCCGGCCCCCCACGTTCTTTACGTGTACTGAGGAAGTTAAAATCTGTAGAAGAATAGCGATCCAGGCGCGGCACCCATCAAGCAATGACGTCGGCGTTATTTGAGCAAGGCGGCTGCCTCATTCATAGTTATCACCCCCCCTCCCAACCCTTCAAGTTCTCGCCGCGCGCCGTTCGATTGTATGTCGATTTTTGAAACCGGCCGCATTCTAGTGGAGTTAGTATTCGACCAGTGCGGGTCCGTAGGCCGGCGCTCGAAACCGGGCACGCATATATACGCCGGGGTCCAAATATCATTGGATCAATTCTTGTTCCGTTCGCGTCCGTCCCCCAAAATTCGGAGTCCACCATTGCGGCACCGGTTGATATACATGCGCAACTGACTCGAAGCTCGAGACATCCGCGACAAACTACTATATAACTTCCCTTCTCATCCTCACAGTCTCTCAACCCATCCACAGGAACACACTATGACCTCTTCATCCTCAAGTAACTCCATCTCAGTCGCACCGACGACGCTTGCCGACCTCCCCGCGCTTGTAGAGTGCGAGCTGCTCGCATTTACCAATCTCTTCGCCTCTCTCCTCTTTCCTTTTCGCGCATCTCTCGTAAGGGCGGGCGTGCACCCGCGCCTCTGGCCTGACTTCCACCCGATTATGCGCATCCGCACACGCGAGTTGCGTGACGGCATGCTGCTCTTCACTGCATTCGTACCCGACAACGAGAATAGTGCGCGGGCGCGCCCCGCAGGCTTCGTAGTGCTCCAGCCGTCCCGTGTTGCATCTGCCGCCGTACGCGCGAACAGGTCATGGACAAAGGCGCTTCTGGTCGACTATGTCTATCCCACATTGGACGCTGTGCAGGACAAGATACAGGGCGCTCTTGCCGGCGTGGACGGCGCGTTCTGGGTAGCGGCGTCTGAGGCTTTGGAGAAGGGTCGAGACGAGTTTGCTAGCGAGCGCGACTGTTACGTGCTGTGCGTACCGCTTTCAAAATTTCTCTGTTTCCCGTTTTCCGCCATCCTTTCTCGCCATTACCAGTATGAACAGTAACTGATCTCACTTTATCCACAGACGCACGCTCGCCGTGCATCCGGAGCTCCAGCGACGTGGCATTGGCTCTGCGCTACTTGCACAATGCTCTGCGGTCGCTGATGCGACAAATACGGCAATTTACCTCGAGGCTTCGACGGAGGGCGTGCCACTGTACGTTTCGCATGGCTTTCGAACGATAAGGACCGTACGGATAGAGTACAAAGACGAGGTCGTCGAGATGCCAGTGATGGTGCGCGACCCAGTGGTTGCGGACTCAGGCTCTGCTTCTGATTGACAGCCAGGCTTCTGTGCTACAACGACCTGAGGTATTCTTATGCATCTGGGCTACTCTGCACAAACAATCGTCGATACTCAGATTCGTTCTTGACTCTCCGGTGACCGTGTTTGTGCATCTTTCATTTGTGTGACGAGGATTGAAAGTCGAAGAAGAAACTGTTTTAAGCATATACGGTTCCGCACCGAGCACGCAAAGAAAAACACTCAAATGAGTACAATACGTTCTCGGAGGCTCCCGAAGGGCTCATTGGCTACCATCTGCACCGTACTTTCGCGGGCTTACTCTTTTTGCCGACCCCAGCGTCTCACGGTCCGGCATAGACTTTCTTATCCTCCCTCCGCTTTTGCCTCCTTATGGTGGAGATAGGCATTATTTGGACCACGAGTTGCTTCCGTTTTGCTTCCGCGTTCTTTTTGTCTTTGAAAAGGCTTACCATCTGAAGTATCGACCATATGCGTCATAAGGAAGGGTCTCAGAATGAGATTCGAGCTCCTTGATGGCGTCTTCAGTGGTGCAGGATATGTGACAGGGAAGTCGGGCGTTAAGCCCATACTAGGCAAGTACTCCATGCCGGCTTTCAGGCACCTGCGGCTCGTCGATTAACCTGCTTTGTAGCAGCCATACCATGTTTATGTGTACGATGTCGCCGCATCAGTTGCCTCGCCGAACCACGACGGAATCTGCATGGCATCACCGAGGATAGTCCCATCGCCTCCATTCGCCTCTAATAAATCCAAGCAGTCTTTAAGAAGCTGCCTGCGTCGCTGTCCGAGCATCGCGATTCGCAAGTTCTATCAAGCAGTCATGTCTCCCGACGCGAAAGCAGTAAGGAGTAGCACATTACCGCACATTTAGCACGTCTGATAGCGCACGGGAGTTGCTAGCGAACACCCGCACTCTCCGAGCTACGTGCCCTCTGAGGCTTGAGCGACCGCTCACCGCTCAGGTTGGGACATTGTTTGGACCGTGTTTGTACGCGCCGAGTTCTTCAAGTTATCCTCTTTGCACTGTACTTGTGTGGCTTAGCGCTCCTGACTATGGACGTCTTTGTGGCGTGATTGTTGAATGATATCCTCGCGACGGGCATGGGTCTGAGCGTGAAAGGTGGCCATTGCGCTTTGTACAGGCAGCCGTGCAGGAAGCCGCTTCGGGAATTGGATTCAAGGGAGATGGTCTTGGGCATGTGCTGAACTGCTAAAAGCAAATTAATCCACGCTCGGGCGATATAACAATTTCTTCCGTCTCACTATTGCCTGTATCAGTTATTTTCTTTTTCAAACTCACCAATTCTTACCGCGCTAGTACTCTGTAGTGTGCGCCACACCCTTTATGTTCATCTCAGATATACTAAGCTATAGCGTGTCCGGCTCCGGACATTGTAAGCCACAAAACAAGCACTCAGCTTGCCGTATCCAACAAGGGAAAGCGGCGTTGTCTGCTGTCGCCGAGTCGGAACTCAGTGTAGTATCTCGGGCCGCGAAAGAGTAGGAGGCTCATTCCAGAATCATAACTCAGAGTCATCCTTATCTACGGCTCCACTACTCCCAGTGCGCGCGAATAATACCTGTCACACAATTCCAAATCGTCTTCAAGGTCGAGTCGCATTGTACAATATTGACAGAAAGCACTCCCATCATTTACCTCTCGGGAACGTTTGAGCCCGTGCTCATATTATCTTCCAGCTCGGCAGTTTTAGTTGTTTTCCACGTACGCATACAATAACATTTCAAGCGACAAGACGGGAAAACTTTAAAAAGCTACGAACACAAAAGGAATAAGAGACCACTGCGATGCTTATCAAAAACAGAAAATGTAAATGTAAAGAGAACAGTCAACGGGAAGAACAAACCGATCGTCACAAAATATGAGAAGTAGACCTTGTAAAAGCACATACCTGTCAGAAACAACATCGCTTACAATGAGATTTAGAACGTACCTAGGATTGCTCCAGGATATTGACCCAAGATGTACCGCTATACTCCAAAAGTGTTCCCCAATTCATTCGCACACATTCCTTGTCGACTAAAGCTGGAATGCATATTTTGGACATGTCACGTATACCGGAACGGTACATGTGTGGGACCCAGAGTAAGAGGTTGCCAGATGGATCTTTCACCCAGCCATCATCATCAATTTTGTTTGCAGAATATGATCCTCCTACTTCAAAGCCTGCTTGTACAATGTCTGCATCCCATATCCTTAGGGTGTTGTCATCTGAGCCAGATGCAATGTGTCTGCCATCAGGAGAATAGGCAACAGAGCTGATACTTTTTGAATGACCTGTGAGGGGCTCTCCTATAGCACCCCCAGTCTCAGCATCCCATATTCTTAGGGTTAGATCCCAAGAGCCAGACACAATATGTCTTCCATCAGGGGAGTAGGCAACAGACATGACATTCTCTGAATGACCCAAGAGGGGTTCACCCACATTATTCCCAGTCTGGGCATCCCAAATTCTTAAGGTCCTGTCACCTGAACCAGACACAATGTGTCTTCCATTGGGGGAGTAGGCAACAGAGTTGACACTCCATAAATGGCCTATGAGAGGCTCTCCCACAGCACTCCCAGTCTGGGCATCCCAAATCCTCAGTGTGTTATCATCTGATCCAGATACAATGTGTCTTCCATCAGGAGAGTAAGCAACAGATTTCACCCAGCTTGAATGACCTATAAGTGGCTCTCCTATTAGAGTCCAAGTCTGAGCATCCCTGATCCTCAAAGTGTTGTCAGAAGACCCAGACACAATGTATTTTCCATCAGGGGAGTATGCAATACAGTTGATACCCCCTGAATGACCTGTAGGGTGCTCTCCCACAGTACTCCCAGTCTTGGAATCCCAGATCCTCAAGGTGTTGTCAGAAGTGCCAGATATAATGTATTTTCCATCAGGGGAGTAGGCAACAAACCAGACAATACTTGAGTAATCTGTGAAGGGATCTCCTACTGGATTCCCGGTCTGGGCATCCCAGATCCTCAAGGTCTTGTCTTCTGAACCAGACACAATGTACCTCCCATCAGGAGAGTAGGCAATGGACTTGACACTCCACAAATGACCAGTAAGGGACTCTACCACAGTTCCCCCAGCCTGTGTGTCCCAGATCCTCAGTGTGCTGTCATATGAGCAAGATAAAATGTGTCTTCCATCTGGGGAATAGGCAACATAGCTGACACTCCCTAAATGACCTGTGAGGGGCTCTCCTACAGCACTCCCAGTCTGGGCATCCCACATCCTCAAGGAATTATCCCAAGAACCTGATGCAATGTATCTCCCATCAGGGGAGTAAGCAACAGAGTTCACACCCCATGAATGGCCTACAAGGGCTTCTCCTATGGTACTTCCAGTCTGGGAATCCCAGATCCTCAAGGTATTATCCCAAGAGCCAGATACAATGTATTTTCCATCAGGGGAGTAAGTAGTAGACCTGACACTTCCTAAATGACCTGTGAGGGGCTCCCCCACAATGCTCCCAGCCTGGGCATCCCAGATCCTCAGGGTGTTGTCAGAAGAGCCAGATACAATATGTCTGCCATCAGGGGAGTAGGCAACAGAGTTAATACCCTCAAAATGACCTGTGAGGGGCTCTCCCACAACACTCCTATTCTGGGCATCCCATATCCTCAAGGTATTATCTGAAGAGCCAGACACAATAAATCTTCCATCAGGGGAGTAAGCAATAGACAAGATACTCCCTGAATGACCTGTGAGGGGCTCTCCCACAGCATTCCCAGTTTGCACATCCCAGATTCTTAGGGTATTGTCATCTGAGCCTGATGCAATTTGTCTTCCATCAGGGGAGTATGCAGTAGACATAACACTGCCTAGATGACCTGTGAGGGGTTCTCCTACAGCATTCCCAGTTTGTGCTTCCCAAATCCTCAGGATATTGTTATACAAGCTGGACACAACATGCCTTCCATCTGGAGAGAAGGCAGCACAGTTCACAGCACTACCTGCCCCAGCTGTCCACAGAGTAGGATTCCAATTTCTTTCCTTTCCTGCATTAACAAGTGGCTGGTGTTTAAACTGTGGGTATAGTGTTTTGGCTATATAACTCTCTCTAGGAGTCCAGGACAATGCTGATATATAAAGATGTGGGGTGCTGACAGAGATTGGAGTATGATAATTAGTTAGAACCCTGAGCAGATCTCTGCCAGCAGTGGCCAGTGTTCCAGATCCCTGCAAACAATGTTATTATTTATCAAGATTAGCAGATAATATCATAACACATTGACATACCTTGTAGTGTTTTGAGAAAAGCTCAAGGATATCTATACCTGATTTCAGCTCTCTTGCAATGCTGAGACATTCTAACCAGTACAGAGCTTTGGGCCCACAAAAGATTTTGTCTAGTAGCCCATATGTTATATCTGTGTCAGGTCCATTGCAGTCAAGAAGGTGTTTCATCCAGTATAAACAGCTATACTGGAGGTGCTGAGGAATGCAATTGTTCATTCTTTCTTGAATATCTGCAACACTATCATTTGTAAGGTAGGATGTCTCTAAACCACATATATTGAATTTGAGCTGGGAATCCATGATTTTCAAGCATTTAGTAGTCATGATAGAGTCCATGAATGTAGATTCAATCCAATAGTTTTGAGACCGCTTCTGACTATTAATAAAATCAATGAAGGATGGATGGCAGATACGGATACTGCCATCCATTGGTGCATCTCTGTACAAAACTGCTAGCAGACTGTCAATGGTTTCCCTCAGCACCACCAGGTCTATATCATCCTCCAAGGCAGAAATAAATTCTAAGAGAGCACCTTCTGGGAGAGGCCTGTTCTTGGATGTACAACTAACAATGCCAACTACAGATCTGACAAGCTGAGCATTATCAGAGCCAACAGATGCATTTTTTAGAACAGTGGTATAAATCTGGTCAAGTTCAGCCTCAGGGTTGTCCACTAGATTTTGTGATAGAATTCTCTGAATTGCCCTCTGCTTATGATGTTGTGTACTGATGAATCTAAAGACTGTACTAGTCCAGATGAAAAGGCCTGATGCTCTTGAGGCAAAAGCCTCAATCTGACTATCTGTAAGGACCATGTTCCTTGCACAGTGCTTTGTGTACTGCAGAATATCACCTTGTACAAGCTCCAGTTCAACCCCAGTGTTGAGGTTAAGGGTCCTGCAATCTAATTCAGGTTGTCGGAATACCTGCTGGAATTCCAAAAGAGGCCTGCTCGTGATAAACACTTTGAGCCTAGGAATTACATTGGCCACTTTGGCGAGAAACCCGGCCAGCTCGGACCTTGAGTCTACAGTGTCTCCACACTCATCAAGAGCATCCACAACGATGATCAGAGGCCTTGGCGGTAAACCCTCGTTCCCGGTAGATATAGAAGTCAACGGATTCCTCATAAGCAGTTCAAATTGCCATCGCAAACTCTGTGATAGTTTGGGCCCATCTCCCCCTTGTATAACGGAAGCAACCATTGAACGATACGTCTGGTGCCACTTCGAGAAATGCAATGACAGTGTCAGGATAACATTTATCGGGACACGGCATTCCGGGTCGTCCCTTTTACAGAAGAAGCATCCCAAAAGACACTGTTGCTCTTCAAACATATGGGCAACTGAGTTCGCAATCGCACTCTTCCCAGATCCAGCCACACCATGCAGCCAAAAAAGCCCCGGGCTGGCTTCAGAAGCGCCCCACTCTCTGATCTGCTCCAGAACTGACATCCTAGTCCCTTCCAAACATCCCTTTCCTATATCGTAGTACGCTCGCTTTGCAGCACACAGCTGTTGAAGCTGGATATCCTCCGTCCGCATCCCTGGAGAAACGTTAATAACACATACACTAGTTTGGTCTTGAAATCACCTGTTTCAATGACAGATCTCCAGATCTCCGTCTTTACACACCAATTATAGGTCCCTCTCAGCCTTCGGAGCTCGTCCTTCAACGAATCTAATTCATTCTTGCGAGAGGAGAAAAGATCTCCTGAAAAGTCACGATTAACATGGAAATGAACCCGCAAACAGATGATGTCACAACTCACCCAGCATTCCCTTCCAGAATAGTCAATAACGAGTCCGGACACCTTACAGAAAAGATCCAGCATCTTCTTAGTAGTCTCCCTCGTCCTGGCACTCTTTACGAGAGTCTGAATATCGTCCCCAACGAACGGAAGGAGTGAAGAAACGTCCTTCATAAGCGCAGTAGCCGCGTCGTGGCATTCCTGCTGCGCTTGGAATTGCTGTGTTGGATGTCAGGGGACGCACTGCAGTTGTCGAGTCGGTTGCCCACGTTACCTTATACAAAACTCCGATAGCTAAGAAAGCAGCCTTGGCGGCTGGATGGACCTGGATAAAATTCGTCGTTCTTAGTAATAAAGAAAGTCGAGATATGGGACATGGACTTACATCGGACGCGTGATCGGTAAGTTTTATGAGAATAGCTACGGCCTTTCCAGCCTTGCCCAGGGATTCTAGGAGAACCTTCTTGTTTCCGACTGCAGTCTGAGCTTCCTGAACGAGACGTTCCGCGAGTTCGTCGGTCTTTCGCAGTTGTCAGCGTTGGGCTCAGCCTGAGTCCGTAAGTTCTACTCACCGGTGATACAAATGCCAGTTTCACGCGAGCTCGTCCGCTCGCATCTACGGCAAATTAAAAAAATAAAATAAGCCTTTTTGGCGTCAGATAAATCAGGAGGAACGGCATACCATCCGTGGAGAAAGTATTGCAACCTTCGACATCCGCGGATGAGAGATTCAACTTGAAAATCACGATATCTTTATTTCTGCAAATTTTGTGGACTTCTTTGACCCGAATGGAAATATCCGCAGGCACTGGAAAACGACTATTGTTCTATTAACACACAATTCCAGATGTCTCGTCATCATCTCGCACTCACAGATAAATCCCGAGGTCCCACTCGATGGGACTATTTTTCTGGAAACGGGGAGATTTGCGGGCATCCTCGCCCGATTTGAGATTGACGAAAGTTCGGCGGCGTGGATTGTTGCCATGAAAGTCAATTTCGATGGCTACAGATACAGCACGATGTTTCACTACGCGATTCCAAACGGAATAGAAACTAGGATTACCTTTGAGATACAGAAACCTGCGTGTGCGGTCGCAAGATTCAGAACAAATCATAAAATCACTTTGTAACGCGTCGACTCACTCCTGATCGGCATCAGAATGGTTTCCAGGTTGAGACATGCTTGTAAAATTCAGTTTCGATTGAGTTGCTAGCGAATTGTATAGGACGACGATGGTGGTCAAGAGTGAGTCGCGAGCGTGTTCCTATCGATTGTGCAGCGTGCAGCTGCACCCTCCTGTCCAATCGGGTGACTGCGGAACGTTTGAATATCTTTAGCGCCGTGCTTACATAATCCATATGTAAGCACGCGCTAAAGCGCAAGCAGAAGAGCATCCGCATAAAAACGGAAAAGTTTTTTCAATTTCGTTCACTCTTAGCGAAACCGGCAAAGGAATTCAATATCAAGACAAGTCCCAAAAATGGGAACATCGAACGTTACCTCCTTTGGCTTACCCCGGTTAACGACTTCCCCGAGACGATATTAGTTTTTAACTCGATATTCGTGTCTTCTCACCATCGCTCCGTCTCTTGCGACGCTGGAGTCTCATTGGCGCGTCCGAGCTCGTTAGTTGGTTACTCACCAGGACGGATTCACAACAGGTCAGGCCGACCGAATTCCGTATCATAACATCGTCCGGGCTCTGGTCTAAGAGCAACGCCGAGGTGAAAGTCCACACAGCTCAGAACTACGCGTTTATACACTGGGGCCACCCAGCTCTCAACTTTCCAACTCACGGCCGCGACAGCTCAAAATGCGACGTCAGGCTGTACGGCCGCCGATCTTCGTAGATCCCATCGACGATCCAGCTTTGGGACCGGTTCCACGGTGGAGCTGCGCCGGTTGGTCAAGGAAATCAGGAGGACCAACAAAGTGCAACACCGAAAACAATATTCTAGAAATTACGGTAATATTGTCAGTTGATATCAGCCAAAATACGTTCAGACAGACCTGCCTTCATCGTCGGTCCTGGTCCTTCTTCGAGGCAACTTTGGACGGGATACTGAGTCCGAGTTCGCCTCAATTGACCTACCCACTGGCACAGCGCTTGTCCTGTGCCTTCTAATAATACAAAAATTCTAGGGGTTCCTTCATTTATACTCATCTCCTCTTCAAGTTCATCCATGTAGCTACCGGGGCTGGAACGAGTAAGATCGCATCGCAAAAGCGCAGAGGTCACCGACCTGGACGACCGTCCACCAAGGGACCCCCGAGCCGAACACAATTCACGGATGTGCGTAAGCCAATGACATATTTCCAACGATACAAGGATACCAGAAGCACCCACAACCCTGAGCAGAGCATGCCAGGATCGGTCACAAGCACGTTCACTGGGGGTGAGAGTTATCGAATTAATTGCTCTTAAAAACACAAAAAGACATACACTAGGTTAATCAATGCACGTCTAATTAGTAAAGCCCCCATTTTCTCTATCTTATCCCAACATTCACAGACTCGTTATCCACCGTCGGTGTCGTGTTCGCCTTCGCTACGTCCGTAATTTGTAGAGTAGAAGGGACTGTTGGCCTCTCAGCTGGCTCAGGCACCACCGCCGACAACATGTTTAAGTTGCCCTTGCACCCCAGCTGGGGCGTCTGTGGTGTTCTGTATACGTCGCCCAACGCGCTCCGACTCGGATAGCACAGGCTCCTCAACGACTCTGATACTCACTTCACAAGACTATTGTATGCTCACTCCGTCATTCTGACCCGCTTGAGCACCGCATTAGGGCTACTAGTACAACAAGTTAAGCAATAAATATTCTACTATGTTATGTGAACACAGCATTTCTTGTACAACTAAGACTAAGGGCTACGACTATGACCAAATCCCAGAATTGGACCCATAACCTGGGTAGTTGGATGTCAAGATTCAAGATCTACAAGTCGAGACTCAGAAAACTGAAGCGCTACGCTATTTGGCTTGCTTTTCTTCTCTGCACGTATGTACTGAGCTCCGGAGCGCGGGTACTATCGTATGCCCTTTCTTACCTCAAGCCAAAAACGCCTCAGGATTTTACCGGAAAAAAAATGAGCCAGTAAAATTCATACACCACACAGCAACTTGCATGCCTTTTTTTCGATGCTGTTA
Organism: Coniferiporia sulphurascens; assembly: GCA_002794785.1. NCBI lineage: Eukaryota > Fungi > Basidiomycota > Agaricomycetes > Hymenochaetales > Hymenochaetaceae > Coniferiporia > Coniferiporia sulphurascens. The sequence continues at coordinate 306,557 of NBBA01000007.1, read as the reverse complement.
CCATGGCGTGGAAGCCAGAAATCCGAAGTCTACCTGAGGATATGACTTTGTAAGAGAGAGCATACGAGATTATAGGTATTAGTGCTGATGCACTATATATGTTACGGGTGCCCACAAAGAGGAAGAAGCATAACTAAACAGAAGCGGCTCAGTGCCCAACCGGACCCCAGCATGATATACTACCAGACTAGTTACGCTACTAGCACATGCTGATGTCGACAGTTTGAAGCTCAGGCGCAGGTCTTCCGAGCGATACCCTCACCATCACACTCAGGCGCAGGCTTTCCGAGCGGTGTCTTCACCATCACACTCAGCACGTCATACAGAACCTAATAGTAGCCAGTCAGGTTGTAAATAATAACAAAAGAGAAACCCATTATTTCTCACATCCGCGGCCGCGATAGACGTGATCTGTGCGTTGGTGTCGTGTACGGGCACGACACCGACAAGATCGGCGGAGACGATGAACAGGCCGTCAAGCCCGCGGATGATAGCACGCAGCTCGCGTGTAGTCCACCCGCCGGACTCGGGTGTGCTGGTCGCCGGCGCAAATGCCGGGTCAATGGCGTCCATCTTTACTCAGGGAGGAGGGGATGCGGATGACGCAGATAAGAACAAGTTTGCATTTAGCAAAAAGTGAGAACAACAAGTCATGGATATAGGGACATACGTCTATGGAGAGGTAGACTGGGTTGTCGCCTACTATGCTTCGTATTTTCTTGATGACACCGGCCACGCCTGGGTGATGGGGTTAGAGAAAAGAAGCACAGGGTAAGCTCCCAGATGGCGCAAGTTAATCGGGTGAGGAACTTGCCAATTGAATCAATACACCGTGCCTCAATACGGTGGAAGCCTGCAGAATCGTCGTTGTTGTAATCGGCAAAGCTGGAGAGCCTGGCTCTGATTGCGCCGTGCTAGATCATGATAAATACAGATGATTTTATGGATTAGCTGATATTCGGGCTTCTCGATGTGCGGCACTTACAACTGATGATCCATTTTTGACAAGTCCCTCCTCTACTGCCCGGTAAAGGTATGTCTTGGGATTGACCCCCGTAGGCTCCTCTGTGCGGATATGGGAGCCGAAATGGATGACAGAAATAGGACCATACGCGGTGTGGATCGAACGAAGGATTGGGAGAATTATCGTGTGGTCTCCACCAAGGGTGACAACCCTTGGGTGCTCCTTACCATCCTTTGCCAAGGCCACAAGCTGCTCCTTTGTCTTCGCATCACGCCCAAGCCGGCTTGCCGGGGCGCGATGCAACAGCTCACTGTGGCTGTCTTCAATCTGCTTGAGCGCATACGCGTTGTCGTACAACGAAACCGGGACGTCACCGCAGTCGACGATAATGAGGTCTTCCAGTGGGTCCACAGCCAGTGGCACATTGTACGACCCGCCGATCTCAAAACGCTGCGAACCCGCACGAATGTGTGCGGGTCCCAGGCGCGCACTTTTCCGGTATGGCCGGTGCCCTGTGTCGAATGGCGCGCCAAGGACGGCGATGTCAAACGGGACGTCACTTTGTGCACCAAGGCACTGCACGAGGGGCCGGCCTGCAAAAGTACTGGCATCCGAGGGGACGGCGGCGATTGCACCTGGAGAGGTGGTGAGCGGTGAGGGATGGGGACTAAGGTCGGGCTTACATGAGGCTTTGTCAAGGTAGGGGGCTCGTTTGGAGTGTTCGGCGTATTCTAGTCTAAGTTCTGGGGCTCCAGGGCAAACTTCTGACTTGGCGTATGCAGCTGCGGCAAGTGAGGCGACAAAGGCTAAGGAAAGATGGATATGCATGGCTTGAATGTAAGAGTTGAGGGGGCCGCACTCACGGTATAAAAGGCCCAAGTCCCGGCGCCAAATGACAATGATCCATAGAAAGTTTTAGAGCGTCCAAAGGGGAAGCCATGGTGAGTTCCGAACAATCACCGGCAGCGCTTCGCTGGACGTCGCTGCGTTTGCAAAAATTACACCAGAGACGCCCGTTCGCGCACACTAACGAGTAATAGTACGAGTGCATCAGGACGGGTTCCGGGGTGGCACGTACACCCCATCGAGACGTCTGTTACCGTTGAATGTCTGCGGATCGCTCAGACTGCCCCAACACGGGACAGACCCGATGGTCTGAGTACCGACAGGCGCTTTCAGAGACGCGCTTTGCAGCAAGGAATCGAAGCGAGAACTCGAGGTCATTATTAGTCAATTTTGGCGCCGACGTTTGCCTGAAGAAATGATAAAATATTTGCACCTGCCATAATATCGTAAGTTGAAAGACAAATCATACGGTCACTCCGGAAGCACGAAAATATCACCTTCGCCACCCATTCACCGCCCCTGTTTCTGCATCGCACGCGAGTGGTAGTCTCATGGCTTTCTAGAACGTCCCCACTCTGCCTCAAACCCCATCGCCGGTGGCTGGCGCCAATAAACGGCCCCGGATGACTTTACACATCGCATATAGGCGTGAGGAGATAGCCAGTGACAATGGAAGTATCTGCTATCCTGAGCATAGCACGGGAGTCGAGCGTGAGATCGCAGGCAACGTTCACTGAGTGTATAGCATGCGATTGGTTGCTCTAAAAACATGTAAGACATACACCAAGTAAAACAGCATACGTCTGGTTAGCAGTGTGTCGGCCGCTCTACTCTGTCGTCCTATGCGACTTGTCAACTCTCTGCACATTGTGGCCGACGCCGTGCGCCCCTACTCCCACTAGTACCGTCGCGGGTGCTGTGTCCAACTTTGCCACGTCCGCGTCGGAGAGGGAAGCCCGGACGGTTCGTGAGCCATCGCCGGAAGCAGGATGACCCCGCCATGGACGTTCAAAGTTACACGGCACGGGAAATGACATTCGATCTGATGGATTGAGGCATGTCGTAGGGATGGAAAATGTGAAACGCTCTTTGTGAAAGAAATAAATTTAAAGGCCTTCTGTCTCGACCACATGCATCATTCCGATGGCGCCAATGGCATTTCCCGTGCCGTGTACGTCGGCTACCCAAAGAAAAATGTCAGCATGCCGTTATAAAAACGTTATAGGGTGTGCCTGCCGCCTAACTTCTCTTACTTTACTTGCCGCCCAAAGCTGTTCGGCACTTGCCAAAACCGAGTCTGAAATTATCCCGGCTAAGAATTAGCCAATGAATATTCTCCGCTTCCATTTACAAGGGATATTATAATTCAGCTAAATATACGACTTGAATGGCCCAGGCTCGTTTCAAGATTTGGTTTTTGTGACAGTTTGTGTCTTGGGGTTAGTAATCAAATGTTTTGTGGTGCACAAGTTTCCCCATAAGGTAGCGTCCCTAATGTGTGGATGCACGTATAGCATACAACTGAAAGGGAATTAAGTCTTTCAGCGGTTCAAAAAAGAGAGGATGGGGGATATACGTAGCGGTCCCACACGCGCATAAACTCATCCCGGTGCTTCTTCTTGGACACCTCGTCGAAACCACTCCATAATTTATCCTACACAACGTCCGCCGAGGGATTATATAGCTGACCAACATTTTTTCTGTCCACTTCCTCTTCGCCAGCGGGGTGAGCTCTAGCACCGCAATCCCTGCGATCTGTACATTGCCGTCGTCATCGGGAGCGAACGCAGATAGGAGCTGCAGGCCGTCACGTCACTCATGCGTGTGGGGGCGGATGGTTGCAGTTTAGTCCGATGAGTCGCGAATACACGCCGGCTCGCGCAAGGGGCGTGCGGGAGGGGCAGAGGATGTGCGGAAAACGGGGCGGCAGGGGCGCCGGGTGATCACGGCTGAACGTTGTTTGGTCCGTGTTTGTACACGCGCCTCGCGGCGCTGTCGCAGTGGCTCTTTTCTTTCCTGGCGCGTCTATCAACGGGCGAAGTCAACGAGTGCTAGTGACCTCTTCTGCGCTCTGAAGCGCCGCCCAAAGCGGAGATCCGATCTGGTGTAATCTAAAGGCTTACTGCGGCGCCTCTTCTGTGTACGAGTCTTCAGGCCCGACGACAAGGTACTTCCGCAGGACGAAATTTCCTCGTGCAAATAGGTTTTCTGCCTAAGACGTCTTGCTTTGGAACTGGCTTAACGACTTGCTAGGCTTGGCCAGCCGTACATCCGTCTGCAAGCCATACGAGGAATGGAGTGTGCTTCTTCCATGGCTGCTTAACGAACGGAAGAATAGCTTCTGGGCTGGGTCTGGTTCCATTCTGTCCAAAGATCTCGAACCTGGAAACATTTTTTCGATTCGGGATCAGGAAGACCATACTTGGTTTCGTCTAACTACGAAAAATGCTGTGAGCCTACGCGGGATCCATTATCGCCGACGTGGAAAGAGTTCTTCATTCAATATTAGAACAGCGCGACAGCTGGTCATACAGGCACTCTGCCTCGCTCTTCCAACTCAATAGGCTCGACGCTCCTGTCTTGGTTTCGTTGTGGACCATGACTCGAAGCTTAATGTCTTGGCCTGGGATCTGGTTTGCTCGGTCCGGGCACGTCTGATTCCGACCCCCGAGCCACAGCCTGCAGAGTGCAAGCGTTTGTCAGACCTATCATTATGCATAACCTCCCATACTCATCACATGGAAGAGCACCGGCGCCCCAGCAGTTACAACATAAAAGATAGCTTATCACCCTGGTTTACGACCTCTAAGTATATCCTCGCGTGCCCGTGCTCACATCACGGTCGCACCAACAACACCTGCCGACCTCCCCGCGGTCACCGAATGCGAGCTACTCGCGTTCTCAGGTGCCTTCACGTGCTCAGACCGTTTCTCGCACCTCCTCTTCCCCTTCCACGTCCTCGTCCTGCTTGTGCGTGCGGATGTGCACCCGCGTCGCTAGCCCGATTTCACCGCGGGCGTGCGTCGCCACGCGCGCTGGATGCGAGACAACTTGCTGCTTTTCACTGCGTTCGTCCCTAATGAAGATGGCAGGGGCGGTGAAGCACCTCGCGCTTTGGTGCTGGCGGCGCTCGAGCTGCCGCTGCGCACATGAAGAAAAGGTGGGCGAAGAAGGCATCCTAAGACTACGTATAACCCTCAATGGATACCGTGAAGGACAAACTACTCGGAGAACCGACTGGTGTGAATACTGAGCTAAAAGTTCTGGCCAAATCCGCCATGAAAAAGGGCCGTGAGGAATATTCGCGCGTTTGCGACTGCTATATACTGTGCGTTGTCCCGTTTTTACAGTCAATGCTGTCCATCTTATTCTTTCTTTCAATAAATGTACACGATTCCTAACGCCTTACTTCTGACCCCAGCAACTTGCTTTTCGTACACCCCTATTTCGAGCGACGCAGTGTCAGCTCCGCCCTACATGTAGTTCCTATCCAGTCGGTCGAGAAAAACGCCCAAACCGTCCGTCGAGCCTGCGGATCACATGAGCCTGTTCAAGAGCTACGGTCCTCCATACGTCTGGCTGGTCCGTACCCAGAGAGAGATTAGATCATGCAGTGATAACCAGCGAAAGTTACGCACGCCATTTGTCAGTGGTCTGTCTTGCGACGGTGTTACGGGGACGTTATCCTGGTGGTGAGTTTGTAACGCACGCGAGCGTCTAAAATCAAGCGGTCTGTTATTTGATATTGATGGCGCCTTTCCTGTCCAGAGCGTCGGCCAACGAACGTCTCGCTGTTCTAAGGCGCCACCTGGACGCTTGTGGGGACACGGAAGATACATGTATACTGGCTGCTTCAGTACCTTTTCTGCTCCTCGGCTTGGGACTGTAGTTATCTAATGGCTTACTCCAGCGCTTCTTCTGTAGTGCTTGATTCTCCACGACGCAGGCCTACTGGCAGCAACACGGATCATGATATCGGAGAACGTGTCTTAGAAAACAGTCCGCATGATGAGGTTTAACTGCGCTGCCTACTCGGTCCGTGCGTCGGACACATCAATCAATCGGCACGGTCATTTCAAGTGGGAGGCGTGCGTGATTCTAACTTGATAACGGTAACCAATTAGCGTCAACCCATTCTCCACCTTTTTCAGGTGCCGCGTACGTCTGCCCACCTTGCTTGCCTTCGCCCTGTGAAAGGGTATATCGCTGAGTGAGAATGGAAACCAGATGACATACGGGTGTGCCGTTTCAGGAATAGCATTTCGTACACGCAATCAGCCAAGGGCGTACTAATTTACGCTCAGGCGAAATAAATTTATCCTTCGTACAGTGCGGCGTCTGCTACACCTCCTATATCTGTATCGTCTATTCAAGAAACAACTCAACCAATTCTCACTCCACTGCATGATGTACGCACAACACTCATAGCATTGCCTCCCGGAGTCCTGGATATACGCTGAATGCGTCTCGTACTTATATGAGCTACGCAACACGCACTCATTTTTCCGTTTCCAACAGGGGAAAGTGGCTTCGTCTATCACAAGTCTCACACCCGGCAGTGCGATGTCGTAACTCGTATTATTTCACGGCTCACACTACTCCCAGTGCATGCGAGTGATAACTATCAAACATTCCAAAACTATCTAAAGATCGAGTGACGAGCCAACTTGTTCATTTATTGACAGAAATAACACTCATTGTCTGTCGCTTAGGAACGTTTAAACCAACGCTAGTTACATCTTAAATTTGCTGGCCGATTTGGCACGGTAATTATATTTCACGCATGCGTATAAGTATTTCGTGGCGGGAAAACACTAACAAACTAAGGGTACACAACGACAAGAAACTCCATGTGTGACGAAAGCGACAAGCCGTAAAGAAATCGGACAGCGGCAGAAACAAACCAAGTCCAACGAATTTTCGAAACGACCCTAGTAAAAACGCAGCTTGTCAGAAATTACACTTATGATCATAACAAAAAACGTGCCTAGGAATGCTTCAATATATTGACCCAGGATGAGCCGCTATACTCCAAAAGTGTTCCCCAGTTCATTCGCACGCATTCTCCATTAGTCAAAGCCGGAATGCATATCTCAGACATATCACGTATACCGGAACGATACATGTGTGGGACCCATAATAAGAGATTACCAGCTAGGTCTCTTACCCATCCATCCTCATCCATCCTGTTTGGAGAATGTGACCCTCCTGCTTTGAAACCAGCCTGTACAACATTTGTGCCCCCAATCCTCAGGGTGTTGTCCCAAGAGCCAGAGACAATGTGTCCTCTATCAGGAGAGTAGGCAACAGAGGTGGCACTAAATGAATGACCTGTGAGGGGCTCACCTACAGGACTCCCAGTTTGGGCATCCCAGATTCTCAGAGTGTTGTCATCTGAACCAGACACAATGTGTCTTCCATCAGGAGAGTAGGCAATGGAGTTGACACTCCCTGGATGACCTGTGAGGGGCTCACCTACAGGACTCCCAGTCTGGGAATCCCAGATCCTCAGGGTCTTGTCCCAAGAGCCAGATACAATGTGTCTTCCATCAGGAGAGTAGGCAACAGAGTAAACACTCTTTGAATGACCTGTGAGTGGCTCACCCACAGGATTCCCAGTTTGGGCATCCCAGATTCTTAACATCTTATCCCAAGAGCCAGACACAATGTGTCTTCCATCAAGAGAGTAGGCAACACAGGATACAGCACTCTTTGTACCAGCTGTCCATAGAGTGGGATTCCAATTCTTTTCCTTTCCTTTACTAATCAGTGGCTGGTTCTGGAAGTGTGGGTATACTGTTTTAGCTGCATAACTCTCTTCAGGGGCCCAGGACAGTGCTGAAATGTAAAGGTGTGGGGTGCTGACTGAGATTGGAGTATAATAAGTAGTTAAAATCCTATGCAGGTCCTTACCAGCAGCAGCTAGCATTCCAGCAGGCTTGATACATTGTTGTGAGCATTGTGATTGAAAGAAACACCATATTATAGTATGTAAACATACCTTGCAGTGTTTGAGGAAAAGCTCAAGAATATTTATGCCTGATTTCAGCTCTGTAACAAGGCTGAGACATTCTAACCAGTATAGGGCTTTGGGACTACAGAATATTTGGTTTAGTAGACCATACATTGTATCAACATCAATGGCATTACACCCAGCAAGGTGATTCATCCAGTATAAACAGCTATATTGAAGGTATTGTGGAATGCAGCTGTGGATTCTTTCTTGAATTTCTGAAATACCATCATTTGGGAGATAGGATGTCTCCAATCCACATATATTAAATTTCAGCTGAGAATTCATGATTTGTAAGCACTTGTTAGCCATGATAGAGTCCATGGAGGCAGTATCAGTCCAATAGTTCTGAGACCACTTCTGATTATTAATATAATCAAGGAAGGATGGATGACAGACACATATTGTTAAGCTCAATGGTTACGCGGTGATCGATGTCGGGGCTTCCTGATTGTCGGAGCTGATGGTATGGCAACAGGGCTTCCTAGATGTCGTAAATTGAAGGTGATTGTCGGTGGGGCTTCCTGATCAACGATGTGGGCACGAGGTGTTCCTTAGCTGAGTCAGGTTACAATGAAGCGACTTATGGGCAAGTAGCGCACAGTAGACTGGTGGTAACAGATAATGGGCTTGTATGAACAAAGAGCACAAGCTTAGGGCTTGTGCTACTGAAGTTACATGCTTATATGCTACTCTATGTGTTTGCTACTGTAGCGACTTGGTTAGGTATGTTTACCAGACTTATGGAAGGTCATGGAAACACAAGGAAGGCCTTGGTAATACAAGTACGGTGATCAGTAAGCAAAGCATGTCATGATGGTGCAATAAGGCATCATCATGGCGTCTTATGGCACAAGGTGAATAAGGATGAGTAAGGCAGAGAAATGGGGGAGTTGCGCTGACTGATGATGACAAAGAGGAAGTGAGTCAGCGCATTTAGAGGAAAGTAAAGGAAAGTTGTAACACATATGCTGCCATCTTCTGTTGCATCTCTGTACAAGACTGCTAGTAGGCTGTCAATAGTTTCTCTCAGCACCACTAGATCCATATCATTTTCCAAAGCAGAAATAAATTCCAAGAGAGCACCTTCAGGGAGAGGCCTGTTCTTGGATACACAAGCAACAAGACTGACCACAGATTTGACAATCTGAGCATTATAAGCACCACCATCGGATGCATTCCTGAGAACATCGGTATAAATCTGGTCAAGCTCAGCCTCAGGATTGTCCTCTAAGCTTCGTGATAGTATTCTAATAATTGCCCTCTGCTTATGATGTTGTGCACCGATGAATCTAAAGACCGTACTAGTCCAAATGAATAGGCCCGATGCTCTTGAGGCAAGGGCCTCGATCTGACGATCTGTGAGATCTATGTTCTTTGCACAATGCTTTGTGTACTGCAAAATGTCGGCCTGAACTCGCTCTCGAGCAACCCCGGTGTTGATATCTAGGACTCTGCATACAGAATTGGGTCGGAGGAATATCTGCTGAAACTCCGGGAGAAGTCGGCTGGTAATGACAACTTTGAGCCACGGAACCACACTGGCTACTTTGGCAAGGAACCCGGCTAGCTCTGATCTCGAGTCCTCAGTGTCTCCACACTCATCGAGGGCGTCTATGACAATAACCAGAGGCTTTGGCGGTAAATCCTTACACCCAACAGACAGGGAAGTCAAAGGATTCCTCATAAGCAGTTCAAATTGCCACTGAAGACTCTGCGTGAGCTTTGGCCCATCCCCGCCTTGTATAACAGAAGCAACCATGGAACGATACGTCTGGTGCCATTTTGAAAAATGCGTTGCCAGGGTCGGAATAACATTCAGTGCGACACGACACTCCGGATCATCCTTCTTACAGAAAAAACATCCCAGAAGACACCGTTGCTCCTCAAACATATGGGCAACCGAGTTCGCGATCGCACTCTTCCCAGACCCTGCCATGCCATGCAGCCAAAATAGCCCCGGGCCAGCCTCAGACGCGCCCCATTCTCTGATCTGCTCCAGAACAGACGTCCTAGTTCCTTCCAAACACCCCTTTCTTATATCGTAGTAGGCCCGCTTTGCGCTACACAGCTGTTGAAGCTGGATGTTCTCCGTCCGTATCCCTAGAGAAAACGTTAACGAAATAAACACTAGCTTGGTCTCGGACTCACCTGTTTCAATGACGGACTTCCAGATCTCCGTCTTTACACACCAATCATAGGTCGCCCTCAGCCTTCGGAGCTCGTCCTTCGATGAATCTAATTCATCCGTGCGAGAGGAGAATAGGTCTCCTGAATATTCTCGTTTAGCACAGAATGACCTGTAGATAGACAAAGCTGTAATTTACCCAGTATTCCTTTCTTAGAATAATCAACAACAAGCTCAGATATCCTGCAGAAAAGATCCAGCATCTCCTTCATAGTCTGCAATGTCCTGGCATTTCTTGCGAGAGCCTGAACATCATCGCCGACGAATGGAAGGAGCGAAGCTACATCCTTTATAAGCGCAGAGGCCTCATCGTGACATTCCTGCTGCGCTTGGAATTGCTACGATGGATGTCAGGGGACGCAGTCTGCTGAATTTACCGTACACGTTACCTCATATAAAACCCCGACGAGTAAGAAAGCAGCCTTGGCAGCTGGGTGGACCTGTATAAAATTGGATACTCAGAAAAAGCGAATATTGAGTCAGAGAACGTAGACATACATCGGACGCAAGATCAGCGAACTTCATGAGGAGGGCTATGGCCTTTCCAGCCTTTCCAAGGGAGTCCAGGACAACTTTCTTATTTCCGACCGCAGTCTGAGCTTCGTTGATAAGGCGTTCCGCAGTTTCTTCGTTCTGCTGTGGTGGTCAGAGTCGAGCACGGCACGATTCTCTTTTTCGCTCACCGCGGATACAAAAGTCAGCTTCACGCGAGCTCTCCCGCTTGTATCTACGGTGAAACTACGATGAGTCTTTGGCCGCCAGTTGAATCGGGAGGGATAACACACCATCGACAGAGGGCATATCCTTTCCGGTGGCGTCCGCAGACGTGAGGTTCACTTTAAAGGTCGCAATATCTTTGTTTCGATTAATTTTGTGAACCTCTCCGACGGAGATGACAAGGTCCGTAGGAAGCATAAGACAGCTATCACCGGATTAGCATACGAACTCACATCGATTGACCTCAATTGCACTCACATAGAAATTCCTAAAACCCAATTGACAGGCTCAGCTTCTTTATAGCGAGGAGACTTGCGCTTGTCCTTGCCCGACTCGAGTTTGACTAAAATCGGGCGGTGCGGTTTATTGCCTTTGAAGTCGATTTCGATGGCTACGAATACAGCATTATACTTTATTACGCGTTCCAGTCGCAACAGAATCTCAGGTCACCTTTGAGATACATGATTCTACATATGCGTAATCGCAAATCTCAGAATAAATCACAAAAAAATCATTTAACACGTTAACTCACTCCTGATCGGCACCAGAATGAATTCCAGGTTGCGACATGCTTGTAAAATTCAGTTCGATTGATTTGCTAGCGAGTTGTACGAGACGATGATGGTGGTTAAGAGCGAGTTGCGAGCGTGCCCCTATCGATCATGCAGCGTGCAGGTAGCGGCACGCTCCTGTCCAATCGGGTGACTGCGGAACGTTTGAATTTCTTTAGCGCTATGATTACGTAATCGTAATGTAAGCACACGCAAGACGTCGAGAGCATCGCATAGAAATGGAAAAGTATTTTCTGCTTCGTGTTTTGCGTGTTGGTTCAAAGTCATTCACGCCTTCGTATAACAGACGTAAGTTCCGGGTGAGTCGGGCTATTAGCATAGGTTCATGCCAATCAATGTATACGGACGAGAAGCAAACATGATAGGCAGATGAGAAGCCTGAACGGACTCGATAGTGCAAGCAATTTTCGGATGGTGAGCGCTGAAAGGTCGATGGACTTTGTCAGTACGGTCGAGATTAGGGCTTGATAGAAGAGCCCATATCGGTACGGGAGAATCGTCTTTCCGCGGTCAAAACAAGGCTGGAACGATGGTGCGCTGGCTTTCTGTTATATGATGGATGTGGGAGGTGATGTATACGCGATGGTATGGTAGATACTTGCAGCCTGTGTTTAGGTGCGTGTACAGGCCTGGCCGACCAAATTGCGAATTGCAACGTCGTCTGGGCACTGCTCGAAAATCAACACCGAAGCGTAAGTCCACACAACTGGGAACTAAGCGTTAATACACCGGGGCTACCCAGTTCTCAACTAGGACGCGACGTCAGGCAGGCTGTGCAACCGCCGATCCTCGTAGACCCTATCGACGATCCGGCTTCGGGACCGGCCCCACGTCACGGTGGGGCTGCGCCGGTCAGCCTCGGTCAAGGAAACCAGAGGGTAACAGATTTGGTGCAAGATCAAAAACACCGTCCAACATAGAAACTAATACTGTCAGTTGTTATCAGTCGCCAGCTAAACGACGTACAGATAGACCTCGCCGTCGGTCGTGGCCCTTCTTCATGGGAGTCCAAATTCGCTTCGATTGAACCGTCCACAGCTTCTCCCATGCCATCGAATGATACATAAATTCCAAGGGATCCCTTCGTTTGTATCCGTCGCTTCTTCAAGTTCATCCGTAAAGCTACCGAGGCCGGAATGAGTTGAGTCACATCGCAAAGCGCAGGGGCCGCCGTCCACCAAGGGACTCCCAAGTCAAACACAACTCATAGATGCTCGTGCACCGATGGCATATTGACAGCGACACCAGAAACACCTGAGCAGGGCACGAGAAACGACTGCAAGCACGTTCACTGGGAGTGAGCGTTTACTCTTAAAAACACTAAAGGACGTACACTGAGAAGATCAACGCACGTTTATTTGGTGGAAACCCCGATTCTCTCTCTTATCTAAACGCCTGCAGACTCACTCTCAACCATCGGCGTCTTGTCCGCCTCCGCCATATCCGCAATTTGTAGAAAGGCGTCTTGACCCCTAGCTAGCTCAACACCATCGCCGACAACAGGTTGAAGTCGTCCCTGTATTCCAACTGGAGCGTCTATGGCGTTCTAAATGTGCGCACGGTGTACATACAGCGGTGCAAATGGCCCAAAGCACAGAGACTTCCACGAAGTATGAGCGATGCGCGAGTAACGCAGAGCCGACGCCGCACCCCGGATCTGCGTGCATGAAAAGCATGACTAAATGTAAACCGAAATCGGTCAGTATCTCTTCTGTTACATGAGCTCATAAAGGGAAAGGAGAAATGGACGAACGCACAGAATATAACAGACCTGCTCGCATGCATTCTTCGAGACCCTTGAACGCCCCATCCGTTCGCCATCCTTCTATAATCGAAGTCCACTCCGTTTGGTGCACTCTACAGCTTATCCTGCACGACGTCCACTAAACAACATGTGGTTGGCCAGTACCCTCGCTGTCCATTTTCCCGTTCACCTGCAGTGTCCTCGGCCCGCGCGGAGGGGCTCGGGCATCATCACCCTTGCGACCCATACCGCCTCGTCTACGGATAGGAACGCAGTGAAGAGCATAAAGTCGTCACGCAGGTCGCGCAGGTCGAAAGCCAGAACTGTAGATGCACTCTTGCACTGATGGGAAGGGGAGACAACGTGTGGAAAGCGGTAATAAGGCGTGAGTGCACTCAAAAATGCGATCGACTCGCACTTGGAGGATGTGGGGTCCGCAAAACAGACTGTCGTGGAGACCATGTCGGTCGAGAAGCAACTCCACAGATCGACTGTTCATGTCAGAATGCCGAGTCGAGTCGGGGACATCCGTGAAGTATCGCGACTTGACACGGTTCGTCGAATTATACGTGTATTAGTGATAGACATGGATTCATAGTAGCGAATTGCTGTCTTTGAGGGACAACATTTCTCGATCGCAAAAAGTGCGGGACGGCTGCGAGTGCGACGCCCGCCGCCGCGGGGATAGATTCACACGGTCTAGCCTATTGAAATCTTTTTCCCACGTGGACGCGCCTGTTTGCGCCCGTCTACTCTCAACGCGGCGCGGATCTTCGACTCCTCACTTGCTCCCCTTACTAAATGAATCTGTCGTGCTCTCCCAATCTGCTTAATCTCGGCGTCACGGATGTTCATTAAAGCAATGGCGGAAAGCAGAATAATATAGCAAGAACTGACCTCAGTCATCCCAAACGACCTTGCGCATACCGCACTCGATGTGAACTCCGTTGTCTTCCTCGCCCTATTGGCATTATAATCGCCATTAGTCAGACTCACCATCGCGTTCGATTTTGCCTAGTTCTTGGATTGTCCGTTCTAGCGAAAACGTCCTCCGAGTGCGGGCAAGTGATCGTGCCAAACTACCATCGTACTTGCGAGCGCGGTGGTTGAGTAGGAGCATATCACTGGCTCACTGCCGTCTGCTTGGACGCACCTGATCATAACGAGTCAGTCCCTGAATGCACCATCTCGTGACGTGGCTTTTGACCGACAACCACACAGGCTCGCCCTACAATACTCGGCGAGACACTAACACGCCTTAAAGACCGTTTGGCGCACACGACACCTTCATCTATGCCTGCTCCCGTACGCACCTCCATTCCACCCTCTCCTTCGACCCCTTCCACGGGTGGACTCTTTACGATACTGTGATCCTCTTGCACTCCGTCTGGTACTTTGCCTCACCATGTGTGCTGTGAGGCGCTCTTCCTACTCTTAAGCTTCTGGGCGGCGCATCGCAGAGCACGCGCTGATCGCAACGCGTCCTGCCATGCCAACATACTCGCAGTTCTCACGCGGACAGGGCTTGAAGCGTGCCATCCGGAGGGTACAGGAAAGAGTAACATGCGCACCGCGCTTTCACCCGCACAGCACTTGTAGTCACGCCGGTGCACAGTCCAAGTCTCAAAATTCTCAACAAAGGCTGGATACATGTGCGCTTGGACGGAGGCGTCTCATTCAGAGCTCGAGGACAGGCAGTGGGAAGTTGGCGCAGTGTGCATGCTGTCATTCGCGCAGGAGGTTGATGCGGTCGTGCGTGAGGAATGTGAATCTGCCGTTGTTGCGTGCGTATATGACGCAGTACTAACTGGCTTCGAAGCGGTGAGGGCGCGCGGGGAGAAGATCGAGAGGTCGGATATTAGGGCCGCCGTGTTCGATAGGGAGGACTGGGGGTACCGAACGCTGTTATGTGTATGTGTTCGGAGTCTACAACTTTATCACTGAAAGTCTTCAAGCAGTACCGTATACCTCGTAGTGGCCCATATATGTTAATATCTGTGATGGAGGCTATGCAGATTGTTTCCCGAAATACGATTTTATAAGAGAGGACATGTGATACTATTCATGTCAACGACAACCCGGAAGAGGCCGGGGAGAGACGTGAATTGCGATTTCACATGCAATCGGACACAAAAAGACATTAGTCAATCTGGTGCACGCAAGGAAGACCTAGCTGATAACTGTTTCGTTTCATGACATCTATTGATGTTACAACAACATCTAGCCGTTCATTCTAGAGTCGTATCAATTACCCTTACACATTGTGCTTCATGGCCACAAACCACAAGGACACGTCCAGGACGTCTCAATGCTACTTGTCCGGGAGATATAATAAGCGTAAGTAAATAGAGTCCCGATTGTGCCATCCTACACATGTACCCACAAAGCAACTCCGACCTTTGTTGTGGACGAATTTTACAAGCCTGCCAGTACTAACATCTTTTCCAAAAAGCCACTTTCTCCACTGCTCTATTTAGACCGAGTGCGCACCATATATTTCGATGGCACATAGACCGGGTAGCAGGGGAAGCGGCTGAAATAATGACATGGTCCCAGGAATAAAGCACTAATATGAGTGATTCCACGCGCACGGTGACATAGAAAGCAGAGAAATGCTCACAGAAAAAGTGGCGGAGTCAACGATCTGGTGCAAAAGCTGTTAAGTCGCAGTCAAGCGTGTCGGCAGGCATGGGAATCCGGGGCTTCCTTTACAGGGAGATTGCTCATGAGACAGGGCGGTAGTGGCGCCAGTGTATGGACGCACCAAATACGACGAGAGCCGAACAGCGAAT
Organism: Coniferiporia sulphurascens; assembly: GCA_002794785.1. Taxonomy (NCBI): domain Eukaryota; kingdom Fungi; phylum Basidiomycota; class Agaricomycetes; order Hymenochaetales; family Hymenochaetaceae; genus Coniferiporia; species Coniferiporia sulphurascens. The sequence goes on along the minus strand of NBBA01000007.1, from coordinate 290,721 downwards.
ATCTTGCCGTGGTGGAGGCTGGGATGTCTGCATCATGTGGAGAATGGTAGCCTCCTTCTGAATAGTGTAGTCACGAAATAGCATTGCAGTGTCCACTAGTAATTCATACGATTAGGGGTGACCGTGGACGAGGAAAGTCTTGCACGAGCTCCGTGTAAAATTGCAGACAAGTGATACGAGAAAGCAAGTGCCGTGACTGTGCTGAGCGACTTCCCGCAAGCGTTAGGCGATCCTCAGGAATTTTCAACCCTCCTACCACCCAGACCAAAAGGCGTGTAATCTTGAGCCAGCAAGCACGTATGAATTGCTTTGACTGTCGGCATCCTTGGAGCGGAACAGGTATCTCAGCGGAAGAGTGCAGTGCCCGGGCCGAGATGATGTAGTGTGGATGAGCGCGAGAACGTGAATCCGGGTGCCGTCAAGATGAGCACAACCAAAACAAACGAAATAGCACCGGGCTTACAGGCTGTGTGCAAAGTGGTCATAACGTGACGTCAGGCTGTGCCATAGTGATCTGCGCCGGCGACAATCCGGGGTTCGGGTCCGGCCCCACAAGGCTGTCGATGATCCACGCGAGTCAGCCCCGACTAGCTTGTCCAGGCTCCGTCGGTCAGGTTTCGGGCTCACTGTTATGACTCAAATAAGTAATATTAAAGTGGAAAGGAAGCAGTGGGTGCTGGGACGTAGTGCACGAGCTTTGCTGACAGGGTCTATCCAACACCGCTTGACCAGGTGGCTGGTGAAGATTTGCTGCTGAGTAGTCCAGGACGGAAGCATCCCTACGCTGATCAGCCTGGTCTCGCTGGCTGGTGTCCACCGCTTCGGCTCGAGCCGATGGATGCCGGCCACTAGTACTTGTAAGTACACCTATAACAATGGTACGGGTCTGTATGCTTAGAACCACAATAGAAAGCAGTAAATCCTGGATAGGGTAACAAGTGCATGCAATTAGCTATTAAGGATGCGCGAGACGAGGATAGTCTTCGAATAGGATCAAAATCGCGGATCATCTGTAGCCTCAACACCACATAAAGGATATCGCACTATGAGACGTCGTAGAGTGGGCAAAATGAGTTGCACGATCAAAATCATCATGTAATTTGGGAGAACCGGACGGCTCGAGATCGTTACCAGCAATCGTGCTGGTACATCATGATTGTTGACAAGTCAGCACAACACTAAAGCGGCAGGGACAGTATAGAAGGATATTCACTCACACTCGTCACCAGCTTTCCCATTGGTTCGGATACTGTCCTAGATCTCCCTATCCGCGACATACACACTGCAAATGCCTCCTCTCTTCCCAAAAACACTTGGATTAATGAGCACGTTTACAGTCTGTGAGTCCCTCGTTTCATCAACCCGGTTTCGATTTCATTCCTGTTTAGAGAACAACGACACAGCAGCAAGGGATAAAAGCGGAATATAAGAGCACTGAACAGTGGGTTGAGGGCAGGGTCAGGACCCAAACAAAATTAGGGAAACCCGCACGGGATGACGATGGATGCGACTGCGAGCTGTGGGGACATATGAAAGTGTGCATAAGTGCTTGCAACAGGTCCAAGCGCCTTCAGCCCCAACAACAACATCTAGTATCCAAATTCCAGAGCGGGATAATTAGAGACTCGAAATTGAAGCCAACACGTAGTGCGTCTATGCGATTGTGAGGGATGGTTCGCTGGATTAGTGTAGGCCAAACCCCCATGCGTCGTGCGCTGTGTGCCGAGTGATGGGCCACGGGACAATGAACAATTGATATCAAGAGGCAAGTGTCCCTATCAAGAAGTGGTCGATACTCGAGTGCGGAGTTCAGAGCTGGTACGAAGAGTGGGATGCACGTGCTGACATCGAGAAAGCTCCCCTCTCTGTTCTTGACAAGGGCTACAGATCCGCTTTTCTGTTGGTAAAGCCGTCGAATTGTCGCTGTTTAAGCACCGCCCAATGCCCGAAATGGCGCTGCTTCCATTTGTTCATATGCGAACCTCGTTTTTGTCTGCAGCTGGCACGTAAAGGGCCTTGGTTGATATGTTCCAAGTAAAGAGTGGGATTAGCGGACAGACCTTGCTTATGCACCGCAGTGTAGATTGTAAATCATTGATTCTCCCTCAAACCCCGTTTCCCAACCATCTCATCGACGCGCGGACCAGACCAAGCACCACCCCCTATAATGGCGAGAATGCACCAGGCTTATTGAAGTGGGAGTACGTAGACTGAGTGAGCGATCTCCCCTTCCTAGTACATGTGGGGGTAAACACTGATACCCACGCTGGCAGCATATCCTAGTTCGCATGGTATGCGTGCGATGATGACGGTGTGTCTCCAGACCGTTGAGCTCAGCAACCCCTCTCTATGTCCGCATGAGCTGCGCTTCTGGTTATGCGTGGATTGCACCCCTCGGCATCCGGGCCATCATGTGAGGGACATATGACACTGCAAGCGCCATGAAAAAACAGGCTTCCCTACCCATGGTCGGTGCGCAAATAAAACGCGGGCCCTACTCGCACACCGCGCCGCGCTAGCAGACGCAGCGCACATGTCACTGTACCCCAAAGCGATGGGACCCGGTGCGCAGTTATACGCAGCTCACGGGTTCGAGACGATAAATGTGCTCCGGGACGAGATCATCGAGTTGCCTATCATGGTACGCGTGCCTAAGCCTATGGGCGTGAACACCGACAAAATCGCTGTGAAGGACAGACCGGTGGAGGATAAGCATGAGGATGCTGGCCTGCACGTCTGGTCGCTGAGGAGGGCTCATGATGGAAAGTGGATGGCTGGTCAGGACAAGGGACAATCATTTTGAGCCTTTCATTTGTGCCCGTCATCGTTCCGTTTACGTTCTTCACGAAAACAATATTAACGTCATGTGCTCTTTAGTGTGCACCGAGATATAGCGAAGACTGGACTTGCGCTTTCACTGTCTACCCGCGCCAATAACAATAATAATTTACACACCGGTGCTCCGTTAGTCCCTTTTATACATGCGCAGAACAGCGAAATGCGAAGCACAACACAGGAGATGCCAGTACACAAACTGACATCCCAGTTCCAGCCACTCCACCCCCATCTCGAGCTAGGCGGCCAATATCAAGTGTAATAAGCGGCGAGCCGCGCTTGTCTTTCACAGATTCTAGCCTTGATACAGTACCAATTTGATAAGGTGAAGAGCTGCCTTCGAAGACGATTTCGATTGCTGCAAGTAGTGTTCATTTCAATATACACTTTGAAACGTCCTCAACACCAAATGGTAACGTTCAGCATCCGGATTCTGGAGGGGGAGAATTAGGAATTGGAGTCACCGCAGCATCCGACATGTCGCTACGTGGCTTTTGCAGTTTGCTTGGCCCTTGCATGCCGTGCGACATAGCGAAGACTAATTTCATGGAGTGACTGTCCCTACTGAAGAGGGTCAATACCTGAGTACGGGGTGCAAACCAGGAGGAGCCGGCTGGGACGAAGAAGAGTGGGGTACGCACGCCGATACCGAAAAACCTCACCTCACCTCCCCTTCGACATCTATGAGAGCTACAAGCTCATTCGTAAGTATGCCGGCGAAGTAGTCGAATTGTGGCCAGCTGGGATCCCACAATGAACCACGCGGAGCAGCATAAGCCAGGACGCTGTACGCAATGGTGCAGAGGTCTCTCGGTTCACATGTAGTCCTTTATCAGCATTTGAAACGCTGCTGCAGCTGCTGTGAAAAACGGCCTATTCTGAGTGAGTATAGGTAGGCAATCGGGATCGGACAGACCTTTTCCAACGCGCTGTAGTGTAAACCGCTCTGCTTCCCATTCGCATCGCCGCCTTGCCAGGGCGCGGACCGGAAAAGCGAGCTTCCTTCTAAGAAGGAAACTCTCTTCGCCGGGGGCATGACATGCATGGGGTGTGCGTGTCGTGAGCACCTTACGCCAAACGTCCGCGGAAGTCGTGTCGTTAAACGAGCGCATCGACGCTGGGGATAGTCGGGCACCAAACTAGAGGCCGTGTTTGTCTGTTATTTGGACGTGTTTTGTGAGTCGCCGCAGTGGCGTCTAGATCTGCCGACGGACGGATGATCGTCAATTGACGACTCACGGAGACACGACGATCTACTGTCTGCTTCGGGTCCTTTTGAATTGGGACCACCGTCTAACAGCTTGGTGTAGCGCTTCTTCTGTGGTCCATGCCTCCCCGGGACACAGGTCGGAATACTATCCGAGGGCTCATGCGCAGATTATTCAGTCTGGGTGTCGGACACATCAATTGCAGTCTTTTCAAGCGGGAGGCGTGCGTGGTCCCAATGTGAAGAAAAGTACTCAACCAGCCATCAACACAATCTCCGCCTCACATTTCAGGCGCCGCATACGTCTTCCCGCCTTGCTTGTCTTCTCTCTGAGATAGTGCACACCGCGAGAAAGGCAACTAGATCATATACATGGGAGCCGTTGCAGGAAATAAATTTGAGTGCACGTAAACAGCTAAGGGTAACCTGGCCTCCGCCAGGCTACATGAATTATTTGTCCCTCGTTCGGTGCATTTACTATACCTCTTATTATATATATCGTCTACAATTCACCAGTTCTTACTTTACCGCATAGTGCATGCACACTCATAGCATTGCCTCCCGAGTATATGCTCAATGATTTCATACTTGCAAATATGAATTACGTAGCATGCACTCACTCTGCCATTCCAACAGGAGAAAGAAGCTTCATCATCTATCGAGCTTAAAGGGCTTATATTGAGCAGTGTGGGGCCATAACTCATATTATCTCAAGGACTCACTACTCTCTGTGTGTGTGGGTGGTATTTATCATATGTTCTAAAACTGTCCAAAGGTCGAATTGACTTGTATAATATTGACAAAAAGAGTTCTCATTATTTTTTATTTACAAATGGTTAAACCTGTCCTTGCCATATCTTAAACTTACAGACCAGGTTAGCAGCCGTGATTATATTTTATTCGTGCATACAACTGTATTTAACAGTGGGAAACGCTAGTACAAAACAATGAGAAACAGTACTTTACAAAAGAGACGAAGCGTACTAAAGGAGCAGTCAGAGCAGAAACAAACCGGGTACAACGAATTTTAACACGGAAAGTACAAAATGAGGTTCCTCAGAAATAACACTTCTTGTATATCAAAAAAAGTACCTAGATATGCTTCAAAATTTTCACCCAGGATGGGCCACTGTATGCCAAAAGCATTTCCCAGTTCATTCGTACACTGTTTCCATCAGTCAAGGCTGGAATGCAGATCTTAGAAAAGTCATGTATACCAGAACAATACATGTGCGGGACCCAAAGTAAGAGCATGCCAGATGGATCTCTTACCCATCCATCGTCATGAACTCTGTTTGGAGAATGTGATCCTGCAACTTCAAACCCTGCTTGTACAACATCTGTGCCCCATATCCTCAGGGTGTTGTCCCCTGAGCCAGAGACAATGTGTCTTCCATCAGGGGAGTAGGCAGAAGAGGCGACAGAGGATGAATGACCTGTGAGGGGCTCTCCCACCAGACGCCCAGTCTGGGAATCCCAGATCCTCAGGGTGTTGTCCCAAGAGCCAGAGACAATGTATCTTCCACCAGGGGAGTAGGCCACAGAGTTGACACCATTTGAGTGACCTGTGAGGGGCTCTCCCACAGGATTCCCTGTCTGGGAGTCCCAGATCCTCAGGGTGTTGTCATCTGAGCCAGAGACAATGTGTTTTCCATTAGGGGAGTAGTGTTAGGAATTGATGAATAAGCTTGCTTACAAGCTTAGACAACAATACCAGCGACTACCAATACAGGAAGGGACTCCCACGGAGACTATCCAGCGATCATTCAACATGGGGATGGAACTAACTAGAAAACCAGGACTTCTTGGGAACATCAGGCCAATCACGATGCTCAAGCGACCGCTAAAGACTCTTGATCCGTCAATACTCTGCCACTGATGCCGGACTGCATACAATCAATCATGGGAAGCATTTAACACGGTAATAACCGAATGCTTTTACATGGCAGGGTACACAAACTGCCAGGTAACTACAGATCATGCTGTAGACCCTATAGGCGATGGCACAGAGGTCAGGGTAACGCACATGATACAAATGTACATCTTCGATGTACAGGAGTTTTTGCACAACATCCATGTCCAGACGATAGTGAACCCACACATACATGACAAGGAATGTGACCTACGAGTGGTCTCAGGATCCTTCCCATATAGGACATTGCAGGATAACACATTCCTAGCTAACACTCACTGATTACGCGCAAAGGTAATCACCCTCTTCAAGAATCTATCAGCAAAGGGATCAACGACCGCTGATCAACAGATTGGCAATGTTAATCTTTACGTGATAACACTATGGTTATCAAATGGATCACCCCCGGCACCACCTCCAGGATACACGTGACGTATCACTAGGATAAACCACATTAACGAACCGCCGGACAATGTGATCGATGACAGGACACCAACCGAAAGGTACCTGCCTATGGACCTTTAGCTGATATTGCATTACGCGATTAAGCCACACTCGGCAGGAACTGAAGCACTTACTGAAGCCAGCCACAAACCCTAAATGGCAAAGTGTCCAATACAACAGGATAACATGGAGGAACCAGTACAGGAGGCCAACGAGACAAGTCAATGACTTACCAATCATCAAGCTGTTAGGCAGCATCTCAACATTAAGCCACTGGCACATAAGACTACAGGGTAGCATGCAGAATAGTGGGGCGACGCGCACAGCCTAAGCATCATGGTGAAGTCATTATGACACCTATGACTTCACTATGAGCTCAGTGGAGCCTAGTGGAGCATAGTGGAGCGCATGACACACAGTGGAGCTCAGTGGAGCACCAATGGCCAATTGTAGATAGTTATTTCTCATATGATCCTCTAATGAGGTCATTGCACTGGTACACAGCTCCAAGTCAGTGGAGCTTATGATGACACTGTGAGACGTCATAGCTCCAACTGCAGAGCCTTGTGGAGCATCCACTTTCAAGCGGAGCTTCTTCTTCATGTATATAAGGAGGGCCTAGACCAGCCTAGACCCCAGTTTAATTCACCTTCTCAATTCTCTCAGACTTCTCCTGAGCGAAGTACCAACATCTACTGACTTATTCTTGACTCAATCACACGCCTCAACTCTATCTCGACTACTTGTTCCATTGGCTAACCATGGTTACCCTTGGTCCTAACAAGTAGGCAATACAGTTAACACTCCCTGGTTGACCAGTGAGGGGCTCTCCCACCAGACTCCCAGTCTGGGAATCCCAGATCCTCAGGGTGCTGTCACTTGAGCCAGAGACAATGTGTCTTCCATCAGGGGAGTAGGCAACACAGAATACACCGCTATTTGCATCAGCTGTCCATAGAGTAGGATTCCAATTCCTTTCCTTTCCTGCACCAATCAGTGGTTGGTTCTGGAAGTGTGGGTATATTGTTTTGGCTACATAGCTCTCTGCAGGAGCCCAGGATTGTGCTGATATGTAAAGGTGTGGGGTGCTGACTGAGATTGGAGTATAATAATTAGTCAGAATCCTATGCAGGTCTTTACCAGCAGCAGCTAGCACTTCAGTGGGCTAGACAGAATGTTATGAATATCATTAATGAAAATGCATATTGTAGTATATTAACATACCTTGCAGTGTTTAGAGAAAAGTTCAAGTATATTTATACCTGATTTCAGCTCCTCAACAAGGCTGAGACATTCTAACCAATATAAGCCTTTGAGACTACAAAATACTTGATTTAATAGCCCTTGCACAATACCACCATTAATGCCATTACAGCTGGCAAGGTGATTCATCCAGTATAAACAGCTGTACCAAAGGTGCTGGTAGATATGGCCATTGACCTTGCTTTGGAGATTTGGAACATCTTTGTTTAGAAGATAGGATGTTTCTAAACCACAGATATTAAATTTCAACATTGAGTCCATTATTTGCAAGCATCTGGTAGCCATTACTGTGTCCATGGATGAAGGCTCAGTCCAGTAGTCTTGAGAACATCCCTGAGTATTGACAAAATCAAGGAAGGATGGATGGCAGACACGAATAACTTCACCATTTGACACATCCCTGTACAGGACAGCTTGTAGCCTATCAATGGTTTCTTTCAACTCCAACAAGCCCATGTCACTCTCTACAGCAGTTAAAAACTTTAAAAGTACACTTTCTGGAAGGGGCTTGTTTTTGGATATGCAGACAACCAGGCCAATAACAGATCTGATAATCTGAGCATTCTCTGCACCCATACCCGCATTTTGGAGGACTGCAATGTAGACCTTATCAAGTTCAGCTTCAGCACTGCCCATTGAGTCTTGGGATAGAATTGTTTGAACTGCCTTCCGTTTATAAATCTGTGCACCAATGAATTTAAACACAGTGCTAGTCCAAATAAATAGCCCCGATGCTTTTGCAGCAAGCCCCATGACCTCTGTTTCCACAAGACGAACTTGAAACCTTTCTGCACAGTGTCTCGTGTACTGCACTATATCATCTTCAATGTGTTCCAGAGTAACCTCCGTGTTAATGTCGAAGATCTTTGAGCTCACAGCGGATTGTCGGAATACTTGCTGAAACTCTGGAAGAGGTCTGCTGGTAATAACCATTTTGAGCCACGGAACCACGTTGGCTATTGTGGCAAGGAACCCAGCTAGCTCTGATCTCGAGCTCGCAGAGTCTCCACACTCATCGAGGGCATCCACAACAATGACCAGAGGCCTCGGTGGTAAATCCTTACGCCCAACAGATAGGAAAGTCAGAGGATTCTTCACAAGCAGCTCAAATTGCCACTGAAGACTCTGTGTGAGCTTTGGCCCATCTCCACCTTGTATAACAGAAGCAATAATAGAACGATACGTCTGGTGCCATTTTGAAAAATGCGTTGCCAGGGTCGGAATAACATTCAGTGCGACACGACACTCCGGATCATCCTTCTTACAGAAAAAACACCCCAGAAGACACTGTTGCTCCTCAAACATATGGGCAACCGAGTTTGCAATCGCACTCTTCCCAGACCCTGCCATGCCATGCAGCCAAAATAGCCCCGGGCCAGCCTCAGACGCGCCCCATTCTCTGATCTGCTCCAGAACAGACGTCCTAGTTCCTTCCAAACACCCCTTTCCTATATCGTAGTAGGCTCGTTTTGCACTACCCAGTTGCTGAAGCTGAATGTCCTCCGTCCGCATCCCTAGAGAAACGTTAACGACACAAACACTAGCTTGGTCTTGAACTCACCTGTTTCAATGACGGACTTCCAGATCTCCGTCTTTACACACCAATCATAGGTCGCCCTCAGCCTTCGGAGCTCGTCCTTCGACGAATCTAATTCATCCTTGCGAGAGGAGAATAGATCTCCTAAATATTCTCGTTCAGTACGGAATGGCCTGCAGGTAGACAAAGCTGTAATTTACCCAGTATTCCTTTCTTAGAATAATCGGCAATAAGCTCAGATACCCTACAGAAAAGATCCAGCATCTCCTTCATAGTCTGCAACGTCCTGGCATTTCTTGCGAGAGCCTGAACATCATCGCTGACGAATGGAAGGAGCGAAGCTACATCTTTTATGAGTGCAGAGGCCTCATCGTGACATTCCTGCTGCGCTTGGAATTGCTATATAATAGATGTCGGGGGACGCAGTCTGCTGAATTTACCGTACACGTTACCTCATGCAACACCCCGATGAGTAAGAAAGCAGCCTTGGCAGCTGGGTGGACCTGTATAAAATTGGATACTCAGAAAAAGTGAATATTGAGTCACAGAGCGTAGACATACATCGGACGCGAGATCGGTGAACTTCATGAGGACGGCTATGGCCTTTCCAGCCTTGCCAAGGGAATCCAGGACAACTTTCTTATTTCCGACCGCAGTCTGAGCTTCGTTGATAAGGCGTCCCGCAGTTTCTTCGTTCTGACGTGGTGGTCAGAGTCGAGCACGGCACGATTCTCTTTTCGCTCACCGGGGATACAAGAGTCAGCTTCACGCGGGCTCTCCCGCTTGTATCTACGGTGAAATTATGATGAGTCTTTGGCCGCCAGTTGAATCGGGAGGGATGACACACCATCTACAGAGAGTATATCCTTTCCGGCGATGTCCGCAGACGTGAGGTTCATTTTGAAGCTCGCAATATCTTTGTTTCGATTAATTTTGTGAACCTCTTCGACGGAGATGATAAGGTCCATAGGAAGCATAAGATGGCTATCACCGGATTAGCATACGAACTCACAACGATTGATCGCGATTTCACTCACAGAGCAGTTCCTAAAACCCAGTTGACAAGCTCGGCTGCTTTAAAGCGAGGAGACTTGCGCTTGTCCTCGCCCGACTCGAGTTTGACCAAAATCGGGCGGTGCGGTCTACTGCCTTTGAAGTCGATTTCGATGGCTACGAATACAGCATTTTACTTTATTACGCGTTCCAGTCGCAACAGAATCTCAGGTCACCTTTGAGATACATGACTCTACACATGCGTAATCGCAAAATTCAGAATAAGTCATAAAAATATCATGACAACGTGTTTACTCACTCCTGATCGTCACCAGAATGAATTCCAGGTTGCGACATGCTTGTAAAATTCAGTTCGATTGATTTGCTAGCGAGTTGTACGAGACGATGGTGATGGTCAAGAACGAGTTGCGAGCGTGCCCCTATCGATCATGCAGTGTGCAGGTAGCGGTACGATCCTGTCCAATCGGGTGACTGCGGAACGTTTGAATTTCTTTAGCGCTGTGATTACGTAATCGTAATGTAGGCACACGCAAGACGTTTTTTGAGTCTGAGCAGGAGAGCATCGCATAAAAATGGAAATGCATTTTCTGCTTCCCTTGCGTGTTGGTTCAAAGTCATTCACAGTAAATTTCGGTCACTCATAGCGAGGATCGGCAAAGGAATTCAATGTCGAGACAAGTCCAAAAAATGGGAACATCAAACATTACTATCATACCGTTATCAGTCCTATGGATTAATGACTTCCCGAGTCAGCATCAACCCCTAATATAACATTCGTATATCGTTCCCCGCCACTCAGCCCTCTCGCAAAGCCAAAGTCTCATTGACGCACATACACTGGCAGTACATCCACAAAACTCTAAGTATAAGGACAGCTTAATAGACACGCCCTGCCATTGCTCCGTCAAGAGTATACAGACTAATTTGAATCCGCAGGAAGCACTCGGACGGCACACCAGGGGACTGTCGCTTCGGGGTGTAGTCGGCATGTGCACGGTTTTCGCAAGGAGCACGGCGCACTTCGATGATACCCCGCTCGGAATGCAGTTGCACGAAGAGCATTTTTCTAGGAGGACGATTCTGCATAAACTAGTTTCCGCCGCGTCAAATGTGAAAAATAACACTACGTACAATATGTAGCAGCCACTCTGGACAGAATCGCCAGTCGTCTCACCGGGCAGTCGACTCCGTATTGTATCCATGAATATCTGGACACACATAGTTTCGAAGACTATCTTAATTCTTTTATACACGCAGGCATCGGTTCCGCCCCCATCTCGAACAGTGAGTGTGATGAAAGGTAGCATGCCTTCGTATAACAGATGTAAACTCCGGGTGAGTCGAGCCACCAGCATGGGTTCATGCCAACATGCATGGATGATGAGTCTTAAAATCTACACACATTTGTGATAGACAATGAGGTGCAGTGGTGAATGCGAGAGGAGCAGGGGTTATCAGTGTATACTGATGTATTTCATAGTAGAGACCAGCTCTCCTTATATACATCTACTGTGAGCTACATATACTATAACTATCATAGCCCTTATCATATGGCATTATTGTTGCATTATTGTTCACTTAGTAAGGTGGTTGTTCATATGACCACACACTATTCTTAGTCATTCATTATATTTATTTAATAATAAGCAAGCGCAAGAAGCCATTGAGAAGCCTGGATGCACTCGATAGTGCGAGCAACTTTTGGATAGTGAGCATTGAGATGTCAATGGACTTTGTCAGTACGATTGAGACTAGGGCTTGATATTCCTCACAGCAGGTACATGTTAGAAATTGATGTATAAGCTTGCTTACAAGCTTAGACAACGATACCAGCAACTCCCAATACAGGAAGGGACTCCCACAGAGACTATCCAGTGATCATTCAACATGGGGACGGAAGTAACTAGAAAACCAGGACCTCTTGGGAACATCAGGCCAATTACAATGCTCAAGTGACTACTAAAGACTCTTGATACATCAAGACTCTGCCACTGATGCCGAACTGCATACAATCAATCATGGGAAGCATTTAACATGGTAATAACTGAATGCTTTTACATGGCAGGGTACACAAACTGCCAGGTAACTACAGATCATGCTGTAGACCCTATAGGCGATGGCATGGAGGTCAGGGTAATGCATACAATACAAATGTACATCTTCGATGTACAGGAGTTTTTGCACAATGTCCATGTCCAGACAATAGTGAACCCACACATACATGACAAGGAATGTGACCTATGAGTGGTCTCAGGATCCTTCCTGTACAGGACATTGCAGGACAACACATTCCTAGCTAATGCTCACCAATTACACACAAAGGTAATCACCCTCTTCGAGAATCTATCAGCAAAGGGATCAACAACCACCAATCAACAGATCAGCAATGTTAATCTTTACATGATAACATTATGGTTATCAAATGGATCACCCCTGGCGCTGCCTCCAGGATACACATGACATATCACTAGGATAAACCACATTAACAAACCACCAGATAACATGATTGATGACAGGACACTGACCAGCCAATATCTGCCTATGGACCTTTAGCTGATATTGCATTACATGATTAAGCCACACTTGGCAGGAACTGAAGTGCTTATCAAGCCAGCCACAAACTTTAACCAATAAGTGTCCAAGTCAACAGGATGACATGGAGGAACCAGTACAGGAGGCCAACAAGACAAATTAATGACTTACCAATCATCAAGCTGTTAGGCAGCATATCAACAAAGCCATGGGCACATAAGTCTACAGGGTAGCATGCTGTAACTGTGGGGTGATGTGCACAGCCTAAGCGTCATGGTGAAGTCATTATGACAGCGTATGACTTCACTATGAGCTCAGTGGAGCCTAGTGGAGCATAGCAGGGCACATGATGTGCAGTGGGGCCTCAGTGGAGCCCCAACAGCCAATCATAGATAGTTATTCTCATATGATCACCTTATGGTGTCATTTGCACTGGTATGTAGCTCCAAGTCACTGGAGCCTATGACAGTACTGTGAGACATCATAACTCCAAGTGCAGAGCCTTGTGGAGCATCTGCTGTGGAGTACATTCAAGCAGAGCTTCTTCTTCATGTATATAAGGAGGGCCTAGGCCAGCCTAGAACCTCAGTTTAATTCACCTTCTCAATTCTCTCAGCCTTCTCCTGAGCAAAGTACCAACAGCTACCAACTTATTCTTGACTCAATCACATGCCTCATCTCTATCTTGACTACTTGTTCCATTGGCTAACCACAGTTACCCTTGGTCCTAACAGTATGTTTATAGCAGAGTATGGGAGGATATTGACTTTCCGCAATCAAAACGAGGCTGGGATGTGATGCGCTGGTTTTCTGTTATAGGATGGATATAAGGGGTGATGTACACGCGATGGTATGATGGATACTTGCAGTCTGTGTTCGGGTGCGTGCATGGGTCAAGCCGATGGGAAATTACAACATCGTCTGGGCTCTGCTCGAAAAACAACATCGAAGTGAGAGTCCACACAACTAGGAACTAAGCGTTTACACACCGGGGCTACCCAGTTCTTAACTTACAAATCCACGGTGGCGATAGCTCAGGACGCGACGTCAGGCTGTGCAGCCGCCGATCCAGCCTCGGGACCGGCCCCATGTCATGGTGGGGCTGCATCGGTCAGCCTCAGTGGAAACCAGAAGGGTAACAGATTTGGTGCAAGATCGAAAACACCGTCCAGTCTAGAAACTAATATTAATATTGTCAGTTGATATGAGCCACCAGCTAAACAGCGTACAGACAGACCTGCCCTTGCCGTCGGTCATGGCCCTTCTTCATGGGAGTCCGAGTTCGCCTCAATTGAACCGGCCACAGCTTGTCCCATGCCATCGAATGATACATAAATTCCAAGGGACCCCTTCGTTTGTATCCGTCGCTTCTTCAAGTTCATCCGTAAAGCTACCGAGGCCGGAATGAGTTGAGTCACATCGCAAAGCGCAGTGGCCACCGTCCACCAAGGGACTCCCAAGTCAAACACAACTCATAGACGCTTGTGCACCGATGGCATATTGACAACAACACCAGAAACACCTGAGCAGGGTACGAGAAACGACTGCAAGCACGTTCACAAGGGGTGAGCGATTGCTCTTGAAACAAAGGACGTACACTGAGAAGATCAACGCACGTCTATTTGGTAGAAACCTCAATTATCTCCTTTATCCCAACGCCTGCGGACTCACTCCCAACCATCGGCGTCGTGTTCGCCTTCGTCACATCCGCAATTTGTAGAAAGGCGACTTGGCCCCTCAGCTAGCTCAAGCACCATCGCCGACAATAGGTTGAAGTCACCCCATACCCCGGCTGGAGCGTCTGCGGCATCCTAAATCTACACGCGGTGCACATGCATTGGTGCAGATGTTAGACATGTGTGTAGCGTCCATGAAATACGAGCAATGCGCGAGTAGCACGGAGCCGACGTCACACCCTAGGTATGTGTGCACGAAAGGCATATGACGGTCAGCATCTCTTCTGTTACATGAGTTCATAAAGGGAAAGGAGAAATAAATGAACGCACAGAATATAACAGACCCGCTTGTGCATGCATTCTTCGAGACCCTTGAGCGCCCCATCCGTTCGCCATCCTTCTATAATCGAAGTCCACTCCGTTTGGTGCACTCTACAGCTTATCCTGCACGACATCTACTAAATAGTACATGTGTTGGCCAGCACCCTCTCCGTCCATTTCCTGTTCGCCTGCACAGTGTCCTCGGCCCCACGTGGAGGGACTCGGGCATCATCAGATTCATCACCCTTGCGACCCATACCGCCCCGTCTACGGATAGGAATGCAGTGAAGAGTGAAAAGTCGCCACACAGTTTGCGCAGGTCGAAATCCAGAACTGTAGATGCATGCTTGCACTGGTGGGAAGGGGCAGAGAACGTGCAGAAAGCGGTAATAAGGCGTTAGTGCACTCAAAAGTGCAAACGACTCGCACTCAGCGGATGGGGGTCCGCAAACCGACGCGATGGAGACGGTCATGGAGACCATGTCAGTCGAAAAGCAGCCCCACAGGATCGACTGTTCATGTCAGGATACCGTGTCGAGTTGGGGACATCCATGAAGTATTGCGACTTGACGCAGAAAGCCGAATTATACGTCTATTAGCGACAGGACATGGATCCATAGTAGCAAATTGTTGTCTTGGGGGACAACGTCTTTTGTTAGCGAAAAGTTCGGGACGGCTGCGAGTGCAATGCGCCGACGCCCGCCGCCGCGGGGATAGATTCACACGGTCTAGCCTATTGAAATATTTTCCCCACGTGGACGCGCCTGTCTACACCTGTCCACTCTCTCAGCATGCCCTGACGGTGCGGACTCATCAACGACTCACTTGCTCACCTCATGAAATGGATTTGCCATGTGCTCCTATTATGTCCAACTTTGGTGTTACGGTTACTCATTAAAGCAAAGCAATGGCAAAAGCAGAATAATATAGCAAGAAACAACCCCCACCAACCCAATTACTGGAAGTGTTTGGATTGATCCTACATTGTGGGCGACGACACGCCTTTAATTCAAACTCCGACTCCCACACTCAAACATCCCCATGCACGTGTGGCTTACTGCATTTCAAACTCCATCTCCCATGCTAAAACATCCCTTTGCATGCACGGCTTAATGCATTTCAAACTCTGGTTCCCACACACCAGGACTGGATTCTGCCCAGATCAGTCATTTAAAGTCCGCCTCCCACGGTGCATTGTATTCTTTTATATTCCTTCAAGCTCCGATTACCTTGTGACTACATTGCATTAATATTGGGATCGTTACTCCCTTACTACTATTACTACAGCCTTGTATTACTAATCCCAAATATATATTTTACTGCACATCTATGGGTTTTCCTCCTTTTATGAGGTATGTGAACTGGGCACACTTCTTCTTAGTCCGGCTCAGACAACCATGGCCCTTGTCACCATCAGCAGCAGGGGGTTTGGGGACTGATTTCTGAGCCTTGCGTGCATGCTTATTGGGCCGGTTGATCGTTGCGCCCTTGTCAGGGTCCTTGGATGTAGAGGCTTTCCCAGCCTTGCATGGATGCACTTGTTTCTTGGACTGATCAACATCCGCCTTGAGCAGGGGTGGGTCCTCTGTGTCTGTCATTGGTGTGGTAGTTGCCATGTCCATTGCTGCTGGACTTGTGGTCTCCATGTTTGTCACCACTGGCTCCATTGTTGTTGTGTTTGTTAGATTTGCTCCCTGAATAAGGGATTGAAGCAAGTGATAACAGATTCACACAATAATACTAGTTAGTTTAGGGTAGGCTTGTTACCCTTCACTCGCTAGAGTGTTAGAGCTGATGATGGTGGTAAGAGACAAGAGATGAATTAAACTGCTTTTTACCGCAATTTTACATTGGGCTTTTATACCCTACATGTTGTAGACTATTTACTATGTTCTGGTAGATACTACAACATACTACTCTCGCTTTATAAGTCATAGGAATATTCTGGTACAGTCCTGTACATGCTATTTACTATTCTTAGCTTCCTATGAGTCAGTCATGTATTCCAGTACGTTCTACAGCCTTCCATGCTATCTTTATCCTATGCTAGAACCTTCCTTGAGTTTCCATTGAGTCATACAGTACAATACCTAAGTTAACCATTCTCGGATACTACTATACCTATGATGCTTCTCCTTATTTCCTAATTGGTTCTACTGTGCAATGTGCTATACTTGGCTCCCATCAATTGCATCTTCTAATTGATCGCCATGCTCCCATCTTCTAATTGATTGCCATGCTCCCATCGGCTAATCTTAGCCAAATGCTTAGATATACTTGTGTGGCTCAGTGATTATGCTAGCCTTCTTAATCTTATCTTGTTGTGGCTTGTTACTTATTACTGTAGACTAAGATTGAGTCATTCCTTCCATGATATCGTTTAAAGGGGTTCTTTCTGGTGTTCTATCATCTATTGGCATAAAGAGCACTTCAGGTCCTATAGCATTTATATTTGTTATCCTGCTATACCCTGGTGTGACTCTATATGATGGTTCATCATTGAACCATTGTATTATAATCTCTTTATCTATTGGTACTAACTCCTGTCTTAGATTTGGTTCCTTTCGATCTACTGTTGTGTGTCCTTTGGCTATGAAGTTGGCTTTGTATGCAAATAGTTGTTCTTGTAATTGTTTATTGATAGTATGTACTATTTGGTGTGCCGCTTCTGCATAATCGGTTGATGTAATAACTGCCCTTTGATAACATAATTCATTATGTGGCTGATTATAAATCTTGGTTCTTGTGTAAGCACTGATTACATATCTATTCAATTGGTATGAGAACATAGTTGCTCTATGTTCGATTATTACTTCCAGCCTTTCCGCCACTTGTTGTTCCCTTGTAGTATGATCGAATGTAATTTGACAGTTGTCATATCCTGCATTCTGTCCTACTGTTGCGCATGCAATATTAAAAGCTTTCCATGCTACTTGATCTGCATCTTTACAGTGTTGGCACAGGTTCCTTGTATCGATTAAAGTTACGGGTCTTGCCATGTCGATCTTGCTAATCCGTTGATCCAGCGATCACAATTTTCATCAATTTACTAACAGTCGAAGCAAAGTTTATTCATAATGGAGCCATTATGACAGTCACCCTTCAAGGCATACTGCATACACCCGACTTAGCCTCGAATCTCTTGTCGATCCCAAGGCTAAGCGCTTGTGCAGTTGAAACATGTTTTTGGAATGATTGCTGTGTATTTATAAAAGATTGACACTCCTTTGGCTATGCAATGCTCGAAGACGGACTTTATAAAGTTTGTTTGTCCATGTGTCAGGAATGTGGCAATCTTACCACAATGCGCCAAGACTGGTTGAAGGATTTAGACACTTGGCACTGCAGGTTGGGTCATGCCTCCGAATCCAAGATTAAAGCCATGGTTTGCAATGGCACCATC
Organism: Coniferiporia sulphurascens; assembly: GCA_002794785.1. Lineage (NCBI taxonomy): Eukaryota > Fungi > Basidiomycota > Agaricomycetes > Hymenochaetales > Hymenochaetaceae > Coniferiporia > Coniferiporia sulphurascens. Next base: position 272,577 of record NBBA01000007.1, on the reverse strand, counting down.
CAGGGGGTGGAATTAAGTGGTCAGGATCCCATCGGTCGATGTGAAGCATGTATTCTCGGCAAACAACACTGTTCGGTCAATCATTCATCGGGTAATCACACTACCAAGCCTTTTGCTGTGATCCACAGCGATATTGAATTCATGATAGAACTGTTGTTTAGCAGGGCACTATATGCACTCCGCTTTTATGATGAGTACAGTGGGTTTGTGTGGTTTCACACACTTAAGGAAAAGTCTGGTGCCACCATTCTACAAAAATTTAAAGAACTTGATGCATGCATCGAAATGCAGTTTGGAAAGCGAATCAAGCGTCTACATACTGATAATGGTGGAGAATTCGTTAATGATGGCTCCATAGCATACACCCAGTATTGGGGTATTAATCATACAACAATTGCCCCACACCATCATGACCAGAATGGTCATGCCGAACATCTAAATCACACAGCATCCAACTGTTACAATTTTCCTTTACTTCCCCTTATTGCGCTGACTCACTTCCTCTTCGTCATCATCAGTCAGCGCAACTCCCCCATTTCCCTTCCTTACTCATCCTTATTTCGCCTTGCACCATAAGACACCATGATGATGCCCTATCACATCACCATGACGTGCTTTGCTTACTGATAGCCCTACTTGTAGTACCAAGGCATTCCTTGGGTTTCCATGACCTCCCATAGTCTGGTAAACTACCCTACACAGGCCGCTACAGTAGTAAACACATAGAGTAGCATATAAGCATGTAACGTAGATTGCACAAGCCCTAAGCTTGTGCTCTTTGTTCATACAAGCCCATTATCTGCTCCTCACCAGTCTACTGTGTGCCTACTGGTCACTAGCCGCCTCGTCATAACCCGACTCAGCTAAGAAGTCTACCATGTCCACATTGTCGATCAGGAAGCCCCACCAATGATCACCTTCGACTTATGACATCTAGGAAGCCCTGTTGCTGTACTACCAGCCCCGACGATCAGGAAGCCCCAATGTCGATCACTGCATAACCATTGAGCTTAACACCAACTGCATGTGGGCCATGTTATTTGACTTTGGTTTGGCCAAGAAATACTGGGCAGAGGCTGGGGACTACTGGATGCTAATTCACAATTCTATTGGCGCCTCGTTCCTTGATGCTAATAAAACTCCATATGAAGTTCTATTTGAAGTCAAGCCGAATATTGAAGACTTTTGAGTCTTTGGCTGCCCAGCTTACATTTGTGTACAAATGCATGACCGTCAAAAACTTGATCCCAAGTCCAAAAGGGGTGTTTTTGTAGGCATCCAGGGTGATGCTATGTACAGGATTTACCTACCAGAGTCTGGCAATCTCATTTGCTCATGAGATGTCCTCTTCGAGGAAGGACAGGGCAAATGCACACAGGACGTGCTTGACGAGATGCCAAGTCTTGATACCGTGGTTACAGAGCCTGTGGCCCAGGAATCTACATGACGTTCCATTCGGGATCGCCGCATTACCTCACGCCACGCCACCAGTTTAATCCAGGAGACGTCACTTGCTGATTTAGATGCTCCTGGATCCGAAATTGATATGGTCTTCGTGGGCAGTGAACATGCGGCTGCGGCCAAGGAGGTTGCTGGCATCAAAGTTCCATGCACTTGGCAGGAAGCGATGTCCTCTGTGGAGAAGGAGGAATGGGTGCGAGCCAGAAACTATGAAATTGCGAAAATAGAGGGTATGAGTGTCTGGGAGCTGGTGCCACCACCCAGTGGGGCAAACATCCTCGGCACTCAATGGGTATTTAACATCAAACAAGCAGCAGATGGGGGCCTCGATTACTGAGCACATTTAGTTGCTCAGGGTGATTACCAAAAGGAAGGCATCGACTTCACTGAAATCTTTGCTCCATCTGGTGATTACGAAGTGGCTCGTGCTATTACTGCTCTCACTGCTCAACATGATGCTTCACTGGTGATAATTGATATCACCAGTGCATATTTACATAGTCCCTTGGAAGAACTAATCTACATTCACCAACCAAAAGGTTTTGTGGTTGACAGCAAGGAGGATCACATTTATTTACTTAAACATGCACTTTACGGACTACGCCAAGGGGCATGGGCTTGGCGGGAGGAGTTCGCCTCTTCTATGGGCGATCTAGGATTTACATTGCTGGTCTCGACACTAAGCGTGTTTCATCGTGCCGACATGTTTGGTGCCACCTATATAGCTACACATGTGGATGATTGCACCGCATGTTGTTTGACATACCCAGGGGCACCCTCTACAGAAGACAAACGTCTTCGAAGTCAAATCCAATCTAAATATGAATTTACTGAAAAGGATTTGGCTGTACATGCAAAGGTCCTCGGGATGGAGTTGGAATGCAGGAACGGCTTCATCAAAATATCCATGGGCCGTATGATTGACTCAGCATTGACAAACTTCGGACTAACAGATGTGAACATTGCTGAGACACCGATGCAACACAATATCTATAAAATTTTTGACCAAGACACTGGCCCTTCCTTTACAGAACCGCCATTCCCTTATCAAAAGCTCATTGGTGTTCTTTTATGGATCGCAACAATCATTCACATCGATATTGCGTTTGCGGTGACTCTACTCACTCATTCCGTTCAGGAACCAAAGGAAATTCATTGGAAAGCCATGAAGCGCATCCTTCGCTACCTTAAGGGCATGCGTAATCTAGGCCTGGTATATGTGTTGCAGGGGGAGTCCCTTCCTCTTCCCTGTGCCTACTCGGACTCAGACTGGGCTGGCAATCTCTCTTATTGAAAATCTATTTCTGCATATGTTGTTATTTTTGCAGGGTGTCCTATCATGTGGAAAGTTTGTAAACAAATGGTTGTGGCTCATTCCACAGCTGAAGCTGAATATCTCTCGGTGGCTCTATGTGCCCGAGAAGCTCTTTGGTTTCATCAATTCTTTTCTGAGATTGGTCGACCATATATCACGCCATTTACTATCTACACTGATAACCAAGCTGCAGTTAAACTAACTATGGACCCTGTCTACTGTGCTAAGATGAAACATATCGACATCGCCATGCACAGCATTCGCACGGAAGCGAAACGAGGTTCTATTTCTGTCACTCATGTTCCTGGAGCTCAAAATCCCGTGGACATTCTTACAAAACCGCTCTCATGGGATTTACACCACCGTTGTGTGGAGTTGCTGGGAATGCGCTAATCGCCTTTCGCACTGAGGGGGAGTGTTAAGTTTGGATTAGTCAGGACAGCTTGAATGCGATTAGTAAGATATTAGTAAGATGGTTTCCACATGCGGACAGCGCATATAGCTACGAAAATTTTCATTTACACCTCAGTCCTACATTCTCATTCCAGGGCTGAGCATATTTCCATCATGCACCACCCCCCTCCCAAAAGAAATCATGCATCTTGGTCTTCCATGTCTCTAATTCTTACTCTGATCTCAGCCTCAGCTTTGGCTCTGAGGGGCAGAAACAGATGGAGAGGTCTAAAAAAAGCATAAGATGATCTGCTAAATGTTAAGCTCAACGGTTATGCAGTGATCGACGTCGGGGCTTCCTGATCGTTGGGGCTGGTAGTATGGCAATGGGGCTTCCTAGATGTCATAAGTCGAAGATGATTGTCGTTGGGGCTTCCTGATCGACGATGTGGACGTGGTATGCTTCTTAGCAGAGTCGGGTTATGATGAAGTGACTAAATGCCGAAGAGACACACAGTAGACTGGTGGCAGCAGATAATGGGCTTGTATGAACAAAGAGCACAAGCTTAGGGCTTGTGCTACTGAAGTTACATGCTTATATGCTACTCTATGTGTTTGCTACTGTAGCGACTTGGTTAGGTATGTTTACCAGCCTATGGAAGGTCATGGAAACGCAAGGAAGGCCTTGGTAATACAAGTATGGTGATCAGTAAGCAAAGCATGTCATGATGGTGCAATAAGGTGTCATCATGGTGTCTTATGGCACGAGGCGAATAAGGATGAGTAATGGAGAGAACTGGGGGAGTTGCGCTGACTGATGATGACAAAGGAGAAGTGAGTCAGCACAATAAGGGAAAAGTAAAGGAAAATTGTAACACTAAATATATTAAGCACAACAGCAGACACCTTCCTGTGATGCTCAATCAATCAATGTCTACACACAATTCGAAAACAATATCGAATAAAGAGAAGGGAAAAAGAAGGGAGGAAAAAACAAACAGAAACAGAGTTGATGGTGTTGATAAAAACAGGGAAACATGGAAATGGAGAAACAGGGACACAGGCAAGTGGCAGAAAACGAAACTACGAAATCTACTTGGATTGCTTACTGCTGGCACATTGTGGTCCAGATAGTAGAGGTACTGGTCGAGAGCGTCGCAGTAGAGTTGCACAGTTACAATATCCTCTGTTGCAGAGTTCGCGATGTGTAGTGATTTCTGCAGGCACTCGAGGATGCGCTTGCTATCCTGGTGCGGGTACTGCCCAATTTGCAATCCATAAGCTCAAGTTCCTCCAAAGCAGAGATTTAAAAATAAAATAAGAAGTGACACATACAGCCTTCAGCCCCCCTGTCCCCTCCGATGCAGCAGCAGCAGTGGCTTCACCAGCAGCAGCACCCACTTCCTGGCGGCCCTGCTCCAGTGTCTCACTAGCATGTGCCTCCTGTCAGAACATGTGACTTGCGAGGTACACTGCAGTTGTCTGATGAGGCTTCTTCAACAGCTTCGCACCATGCAGTGCTGCCTTCACGATAAGCATATCATAATTATCCGTGCAAAACACACATGCACCCTGTAGCTTGCTGACAAGCAGCGTGACGGCCTGCAGCTGTTCACGGCTGTCTGAAATGCTGTCCTTGTACATGGTGAATGCCTGCACATATAGGTCATATGTCAGGTCTTCGAACCCGCATTCATCGGACATTTGCACGGCGAGCAGGAAGAGCCGTAGTGCGATGGCGGGAGCTTCGACTTGTGTGAAGAGGATTGAGATGAGCTGGTGTGTGAATTTGAGGATTGTGGACATTTTAGATTGCCAGTCGTCCTCCTAGAGCACATTCATGTTTTGTTAGATGCATTTTGGAGGTGTTTGTTATGGGCTTTCGCTTACCTCGTGTTCCCGCTTTTCATACCGCCGGCATAATTTAATGATGTTCGTAATGAGTGCCGGGTATGTATACCGCATCCACTCTCCCCCAGCTTCAAAGTGTCTCTGTGCTTCTTGGAAGAGCTAAAGAACACTGTCATTCTCTCCGCTTTAATGGGCAAGACGGCACATGTACCTTGAACTGCACATCAAGCACGTCCATGCGGAACAGGTGCACCATCCTCGCAACCCATCCCTGCTCCTCTGCCATCTCCTCGCAATCTACATGCGCAGGAGGCCGGCGCACACCCGAGCCCGAGCCCTGCCCGCTGCTAGCCACCGTGGTATCAAGCTGATCGTGCACAAGCACCTGACAGAGCTCTAGCACACCGTGCACATCCTCGGGCGTCTCGATGATAGTTTCGTTCTTGAGCACAGATGCGATGATGGCATGTGCGAGCAAACGATGCGCTGTGAAGGGCTGCAGGAGGAGCAGGTTGGCATACCGTGGAAGAGCGAGTAGGGTTAGCATGGATTGGTAGGAGTTGATGGGAGCGATGGGGAGCAAGGTGGGGTTGTTCATTGTTTGCATTGCGTGCAGGTCCAGGCTGAGTGGGGGTGTGAGTGAGTGGGGACAGTCGGTTGATAGGGCATGTAGCTGACCTGTCTGAGAATTCTTTGATTTTCTTGCTTGCAAAGCCTAAGATCTGGTTGGCATATTCTATGCAATCAGGATAACAACTGATGGATAAATTCATAAGGGACACTAAGAGTGCTGTGATATCCTGGATGGACATGTCTGGCCTTGCCTAAGAGACTGGTATTAATTGGTATTAAATAAATATAATGAACGATATAAATATAGTACGTGGTCATATGAACAACCACCTTACTAAGTGAATGATAACGCAACGATAATGCCATACGATATAGGAGCTAGATAGTTATAGTAGTACTAGCTCACGGAACGTGTATATAAGGGGAGCTGGTCTCACCTTAAGAAATACATTGGTTTATGCTGATAACCCACCTTTGCTTGAACTACACCACTGCACCTCATCGTCTACCACAATGTGTGTAGATTTTAAGAGGTTATGAGCCTTGACTCTAACAACTAACGAAACGATTAACAAAAATCATACATCCTCGAAATAAACGAAAATATGTCTGACAGACAGAAACCAAACACTCGTGAGCAAACACATTTGCAAAAATTATCAGGATTATGAATAATAGCTAATGAACTAAAAATAACATATACACAGTCATCTACTATCAAAGAACTCAAAGAAAAAATTCAAAAAGCCAAAGATAGCAAAAGGTTAGTCGACCTAATAATACAAAGTAACCTACGACAAATACCTATTAATGGAACAGAACAACAAATCCAAGATTGAATAAACAGGTATGATAATTCTACCAATGATGAAAAATTAAAAATTAAAACTGACTATAAAATGGAACTAACGAATCACGCTAAAGATTTAGGAATATCAGACCAAGGAAAATCATCCGAAATCAGATACCGAATAAGTACGTATTTGGGCATATCAGATCCAAATGAAAAAGAACAATTTAAAATTAATAATCCTTATATTAAGCCAGAACAAGAAGAAGATAAAAAAGAAGACAATGATAAAAAAGAAGACAACGAAGAAGAAAACTCAGAAGAATCCAAAAATAAACCATTTAGTGAGCCATCAGAACCATCAGAACCTGACGATTCAGACGCTAACGATACCGAGGAAGATGAACCGAGTATGGCAACTAAACTCGTGGAACTCCAGAAATTCTTCGACGGAATCGAGAAACTCGACGGGCACAGAAACTACAAACTCTGGAACTACAGAGTCCGCAGTGCAATCGAGAGTGCAGGTTACCGTAACCTGCTCATTAACTCCCCAGGAACTGGAGAGACTGGTATATCAAATGCTTTATATAACGGCATTATGCACACTATGCCCGACAAAATATTGGCTTATTATCTTAATTTTAACAAAGATATTCCAGCGCTACTCAAAGTGTTACAATTTTCCTTTACTTCCCCTCATTGCGCTGACTCACTTCCTCTTCGTCATCATCAGTCAGCACAATTCCCCCATTTCTCTGCCTTACTCATCCTTATTTCGCCTTGCACCATAAGATGCCATGATGACGCCTTATTGCACCATCATGACGTGCTTTGCTTACTGACCACCGTACTTGTATTACCAAGGCCTTCCTTGAGTTTCCATGACCTTCCACAGTCTGGTAAACATACCTAACCAAGTTGCTACAGTAGCAAACACATAGAGTAGCATATAAGCATGTAACTTCAGTAGCACAAGCCCTAAGCTTGTGCTCTTTGTTCATACAAGCCCATTATCTGCTGCCACCAGTCTACTGTGCGCCACTTGGCCATTAGTCGCTTCGTCGTAACCCGACTCACCATAAGAAGCGTACCGCGTCCACATCGACGATCAGGAAGCCCCATCGATGATCATCCTCGACTTACGACATCTAGGAAGCCCCGTTGCCGTACCATCAGTTCCGACAATCAGGAAGCCCCAACGTCGATCACCGTGTAACTGTTGAGCTTAACACAAAGCGCTTGATGGATGATATAACATCCAGACAACAATTACAAAGGGCTTTAATGAGGCTGCCCTTTTTGATATCAGAGGTCATGTCAGCCATTTCGATGGAACGCTCGATAACCTCAGCAATAAATACGAGGAACTCATAGCCCAAGGGGTAAAAGTTTCAGAGTCGACATATATATCGGCTATTACGAGGGCAACGCCCGAACAATATCAATACATACTCATGCAGAGTGAGTTGTATATTAAAACAATTAACGAAACAAATCCAGACAAAGATGAAATTGAACTGACCCCTCAATTCTTATTAACTGCATTACAAAATGCCTTTGAGGGGTGGCATAAAAATCACCAGAGGACAGGAGCGGCAGCTAACCACCTGCCCAAGGACGAGCGGAACCACCCCTATTTTAGGGGCCGCGGATGCGGTAACAGCCGCAGAGTACAGCCACGAGGTCGCGGCTATAGGGGCCATGGCGGATATATGTGAGGACGAGGACGAGGGGGATATTCCCCTAACCAACAATCACACGTTATTAAGTGTTACAACTGTAATAAGTTAGGACACTTCAGTCGAGACTGCTGGGCGCCAAAAACGGAATGGACGAAGGCAGCTCAAAAGAAAAAAGAGGACACGAACAACAACAAAGGAAAAGGGAAGGAAACGGGTGCGTCAGCGGCACCGACATCGACTGGGGCAAATGCGGCCCAGGCTAAACATACTGCAGCAGCAGCAGCAACAAACATCGCATCGAGCTCTCAAATCGAGTTAAGTGCCGTAATAGGCCAAGGCGAAACCACCTTTATAACCGAAATCAACAACAACAACTTCGACATGGGAGAATTCCCAATATATTCGTATAATGACTTCCTTGACGCTATAGGAAACCACGACAGTGCAATGGAAGATGTGGATGATAACAATTTAGATGTAAGCATTAACGCTATAACAATAAACAAAATAGCTAACAACATTTATTCATCTATGGATATAATTGATACCAGTGCAACAATACACTTAACACCATATCTAAATCAATTACAAAACACTTACAAAACTGATGCAATAACAATAACGGCCACAAATAAAACAACATTTATGGCAAACATAGTAGGGGATCTTAAGCTTCACATCCCCAATGGACACTCGGTAAGTGTCATAACATTATCAAACATATATTACAATCCTAAAATGAATATGACATTAGTCTCTCAAGGACTTCTATGTCAAAACGGTTACGAATTTATTTATAAAGAAAATACATGCACAATAAAGTATCCTAATGGATCTTTATGTGGAAAAATAAAAAATACGAATGGACTGTATAGTATATTTAACAATGATGTACAAGCAGCTACAAAAAATGTAACATTATTTGAACTTCACAAAAAACTTGGGCATATAAGTTATGCTTACATAAAACGACTATTAAAAGAAGATCAAATTACAAATAATAAAATTTCAAACTACAATGAAACTCAATGCACAATTTGCCTTGAAGCAAATATAAAAAGAATACAAATCCCAAAATTACGTATTTCAAGGTTAGCCGAAAAATTCGGCGATCATATACATATGGACATATGGGGTCCAGCATCCACACATGCCATTGGAGGATATAAATATCTTCTAACACTTGTAGATGATGCTACAAGATGGATAAAAATGATTCTATTAAAAACAAAAGACAAGGGTTTAAATGCTTATACGACTTGGGCCACAATGCTCAATACACAATTTAACATAAAAATAAAAATATTACAAAGTGATAACAACACAGTGTTTTTAAGTAAACAATTCACTGAATATTTAGAAAAACATGGAACGATATGAAAGCTGACTGTTCATGATACACCACAGCAAAACAGAGTAGCAGAACGATCACATCAAACGATTTTAAATAACACACAAGTAAATCTGCTACAAGCAAAATTACCACCCAGTCTATGGGGAGAAGCTGTAAAATACAGTACTTACGTTTACAATAGAACGCCAAAGAGCGCTATTGATTTTAAAACACCATATTTTAAACGATATAACGAAAATTATAACATTGATGATTTAAAAGAATTCGGCCAATACTGCATTATACGACAAGAAGACGTTAATAAATTACAACCAAAAGGAATTTATGCACAATGGCTTGGATTTGACGAAGAAAGCAAAGGTCATAGAACCTATCATAACAGAAAAATTACAGTTGAACGGAATTTACAATTTTTAGATTCTCCACCATCTAAAATTGAAGGGGAGAATATAACAGAAAAACAAAATGAACAAATAAAAGAATTAACAAATGAAAGACCAATAAGAACAACAAAACCAACAAAACGATCATTAGGTCTTAACTTTGATGAACAAAATACAGTTGCTTATCTTATGGAATTTAATCAATTCAATACGGAATTAATAGGCGATCCAAATTCATATCAATAAGTGATCAATAGAATTGACGCAAATCAGTGGATCATAGCAATGAAAGAAGAAATAAAAACATTAATCAAAAGATCTACGTGGAAAATCATTGATCCACCAAAAGAAGCAAACATAATCGGAACAAGATTTGTTTATAAAACAAAAAGATTAGCAAACGGAGAAATAGAACATTACAAAGCAAGACTAGTAGTTCAAGGATTTGCCCAGAAAGAGGGTATAGACTACTATTCAAATGACACATTCGCTCCAGTAGCACGATTAGCTACAGTAAGAACTATATTAAGTTGGAGCGCAACAAATAATTACGAAATTCACCAAATCGATATAAAATCAGCTTACTTATACAGTGAATTAGAAAAAGACGAAAATATATACATAAAACCACCACCAGGAAATCTAATCATAATCAAACCTGGACAAGTTTTAAAATTAAATAAAGCCTTATATGGATTAAAACAAGCAGGCAGACGATGGTATAAAAAATTATCTGAAATATTAATTGGAATAGGACTAACATGAGCAGTCCAAGACAATGCAGTATTTCTAAGAAAAGTAAAAGGAAAAACAATTCTAATACTTTTCATACATGTTGACGACATAACCATATGTGGCTTAAATTTATTAATAATAAAAGCCTTTAAAGACGAAATTGGAAAACATGTAAAATTCACTGACAGAAATGATATACATTGGTTACTCGGAATTGAAATTGAAAGAAACCAAGAAGAAAGAATAATTAAACTAAGACAAAAACATTATATTGATAATATTATAGAAAAATATAAACTAAAAGATGCTGCAATAGTACGAACACCAATGACACCTGGTCAAGTGTTAAAATCACTTGAAAATCCAACTAATGAAGAATTAAACTTCATGAATCAAATACCTTATATGAATATGGTTGGAGCATTACGATATGCAGCAGACTGTATGAGACCTGATATATCATTCGCCACAGGTCAATTTGCTAGGCATTTAAACAAACCTAGTATTGAACACTACAATGCAGTAAAACACTGTTTCAAATATTTAAAAGGAATGAATGATTATTGGTTAATACTCGGAGGTAAAGAACCAATTGAGTTAATCAGATATACCGATGCTGATGGCATGACACAAGAAGGCCATAAAGCAATATCAGGATATATATTCCAAATAGGAAATGCAACGACATCATGGTCAAGTAAAAAACAAGAATTAGTGTCACTATCAGTATGCGAAGCTGAACTACAAGCTTTAACTCATGGAGTAAAAGAAGCAATATGGCTACGAAGACTGGTTGAAGAGGTACTGCAGACCTTGGATACACCTACGAAAATCTTATGTGATAATCAAGCAGCCATAACTATAGTAAACTCAACAGAGCAAAAATATACGCAAAGAACAAAACATATTGATATATGAAAAGACTTCTTATGAGATTATATTGAAAATGAAACCATATCAGTTTCATATATTCCAACTGGACAGCAAAAGGCTGATATTATGATGAAAGCGCTAACGATAGAATTAATCAAACATTTTACAAGTCTACTCCACCTAGTAAAAGTTTGAAGGGGAGTATTAAATAAATATAACGAATGATATAAATATAGTACATGGTCATATGAACAACCACCTTACTAAGTGAACGATAATGCAACGATAACACCATATGATATAGGAGCTAGATAGTTATAGTAGTACTAGCTCACGGAACATGTATATAAGGGGAGCTGGTCTCGCCTTAAGAAATACATTGGTTTATGCTGATAACCCACCTTTGCTTGAACTACACCACTGCACCTCATCGTCTACCACAACGTGTGTAGATTTTAAGAATTGGCTGCCCAAGTCATATATGAAATGCCTCACCTTGATGAGTTCAACCACTTGATTCCAAAAGATCTCAAACAGCTTGATGTTCTCCAGTATACCTCTGAACTTCTTCAAAGGTGCGGCCTCCTTTTCCTTTTCCTTACCCTTCTCCTCTGTCAGCGACTTTTCACCATTCAGCGCTGCTTCCCCATTGCTCAGACTGAGATCTGTGAACGACTTTTCAGTGTCTTCTAAAGTCGGGCTCATTGATTCCCCAAATTGTGTCTTCTGAGACCCAAGCGCCGGAAGTCAGACCAATGCTGTTTGTCCGGACCTTGGCTTTCTGCACCTTGACCTTCTCTGCCAGCCGTCTCGCCGCTGCCTCCTCCTGGCGCTTCGTCTCCTCTGGGTTCTCATTCTTGGCCTCGCACATGACATACACAGTGAGCCTGTCAATGAGTGCAATGACAATCTGCTTGATGTTGACAGACTGCTGGAGCTGAGCAGTTGTGGAGAGAAAGGGGCCGAGAGAGTGGAGATGGAACTCGTTGGTGAAGACTTGGATGACGACTTCCATGAAGTACTCTTGGGCGATGACATCTTTGCAGTTGATGACCTGCTTGAGGATGCTTGGGAGGATTGTATGCTGGTACATTCCGAGGCCGACGCCATCGAGCGCGCTGAGCCGTATGAGGTTGGTACCGACAAGGATATGTTACAATTTTCCTTTACTTTTCCCTTATTGCGCTGACTCACTTCTTCTTCGTCATCATCAGTCAGCGCAACTCCCCCATTTCTCTACCTTACTCATCCTTATTCACCTTGCGCCATAAGACGCCATGATGACGCCTTACTGCACCATCATGATGTGCTTTGCTTACTGATAGCCCTACTTGTATTACCAAGGCATTCCTTGGGTTTCCATGACCTTCCATAGTCTGGTAAACTACCTTACACAGGCCGCTACAGTAGTAAACACATAGAGTAGCATATAAGCATGTAACTTCAGTAGCACAAGCCCTAAGCTTGTGCTCTTTGTTCATACAAGCCCATTATCTGCTACCACCAGTCTACTGTGTGCCAGTGTGCCACTAGTCCCTTCGTCGTAACCCGACTCCCTCTCAGAAGCCTACCGCATCCACATTGCCGATCAGGAAGCCCCATCAACGATCACCTTCGACTTACGACATCTCGGAAGCCCCATTGCCGTAACCACTAGTCCCAACGATCAGGAAGCACCGACGTTGATCACCACGTAACCATTGAGCTTAACAGGATACACAGCTCGCATTGCTCCATCTCATGCTTCTCGCGGTCGTGTGAGTGTCCTTGGTGCTACTGCACCCAGAGCTTGTTCATCTCGATGAAGTTGGTGAGTTTGAATGCATTCGAGTCCTGCAGGTTTCCGACTGGGCTGTTACAGTGGAAATGAGGTCAGGGAGCAGAGTGGGGGTAGGACACGTACCCCTCGTCATCACCTACAGGGAGGTTATCCCGGGTCTGTCCGCTGAGGTAGTGGCAGAGGAAGAGACCATGGGTAGGGTGCTGTACGCCACACGACATCTCCATCATGTCCTTCATGAGCTCCTTGATGGATGCGTTGGGGATAGACATGTAGACGGCACCAATGGTGGTCATAAGGTACAGATGCAGGATGATGTTTCCTGCATATTGAACAAGCTCATAGAGGTCTGCAAGATGGTGCTTCCCCTGTGTGTGCGTGTTGTAGGGGTAATTAGTGAGGTGCCGGAGGGCATTGAACATGGCCAGGTCGATCTCCTGCAGTGATTGACTTCATTAATTTAAGTCAATAACTTAGAGCTTGTAATGTTAATTACAAAGTGTACTGTAAATGGAAAATGAGTCAGCAAGGTAGTCATAGAGCTTTTAGTAGCAAGCACTTCCATGGCCTGAATGGCTCAGTGGTTGAGTGGTTTCTGAACCATATGGAGGCTTGCTTAGAGTCAGGTGCTTTCGGGTTTCCAAACCTTATGCATCTGCCACTGGGATTGGCACAGATACCAAGATGATATTAAGTCTTGTTCTCTAGGTTCCCTAGGTTCCAGTGGTATTGTGTATGGCATGAATAATGCTTCCCTTCTCTATTTTATTTTATTTTATCTTATGTTTTGTGGCTTTCTCCCCCAGATGCTGTGGTGGGAGGGCCAAGTCCTGGGTTTGAGCCCAGTGAAATCAAGTGAATTTTTATTATTTTTTCCTAATAAGTGCTACAATCCCCACAGCCGACTGCACCGTGGGGTGGGTGCAGTGGTTCGCAGACACATCCTCCCTCCCCCCTCCCTCCACCCACCAAAGAGCCTGACGCCCACTCCTCCATTTGCTCCGTCATGTCCTTGTTGTCGAACCTGTAGATGAATCCCAGGCTGCTCCATCGACAAGCCACAGCAGGAACCCTTCTGTCACATCTACCACCAACGTTGTACATGCCCCCATCACCCCAAAGCGGACCAAGCATAGAGGAAAGGAGCATACTACCAAGGTGGAAGATGCCATTGAGCTCATCCCCCCAAGTGCAGTAGACACGGAGGTCCCTGCTGCTGGAGAAGAGGCTCCAGAAGAGGACGCAGGAATTACCTGCTGTGTCTGTGAAGGCCAAGGCACGTTATGATGGCCGCACTGATTTTCAACCACGCTGATGGTGTTCCATATATTCTTTCAGCCGATTATGACAAGGATGCTGCCGACTTTATGGTTCAATGTGAAGTATGCATGGCCTGGCAGCATGGTCCGTGCATGGGTTTCGCACAGGAGGGCGAACTGCCCCCTGGCGATTACTACTGCGAGCAGTGCAAGCCAGAGAATCATGTAGAGTTGTTAAAGTGCATCACAGCCCTCCATACAATCTGTGAGTTTTCCTAACTATATCCCAGGAAGCTGCAAAGGCACCAATGACAGAGCTCTGAGAAGTCTCTAGACTCTCTACATGCATCCCACCAATCCCGCAACTCTCACTCACATTCTCCCACTCACTTCTTGAAAACAGCAAGAGGCGAAACACAATGAATAGTTGCAACACGGCTTATGAAGAAAGCATACAGGGAACTTCTGGACATGATGGCGGCAAGTGTCACCTAATGGTGATGTAGTGAGCAAAGATAGGGCTATGAGTGTTGCGGAAACTGAAGAAGTAGTACATATGTTGCCGATGTGGTTTCTGGAGGGGGGGGGGTGGAAGAAACAAAAACGAATAGATGAGGACACATACACATTCTTTCCTTGTTGAAATGCTAGCAGTATTTGACATCATTGTCCAGTGTGTCTATGGGGGGGAAGCGATTGTCTTCTATCGTTTCGGAACGCATAGCCACAACAGCATCGGATGCCGAAAAGCTGGAGAAGATTGCAGAAATCACTACGACTCTTTTACCGCCACCTCCACCCCCGGTGCATGGAAAATCATGCATCAGAGGCACTGGAGGTCGGAAGAGTGCCATTGCACAGGATGCCTCTGTTTTGGATGATGGTGAGGAAGGTTTGTAACTCCGACTCGCTTTTTTTTCACTGCACAGAGAGGCACAACCAGCCGTGATGCTGTATTCTCAGCATCCACCCTTGCCCACTGTCAAAGTACCTCTGCACTGCAGACTGATGTAGAGGTTGCTCAAGCGAAGGCGTCCGAGGTTATGACAACTGTTCTGCCAAAAGATGCGGTCACTGTGGATGTTATCAGCGGCACTCCTGGTCTGTCTTCTTGTCTCAGGTATATCCATCACAAACGATACTGAATAAGGTGAACAGGCAAGCTGCAACACAGGACTGTGAGAGCCTACAAGCTGACACGGAGTACGATGCAGAATGGAGGTGCATGGGGAGAAAAGTGGAGGATCGACTTTGACATTCTGCAGGGAGGCGGACAATGGGAGAACCCACTTATGGGATGGGCAAGCTCGTAAGTAACTCATTGCAAACTGTTTCCTGGGTCCAAGCTGAACAGATGTATGTGCACCTCAAGTGCAGATTACGTGCAAGGCACACATATGTCGTTCCACTCAAAAGAGGACACTATCCATTTCGCTGAAAAGCAGGGTGTGTTTCATCAGTTCTCCAACTTACTCGCTCGAAGCTGACACTATTTGCTATCTAATCACTAATACAAGGGTCATTAGCCACTAAGAAGCATCCAAATCAGTACACTTATCGAGGTAAATCTGGCTCTAATACCCAGAGTCGATGTGCACTGCAGTCGGCACTTGGACAAAGCCAACATAACTCAACAATGCACGACCATGGACCGAGCCACATCCTACCTGTCTATTTTCTCCCATCTATGGTGGATGTGGGAGTTGAACATTGCCTTTGTGACGAATTGGCCAATAATCTTGAATACATAGGTACGCTTTTCTCCACAGTCAGCTGTGGTATCAGACGGCCCCACAGGAGCAGGGAAGAGACTGGTGGGATGCCTGCTGCAGAGAATGTCGTCACTGCAGCTTCTGCACTTCGAGGGACAGATGCCAGCGGTGGTAGTGGGATCAGTCCGGATTTTGCGGCAGCCAGCATGGGCGCAGGATCGACCTTCTGCGTGGACGCCTGGCTCGCTGTCCGATGGATACACAGTGGTGACACAGACGGTGTGGTATACAAGATGGTCGAAGCTCCTGAAGGCGGGTCAATGACACTAAGCTGGAATTCACTTCCATACACCAGCACTGAGGTTGCTGTAGTGGGCACACCGACTGAGAATCCTGCACTCGGTGGTGGGAGGCTGTTCACGACCTTCACATCAATCACAGGTGGGCGGGAATTTGTGTGATGCATGTGTTTGCATGTGCCCAAGACCACGTTGCTCGCGGTTCGGCCATGTTTCATTGTCTGGGGGACACCACCAGTGACAGACAGTGCATGCCGGCGCAGGGGCATCGGCTGGTTGAGTAGTGGGACACCCATAGGCAGGTCTAATTGGGGGGCGAAGCCCTCCAGTTGTCTGGTTAGGGGCTCTCAAAAAGCTAGCTTAGTCAGCGGTAGCTTGATGCTGTGCGGCCCCCCCCCCATGAGAACATCCTATTGCCCCTCAAGCCAGCCTCGAAAAAAGGCCATTCCCTTGCTCAACTAGGATTAAGCCATGTGCATAACTTCGCCTCTCCACTCTATGTGGGCTCCCCACATACATTAACATAGTTATGCATCTCTTCAGGTCTGCGATCTCATCCTGCATTTGTGTGTGCGAAAGCTGCGAAGGTGCATTCACACATCACGACTGAATCGGACACGGAGGTGATGACGCAGGTGTTCTACCTTGTGGCACATTTGTCTTTATGCTATACATATCCATACCAGGCAAGGTCACACACTCCACAGGCATTGTGCCCAAGTGTGCCCAAATCGCACCGGGACTCGGCAGGGCCCCACATGCAGACGGGATGGGCATCTCCGCCGCACCAAGTGCGCTCGGTCCGGGGATCACAAGCGCCGTTGGCGGAAGTGGGAAGCATGAAAGTGAGAATGCCAATGGCACCGGTGAGACCAGCTCTTGCTCATGTCCTCGCATTGGCGAAAGCAGCTGCAGTTGTGTGGTCATCTGCATTGGAGCGAGAGTGTTCGAATTTGGATGAGGAAGGGACCTGGCTTCGTGGTCTGGCAACGTGTGTGGCATCACAGCAGGCATGGGCAACCCGGCCCGGGTACCAGAGCCAATCTTGTAAACGCCAGGACGAGTAGTGTCAGCATCTCGCCAAATCTTCAAGTCCCGCCTCGCAAACTCCTTGGACACCATGGAATAGAATTCAAGTGTCGGACGTAATCCAGTTCCGACCTCATCAAAGTACTCGACCTCCAGAATCGATGAAAACGACCCATAAAGCTCGAACACTTTGAAAGCGGACTCAAGTATATGCTTTCTTGATATCCAAACCTTTTGCCTCTGCAAGCACCTGAGGAAACCAAATGTGTCATCTCTCCAAGACATCTCCTGGGCACAATTTTGGCTATGCCATTTTAAAATAAGGTGCACATATCCGAAGGATGTTGACTGTAGGAATGAGAAGTGTGTAGAGAACGGGAATGAGAGGGGAAATGAAGTGGGAGATCCATGGCCCACTCCGGAAGGCAGGAGCTGAAAACAAAATGAGAACACATAGCAATCTCAAATTATGCACCTAGCTATGATCATCAGCTCTTCTAGCTGATGAGTCAACTTAGCGGTCAATTTATTATTAAAAAAAGCTGTCTCAGGAAGTGGCTGGGCACTTGAAAAGTTATTGTCATTATTGTCTGCATTCAGTCTGTGTAGGACATGCAAAAGCTTAAGAATTTTTGAGTATGATGCCTCATCATGAAGGGAGGCTAGCAAAAAGACAGGTGATCTTGCCTGTGATGGGGAATCAACTGCAGCTTATGAGGGTTAAGTCGAACATAAATCAGGCCGAAGGGTACACCAGACTTACTTTTGGTAACCTGTCAAGGGCCGGTTACTTTCTTGTATTTCATGGTATACACTCCGAGTCCTTGCCAGATCATATTTGACAGGACAGTGCCCCCTGGAGACTTGCGAGCCTCATGTTGGTGTACTGCCCCATAGATAGTCAGTCATATCCAAAGGGAGAATATGACCATCCATGTTGAATTCCAGATGCCAATTGCTGCCTTTGTTCTTGAGTACAGCTGCATAAGAAGGCTTCTGATCTGATGAGCAAAGCCAGGGGTTGAGGGGCTTGTCCTATATAATAATCCTGCTCACCCTTTTCTTCCATAAGAATGTTACTAATAATTTTACTAATCACATTTTTGTGATTGCCAAGGCAAAATCGCTTTTTAAAGTAAATTTTCCCTGTGAATCTCATTTTTGGCAGGGTCTTGCATGACATGTCACTTTGATTATTTGGGGAATGGTCAACTCCCAGAAAATATCCCAAAAGTAAAATGTCTGTGTGAGGTAAGTCCCTGGCAAAGCAAGGGATTGAGGGCTTGAAGAGGTGATAAACAAGCTGGGCAGGTTTATGCAATATGTGAGAAATATTTCCTTATAAATCTCTGTTTGTGGATATTTGCCTGTCATGTGACAAACTTCTATAAATTTGACTCAGGGTCTTCTGCTTCTTTTCCTTTTACCACCATCATCCCATTTGCAAATATTCCACATTTGGGATTTTGGTCATCCTAGATCATAAAAATATGTCTTGGGAAGTGGAGAAGGAGACTGATAGATTATCCTACTTTCTCTTCTCCATGTTCACTCCCACATATTATGCCTGCAATGCATCATCTCTTAACTTCAGATTTCTGCATCATTACTTCTTCCTCCCACAAGGACCCAATGCTTATCATGCTTGTTGGTTTGCATGTCCTTGTACTCCCACAGCCAAATAGAACATATTTTCTCTGAAAGGACTAGACAAAGAATGTGATCAACCAAATGACCAGGGAGATTATCAGTCAGAAATAGTCAAATGTAGTCAGAAATAGCCAGAAAATAGTAGTAGATAGTCATAAATAGTGAGAAAATAGTTGAAAGTAGACACAATATAGTGAGAAATAGTGAAAAATAGTTGGAAAATAGTACAAAATAGTAGAGAAAGGGGGCTATATAGCAATATATAGTGCTATATAGTAAGGGGGCCTACTATATAGTACTATATAGTACTATGTATGACCAAGAAGGGCTGGATTAACCTATTTTACCTATGGGCCCTATTTTAATTATATAGTGTTATATAGTACTATATAGCATTTTGGGTTTTTCCTGATGCACCTGCAAGGAATCCACAAGAGGTCAAAAGTGGAAAACCTTGCTACAGTGAAAAGCAGGGGTTTATATATCTCTATGTCCTTGTGGGAATTGAGGCAGTGCTACTGTATAGTATCAGTCAGTGCACTGTGTCATGTGACTATATACCGGCTACCATGTGATTGCTGATCCTGAGCATGTATGTCAGGAATCCTTAATGCAGTAAGTTGATGAATAATGATGGGAAAAATAAGTAAAAATATGGAAAATGATCGGAAAAATGAGGGGATTCCTGACAATACCCACCCCATGGCACCGTCTTTATCTCCAATTCCAGCTCATAAGGAAGCACTTCCATTCCAACATGTTGCAATCAATTTTATCACGGATCTACCAAGCTCCCAGTCATATGATTCAATAATGGTAATTGTTGATCATGACTTGACAAAAGGTGTTGTCTTGGTACCATGCAACAAGACAATTGATGCACTCGGAACAGCTAAACTATACCATGACAATGTGTATAGATGCTTTGGATTACCCAAGACTATCATTTCAGATAGGGGACCACAATTCACTTCACAGCTTTTCCAGAAATTGTGTGAAAGATTAGGGATCAGATCTCGCTTATCAATGGCTTATCACCCACAGACAGATGGACAAACTGAAAGGACAAACCAGGAAGTTGAAGCATACCTTCGGATATATTGTGGAAATTTCCCAACTCAATGGGTGGATGCACTTCCAGATCTCAAATTGTCCCACAATATCCAGGTACAATCTGCAATCAAGACTTCTCCATTCATGGTGATGTTCGGATATAATCCAACCCTGATTCCACCAGTGATAGAAGATGTTAGATTTGCTCCCTGAGTAAGGGATTGAAACAAGTGGTAACAGATTCACACAATGTACTAGTTAGTTTAGGGTAGGCTTAGTACCCTTGCACTTGCTAGAGTGTTAGAGCTGATGATGGTGGTAAGAGACTGAGATGAATTAAACTGCTTTTTATTGCAATTTTACATTGGGCTTTTATACCCTACATGTTGTAGTCTATTTACTACATTCTAGTATGTACCACTACATACTACTATGTGTTTGTAAGTCATAAGAATGTTCCGGTACAATCCTGTACATGCTATTTACTATTCTTAGCTTCTTATGAGTCAGTTACATATTCCGGTATGTTCTACAGCCTACTGTGCTATCCTTATCCCTGCTAGAACCTTCTCCTAGTTTCCATCAAGTCATAAAGCATAATACCTAAGGTAACCAATCTTGGATACTACCTTTACCTAGATGCTTCTCCTAGTTTCCTAATTGGTTCTCCTGTGTGATGCTTTATTTGTGGCTCCCATCAATTACGTCTTTAATTGAGCGCCTTAGCTCCCATCAGTTATATTACCGAACACTTAATTCAGATATTATATTTATATTTAAGGTTATGGCCCCTGGCATCTGTAACCTTATCTAGTGCTTCTTTGTGGCTTCGCACTTCATTCCATTTAATTGTGGCTTGAGCCTTATTACCTTTCTGGGATACTTGGGATGTAGTACTGGATTTATTTCAGATGTTCATTATTCCTAATACTGGTGTCTCCTGTGGTGTCCTGTCATCTATTGGCATAAAGAGCTCTTCAGGCCCTGTCACATTTATATTTGCTATCCTACTATACCCTGGTGTAATTCTATATGAAGGTTCATCATTGAACCATCATATTATGATTTCTTTGTCTATGGGTACTAACTCCTGTCCTGGTCTTGGTTCCTTTTGATCAACTGTTGTATGTCCTTTGGCTATGAAGTTGGCTTTGTATGTGAACATTTGTTCTCGTAGTTGTTTATTGATAGTGTGAACTATTTGGTGTGCTGCTTCTGCATAGTCGGTTGATGTAATAACCACCCTTTGATAACATAATACATTATGTGGCTGATTATAAATCTTGGTTCTTGTATAAGTGCTGATCACATATCTATTCAATTGGTATGAGAACATAGTTGCTCTATGTTTGATTATCACTTCTTGTCTTTCTGCCACTTGTTGTTCCCTTGTTGTATGATCGAATGTTATCTGACAGTTGTCATATCCTGCATTCTGTCCTACTGTTGCACATGCAATATTAAACGCTTTCCATGCTACTTGATCTGCATCTTTACAGTGTTGGCATAGGTTTCTGGTATCTATTAGAGTTACTGGTCTTGCCATGTCGATCTGTCAATCTGTTGATCACCACAATTTGCATCAATTTACTTACAGAAGAAACAGTGATTCCCACCTTATCAGACAGACTTCACCTTCTCACATCCATAAGGAAAGAAGCATTAGCAGTGCATGATTTGGCTAGACAGCACATGTTGTGAATTTGATCTCGGAACCTTAGACCATTCAAAAAGGGAGACAAAGTTTGGCTAGAAGCAAAGAATCTCCACTTTCCAGGATGATCTAGGAAATTATCCCCTAAATGGGAGGGACCTTTTGTTATCTCTGAGGTCTTGTCTTCACTTGTCTACAGATTGGAAATTCCTTCGGCATGGTGCATACACCCTGTATTCCATGCTTCACTTCTTACCCCTTTCACTCAGACTGATGCACATGGTCCATCATTTTCCTTGCCCCCACCTGACCTTATTGATGGACAAGAAGAATATGAAATTGAAGCAATCATGGGACACAGGGGTAATGGAACTCAAAGATGCTACTTGGTCAAGTGGAAAGGATACCCTTCTTCAGAAAATCAGTGGTTAATGGAGAAAAACCTTGGATGTGTATAAAGCCACAAAAAACATCCAATAACCACAGCAACCTACCAGTCGCTACCCAAATCTCTATCCAGCATTTTCACCATGCAGTCTTCATCCCTTTCTGAGCATGTTCACCACAACTGTGCCCACACTCAGACCCAAACTACTCTCTCGCACATCCTCTCCAACCCAGCCCTCCATCCTCAAGTCACTTGTGCTTTTCTTGGCACCCGTTTTGATCACTTTCATCAGTTGTTCCTCCAGCAAGACTCCCTCATTGCACATACAGAAAACCTCCTCACCGAAGTTGAACTCATTCGTGTCCACAACCATTGCATCATTTTGTTAGATGCGGTTGATCTTCTTTCCTTTCTTGTCTGCCTCCGATCCTTTTTCCTTTTCTGTGCTTTCCTTTCATGTTTCCCCTTTCGGCATGATCACCTGTTCCCTGATCCCCTTTAGTTGAATGACTCATTATGACTCATGACCTTTCCCTTTTGGTAATACCTTCACATGTTCTGATTGCCCTATAAGTAGTCAAGCCGAACATTATTGTTTCCTGTTCTTCTTCTCTTCTACTTACTGTCATGTTGACTAAGGTATTACCTGTATATCCATGTCATCCAAAGCAATCTACTTACCATTGTGTTGTCTAGGTGTTACATGTGATCTGAACATAGTCCCTCTGAGTCCCCCCTCAGATTACTAGGTGTTTGTTAGTAAATTGGTGAAAATCGTGATCACTGGTGAAAGTTCTCCGATGCAGGTATATGTGCAGTGGCAAATATCCTGATGGTCGGATTGAGGGTCAGAGTAACTGTATGACAAACCGGCCAATCAGCGGTCTTGGTTAACAAATATCAAATTATGACTTAGCAGGAGCCACGGAGTGGCGATTGGGATAATGTCGGTCAGGCAGAGGTTCGGTTGGTCAGAGGGTTTCGAATATGAGTAGTGACAATGAAAACGTGGCAGTGGGATTCTGTCCACAGAACCACCACTGTGCAATCGCAGGAGAAGTCCCCTAATAGATTGCTGCCCCCATTGTAACTACAGAAGGAGCTATAAATACATGTGCGCTTAACTATCCGCCTCATGCTATCCACCTGCTCACTGCATTTCTTTCATCTCCATGCCCTTCTTCACCTTCCACAGCCCTCATCTGTTCATTTTGTTTACGTTCAGATGCCTCACATGTACCGCCTACTCTGATTCATTCTGATGTCTGCTGTTGCGGAGAAACCCGCATGGGCTGCATGCCGGCCTTGATTGGGTGGCAGATTGTTGGAGCAGTTGTTGGTGGGTGTCGATTGCATGCCGATTGTGTGTCGATCTCTGACCATGCTTTGCCCACTCATCCTCTGCCCTGCGGCCTGATGGATTACATAACCAGGACATCCGTCCGCTCTTCACAGGGGTTGAGCAATGGCAAATGGGAACTGTTAGCAATGGGTGTCTTCCCAGAGAGGGATCGATGTTGCAAAGCATCCTATGTCCATTACCTTGGATAATCTTGTCAATGATCATCCAGTTGGAGGCTTGGGCACAGCAAATGTGTTAGGCAGTGGCCGGGAATAACTCGACAGGGCCCCCGAAGAGATCGACAAAATGCTGACTAGCACAAAGGGAACACTGTTAGATTCACTCCCTGATTAAGGGTTAGAAACAAGTGATAACAGATTCACACAATGATACTAGTTAGTTTAGGGCAGGCTTGGTACCCTTCACTTGCTAGAGTGTTAGAGCTGATGATGGTGGTAAGAGACAAGAGTGTATTAAACTGCTTTTTACTGCAATTTTACATTGGGCTTTTATACCCTACATGTTGTAGTCTATTTACTACATTCTAGTATGTACCACTACATACTACTCTCAATTTATAAGTCATAGGAACATTCCAGTATGCACTTGTACATGTGTTTAACTATTACTAATTGTCCTATGAGTCAATCATCTATTCTGGTACATTCTACAGCCTACCATGCTATCTTTATCTTATGCTAGAACCTTCACCAAGTTTCCATCAAGTCATACAGTATAATACCTAAGGTAACCAGTCTCGGATACTACTATACCTATGATGCTTCTCCTGATTTCCTAATTGGTTCTGCTGTGCGATGTGCTATACTTGGCTCTCATCAATTACATCTTCAATTGATTGCCATGCTCCCATTGGCTATTTGTTAAGCTCAACGGTTATGCGGTGATCGACGTCGGTGCTTCCTGATCGTCGGGACTGGTAGTTACGGCAACGGGGCTTCCGAGGTGTCGTAAGTCGAAGGTGATCGTCGATGGGGCTTCCTGATCGGCAATGTGGACACAGTAGGCTTCTGAGAGCAAGTCGGGTTACGACGAGGTAACTAGTGGTGTACTGGTGCACAGTAGACTGGTGGTAGCAGATAATGGCTTGTATGAACAAAGAGCACAAGCTTAGGGCTTGTGCTACTGAAGTTACATGCTTATATGCTACTCTATGTGTTTGCTACTGTAGCAACTTGGTTAGGTATGTTTACCAGACTATGGATGGTCCTGGAAACTCAAGGAAGGCCTTGGTAATACAAGTACGGTGGTCAGTAAGCAAAGCACGTCATGATGGTGCAATAAGGCATCATCATGGCATCTTATGGCATAAGGCGAATAAGGATGAGTAAGGCAGAGAAATGGGGGAGTTGCGCTGACTGATGATGACGAAGAGGAAGTGAGTCAGCGCAGTAAGGGAAGGTAAAGGAAAATTGTAACACTATTCTTAGCCGAACACTTAGATATACTTGTGTGGCTCAGTGCTTATGCTAGCCTTCTGAATCTTATCTTGTTGTGGCTTGTTACTTATTACCATGGACTAAGATTGAGTCATTCCACCTATAGATTAATGATATTGGTGAAAGGGGTTTGCTCTGGTGTCCTATCGTCTATTAGCATAAAGAGCTCTTCAGGCCCTACATTCATAAGGTTTACAATTCTATTGTAACCTGTCATGACTCGATATGATGGTTCTTCATTCATCCAATGCATTAGGAGTTCTCTGTCCATGTTCATCATCTGAGGTGTTCCTTCTTCTCTTCGATCTACTGTTGTATTTCCTTTGGCTACAAAGTTGTTCATGTATGCGAACATTTGTTCTCGTAATTGCTTATTGGTATTGTGAACTATTTGGTTGGCGTTCTTGGCATAATCGGTTTGTGCTATCACTGTTTGTTGATAACATAAGTTATTATGTGGCCAATTACATATCCTAGTTCTGATGTAAGCATTGATTACCCACTTGTTTAATTGGTAAGAGAACATCGTGGCTTTATGTTCAATTACAATTTCTTGTTTGTCCATTACTGGTACTTCCCTTGTAGTGTGATCGAATATGATTTGACAGTTATCATATCCTGCATTTGTGCCTATTGTTGCACATGCTATGTTGAATACCTTCCAGCTAATTAGATTTGCATCTTTACATCACTGACACATTCCCTGGGTATCTATTACATTTATGGGTCTCTCCATGTTGATCTTACTAATCTGTCGATCCGGTGAAGAGTGGATGGATGTCCTGGTTATGTAATCCGTCAGGCCGCAGGGCAGAGGATGAGTGGGCAAAGCATGGTCGGAGATCGACACATGATCGGCATGTGATCAACACCCGCCAACAACCACTCTGACAATCCGCCACCCAATCAAGGCCAGCACACAGTCTGTGTGGGTTTCTCTGCAATGGCAGATGTTGGAACAAATCAGAGCAGGTGGTACATGCAAGGCATCTGAACATAAACAAAACAAACGGATGAGGGCTGTGGAAGGTGAAGAAGGGCGTGGAGATGAAAGAAATGTGGTGAGCGGGTGGATAGTGTGAGGCGGATAGTTAAGCGTGCGTGTATTTATAGCTCCTTCTGTAGTTACAATGGGGGCAGCAATCTATTAGGGGACTTCTCCTGTGATCGCACAGTGGCAGTTCTGTGGACAGAATCCCACTGCTATGTTTTTGTCATCACTACTCATATTCAAAACCCTCTGACTGACCGAACCTCTGCCTGACCGACATTATCCCAATCGCCACTCTGCGGCTCCTACTGAGTCGTAATTTGATATTTGTTAACCAAGACCACTGATTGGCCAGTTTGTCATACAGTTACTCCGACCCTCAATCCGACTGTCAGGATATTTGCCACTGCACATGTACCCACATCAGAGAACTTTCAACTGCTCCTGACTGAAATGCTTGCTGGGAATGTCAATCACCAGACCACCACAAACAATGCTGCCCACAATACATCTGTCCACACTGTAACGCAGCTGCACCAGGTCACTGGCAATCCAAATGTCTGGAATGTATACACCCTGTTCCACCCCCAATTGTTTCAACCCCATTGACAGCCTATTCTCCCCTGATTACAGCTTCTCCTCAGTTACCTTGCTTGTTCCCTTCACAATGTGCTCTGCCTGGCCATGAAGGTGCTCAGCAAGTCATAGATATGCTTTGCTGCATTTATCCCCACAGGATGCCTCCCTTGCATACCACTGAGGAACATGCTGAGCAAATCGCAAATTTGGTACACAAATTGGACACTCTGGAGGAGATTATCCTATTGGTTTGAAACCCACCATCTGCACCACCACCATATGTCTCTATCAGCCCCACTGGATGAGTTACCATCAATCACCATCCTCCCACATTGATACCCCAAATGCCAAGTACCCCTGAGTCTGGTGCTTCCCAATCTGTCTACTCATACCTGGGAATGGCTGACCACTTATTTGGTAATGTCACTGATGGGTATAATTCAGACTATGCAGATTGACTAAGGCAGATCAACTCCCTCTGATGTCCAAAATGATGTAAAACTATCATGATCAGTGCACTTTCTCTTCTCCTTCTGCGCCCACCTTTCCAAATCATCCTTTAAAACTCTTTATTTTGCCCATGATAACTGACCCAACTCAGTATGTACTTGTAAAATGCTCCATCACATTCTTGGTGTATACCCACTTTGGGGGAATGCTATTCCCTCACATTTCTTATGTGTGTTAACTTCGTGCCTATTGGGCTTACCATATTTCTTTTATTTTTCCTTTCTTTTTCTTTATTTTTCTCAATATTTGCAATGAAATATCATCCCTAAAAGGGGAAGTAATGTTACAAATTTCCTTTACTCATCACTTTATCAGCATCAGTCATCCTTGCTGACTGATCTTACTTGTACACTGACTGATCCTAGCCTCATGATCAGTTGGACTGTAAGCCCAGGGCTTACTACTCCAATGCCTACACGTTGGAGACCACCGGGTCCGGACATCACCTGATGCGCCGGGTTGTCAGTCACATGATGTGCCGGGCTGTCACCTGATGTGCAGGACTGATGGTCACATGATTGTATTTCCTCCGGACTGTACAGATCTACGCTTACATAATTCCCTCGCTATTCCCATTCGCTTTCAGCACCTTTGTTGCCTCAGTCTATCTGACAGCAACAAAGACACCTTTGTCCTTTCTGTCCTAGGCTGAACTTTAGTGTTGCCAACTCCTGGTTGGCTTCCACTTTTTTTTTGAAATCAACGGAGCATTTCTATGCTGTTGTATGTGCCAGGGAACCAAGTCCGAAGCCCTATGCACTACTCCGACGGTACCCACCCTCTGATCCCACTGATCGAACAATCCCCGGACCCGCAGGACTTGTACAGCATCCCAGCACCTAACAGGTCTTCCCAGCTTCTCGGGCTTCACAATTCAAAGCGATCCCAACAATCCCAGCCCAGCCCAGCCACCTTTGATTGGGTCAGAATCCTGGTCAAAATCCCAGTTACAAAATTCCCAGACCGTGCCCACGAACCCGAGCCCATGACAGCCTGTACCAGTGGCATGAGTCCACCGCTTCCTGTGCCCAACCAGTACCTCTGGAGTCTATCTTTAGCTCCCCAACACTCCCACTGCCCTCCTACTCTGAGTCTGGACTTTCCAGCCCATCTACTCGATCATCTGCCTCAGACCACTCTACAGCATCAGAAAATGTGCCCATCTCAATAGTCATGACCTCACTCATCTGGACCTCCAGATGGACTCTGGTGGTCGAATAGGCAGGTCCTACCAAGTGCCCCATACTCACTCCAGGTGATCCAAGTGTCCAGACCCTTTGCCAATGGCAGGGAGCAGCCCTCTCATACCAGATGGCGAAATTGGTGGTGGATGATAAGATCATCGCAATGGTGGCCAGAGGGTTGATGGACCCCCAATTCTGGGAATGGTATGTCAATGACTACCACTGACTCAATTCCCTGACCCTGCCAAAGTTCATGGATGAGCTCTATGCTGAAGCCCTTCTGGTGGATTGGGAAGCGACAGAGCACCAGAAGCTCCTGTCCTCTCAGCAGGGGACCTCCATCTTCTGGGACTGGCAGCTGGAGGTTGCCACCCAGAATGCAATACTGCCCGATGCGTCCTGGCTCTCCTCAGCCCAACTCCTTGAGTTCCTGGAGGCCAACATGCACCTGGACCTCCAGCACCAGCTCCGCTTCCACCCGCCAGTCCTCACGCCCACAAACTCTGAGCAGACTCGGCTGCATGATGCAGCTGTAGCAGCTGCCAAGGCCACCGGAAATACCCCTCCGACCGCCTCCATCAAGCCCGAGCCAGTCATTGACCGCACCTGGGTCCATGAGTGGACATTCCACATCAAAAACCTGGATGAGTGCCGGACTTATGATGAGTCTCGCATTCGTAAGGCCTCAGAGGAAGCGGTCCAGGCTGACCATGCCTGAAGGAGGGTGTTACAATTTTCCTTTACCTTCCCTTACTGCGCTGACTCACTTCCTCTTCATCATCATCAGTCAGCGCAACTCCCCCATTTCTCTGCCTTACTCATCCTTATTCGCCTTATGCCATAAGATGCCATGATGATGCCTTATTGCACCATCATGACGTGCTTTGCTTACTGACCACCGTACTTGTATTACCAAGGCCTTCCTTGAGTTTCCAGGACCATCCATAGTCTGGTAAACATACCTAACCAAGTTGCTACAGTAGCAAACACATAGAGTAGCATATAAGCATGTAACTTCAGTAGCACAAGCCCTAAGCTTGTGCTCTTTGTTCATACAAGCCATTATCTGCTACCACCAGTCTACTGTGCACCAGTACACCACTAGTTACCTCGTCGTAACCCGACTTGCTCTCAGAAGCCTACTGTGTCCACATTGCCGATCAGGAAGCCCCATCGATGATCACCTTCGACTTACGACACCTCGGAAGCCCTGTTGCTGTAACTACCAGTCCCGACAATCAGGAAGCACCGACGTCGATCACCGTGTAACCGTTGAGCTTAACAGAGGGCAGCCGAAGGACACCCTTCCCATTCCGAAGGTTCCCAGTCTGGACGCAAGCCAGTGAAGAGGACAGGGAACCCTGGGGGGCTACCCAGTCCTTATGCCCCCAAGCTCACCAAAGCAGAGCAGACCTTGCTCCAGGAACTCCAGGGATGTTTCCGGTGCTGTCACTTTTATGCTGGACACATAGGGTCCGCTTGCCTGAATGGTCCTGTTTATGCCAAGGACTACACCCCACTCACTCTGGCCCTGGCTGCCACTGCCCAGGCAGGCTCCTCAAATTCCTCAGGTGGAAGTAGGGCCACTGGGGACAAGCGCCCGAAGGCCGAGCCC
This sequence comes from Coniferiporia sulphurascens, assembly GCA_002794785.1. Classification (NCBI taxonomy): domain Eukaryota; kingdom Fungi; phylum Basidiomycota; class Agaricomycetes; order Hymenochaetales; family Hymenochaetaceae; genus Coniferiporia; species Coniferiporia sulphurascens. The sequence goes on along the minus strand of NBBA01000007.1, from coordinate 242,662 downwards.
ATCGCTGCACTTGCCCAGGGGGCCTCTGGACTAGAGGAGGAGGATGAAGACTCCACTGCCTCCAACACCGAGTATGTGTGCTTTTCTGAGCCCCATTTCCTTCCCCATTGTATTGCTGCCTGCTCCACTACTTCCCCCTCCGCGCCGGTCCAACCCCTAATTGATCATGGCTGTGTCACAGTTCTGATTAGACCGGACCTTGTCGAGCAGCTCGGACTCTGCCGGAGAAAGCTCCCACGTCCGGAGTCCGCATCCCTGGCAATTGAGACGGAAGGGGCAGAAATTGTGTTCATGGAGTGGGTGAAGCTAAAAGTGTGGTCGGCGGACTGGAAATGGGTGTCTAAGGCTGTACATGCAAAGGTGGCACCTAGATTGTGTACTCAGTTAATCCTTGGAATCCCATTCCTTTCCCGCAACAACCTTGTCCTGGATGCGGCGGATCGTACCCTGATAGATAAGACCTGTGGGTATGATCTGTTGAGTTCCTTTCCCCAGCCCACCGGAGCAGCCAAAATTCCGGCGGAGCAGGCCCTTCGACAGGAGGGAGGAAGTACTCTGAAGCTACCGGAATTTGCTCCCTTGTGTGGACCCAAGCTCTCTTTCAATATCCCAATGCCTAAGTCTGCCCCAGCACATACCCGACCAGTTCCCAAGCCAGCCACCACTATGTTGAAGATACATCAATGTATCCAGGTGCTGGCCTATCAGGAATCACTTGCGCAGGAGGATGCTAAGATGAAGGAGAAGTATTGGGACTGATTTCCAGCGGATATCCCACACCTCCGGGAACTCCCCCAGGACGTGTTCCATCGTATTAAGCTCAAGGATGCCACCCTCACCTTGAATGCCCACACTTACTCCTGCCCAAAGAAGTATCGGGAGGCTTGGCAAATCCTCCTGAAGCAGCATGAGGAATCCAGATGAATCCATCAGTTGAGCAGCCCATATGTGTCACCTGCCTTCCTCATCCCAAAGGTGGACCTGACGGCATTACCATGCCTGGTAGGGGATTTCCGGGCCCTTAATGCCAATACAGTCCGAGACTGGACCCCACTGCCCTGGATTGATGACATCCTGAGCGATTGTGGCCAGGCCAAGATCTTTGGGAAGATAGACATGACCAATTCCTTTTTCCAGACCCGCATGCACCCAGATGATGTCCAGTACACTGCCATGACCACCCCCTTCGGACTTTATGAATGGCTTGTAATGCCGATGGGGACCAGCAATGTGCCGGCTACTCACCAGCAGCGCATGTTCCAGGCATTGGAGCACCTCATCGGAAAAGTGTGTCATGTCTACCTGGATGACATAATCATCTGGTCCGACACCATCGAAGAGCACCGGGTCCGAGTTTTGATGGTCCTGGAAGCTATGTGGGCTGCAAACCTTTACTGTTCACCCAAGAAGACCAACCTCTTCTGCTCTGAAGTGATGTTTCTGGGACATGTCATTTTGGAGTGGGGAATTGAAGCGGACCCGAGCAAAGCCCTTCGGGTCACCGAATGGCCTACCCTGACGCGTACCCGGGATGTCCAGGCCTTTCTGGGAATGGTCCAGTACATTGTGGCATTCCTACCTCAGCTAGCAGAGTACACAGCAGTGCTCACCCCACTCACACACAAGGAGTTCAATCGCAATTTTCCGGCATGGACTCCGGAGCATCAGCATGCATTTGACAAGATTAAGGAACTCGTTATGGGCCGAGACTGCCTCACTACTGTCGACCATGAGTCCGACAAGACTATCTATGTGACGACTGATGCTAGTGACCTTCGGACTGGGGCTGTACTGAGCGTCAGGCAGACCTGGGAGTCAGCCCAGCCAGTTGCCTTTGAGTCCCGCCAACTCAATAGTGCAGAGCGGAATTATCCCATGCATGAGAAGGAGCTCCTGGCTATTGTCCGGGCTCTCAAGAAATGGCGGGTTTATCTCCTGGGAGTCCATTTCGAAGTGCACACAGACCACCAGACTCTCCAGTATTTCCAGGGACAGCGAGACCTGTCCCGGAGACAAGCCCAGTGGTCTGAGTTTCTCTCCCAGTACGATTATGCTCTCCACTATGTCAAAGGGGAGGATAATACCATGGCCAATGCTATGTCACATTACCCCGACGGAATTAGGGCTGTGACCAAGGTTGCGGCAATTGGACTGGCACATTGCCCCATCCTGCCCAAGTCCGAGCCAGTGGGGGCCATCCTGACCATTGCTAGCGACCCGGAGCTACTGGGAAAAATCTGGGAGGGCTATGCGGAGGATGAGTGGTGCCAGAAGCTGCTCTGCAATCTGGGTAGCATAGAGGGGGCTCGCTCCGAAGGAGACCTACTCTATGTAGGTACCTGACTGGTAATCCCATGGAAGGGGGACATTTGGGAATCTCTTTATCGCCTCGCCCATGATTCCCTGGGCCATTTCGGACCTGAAAAGAGCTACAAATCGCTTTGGGATGTGTATTACTGGCCCAGAATGCGACGGGACCTCGAGGGAGCCTACGTACCCAGCTGTCTGGAGTGCCAAAGGCACAAGAGTGCGACCACGAAGCTGGTGGGGCCACTCCACCCTTTGTCCGTGCCGGACAAGTGGTTCAACAGTGTGGCAATTAACTTCATTGGTCCACTCCCAGAGGATGGGGGATTTAATGGGATTGTCACCATGATGGACAGGATGGGGTCCACAGACATCTGGATAGTTCCCATACGCATGGACATGTCAGCAGAGGCCTTTGCAGTCATTTTCTTCAATGAATGGTACTGCGAAAATGGCCTCCCACTGGAAATCATCTCGGACTGGGACAAGCTCTTCATGTCCCAGTTCTGGAAAGCCTTACATAAGCTCACCAGAGTTAAGCTGAAGATGTCTACCGCATTTCACCCGGAGACTGACGGGGCCAGTGAGCAGACTAACAAGACAGTGAACCAGATACTCCGATTCCATGTTGACCAGAATCAGCGGAACTGGGTGAAGGCACTTCCAAAGGTCCGCTTCGTTATTATGAACACGAAGAATGCATCCACCGGATACACCCCCTTCTACCTGAGGTCCGGACACTCCCCTCGACTCATTCCACCACTCGTACCATCCAGCGGAGACCCGCCAGAGGGGGAGGAGACAGTCCGGGCAATGGAACTGATCCAACAGCTCCACCGGGACATCCTGGATGCGCAGGACTCACTTCTGGCTGCCAAGACCCGACAGGCACACCATGCCAACCAACACTGGGCTCCGGATGACCATTTCCAGGTGGGGGACCAAGTCATGGTTTCCACCCAGAACAGGAGGCAGGAATACAAGTCCAAGGGCCAGCACTGAGTTGCAAAGTTTATGCCCCGCTATGATGGTCCATATACTATTTCCGCCATGTTCCCAGAGAAGTCCAAGTACACCCTGGAGTTGCCGGACTCAGACCAGACTTTCCCAGGGTTCCATGCCAGCCAACTCCAGCACTTCATTCCTAATGATGATGCCTTATTTCCGGGACAAGCACTGGCTCGGCCAGGACCAGTGGATGAAGACCAGAACATATTTGAGGTGGATTCAATTGTGGACGAATGCAAGTGGGGCCGGGGGACTCAGTTCCTAGTCCGATGGAAAGGCTGGGGGAACCAAGGACAGGAGTGGAAATCCTGGACAGAGCTCCAGGAATCTGCCCCACTTGTTTTAGAGGCTTGGGAGTGGCACCAGGGGCAGACTGCTTAAATTTCTTTTCTTTCAATTTTCCTCCTCATTTCCACCCTTTAATTCCTTTCCTATTTCCTTTTCCTATTGCATCTCACCCCTGGGGGGGGGAACAATTTTTTAGAGGGGGGAGGGGTGTAAGCCCAGGGCTTACTACTCCAATGCCTATGTGTTGGAGACCACTGGGTCCGGACGTCACCTGACACGCCGGGTTGTCAGTCACATGATGTGCCGGGCTGTCACCTGACACACCAGACTGATGGTCACATGATTGTATTTCCTCTGGACTGTACAGATCTACGCTTACATAATTCCCTTGCTATTCCCATTCACTTTCCATGCCTTTGTTGCCTCAGTCTTTCTGACAGCAACAAAGGTGAGTAGTTATAGCATGGAATGTATGTAGTCTTTCTGACAGCAACAAAGACACCTTTGTCCTTTTTGTCCTAGGCTGAACTTTAGTGTTGCCAACTCCTGGTTGGCTTCCACCTTTTCACTGTAGCAAGGTTTCCCACTTTTGACCTCTTGTGGATTCCTTGCAGGCGAGTGTAGTAGATAGAAATTAGGATACTGAATATTGACTTGTGGATTCCTTGCAGTTGCAAGCGCTCTATTGGTGGTTCAAAGTTTTGCAGGTCTTGAGCTTATATTGACTACTTGATCTCATCATTCACACTGCGAGTCATAACAATATTTATCATACATTCTAGAATTGTCTAAAGGTTGAGTTGACTTGTATAATATTGACAAAAAGAATTCTCATTATTTTTTATTTACAAATGGTTAAACCCGTCCTTGCAATATCTTAAACTTACAGACTGGGTTGGCGGCCATGATTATATTTTATTCATGTGTACAACTGTACTTAACAGCAGGAAACGCTAGTACAAAACAACAAGAAAGAATACTTTACAAAAGAGACGAAGTGTACTAAAGGAGCAGTCAGAGCAGAAACAAACTGGGTACAATGAATTTTAACATGGAAAGTACAAAACGAGGTTCCTCAGAAATAACACTTCTTGTATATCAAAAAAGTACCTAGATATGCTTCAAAAATTTCACCCAGGATGGGCCACTGTATGCCAAAAGCATTTCCCAGTTCATTTGTACACTGTTTCCATCAGTCAAGGCTGGAATGCACATCTTAGAAAAGTCATGTATACCAGAACGATACATGTGCGGGACCCAAAGTAAGAGCATGCCAGATGGATCTCTTACCCATCCATCGTCATGAACTCTGTTTGGAGAATGTGATCCTGCAACTTCAAACCCTGCTTGTACAACATCTGTGCCCCATATCCTCAGTGTGTTGTCCCCTGAGCCAGAGACAATGTGTCTTCCATCAGGGGAGTAGGCAGAAGAGGTGACAGAGGATGAATGACCTGTGAGGGGCTCTCCACCAGATCCCTGTCTGGGAATCCCAGATCCTCAGGGTGTTGTCCTCTAAGCCAGAGACAATGTGTCTTCCATCAGGGGAGTAGGCAACAGAGTTGACATACCATGAGTGACCTGTGAGGGGCTCTCCCACAGGACTCCTAGTCTGGGCATCCCAGATCCTCAGGGTGTTTTCCTCTGAGCCAGAGACAATGTGTTTCCATCAGGGGAGTAGGCAACAGAGTTGACATAAGATGAATGACCTATGAGGGCATCTCCCACTGGACTCCCAGTCTGAGCATCCTGGATTCTCAGGTCACCATCACTTGAGCCAGAGACAATGTGTCTTCCATCAGGGGAGTAGGCAACAGAGGTGACCCTCTGTAAATAGCCTGTGAGGGGCTCTCCCACAGGACTTCCAGTCTGAGCATCCCACATCCTCAGGGTGTTATCACTTGAGCCAGAGACAATGTGTCTTCCATCAGGGAGTAGGCAACAGACAAGACTCTCTCTGAATGACCTGTGAGGGGCTCTCCCATGGATTCCCAGTCTGGGAATCCCATATCCTCAGGCTGTTGTCACCTGAGCCAGAGACAATGTGCCTTCCATCAGGAGAGTAGGCAACACAAAATACAGCACTTTTTGCATCAGCTGCCCATAGAATAGGATTCCAATTCTTTTCCTTTCCTGCACCAATTAGTGGTTGGTTCTGGAAGTGTGTGATAAAATGTTTTGGCTACATAGCTCTCTGCAGGAGCCCAGGATAGTGCTGATATGTAAAGATGTGGGGTGCTGGCTGAGATTAGAGTGTAATAACTAGTCAGAATCCTATACAGGTCCTTACCAGCAGCAGCTAGCACTTCAGTGGGCTAGACACATTGTTATCAGTATTATGAAGGTCATGTAATATTATATAATGATACACACCTTACAGTATTTAAGGAAAAGTTCCAGTATATTTACACCTGATTTCAGCTCCTAACAAGGCTGAGACATTCCAACCAATATAGGGCTTTGGGACTACAAAATATTCAGTTTAATAGCCTTTCCACAATATCCACATTAATGCCATTATAGCTGGTGAGGTGATTCATCCAGTATAAACAGCTGTACCAAAGGTGCTGGTGGATATGGCTATTGACATTGCTCTGGAGATTTGGAACATCTTTGTTTAAAAGATAGGATGTCTCTAAACCACAGATATTAAATTTCAACATTGAGTCCATTATTTGCAAGCATCTGGTAGCCATAACTCCATCCATAAATGAAGGTTCAGTCCAGTAATTTTGTGAACATGTCTGAGTGTTGACAAAATCAAGGAAGGATGGATGGCAGACACGAATAGTTCCATTATTTGATGCATCCCTGTACAGGACAGCTTGTAGTCTATCAATCACTTCTTTTAACACCACCAAGTCTATGTCATCCCTAAGGAAGATAAGAATTCCAAGAGTGCATTTTCTGGAAGGGGCCTATTTTTGGATACACATACAACAAGGCCAATTACAGATCTGATAATCTGTGCATTCTCTGGGCCCATACCTGCATTCTGGAGGACTGCAATGTAGACCTTATCAAGCTCAGCTTCAGCACTACCCATTGAATCTTGTGATAAAACGATTTGAACTGCCCTCCGTTTATTAATCTGTGTTTCAATGAATTTAAACACAGTGCTAGTCCAGATAAATAGCCCCGATGCTTTTGCAGCAAGTCCCGTAACCTGAGTTTCCACAAGATCAACTCGAAGCCTTTCTGCGCAGTGCTTCGTATATTGCATTATGTCTTCTTCAATTTGCTTGGGAGTAACCTCCATGTTAATGTTAAAGATCTTAGAGCTCACAGCGGTTTGATAGAATACTTGCTGGAACTCAGGAAGAGGTCTGCTAGTAATGACTACTTTGAGCCACGGAACCACACTGGCTACTTTGGCAAGATACTCGGCTAGTTCCAACCTCGAGTCCACAGAGTCGCCGCACTCATCAAGCGCATCTACAACAATGATCAGAGGCCTTGGTGGTAAATCCTTATGTCTAACAGACAGAGAAGTCAAAGGATTCCTCATAAGCAGTTCAAATTGCCATTGAAGGCTTTGTGTGAGTTTTGGCCCATCTCTGCCTTGTATAACAGAAGCAACCATTGAACGATACATCGGGTGCCATTTTGAGAAATGCATTGCCAGCGTCGGGATAACATTCATTGGGACGCGACACTCTGGGTCATCCTTCTTACAGAAAAAGCATCCCAGAAGACACTCCTGTTCCTCAAACATATAGGCAACCGAGTTCGCAATCGCACTCTTCCCAGACCCTGCCATTCCGTGCAGCCAAAAGAGCCCCGGACCAGCCTCAGAAGTACCCCACTCCCTGATCTTCTCAAGAACGGACACCCTCGTCCCTTCCAAACACCTCTTTCCTATATCGTAGTAAGCTCGCTTCGCAGCACACAGCTGTTGGAGTTGAACATCTTCTGCGCATTTTTCTTAAGAATGGAGTATTAATCAATGTGTCTCAACCTTTGTGCTGTAAAGTTACCTGTACTTATGGCCAACCGCCATTGCTCCGCCTTGACGTACCAATCAAAAGATTCCTTCAGTTTCTTAAACGCATCCGTTGCTTTCCCAATCTCATCTCTCCGGGAGAAAATCAAGTCTCCTGAGTTGTCATTAAGTAATAGTCCTATAGACAGAAAATATCGCTTTACCTAGAATTCCCTTAGACGAATATTTGATGATGAGTTTAGAGACGTCACAGAAGAGCTCGAGCATCTCCTTGACGACCCGCTTCGTCCTCTCATTCTCCATGAGCCCGGAAAGCCGTCGCCGGTGAATGGCAGAAACGACGACAGGTCCTCCATAAGTTTTGCAGCTTCTTCACGACATTGCTGTTGCGTCTTGCACCTCTACCACGTATATTAGTATCCATGCAATAAATTGAAGATATCTACGTTACTTCGAACAAGGCACAAGCCAGTACGGCGGCACCCTTACTGCCAACATGGACCTACATTGTTTGTGGATATTGGACAATATACATGAACATGAGGATGAACGTACATCGGTTATACCGTCGGCCAATTTCATGATAACATCGAGAAAGCTGCTGAATTTACCAAGAGAGTCTAAAAGGACTTTCTTCTCTCCAACCGCGGTGTGGGCTTCTTCGACAAGCCGCTTGGCCAGTGAATCGATCTTTGGGTGTATTCGGTCCAAAGTTCTTTAATCGTCAAATGCACTCACCGATAACTCCGACCCACACGTGAGAATGAGTTCAATCCTTCCCAAACTGTCTACAAAAACCATGCATATGAGTGTCTAGCCGTCAATTAGTCAATTTTCATACCTTGTGCTGTGAAAGTGTCCTTCCCGATGACGTCCAAGGGAGAATTTTTGAAGACTGAGGAATGTCCTCCCGACTCGGACGGAGCATGCGCACCTCCTTGAGCGTGATATTGAGGTCGACGGATAACGAAGGATATCTAGGGAGATTATCAGTATAGGCATTACGGCATGTACCGTCGAGCATTATACTCACATGCCACTTTTAATGTCCCAGCGCACAGCTTCATTTTTTTCAAAGCGGTGGGACTGGTACTTGTCCTCGCCGGATTTAACGTTAACGACAACTTCGTGCGACCGACGGTTGCCTTTGAAATCAATTTCGATTGCTACAAGCAGCACTCTATATTAACATATATCCTTGCACAGGGAAACCTGTTCGACATCACCTTTAACGGCTAAGAATCTGCACGCGCATCGACGTAAATCAGAACAAAATCAAGAAATATACTAAAACCCTGTTAACTCACTTCTGATCAGTGTCAGAGTAGTCCTCAGATTGCGACATGTTTGTACGGATGCGGTTTGTTTAGTTGCGAGCGACTTGTACGAGACGATGATGGTGGTCAAGAGCGAGTTGCAAGCGCAGGTCCCCATTGATGCGTGCTGTGTGTCGAAGGCGTGGCGTGTGAGAATTGATCTGAAGTCACGTTGTTAGTCGACACTTTTCCGTCCTATGCGCGGGCCACGCTATTATTGGAAGGGCCGCAAGCGCCGACAGTTCCTTAAACACGATTTATTATTTGTTATTTCATTTTAATAAACAGGGCGCAAGTTCTTACAGAGTCCGTATAGAACCACTCACAGAACTTAGAAAGAGGCAAAATAATACTTGTCTCAGAGTCCCTATAACCCCCTGATCCTGATACGAGTATTCACTTGCGCGCAATTTGAAGTACATCGAAAACCGTACAAGCCCAAAACGCTGCTGGCTTGGAACACTACCGCATATCAGACTATGGACTGGCAATATTTCAATGCAATCCTGGCGTGATCATTAAACTTGCAAAATCGTAAGTCGATCTGAAATGGGCGCAGTATGAACTCAGCCAGCACCGCGTCCGCTCTTACATATTCATAAGGCGAAATTCTCGTGCGCGCTTTGTGGTAAGGAGGTCAATAGTAAATAACCTTGGCGCCGGATCGATGGAAGGGAACTTTCAACTCGTGCATATTTGCACCTGCGATAACTTCGTAAGTTGAAGACGTTCAAAGCGGACAGTCTAGAAAACACGAAAATACTACCTTCGTCGTCCATTCACCACTTCCGTAATCTCGATGCTGATGCTCGCATGCGACGGGCAGTCTCGTAGCTTACTAGAATTTCCCCACATTGCCCAGCCTCCATCACCGGCTCCTTGTGCCAATAAATTGCTGAGGAGATCCTGCATATCACATACACACTCGTGAGCAAATAACCCATTGAAAAAGGAAGTACCTGCTATCCTGAACATGCATGGAAGTCGGAGGCGAAATCGTGGTCACATTCGCTGAGTGTATAGCATACGATTGATTGCTCCAAAAAACATGCAAGATATGCGCCTAGTAAAACAACACATGCTCAACCACCGACAGGCTTTCCCGCTCTATTCTTTCGTTCTCTGCGATTTATCAACTCCCTGCATTAGGGCTGACGTCGTGCACCCCAACGTCTGCTGCCGCCGGTGTCGTGTCCACCTTCGCCACATCTACGTCGGAGAGGGGAGCTGGCTCCCCAGCTGGCTCGCGCGCCATCGCCGGAAGCAAGATGACCTCGCCCTTGTACTCCAGCCGGAGTGTCTGTAGCGTCCTGAATCCTCGTGCGGTGTACAACAGTGCACCCGCAGACGATGATTCGAGGTACAGAGGCACGTGCGCGCGTCCGCGAGGTCGGAGCAATGTGCGAGTAGTGCGGAGCCGACGCCGCGCCGCTGGATATGTGGATGCACGAACAGCATGCGACTGAATGATAGAGTCAGTTCAGCATCTTTGTCTTTGCGTAGATTCACGAAGAGAAAGAGGAGGGAGAATGCACGTACAGAATGTAGCAGTCCCGCTCGCGCATGAACTCCCTCCGGCCCTTCTTGAACGCATCATCCGCCAAACTCCTGAAAACGAAGTCTACGCCGCTTGGCGCGCTCCAAAATTTATCCTGCACGACGTCTACCGAGGGGTACACATAGTCGGCTAGCACCCTCTCCGTCCACTTCCTTTTCGCCAGCACGGTCTCTTTCGCCGCGCGTGGGGGTTCGAGCACCGCCATCCCTGCAACACGCACATTGCCGTCGTCGTCGGGGGCAAACGCGGTGAAGAGCAGGAGGCCGTCGCGCAGCTCGCGTGTGTGGCGGCGGATACATGCAGTATAGTCTGGCCAGAGCCGTGGATGCACGCCGGCTCGTGCAAGAGGCGCGCGGAAGGGGCAGAGGATGTGCGGGAAACGGTCGTGAGGCGGGAACGCGCCTGAAAACGCGAGAAGCTCGCATTCGGCGGCTGCGGGAAGGTCCGCGAGCGTTGTCGGTGCGATAGAGACAGACGTGCGCGGTGTGCTTGAGGATGAGGAGGCCATGTGAGTCGGATTTTCAAAGTAAGGGGCAGCTTCACGGGCTCGGCTGCTTTTGTTAAGGAGTTGAGCTTATATTGCACCGGGAAAACTTGCGATTCAGTTGTGCAGGCCGGTGCATGGGCGCCGTTTGATCGGTGAAGTCAGGACTTAGTCCGGAAAGCAGTCCAGAGTCGGATTTTGGCCCTTTTGATGATAGAGTTGAGGGAAAACTTCAAAGGATCGCATCGCTCTTGAATGATACGAGCAAAGTACTGGACGCTGTGAAGCTTTGCGAATTCGTACGAATCATGATTTTCATACCCATTTCCCCATATGGAATAAGGCTCACACGGAGAAGTTAAAAAAATCACTTACCAGTGATGATATATATCTTTTCCTCATTTAGACATTCGTCCCCTTGTATGCCGGCAGCTGCCCTCGCCCTTGCTCTAATAGAGTTCAGACTCCTTTGCATAGCATTCACAGATAAAAGTATTCGTACATCATGGTGAAGTCTACCCAGGTCAAATCTTTCATTTATATTTATCGATCTCACACACTGCATTTCTCCGCTACGAGCTGTAGAAATGCGTCTGGCTCGTCCCAGTGCCACTTCATCCACGAGGGGAGTCGAATAAGAAATTCAATTAGTATTCTAAGAATCGATCGAATAGCCTACAGTGCACTCACAAAGTGATTTCCGCCCTCGACGCGAGCGAGCTCCACGGGCCTGCCGGCGCCTCTGCGTTCGATATCCTTCTCAAGCATCCACTTCCCCCACTGCACTGTCCAGATCGAACGAGTTCCGTATATTTCGACGACGCGGAGATCAGGCAGCGGAGGCTGAGAATCAGAATTTGACGCGGATCCAAGGAAGAAAGCACCACTGAGCTGCTCATAGAGCGTCTTTACACGCACGATACCGTAGTAGGCGCCCTCAGAGCGCTCCGCAGGGAGTGGATCAACGCTCGCAGCAAAGGCCACGGGGTCGATGTTTTGGTGCGAAGGCTGCTTGTAGTCGGCTGTATCAGCGGGTGTGGGTGTCCGAAGCATCAAGTCGGAGAGGGAATGCTCGGTTGAGGGGTCGACAGTGGCGCTGGTGTATGGGTGCACAAAATACGACGAGAGCCAGGCAGTGAATACTGCACTGCGCTGCGAAACTGGAATGTCCGAATCGTGGAGCGGATGGTAGCCTCCGGCCGGGTGGGAATAACCGAGGATGGCACATGCTGATTCTAATGAAACAAGATCGTGATTTTGATACTGACTTGTGTGATGGGGGCTGACCGTAAATGAAGAAAGTCTTGAGATGCGGCTCGAGCTTCCTGATAACGTCTTCAGGAAAGCTAGGCAAATGACGCAGGAAGGCGAGTGTCATGACTGTGCCGAGCGACCAGCCCGCGAGAGCCAGGCGACCCTCGGGGATCTTCAGCTCATCAATAACCCAGACGAGGAAACGCGCAATCTCAAGCCCACGCGCACGAAGGAACAGCTTGTGGCTGTGGCTGTCGCTTTTATCGTAGAGCAGGGCAAGCTCAGCGGGAGAAAGCTGCGTCGAGCCAACGTAGTCCCTACGGTTGAGCGCAATAATGCGGACACCATGGTTACTCGAGCGGTCTATCACTCGAGAGAAGCTCTCTATGTACGGGGGCCGGTAGACAACCCCCGTCACGATGGGAGGAACGAGGCTGTTACCGTGCAGCTAAAATAAGAGGACTAGCGCCGGGCTCACGAGCTGTGTACGAGTGGCCGTGGACTACGACGAGTGTTGTGTATGGGTTTGAGTCTGGCGGACCAGAGTCGATATATGCGAGCCTTGTTCCGAGTTCATCGACAGGTGCACTCTGCATGATGGAGATCGACGTGGTGGCGCGGTACAAGGGCATGTTACCTAATGCACTCCCGTTTTGGGACAGGAGCCACATCCGCCCCGGATTACTAAGCAGACCTTTTCCGAACGTGACTCCGCGCCATCTTAAAAGGCATTCCGAGCGTTGCGGGTTCGAGTTCTCCACCATAGCCCGCCATCTCCCCAAACCACCCCTGTGTTATTTTCGTTATTTCCCCTTCAACAGCACGCAAACCGCACCGCTCGAGCTGCCCTTGTAATGTCTCCTAACAACGACCACGGTGCGCGCGTTTCTCTTTGTGGCGGGCAGTGCCTGGACTGTAAACTGATTTTGTCTCGCTTGCCTGTGCATGCACACCCAGCTGTCTCCGCATCCGTTTCATCGCAGAACAGCATCCAGCCCCCACCCCTTTCTGCTCACGCACCCTCACCTGCGTCTCCCCATAACCCGCCCGCGACGAGCCCGCAGACGCTCGATATCAGACACATCGCCTCCATCCCCAACCTCGCCCCTCCTATGAAAGAAAGGACTGTCTCTGCGTCGACTGACAAGTCTGCGCGTGCCATGAACTTCATGTCCGCTTCTCCACCCTCTCATCGTCTGGGCTCGCGCTCGCCAGCGTCCATACCGTCGTCGCCAACCTCTGTGTGAGTTTTGTTTGATCTTTTTTTCTTTGCCATGGCTTTGTTGGTCGGAGCTGGAAGGTGGTTTAGGGTGCCACACATTTGCTTGTCGAGATTTTTAAGGGCTTGGGATCGGGCGACGGGGATGTTAATCTCGGTGGTCTTCTTTTGTTGTGATGCATTTTGGCATTTTGACCCCTAACCCGGACTGCGACGGGCAACGGGTTCTGCTTTCGCGTCATCGAGCCTTTCTTTGCAATAAAATTTACTGATTTGTTCATATCCAGACATTCCTCGTCATCGGCTATTTTTGAACGTGATATCGAACCGCCTCCGTCGCATCTTTTGCCTCACCCGCATCCTTCTAACCCGCATCGCACGCCACGTTCAAAGATGACTGAGCCCATAGAAGCCAGCGTGCCTTCTGTTCTGGACAGTGCCGCTGAGTTGCTCGCCACGACGGACGAATTCGAAGAGATGCAGGTAGCTGTCGAAGCGCCCGCGACGAGTGCGAGCCGCGCGGCTAGTGGAGTTGGGAGCCCCATTGGACGCGGAAGTAGGAGTCCAAGCCCTACGACCAGCACAGGTGGTCGCAATCGCACGAGCATGTTGCTGAACCTCCCGAGCCCTGCTCAGTCTTCAGTCGTCTCGGTCCCGATCTCGCCTGCGTCGGCATCGTCCGGTCGTGGAGGAAACTCACCGCTTTCCGGGTCGCCATCCAAGGTACCTCCGCCGTTGGTCACTAACTTCTCTGGGTCCGAGAATGCGATTGCAGGAGGATTCTCCCCGATTGCTACGGCAGCGGCTGTGCTCGCAGGGACAAGTCCATCGTCCGTCACAAGCGGGCCGACACAGTACGAGAGCGCGTCAAGCTCACCTAAGACCACGACCCTCGAGCATCCACCTAATCCTCTCCCACCCTCGCCCACCACTCCGACGGCGACGAATACGCTTTCAAATCAGCGCACGTCGCCACACCAGCCTTCCAGTCCTGCGCGTCACGGATCCCTTCCTTCGCAATTGGCATATCAAGCCCAAAATAATGCGCAGCTCTCATCTCATCCGCCTTCCCCGTCGAACGCAGGGTACAAGCGCTTGTCTTTCATCTCTTACAATGATATGCTTGCGAGCACACCCGTGTCCATGCTCCCGCTCTCGTCGCTCACGAGCCCGTGCAACGCCGACCCTCCGCCACACATTCCAAGTGTCTCCTTGTCGGTCGGCGCAGTCAGTGCCGGTGGTAATGTGGGCAGCCGCAGTGTCAGCACCGCTGCGAGCATTGCAGGAAGCGCACGCAATTCGCTCATAATTGATGGCATGCTGAACCTCGGATCTGCGGCGGATGTAAAGGAGCCTTCTGGTGGAGTCGGTGACGATCTTGGTGGCGAATGGGAGCGCGAAGGGCTAGGCCGTGGACTTGAGGAGCGTTTGGAGGCGCTTATGGCTGTGGGTCCCGGGAAGGCGTAGACGGTCCTTCCGGCTCGCATGCCACTTCCGTTCCCTTCAAGCAATTGGGCGCGAATTTATCGCAATGTAATGGTGGTCGTTCGCGGGCACATATGTGGACCCTGTTCTGTTTCTCTCGATTTGTTCTTCTGGGTGTAAGCGTTGCTCCTGTCGCGCTGTTTTTCTTTGTTTCGCTTCCTACGCTACAGTTATAGCCTAATGCGCCGTGCCCTATCCTGCTCTATTTTCCCAGTGTGCTTCCCGACTTTTTTCTTTCTCTTTTCCTTTCCGATCCATTCGTGTCGGACAGGGTTTTGCGCTCCCGCATCGCACCTCCTTTTTTTCTTTTCCTGGCCTCGCGTAAATAACTTTAACATTAACGATCGCAACGGCCCTTTCCCCCTACCTATTTTCTATTCTCCGTGCCCCATTCCCGGTTATCACTATATTTTCATACCATACCATACCAACCATGCCAAGCCGCTGTCATCACTGTCCCCTGTTTTCCCCCGGGCCCTCAGACTCCGAGGTCTGCGCTGCCTTCTATCTCTACCCCTATCATCACCACCCGCCAACCCATTCTCGCCCAGGTCCGTTTTGCGTACGTACGTAGAACATTGTGTTGCCCGTTAGTATATTCGTGCTGAAGATACCAAAGAAACAATTGTGTACAACAAAGACGAGCTTTTCATTGTCTGAGTCTCTACCGTCTGTCATGTGATGCGTTGCTTGACTCGGAGTCTACTTGATGCATGGCGATGTACGTAGTACGGTACGAAGATGGACTCTATTACGGCCGGACAGATCTGTTCCTTGTTCCTTGTGCAAAGGGGGCATGGGATCTGGAAATCCGGATGGCGCAGATAGACGCCCTCGGGCGTCGTCTCGTCCCTCGAGATCCCACACACCTTCGCAGCGTTCTGACTGCGACCGCGATACGACAACTCAAAGTCTCAAATTGCTCGTGCTACTTTCTTTCTAGTGCGACGCCGGCATGCAGAGCGTCCACCTTGACGACTGCGGGCCCCCGGGCGGCGTCGACTTTGCGTACGTCGACTCGGGCGCGCCGCTGGATAGCGGCGACTATACGACGGTTGTTTGCGTGCATGGGCACTCTTATCACGCTCGTGAGTGGGCTTTGTATCTATCAGCACAGCAGTAGCGGCAGCGGCAGCACCATCATTATCATTATCATCATTATCGTTATCATTATCATAAACGTGATACAAACAAATACTGATTCCCCCTCCTCCCGCGCGCGCGCTCGCTCGCGGAAAACAGAAACCTTCGCGCGTCTGCTGCCGCTAGGCGCACAGCACAACCTGCGGATCGTCGCGCTCAACAGACGGGACTACGCCGGGTCCACGCCATTCACGCCCGCCGAGCTCGCCGCGCTCGCGTCGGATTCTACGCCCGCGCACGAGGCGTTCTTGCGTGCGCGCGCGCTCGAGGTCGCGCGGTTCCTTGTGTGGGTTGTGCGTGCGCTGGAGATACCGCGCGTGAGCGTGGGCGCGGGCAAAGGCAAAGGCAAAGGCAAAGGCGGGGGTGGAGGAGGGGGATGGCGTTGCTTGGCTGGTCGCTTGGGAACATCACGACGTTTGCGTTCCTCGGGCACCTCGGTGCGCTCCCGCCTGACGTGCGTGAGGCGCTCGAGCCGTATTTACGGTGGTTCTTCATATACGGTTCGTCGCCTCTCGGTTATCATACCATTTTTGCAGCGCGTTTTCTGAGTTCGATACGCAGAATCGACGTTGGCGTTCATGGGTCAGACGCCGCCGCCCGGCGCATATCACCCCCTGTGGGACCCCGACATCCCGGACCCCCTTAAGGTGGCTACCACCAGCGCGTGGTTCACGGCGTACTTCTCGCACCCGTATTTCTCGCGCCTCGCGCCTCTCGATATGAACGCGATTCGGGAGGACGGGAACAAATTCGAAGGGGAACGGAAGAAGACGTCGACGCCGACGTCGGCGCTGGCGCTGACGATGGACGCGTTCGAGCTGCGCGTGCCGCCGCTGCGTCCCGGTGTGCCCGACCCGACGAGCACCGATGCGGACTGCCTAGATCTAGTGCCGGGCGTGCGGTCTGAGTATGCGTTCTATGGGTGTGTGGCGGAGACGACTTTGTATGCGCAATACGAGGCTGGGCTGTCATTTGCTTCCGCTCCGAGTCCTAGTCCCTCCGCCGCCTTTGCTCTCGGCTCCGCGCCTGCTTCGAACGGACGCGGAAGAGTTGTAAGAAACGGAAGAGAAGAGCTATCGCTACCGCTGCCGGAGCTGCGTGTGACGCTGGCGTACGGGACGTGCACGGTGTGGGACGTCGTGTGGGCGGCGTTGAAGGTCGAGCAGGACGTTGCAAGGTGGAAGAAGGAAGGTCGTGCGGTGCGTCCGCTTGATGTCGTTGCTATCGAGGGCGCGAACCATTTCGTGAGTCTGTCTCCGTCCGTTCCGCCGTTCGATGCCTGACCCTTTTCTTGCGACGGTACGCAGGTGCTGTGGGATGACCCTGCGCTGCTTATGCAGACGCTTGCGGAGAGCGTGAAGTCGTGACCAGAGGTGATTGTGAATGACTTTGTATAATATGTGCGCGTTTTCTTGGTAGCACCTTTACCCGTTTAGTGTGATTTTTCTTTGGTTTTTCTATTTTTTTTTTGAGGCGCGCAGTCTAGCTCTGCGCCGTGTGTTTATTGTGTTTTATAGGAGCTTGTGTACATTAATCTGTTTTATGGGTTTATCATTCTTGGAACCAGATCGACTCGGGCTTCGAGTTTCAGCGCCGCATATTTGGGATTCTTAACCTAGAGAGAAACACCGCACTCATCGGAGGGCCCGGTGGAGTAAATATTAATGGCATTTGGTGTTTAGAGTCATAACCGACAGACCCGCAGGTGTACGTACTTGGCCGAGTGGATCTCCGAGAGAAGACGATGCTGATGTAGTTGGGGGATTCGAAATATCGAAATAAGATGATCAAGGAAGAGAAAGTGCAAGTTTTAAGATGGTACGTTACTTCACAGGTTTATTACCGCAAACTCGACCCGTCAGCGATGTCGGAGCCGCCGCCTGACGAATAAATTGGACTCGGACTTACGCCGAGAATTACCAAACGCGTCAAGATCGCCTCCGTCAGACTCCGGCATTTTCAAGGGTTGGCCGGTGCACAAACGTCACCTCGACGGCCGCCAACCCGTCCTCGTAGTCATCCATGTATTTATCTCCCTAAACCCCTCTGCTCTAACTTCAAACCCAACCATGCGCACCGCGTCCACCCTCGCACGAGGAGCGCTGCGTCCCCCGACTCTAGTTTCGCGGCAGCGCCGCCACTGGCTATCCACCGCCGTCCAGCCTGAGGAGCCGGCTCCAAAAGAGAACACAAGCAGCGTCGTCGTCGTCGGCACAGTCCCGTACCACACCTCCTACACGCTCCTACGGCATTCGCACCCGCCCGCAGCGTACCCCGCCAAGCTCGACGCGCGCTTCTCCCCGCTCTACCGCGACCTCACGCTCCAGGCGAAGATGCGCGGCGGCGGGCTCGTTAATTTCTGGTGGGACCCGGAGAGTGAGGGCGTGCCTGTGCCTGTGCCTGCGCGGAGGGCGAGGGCGAGGTGGAGGTGGGGACGGTGGGGGAACATTATCCGCTTATGTTCTTTGGTGAGCCTGGGGTGGAGGTGGGCGAGACGGAGTTGGTTCGGGAGAGAGGGCGGGAGCGGGACGACGCGCTGCTCCTTGTGTGTACGCATGGAGTGCGGGATTGTCGGTGTGGCGATACCGGTGGGGCGCTCGTTCGCGCGCTGAGGGAGGAGCTCGCTGCACGCCGGAGGAACGATGGGAAGAGCGGAGAGGGGGACGTATGGAGCAAGATCCGGGTGGGCGAGGTCGCCCATGTAGGGGGACACAAGTGCGTGAATAACTCTTGCTACTCATCAACCTCGCGTCTGACTTTCCTTTCACTTTGTGAAGATACGCAGCGAACCTACTTGCCTTCCCCGCCGGGGACTGGTACGTACCTCTCTTATTTTTGAACTTATTTTTTAAAATTTTAACTCGCTCTTCTTTCTCCCTTCACCTGTGAGAAGGCTCGGAAACCTCACCCCCTCACATGCACCACTCGTCCTCGACGCCGTCGCCGCACAGCTTCGTACCCGACTTGCCACGGCCGCGGCAGGCAGCATCCCGCAGCCTTCCTCGCTCGCCCCTCTAATCGCTGACCCGACGCTCTGGCGGGGTCGTATGGGCCTGACGAAGGAGGAACAAATCCGTCTGCTGGAGGCGTATACATAGGGTCACTACGCGCGGTATGGCAGGTCCCAGTCGGCTACACGCATTTCGTGTTCGTGCCGAAGGGGAGAGGGAGGTCGCGAATGCGTAGCGCCCTTCCTGGGTCGGGAAGGCAGGACGGAAAAGATGACTGCCTAGGAGATGCGTCATTGACGGTGCTAGAGCTGTGGCGGTTTAGATGGATGATAGAAATGTGGAATTTATGTTAGAGGTTGAGTCCACCTTAGAACATTTTAACCTTGTGAATATTCTACCGGCATTCTCATCAATGGAAGCGACAGTCTTATGAAAGCTAACAATCTAAAGTGAACGGAATAGCGAGCTATCCGAGTTTCTGGGTTTTGTTTTTAGGAATCACCCAGCTTTGTCCGATTTATTTACTGCCCCGGTCTTAGACGAGACAAACGAAGCGCGCTGAATTCCGTTCTACGAGTACAGAAGTCTCAAATAACTTCAACACCATCCCGGTAAAAGAAATCCGATTAATCCCCTGTGCAAATAGTAATTTTATTGAATTATCACTGGGTTCACTGAAGCTGGAGTTACCTCCCTACTGCCTTACGCCACTGCACTCACGACGATCGGAAGTCTCTAAAAAGCGGTATTCGAGTATTTAGCTTCCGTATTACCGATAGGCGTGTTGCTGTCCGGGCATTTTCCTCAGCTAAGTCGTGAGATGTTCTCTGTTTGGAGGCGAGCTCTGTCTCAAATGTGGCCTCGCAAAGAGAGGTGTATGGGGTGGGTGGAATAGGTATTTTTCATCTATTGCCGGTCTGTGCGAGTCCAGTGTAAGGATTTTGTCCCGAGCCCATTCGCGAATTTATAGTTATAAGCCATTTTCTTGACACTTTGCCCATTCCATGCGGACTGCGATGATCGTTTGGACGGGACTGGCCAGCCTTTCTTCGTGAGTTGACCCATTTCCTGTGTTCTCTCGCTTGCGCCTCTCCAAGTGAGACTAGCGCATGAGAACCTTGGTAGTGAGTACGATCTGAGGGTTACTTGAAGTTTGGACTCGAGGGTAGTAGCAGATCAAAGCGCCACATATCCCGATAGATAAAAAGGATCTGGAATTGACAAAGGGACCAAAATAATAGGTAATTAGGGGCACATAGGGCCCAGAGATACACGCCAGACCGTAGGAAAGGAAAAATGGGAGGAAAAAGGGAGATAGTCAAATGGACGAAGGAAAATGGGGCCAACCCGGTGTACAGAATGGTCAGCCCCATGCAGCGGTTGTACTGTAGATTTTTAAATCGCAGGTTAGATGATGATTAGAACGACAAGAAACGAGTGGGGTGTACCTATAGTTGACTATTAGGTGACCGTCCGTCTGGAAAGACTGCTCGGCGGAAGATATAGTCGTAGGTCATGAGTACGTACATCTGGTAAAGAACCTCAATGAATAGGCGTACCTTAAAGAGGTTAGAGACAGTGTCATCTGGTGCGGGTGAGAAGGCGAGATTTATGTATGTAAACTGTGCGAATTTGTCAGCCAGGAGTGAACTGAGGAAGCATTAGAAGAAGCAGGTCGTTGAGTGGTATGTCACGGTCCGTCTCCTGCCTTGTGGGATATATACCCGACAGAAACCACCCGCACTCCGGTGTAAACCCACCACGGAATGCTAATATGAAGGATAAAGAGGACACTACAAAATATTTTACTCACCAGTGCGTCACCGCTCTTCCACCCGAGCTCTTTCCGTAGAAACTGGATGACGGTCTGGAATCGATTTGACGCAGTGATCTTGTAGAAATTCTGCTTCATGATGGGGGCATTCCCAACGGCTTTGAAGCGCACGACGACTGCGCGAAGGACGGAAAGCCCAAGATTATAAGATTGCGAACGTCCGATTAGCAAGGACACAGACACGGAGACGTATCGCAACGCTACGCGCACCTTTCGATGTGTCTCGCGCCTTGTACGACTCGAGCGCAGAAAGTGCAGCAGCACTCGGGCCGGCATCGTTCGACGCTCCACCTGCTATCCCTGCGACCATCGCGCCGATGTTCATTGCTGGTCCGCGCCCACTGTCGCGCGACGTGGACGCCGAGAGCGGTGTACCGGTGTGCAACATCGTCGGGCCGGTTAGAGTGGAAATCTCCTCAGTCAAAGTCTTAGTCGGCGATAGAGACGTTGAAGAAGTCTATCGCATCGACTTGGAGGTCGTTTTTCGCGGTGTCGAGGACGTGCACTCGAGGCGTCTTGGGCGTCAGTACTAGTGACCGGGGTCGGCAGCGACCGCGGACGGGCGGTTAAGATACCGCCGGCTGGGCCCGACGCGGCAGAGTGGCCGCATACAGCCGCATATAACTACTTCTACATCGATAGTTGAATCTCGCTATCACTTGCCCACCAGTCTCCGCGACAAACTCTTTAGTCGCCCGTCCCCGCTCTTCCATACCATCATGTCAGGACGCCGATTCTTCGTCGGGGGAAACTTCAAGTTGAACCCCACTACACAGGCTGCCCAGGGCACACTCGTGCAGTCATTCGCCGGTGCTGAGCTTCAAAGTAGCGTCGGTATGTAACTTATATACATGTACATATACACCCTTTCCCCTCTCTCTCGGTGAGTATGCATGCAAGAAGGGGTGGCTGATGTCTCGTGGGTCATGCAGAGGTCGTCATAGCACCATCCCCGATATACTTGTTCTCCGCCGTACAGGCCCTTGCGGGTACGAGTGTCAAGGTTTCCGCGCAGAACTGTCACCTCAAGCTTTCAGGCGCATTTACCGGGGAGATTAGGTGTGCGGCGTCCACTTCCGTCCGCAGCACGTACCGTCCTCACCAGTCACTTTTCTTTTTCTTCATCTTCGAAGCCCCGCGCAGCTCTTAGATGCGGGTATCCCCTACGTGATCCTCGGTGAGTATCTAACTCTCTTTCAAAAATTTTTTTTTGAATTAATTCGCGGAAATCTCCAGGCCATTCCGAACGCCGCACGCTCTTCGGCGAGACGTCTGAGGTCGTCGCAAGTAAAACGAAGGTGGCTTTGGACACCGGCCTAAGCGTCATCCTCTGTATCGGCGAGACTCTCGAAGAGCGCGAAGCAGGCACCACCAACGCCGTTGTCCAGGCTCAGCTGGACCCCGTCATCAAACTCCTTACACCGGACGATTGGAGGTACATCTGTTTTCGCTAAAGGAAATACGCGCACGTTTCTGACTACGAGGATTTTTGGCGACCTGGCACGTCTTGCGACCAAACAGCAAAGTGGTTGTCGCATATGAGCCCGTGTGGGCGATTGGTACGGGCAAAGTCGCGACTCCGGACCAGGCGCAAGAGGTGCACGCTGCTATCCGCGCCTATCTCAAGACGCAAATCTCCCAGGCCGTCTCCGATGCCACCCGCATTATCTACGGTGGGAGCGTTACCGCCAGTAACTGCAGGGATCTTGGTGAGCCCTTATCCTCCCTCTTTCCTTGTCCTTGCTTCTCGCACTCAGTCGCTCACCAAACTCGATGGTATTCTCTTTAGCCAAAAAGACAGACATCGACGGCTTCCTCGTTGGCGGCGCCTCGCTCAAGCCGGAATTCGTACAGATTATAAACGTAGACCGAACTAAGGAATGATCGCCAGGGTCGCGCGAGGAGCATGGGTGGTGGCAAAAGAATATGAAGGAACAGGTTCTGGATTATCGCATCGTGATGTACTAACAATGAGGAGCTGCTATGTGAAATGTCAATTCTTGCATGTGTACATTGTAACCACGTTTACCGAGCAGGGACTCCCTCCTCCCTCACATCCTTGAGCGCGTAATATCACAAGAGATGCGTGTTCGTATATTCAAAACAGTACGTTATCACCATCTGTGTATCGTAAGTTTCACATTATCTAAAACATTAAGAGGGGCGTGCTCGGATATCTAAATTTTCCCGAGTAAAAAAATACAAATATGATTTCATCCTCCCTCCCGTATATCCTGTTTAAAAAAGGCTCAGGTGGTATTGCCTCCGGAACTTCACCCGGATGCGCAGGATATCCACCCTTGTCAATGCTGCCTCGTCGCACAGTGAGCGGAAGATCGAGTCCTCCTTGTCGAACAGGTTCAATGGCGTGTCGAATTCCGCGACGACGCCACTGTCCATGACGAGCACACGGTCATAATACACTAAAAAAGGGAGTTTAGTTAATTGAGAACGAGAAGTTTATCGAGATGAGAATTTCCCGGGACGTACCGATAGTGTTCAGACGATGCGCGATACACAGCAGCGTGCACTCAGAGAACTCTGTTTTGATCGTCCGTTGTATCTTCGCGTCCGTCTCGACGTCGACGCTGCTCGTCGCCTCATCCAGTACGATGATGCGACTGTCCTTGAGCAGTGCGCGACAGAGAGCGAGAAGTTGCTTTTCACCCGCGCTGAAGTTCGATCCTAGCAGTAGTACGAGCGTCAGAATATCAAATAAGTAAATAAGGAACAGGAGTGTGAGACGGACCTTCGTCTCCTACGGCGGAGTCTAGGCTGAATTTAGCTTCGGCGACCGGGTCCACTGGCGTGCCGTTGGGAGGCAAAAGCCACGTTCGACGAAGCGCAGATATTATTTCCGCGTCAGTGCGCGTGTTTTGAGGATCGCTACAGCGCACGATGAGTATACAAGCTTAAGCTCACCAAATAGATAAGCGAGAGCGTGAAAGCACTTACAGGTTCTCTCGCAATGTACCCAGGAACAGTGTGCTGTCTTGTGGCACCAGTGCTAGCTTTTGACGTAAAACATCAAGATTGACGTCTTGAATGTTGACTCCGTCGATTTTAATAGCCCCATCACGAAGCTCGACCATCCTGTCGATGCCATAGTTAAAGATTAAACTTATCTGTTAGCGCGAAGGAAGCATACCTAAAGAGCGCCTGCAGCAGCGAGCTCTTTCCTTTAGGCTCCATTAGAAACGATAAAATTTTCTTCCCAAAAAGCAGCACTTACCAGCTCCAGTCCTACCGACTATGCCAATCTACGCAATCAAGTTATCGAGTCAGACACAGAAAAGAAAAGTGCTGGGAGTCTACCAACCTTCTCACCAGCATTCACCTCGAAGCTGACACCCTTCAAGACGGAAGGAAGTCCCTCACGATAGGCAAGGTCCACGTCCTCAAATTTCACGCCTCCCTTCTCGGGCCATGACGGCGGAGGCTCCTTGGAAGACGGTAGCAGGCCTTCGGGAGGGAGTTCGGTGTAGACAAGGACACGCTCCACTGCATTCATGTTCTGTTCGTTCAGTGCATACTGCGCGACCATTTGTGCTACGGAAGAAAGAAAAGATTGCGTTAGTCCAAGAAGAAACACCGGGTTCAGGCAGTCCACGCACAGAAAACCTGGGTAACTGTGATAATAATTTTGTCAAAACGGATCACGGGTAACGACAACAAAGAAAAACATACTGCTCAGGGAATAGGACAGGACAACACCAATCTTTGACGGATTGACCGTGTTCCTGAAACCCATGGCGAACATCGTGATTCCGAGGATAAGTATGTTTCCAAATAAGTCTAAGCGGATGGAAAGCCATCGCTGGATGGAGACCGTCATATAGTACGCCCTATTTTCGAGGTCAAGGCCATGTTCCGCTGTGTCAGCGAATCTCCGCTATAAGACCGGTATCAGTCCCACAATACATTTTCCAAGAGAACTAGTCAATTACCTGTGCGCGATACGCCCGCACCGTCGAGAGACCTGTCAACGTCTCCGAGTACGATGCATACAGTGCCGAACGCATGAGCGAGTCGAGACGTTTAGTCTCTACACTACTCTTTCTGTAATATCTCGCGACCAGGTAGTAGAGAACTCCGAGGGGCGCGAATATGATACCGAGATAGGGGAAGGTATAGAATACTAGTGCGACCGTACCGATGACGTTGAAGAATGTTGAAAGCAACTTAATTCGAATGATTGGTGTGAGTAATGAGCGGTAAGTGCAGATTGTGTCCTTACCTGGAACATCGTCATAGACAATTGCGTATCCAATGTATCCTGGTCCTTGGAAAGTCGAGACAGTATACGACCTAGAACGCATACAAAACAGTTATAAACGTTCGCGCAGGATAATGAAAACAAATCCTACCCATTGGCGTTGTGTCGAAGAATGAAATAGGCGACCGTAACACGCCCCTCAACGCAGCTTTGAACATGCGCAGACTCGAGTAGAGACCAATTAAACTACGCCATAAGTGTTTAGCCTATCTTAGACCGAAAAAGAGCAATCTCACTCACCTTAATGTAAAGCTCACAACGAAAGAGAAAAACGCTTGCGCGACGCCCAAGGCTGCATAGACGGCCATGTAGTCTCCCTCGGAGAACCCGTGAATACTTGAGGCGGTCCAAAACCCAAGGAAAAGATTGTTCCCGACTAGTTTGCAAATCAGTCAACAAACCAGAAAAAACAGGACTACAACTGAAGGACAAACCAGACGCTCCCTGCATCAGAGTCAACAACAGCACGATCGCCGGAGCCCACAATATGCTACCGGCATATTTCAAGAATTTGCTGTAGGTATCCATCGCTACAGCACCCCTATTGCGTTCCTCCTCCGCCATAAGCTGGGATTTTTGTTTCATCCCATCTGGCTTTTCCGCAGCGTTGGCAGGTATGGGACCAGACTTGGCCTCGGCCTTGGGGTTCTCCTCCTCGGTCTCCTCTTCAAGTGCGCCGAACTCCTCGACGAGCTTCGAAAAGGCATTTCCATCTTTCATGAGAGTCTATACACTCAGTGAGATCGGCCGCCCACAACGAAAAAAAACATGGACCAAACCTACCTGATACGTGCCCTCTTCGGCGATCGTGCCGCCTTCCATCATGTATATGTAGTCAGTCCGCGCGAGCACGTGCAGCGCGTGCGTCACAAGCACCCGCGTCTTACTCGCGAGTGGACCGTTCAAGAGGCAGTTCTCGAGTATTACCTTCCCAACGTGCGCGTCGACTGCACTGAGGGGGTCGTCCAGGAGAACAATATCAGAGTCGGAGTATGCGGCGCGGGCAAGCGAGACGCGTGCCTTGAATATTAGAATAGTATTAATATCAGGCACAGACTTCTTTGATGATGCAGCTTGACTGACCTTCTGGCCTCCACTGAGGTTAATGCCCTTCTCGCCGATCTCTGTCTGATCGCCGTTCGGGAGGGTCTCGATATCGTGTTGAAGCGAGCAAGCCTGCACGATGTGTTCGAACCTTAAGAAGTAAAGAAATTGCTCCAAACGCCATCTGCCAAGGAATAGAAGGAAAACGTACTTCTCATCGTCATCTTCCAGGCCGAACAGTACGTTCTCCCGTAGTGTAACGTTCATAATCCACGGCTGCTGAGGAACATATGCGACAGATCCTCCAAAGACGACCTTCATAACCAGACGTACGACAGTAAACGCAAGAAGAACATGCGAGTTAGCGCGGAAATACCACAGGACAATATATGAGGAGATACGTACATCTCCATCTGTCTTCCTCATCTCCCCAACAAGACTCTGCAGAAGCGAGCTCTTCCCGCTCCCAACACGCCCGACTATCGCGACGAACGCGCCCTTCGGGACACGCAGTTCCAGGCCCGTAAGCGCGAAGGGCTTCTCTTCGGCTGTGGCTGTCTGCACTTCGACAATATCTTTGACGGGAGTTGAGGATGGCGCGTTCGCGGCAGTACTTGAGCTCGAAGATAGCACAGGTGGCGTCGAGATAGGCAGTACGCTCTCATCCTTTTTACCCTTCCGAGACCACCACCTCTTCTGGGTTACAGACTTGCTCGCCGTCGTAATTTCATTCTTCGCCTTCGCACTTGGTCCCCCCTCGGGCTTCCCTTTACCTTTACCAGCGCCACCAGGCTTCACAGCCGCATATTTGCCTCCCTCGAGCCGTCCAACCGTTTCCCATGTAAAAGAACCCTCCGCGCGGATCGCCCACTTGTTTCCCGGGCTGTCATCAACAACATACGGTTCTTCGAGCTCCTCGGCAACCAAGAACCTGCCTATGCGCCCGAGAGCGACGACAGCATCCGAGCAACTCGACAGGACCAGAGGGAAGAACGCCAACGGGGCACGGATTACCTACAAGACAAGGGGAAAGGTCCACGTTAAGCCCGCTTAGGTCAGAGAGTTCTGCACTGTAGTTGAGACCTTGTACGTACATTGAAGAATTGTAGAGAACTAAAAATGATAGAGGGGTTGAGGTCATGTCCGCTCAGAGCGTACGTGATCTTATTTATGTAACGTCAAAAATTGCCCTCGCCACGTAAACAAATTCCACGTACAAATGAAAGCACGGATGCAAGAATAGGAATAATAGTGACGACCGAAATCATCAACGCACGTGCAATGCTAAACCCAATTCAAAACCATCAGCGATCAAACTATAAACAACAAACAAAGAAGCAAACACAAAAAGTGACGTTTGACGTACGCGATTTTCCGAATCTTGGCGATCTCCTTCTCTCTCAGCTCCCCGATACGATGTGCGTAGAAGGCTTCCCAGGCATAGAATTTGATCAGCCGTATGCCCTGCAGGACCTAGCATACAATACATATGTGTCAGTACATTAACCGTTTTGGTGGGCGTTTGATTTAGTTCAGTCTATACCTCAGTCGTCAGTCTAACTCGGCGATCAGTGATCTGTACCCCTGATTTTCGGGCCACGAACATCCTGCGCACAAGGAGGAATTGAACTGGAAAGCCCAGGACGAGCACCTAGAAATAGACGGTATGTAAGTGACGATATTCCGAAGCGAACATAACGAAGAGCAAGGAAAACAATATACGCACCCCGAGTCCAACAAGCGCAGAGTATCCAAGCTACATTGACGTCATCGTTAATAAGGTTTCTAGACGAAAATCGAAAAGGCCGCTACGTACGTTATTGATTAACAATGCAATTCCAATAACGATCTATAGAACGTCGGTTAGTCCCTTCCGATCCTCCCAAACCTACAACTTAGTAGAATAAAATTTACCTGTATAGGTCCGACCCATAAACTATCATGAAAGTGTATTCAATAACTCTCTTTGTTAAATCAGATTGAAAATATATGCGTACTTGTGGACGTATTGCGAACAAAGATCGAGACGAGTCGCATCTGACGGGAGCGAGCACGTGTCATCAATACTAGGACGCGCGAAATTTCAATTCGTTCTTTTAGGAGAGACTAAATTTACCCGTAGATATCATCGTCGTAACCTGTCCCACGCTGTGCTTCGCGCGCGCACGGCCGGAGAGACGCAGCGACTTGCGGAATATTGCGCCGATGACCTGAATGGAGAGATGTAAGATAAGTAAGCGAATGAATGAAATGTTTCTGCGCGGGAGAGAGCGCAGGAAGCCGTCGGTACGTACCCCAGTCCGGACGCTCAGGCCGTTTGTCATGGTCACTAGTATCCGAGAATAACGGAAAGAGGAGAAAAAAAAGAAAATTAACTGCGCCGTCAAAGAGACTAGTGCTTGCGCAGAACACACTCATCATGAAGTGGTTCGTCATCTACTCAAAGCGCATCACGATAGTAGAACGATGTCAGAAAGCGTACACGGTAAGTACAGTAAGATAATGATGCTTACGAGAGACGATATTTCTGTATGATCGTGGGTTCGTGCGGATGAAATAAGCATATATGCTAAGTAGATGGACTGAAAGTGGAACGACAGTGACGCACCTTGCATCGCGACCAGAGCTATGCCGAGGCCAATACCGTACCCAACGCCTCGTGGACGGGGTGTGGCGCCTGAACAATTTAAACCCGAGATAATTAGAATTATAGTGAATCACTGAGGAAATTATAAAAAATGCCGTGCCGACTATACGCACCGTCTGAGTGAGAAAACGCGTAGGCCTCAGAGAGCCAGGCCAGCAGGAGCTTCGTGATCAGCGGTGTAGTCGTATTCAGCGTATCTGCATAACAGGAAACAAAGCAGGGAATGAAGTGAATGTTAAGTGAGGAGGACGGACAGGACCGGAACAAAAAAGTTGTACGCACCAGCGCACAGCTTCATCGTTCCAGCAATCCACCAGCGCCAGAAGAAGGTTGCATGGATAGCGGCGAGAAGCGGGTGCTTCGAGTACTTGACCTCTTTGCCGTCTGGTCCCGGTCTCGAGCGCTGCCGAAGGAACGCAGGTGGGGGACGCGCTTTCCTCGCCCCCTTGCCCGCAGACGCGGTAGACAGCTCAGGCATAGAGGACCCGTCGGCCGGGCCGCTTTTCGCCTTCTCAATATCTTTCTCATTTTCCTCGACTTCGTACCCGCCACCGCCCTCGTTGCGATTTTTCTCGTTTGCGTCGCCCCCTGAGGAGCTGCGGCGCTCTCGAAATTGAACAGGTCTTTCTGATTCCGGGACACGCACGTAGAAATTGGCCTCGATGAGACCTGCTAGCGCTGCGGTGCGGCGCTCCTCAGGGAGTGACCACAGATCTGACAGTATCCAGTCAGTCCTTGCTTCTGGCTGCACACGCGACGGCACGCACCATCTTTCTCTAGCGGCCTACTCGCGCCGACGCTGAGGATCGGTGAAAGCCAGTTGAACACAAGCTTGGACAGAAGGCTTCAAACCAAGACCGGAGACGTCAAATACAACGATCTAGTCAAACAGACGGGGGGAAACATACGAGGCTTCTCTCTCCGGAACGATCTTGCCCTTTCCGAACGCGGGGGGTGCAGGCTCGGGCGTGAGGCTGAAAAAGCTGGCAAGTCTGCCCTTCGGAGGCATAGTGGGACGGATGAAGAGCCAAGCCGATGACGCACTAGGTCAAATAGTGGTTGCTGGTCAGAGACAAGGACAAGTCAGGCTGGCTCTTCGAAGTCTCGTTAACCGGAAGCTCGGCAAGTGACGCGTTGCAGCCAGGCAAGAGTTCACCGTGAGCGCGCATCCGCAATACATTTATACCTATAACGGTTATGCGCAGCAATCGTAATCTCGCGAGGACGGACTGCATGCGCATGCGCAGAAAGGAACGCGTGGACCGTGACTCCGCAAGGCCCAGACGGGCAAAGCGACAGCCTATCGCGATACTCTCATTACTCAGCGCCTTCGTCGCCCCGCTTTTGTTTGTCAGCTGCGATCGACGCCGCGATTAGCCGCGGAGACCGTTTTAATTGATACACCGGGGGCCGCGTCCCGACGTCGAGTTTAAATTACTCATCGATATGTTCAACCACATGTACAGCCAACTGACCGCACTTGTGCCCGTTCTATACGTAAGCATAAGAGCGCCAGGCTTTGCATTGTCGCACTTTCATGCGCGCGTTGCCTCTGCGTCATATGTTGGTATTGCAGTCCTGTATTTTTCATTTGGACTGAGGTGAGTTAAATTAGGCACTCTTTATAGTTTTGTATCTGACGTGTAATTAGCAAATTCTCTTCAGGTAGTTACTAATACAGAGTCCCGCATTTTTTCATTTGGACTGAGTAAATTCTCGTCATACTACAGGTATTCCGATAAACATAAAGCGTAATATAGGCAACTCCAGTTAATTTCTCACTGCAGCCTTTACTCTACATGTGCATACAGTCTGCAACAGGCCACAGCATCAACAAAGAAACTTCCCTTTCCACACGTCAT
This sequence comes from Coniferiporia sulphurascens, assembly GCA_002794785.1. NCBI lineage: Eukaryota > Fungi > Basidiomycota > Agaricomycetes > Hymenochaetales > Hymenochaetaceae > Coniferiporia > Coniferiporia sulphurascens. The sequence goes on along the minus strand of NBBA01000007.1, from coordinate 212,043 downwards.
CCCGAAAGTATGCTCCTCAGCTACCAAGTCGATGAACGCAAGTATAGAACGGTTCATGTTAAGAATGATATAGGACGAAATCCAGACGTGACCGGAAAGTTCCAAATGTCCAACAATCTGATAGGGTCCCACCGGAGTCTTTTTTCGTCGAGCGCCTCCGCAGTTCGACTCCGGTACCAATGGAGCCCTCAACTCGCTAATGGGCGCTGTCGGCTTATGACTCGTATGTTCTTCTCGCTCCGCAGCGCCATATCAGCCATCAGCCGATGTACGGAGCGCAGCACTCTCCCGATAGACGAAATCATACAGCCGAGTGCAAGAGGGGGAGCGAAAGTGGTTTGGTTAGACGCAGGAGTGCGTACGCCGCATACGTTCAGTATCAGGACGCAGTTATCCCCCAAAAAAGTGGAACTCCCATCCAAGAAAAGCATTAAGGCCGCTAACGCCCCGCGCGCCTATCCGTCCTGCGCCGGAGACCATACCTCCTCCGCGATCACCGCCGCCCTCGGGAATTTATCCTGCGCGCCTGGCCTAGGTAAGAAGAACAAACCGCCACAATCAGGATGGGACTCAAAAAGGAAGAACGAGAGATGGGATATAGTATGCACCTTTTCAGCATATCAAGCATGAGTTGCAACTCTTCCACTGCGAGCCCGTTTCGGACACAACGGCAGCCCACATTTCGGGGACCATGTAGCGAAGTGCCCAATGTATGCAGCGCGCGGCAGCGCGGAAGAAGTAGCGTCACGACGAGCCTCTCGGTGCCCTCGAGATCTGCAACGTCATCTACACCCGCGTCAAGCGACTGCATTACGGCTTGTTCGATGAACACGACGAGCTCGGACCAGAAACGGCTGTTGTTTCCATTTGCTATATGACCCCAAGACAGGAAGTTCAGTGAGCTGTACATGAAGCGTTTTGCAGCGTACGCGACTTGCGGATTCCTATCCGGGTGACGTGAGACTTTAAAGGAGTAGATTGCAAACGTCGACTTTACCTGCAATACTCCAGCAGTTTGAGCATGACCCGCGAGTACTGTTCCAGACGCATTGCTTTGTTGCCCCGGAAAAACGGGAGTTGCAAAACGTCATCGACGACCTCGTTCAGCTGGTTCGGCTCTATGCACAACAATGCCTGCCTTGCGAGAAACACATTGTCCTTGTGCAACTCAAGCCCGCCCCCCAGTCCTCCGAACTGTCGCTGCTAATGGATGTCGACCGCATGACGTCGCGGATGCGGTTGAGCAGCGTTGGGTCACGGAAATAAGGTCTGAAGCGCGGCTGCGCTGTGATTAGTTGTATGATTCGCTCTAGGGCACGCATACGCGTGAGCTGCGTGTCCGACCTGTTTGGCCCAGTAAGCACATTATAATTCCGCTTACTAGGAGAAAAGAGAAACGCACGCAGTGTAGCCCACTAACTTCTGGCAGCACGCACGAAGCTTAGCCTCATCACCATGGACAACCTTCCATTCCACAATCCTAAACACCTTGTTCCTATGGTCGTTCGGCTCCAATTCCGCGCCTAGGATCCTCGTCCCTACAAACGTCATGCGCGCAATCTGCTCCGCGACCGCGTCCGGACCATGCCCGTTCCTATGGGCGAGGCGGCCGACAGACGCCTCAAGCGCGCGCCCCCAGCGGGCGTACAGTAGCCCGAGCGTGCGGCCCGCGCCTGGCAGGTCGGACACCGTGAGTCCGGATTCGGTCTCCTGTTGCGAACAGAGAGTGTAGAGCGACTCGGTGTCCAGGCTCGGGTTATCGTCGTCGTCTTCTTCCTGCAGTGCATGAGTGTCTGCGTCATTGCTGCTTGTGCTAGTGTTGCTGCCGGAGGTTGTGCTGCTATTGCTGGAGGAGCCAGACGTGGTGCTGGTGGATACCGAGGAGGCCCGCGAGCGTCGCTGAAAGCTAGATACGGAGAGCATAGTCTCTAAACAAGAGGGAGAAAGGGGTTGACGTCGCAATTGTTCGAGCAGGTCATTTATATCTTGCTACCGGCCCAGCCGTCTCGAACAGGCGATGAGAAACTCGTGGAAATCAATCAGGCTCGTTCTTCTAAGTTGCGTGCTCGCCCTTGTAAGAACATTGAAGCCAAAGTGGGCGAGGCGCTGCAGAGCAGAATGACGATCATGGTAAAGAGATTAGCTCATGTAATCGCCGGAGCGAATTGCTGCCACACAGCGGCGGGCTAAGCGACTTGAAACCCCGACCCCGCTCATCACATGACCGCGAGCGCAAATACCCGTCGGACAAACCTGGGTTCGGTGGTACGTACTACTCACCCCCTTGACAGGTAGTGAATCACGCTTTCGAATTCGCCGAGCCCGAAATCCTCGAACACTGGAACGGGTGTTTTTATTTTTTCGGTTGAGGCTTGCTTCTCGTACCAGATGATAAATTTAGGGACCCTAGCCATTTGACAATGGCATACATGTATGGCTGCACAGGCTGGACCCACTTAAATAGCATAGCAATGCTTGTACGAACTGAGACGAGTCGTCCAGGATTCGCACTTTCCGCAGCAAAGTTGGTACGTCTGGCGCCTTTGTATCTCTTTATGTGTAAGCCAATGATTGATTCACAAGGCGATGCCAGAGTGACTCAATGTGGCTGGCCACAGTATTTCGGAGCGTCTTTTCATCTCTTTCAACTTTGGAGCAGATCCAGAAAGAAAACACAAAGAATAAACAAGATATGATCTCAAGATACCTATTTTAAATCCGAAGTCCGAAGCGAGACCGGTGCTCCTACAAGAATCCAGCGACAATACCACCGTAGGCAGGCTTCTTTTTGAGGTTCTGTACAAAAATAATTCGTTATCGCGGCGATAAAGCAGAGGAGTCCTGAAGGAGTTTACCTCGTCCCAGGGGCAGGCGGCACCTTGACCCGGGAAGCTCGCAGGAACCCACGAATACTGAAAATAATATTTTCAATACAAGAAGCGGGACCGAGTATATTCACGGCTTTACCTTGTCCGTGTAGTCCCATATGGTCACGCCGATGCAGCCTGGGACGGCGTGGCAAGCCGAGATGACGCTTTCGTAATCCTTTGCTTGCTGCTCCAGTAAGGCATCCGTCGAAGGGAGAGTCATGCGGATATCAAGCTCGGTTATCGCGACCTGTATTCCAGAAGTTTGAGGGTTCAATCAAGGCCGCGTGGTATATAACACCACCGAGATATATGCATACCTCGATGCCGAGCGCGACCATCGCCTCCATGTTCTGTTGTATAGTCGTCGGTACCTCTCCGACAATGAAGTGGCTCTGCAGACCGACGCCGTTGATGGGCACTCCGTCCGCCTTGAGCTGCTTGACGAGGTTAATCATTGCGGTAGCCTTCGCACCTGCCCGGACAACTCTTTAGAAATTCTATCTTGTTCCGATGAATAGGACATGATCATACTTTCGCCTTCGATGTTGTAGTCGTTGATGTAGAGTTTTGTTGTTTTTTCCGCGTTGCGCGCAGCTTTCAACGCAATGGGCACAAAGTCCTGCCCGAGTGTGTCGTAGAAGACATCGGATCTCCACGTGCCGTCGTCATTGCTAATGACAAGGCGTAGACGCGTTAAAAAGTGTATACTGTAAAATGAATCTGTGCTCACAAGGGCTCGTTAATCACGTCCCATGCATCTGAATCAAACGTTAGTTTGTCTCTCAGAGAAATGATAAGAATCATGTTCTAACATCTAGATATTAAATTGTCGTCAGAAATATGTTTCAGTCGTTTAAGAAGGACAAGTATACGAACATTTGACCAGACCAGTGACCGACGATCGTGCCGCAATGGTTCTCAACGATAGAGGTCAACTCAGATGCGCTGAAGTTTCCAGCTGTCACCCAGCCGGGCAGTTGACTGTACCAAACACAATTGTGGCCTTTGAGATGTAGGCAGTCAGGTACCGCGAAATGCGTTAATAGGGCCGCAAAGACTGACCTCGAATAATTTGCCCGTTGTGGTGAGCGAGGTCGACGATCTGCTGACCACCAGTGAAGTTGAAAGTTCCTTGCTCTGGCTCAGTCGCGTCCTGCACATCGGAAAAAATTCGGAGCAAATCATTAGGCGAAGATGTTTTGCGTAAGGGAGGCAGAGCGAAAAGGAACACGAACCCATTTCATGTTGTTCCCCGGCGTGAGCTGACCGAACTCGAGTATGTCGCTCAGGATCTCGACATAGGGCTTGTCGGTGAGCTCGGGATTGTCAGTCGCGGAACCGAAGTATTTCTTTCCGGAAAGCTTTGCAATGGCATCGAGCTGCGCGGACGCTAGCTGGGCCAGAGCCAAGAAAGACACAAGGTACGCTGACTTGAACATCTCGAATAGACCTTAGAGCAGAAAAAGCGTAGCGAGTAAGCCGAGAAGCTCGAAAGTGGCCAGTACTCCTTTATAAGATGCAGCCGGAGGTATGTCGCTGATTTATTGCCAATCATGTCAGACCGCCTATGGGACCCAGGTACTCGAAGAACAGACATGTGAGTTTGTAGCCTCGACTCCAGGCCTCCGTCGCTTTGACGGATAGATGGGATTGGCAAGGCAATGCGAAGCGCTGGCTCCGGGAATAGTGATAGTCCAGGGTCCATGTGCGGGCGGCCCGGAGGACAATCATTTCTCCCTGCCAAGTTGGCGTCTATTTTGCTGCCGTGACCAGCGAAACGGAGTTGAGAGTTGTGAGTCGACAACAAGCACTCCGGGAAACAGATAGACTTCGCTCACAGGCATATCAATTGTTACAAGGGTTGTCCAGGCAAGACGAAATCTCAGCCAGGTTCAAGCATGAACGGAGAAAGCAAGATATTATGGACCCATGGGCAGCAAACAAACGTGACGTAATGTGTCACACAAAGATCACGCGGGGCGCAGTACCGCCACCACCGATCGCGACCTCTTCTCTAGCAACTCTTTGCCCCGTGAGCACCGTCACCCGACTCCTCGCACAAGGCGCATACCAGTAACGCCTTCCTCGTCAGACGTCTCCCGCTCTTCTAAAGAACGTAGTAGACCCCGCCCCTGTCCCTAGGAATAAATGGGACGCAAAGATGCAAACCGGGTCGCCGGCTATTTTTTGCAATACTTATGTCAGCTACGAGTATCCGGTACTATGCACAGTGCAAATTAGATGTAAGGAGCGGTGCCCAAACGTGCAAACTGCGAACAAAAGTGAAACCAACTTGGTAATGTCCTACTTATATTGCTGGCGAGACTCCCAAGTTGCCTCTGTCCCCACTACAACTCCCCCCTGTCCAAGAAATGTTTTCTCCAAAATATTGGCGCGTCCAAACTTTACCACAAGAGGAACCGCATTATGTCCTGGGAAAGAAAATTGGCTCAGGGGCTTTCGGAGTGGTCTGTGTAAGTGGTTTCGCTGCCTTCCAAACTGCCAGCTCTCATATTCGGATAGAAACTGGATCGTGCTGGATACTTCCCCATAACGGACGCACCAGAGATGGTAATAAAAATTATCAAATCAAAGAAGGACTATAGTGGTAAGCGGTATAGTCGCGAAAAGAAAATCCTGGATCTCTTGGAGGATTCTGGCCGACACGCGAATATTGTGAGCATCGAGAATATAGAGCATAAAGATCCTCATCCTGACCACTTTTCAGATACAATTCTTTAAGTACATAGAAAATGAGATGTTTGACTGTTTTATTTTCGAGTATGCCCAAGGCGGTAGTCCGATGGACAAGTTGAAAGCTTCCAAAACCGCATTTTCAGAAAGGGAAGCAGCGAGTATTATGAGGTGACTATTTCTTGAGATTAATCTCCTCCTTTTAACTCGCACATTAATCAGATTCCTCTAGGGACGTGATGGCGGGTATAACGTACCTTCATGAGCTCAATATAGTACATTTTGACATAAAGTGAGTGTCAATATCGTTCAATGAAACCTTAACAAACTCAATAACTACACAAAGACCGGAGAAATATGCTTTATCTCACGCAGCGCGTCGACTCGCCGATTGTTATTTCAGATTTTGGACTGTAGGTAATATTCAGGAGACAATTCTCATACGAGACGTTGACAGTTCATTTCAGGTCAGTTTACATGCCGTACCAAAACACGACAAAATTCACCGGGGCAGGTACGCTGGGATTCATTCCTCCAGAGGCCTACATAGAAAGCAAAGTCGGACGCAAATCGGACGTCTTTGCTGCAGGGTTGGTTTTAGCTTTTACATATTCGAATATTTCTGCTAGCCTCGCTAACGTTGAAAAACTACATATAAATTTACATGACAGAGTCTCACTATATTTGTTCCTGACCCGAAAATATCCCTTCAACACCGATCCGGGTAAATATCCAGCTCTGGTTAAAGCGCACAAGCTCGATTTTGAAAGGAGCACATTCAAGCATATTTCAGACGAAGGTGAGATAGCAGGATGAAACAAATTTGAACTTCGCCTTCTTTGCATAGCTTACACATCGGTTCACTGCAGGAAGACGATTCCTGAAATCGCTATTGAACAAAGATCCTGTCACAAGACCACGTGCACGTGCCGCTCTGGAACATAAGGTATGTAGTTTTCTTCACGAAGCATGACCTTAATTAAAATTCATTTATTCGTTGTCTCGTTGTCCTGTTTATTAAGTGGCTCATCACCAACGCACCTTCAACTTCATTGGCCACTGCCACTGAGCGCAAGCCAGATGAACTTACTACTTCCCGGGAAGTCGGTGAATTGGACGTCCGCTTCGAAACCGCAGACATCAACAAATACTTTGACAAATCAACCGGGCGGCCCGATGATGTGGCGACTCCCCGTCGACGGTCGTTCAGCCCGAGGCGCCCAGACAAGGACAGGACCCTAGTCCAGCAAACAAGAAGACTCCCGCAAAGTGAGTGCCGTGGTAGGAGAAGTTCGGTGCTTCAAATCAAGGCAACGCCGCAGGTAGAAAAGGGGAAGGGAAGGCGGAGACCTGAGTACGAAAATCTTCGTGATATTCAGCAGACTTTTCCAGTAAGTGTGATAACGGCCCACGTTTCTGAACGACAGCCGGAAGGTTATGAGAACGAGCCTCAGCCCGTGCCCGCGAGAAGGTGGAAACGGCCTGTGACCCCAGGTGCCCGGTCTGCAACTCCGTGCGACGAGTCGGTGATCCCGGTCGTCAGGCCTACAATCCCGAGTGCCGGGTATGCAACCCTATAGAGCAAACGTACGGCTGTGGACGCCCGAATTGTAAGCGCGTCGGACGCTGCCCTTATGCAGACCGCACTCCTAGTCCCAATATTTACCCATATAGACCCAGACTGGTCAGGCAGTCTGAGAAACGTTGATTACGCTGCGCATCGGCGTGAGTTGCGATTATGCTTCGCAAGTGCGCCGTTTGCGGCAAGTAGACTGTAGCAGTACGTGGCTGGCTGTCGGACGAAAGAGGGAGGCTGTGATCTAGCGTATACCGCTCTCCCCCGGCCTAATACCGACTTCGGTCCTTGCGGAGAGCGCTGCTTAGTAGATAGATACACCAGTGGAACACGGCGATTGTGACACAGGACAAGGCGTCCAGCGAATTCGGGCATAGTCTTTAAGTAAAAAGAGTCCCGGGATACCCGTACCGCAATTGTCGCATAAAGCATTCGTCGTGAAATGTGATTTACTGAAGCAAAGTAGGACATTATTAGGCAGGGCAAATGTTCGAGTCCTCCGGAGTTTCTTTAGCAGTAAATTTTGCATTGCTTAAATATGACATGGACTATGACAGTTGTTCCGCGAGTGAAAGCTCAGGGTTTCAATTTCGTAAACAAAATTGCCAGGTCCAAAGCGTTGCAGTTCGGTAAAGCTTAGAGACGTAGACTCAAAGACGAGGGTACGAGTATAGCACTTCGGAAAGAACCATCCCGCTAGGTGAAGTGGTTTTAGCAAGCCCTGAGGAATATATTTGCGTATGTTCGTCTGCAAGTCTCGGAACTAAGATAGATAGCCGTAAAACGCTTCGAGATAGTGACGCCAGGGCGGAACCATGTAAGAGCGCTTTATCGAGGCGCCAGATGATCTGCATGAACGAACGAAGGTACCATGTCCGTCCGGTAGTATTAACATTAGCGGAACGGTCCTTTCTTTGGATGATTCTGGATGCCAAAGCGCACATTTCTCGATGACACGTGAGAAATATCATCTAAGAAAGTGTCATAGTTAGCCAAATAAAGACGGAGCGTGAGCAGGCATAAACCCCACCATTGAGTGCCCTTATCCCATCCCGGATATACACGACTGAAGCTCCGTCCTTGCTGGGCACCATACACACGAATGCACATCTGACGGACGAAACGGACAGGAGAGAAATATGATTTAGCATTTACACAGAAGTAAAGGTCTAAGAAGAAAGCTTATAGCGTGGGTTCCGTTATATTATACAGTGATACATCAGTAAAGGCAGCATATGCGGACGCAGAAGGTGCACGGTCAACAGGAATTATAAGAATGACATTACGAGTCATTCCCTCCCTTGGAACCGCAGTGATTAAGCCCAGCGCCGCAAAACTGTGCCATAATTATCCAGAGGAAAACCTGAATGACATCACGACACGCATCAATATTCCGTCAAAAAAATTTAAACACAACAATACTCACAAGTCCAACCGCCACGGAAAGCGCGACAATCTTCTGATTGCGCCAGAACTGCTGGCGACGCACAGCACGTGCACCGCGGCGAAACGCGGTAGCCTGGCCAGCCATACTGTCCGTTTTGTCGACGAGTAGCTCGATGCGCTCACCGCGACTCAGGATCTGCTCGACGTTCTGCACCATAATGTCCTTCACCTGTGCAAGCTCGCCGCGTGCGCGAGTGAGTTCATCCGCGGGGGGTGAGGTGTTGTATGTGTCCACGAGTGCCGCAATCGTCCGCCCGAAGGAGCCCTGCAGTCCGTACGCTGGGAGGGAGGTGGCGGAGGAAGAGGAGGGAAGTGAGGTGAAGCTCTGTTGCAACTCGGCGAGGAAGGCGAAGGGCATCCGTCTTGGGAAATATCAAGATTTAGTGTTGTTGAAAAAGTATGCAACAACAAAAAGCTCACCGGCCAGCGGAGTCGTCGGCCATAACGAGGTAAGTAATACCGCCCTCGGAGACATAGTGGAAGAGGTATTGTTCCCAGACATAAGTCAGCCTGCTATCGTTGGGCGGAATCTTCGAAAGGATCGTTTGTGTAGCTGTAAAGCCGCTCAGGATATGCACAACTCTGTACGCCTGGATTTTGCTCGCCTTGGGAGAAATCACGTTCACCAGCCTGGTGCTCCGCGAGAATAACCGAGCCACATGCAACGAGGGCGTGTATCTATGGTTAAGTATAAAAGAAAGAGAGCCGGACACAGTCAGTGTAAGCACACATTATTCGACATTGTGAAGAGATGCATACCAGAGACATGGCTGTTATCGAATGTAGGAGTCTTGCAGAGGGAAAGCAACGCGTAACAGCAACGACTACGGAACGACAAGGCGATGGCGCTGAGGTCATCGACCTTTTCCCGTTTCCGGAACATGATTCTCACGGCCATTAACTGCCACCTCACTCACCGCTCAAGCGTTCACAACACCTCCAGCTTTTCCCCCCCGCCGTCGTCCTTCATGGTGAGCAGAACGCCCAGCTAGTATTCGAAGTAATGCTTACAGTTGCGTGCCGTGCTTAGTCTGATTCATCCCGCCCCTCGACTCCCGTCGCCCGCTCGAACGCTGTCGCCGTGCCGCCTGGCGCACAGGTTCGGTGAGTACACGTTGCATTTACGTGCGTACATACAGGACGGTATGCTCATGTCTGGTTGTCCCCTTTTCGTCCTATTTTCCGCCGTACTTCCATAACCTGCTGGATTTCGCGTCTTACAGGCGCCGTGCGACGGGCTCGCAGGTCGCAAAGCCCAACTCTGCGCGTTCGGCTGGTGCAGGCGGCTCATCGAGCACCATGCTGCGTCTCTACACCGACGACTCGCCCGGTCTCCGAGTGTACGTTATCCTCCGTTGACCAATTCTCCCCTGTTTCTTGCTCCTATTGGATCGTGTTTGACGCTTTACTTTATTTGCACACACAGCGACCCGTACGTTGTACTCATCCTCTCCGTCGTTTTCATCGGCTCGGTTGTCTTCCTTCACATCTCCGCGCGCATCATCAAGTCGTTCTCAAAGTAGAAACACGTAAGATGTTATGCGACATGGTGCCCTGCCTCGTTGGTATTTCGTGTGGTGGCTACGAAGCTAAGGAAGGGGCGGGTAGCGTGGGTGGATGTAGAGCTATTTATGAACTGGTACTGGGGTACAGCCGGAACCGCCAGGCGGAGAGGGCGGACTACGCCGTACTCATTACCAGAAAAATGCGTCTATCGGACTCTGGGATGTTCGATTTCTTTTTCGACCTTTTCCGGAAACGTTGTTGTCTTTTCCATGTCGTTCGTTCAGCCTATAATCTACTCCTCACGTATTCGGGATTGTACTTTGCGTTGACCGCTGTGAGAAATTGCGTCCTACGACATGCCATGGTTCATAGGTGTGGTGGCTAAGATGACGTGTCAGGAACCAGCAAGCTATACTGCAAACTGCGTTGTCAATTCAATTCAGCTATTATACACTGTGTGCCTTTATGAAAGTTGCTCTACCATAAAAAACCATTGTAAATGGTATATCTCGGAGCCTCAATAAAGGGGGAAATGGAAAGAAAGAAATACCAATGTCAATACAAAGACAAGGACAAGAATGAATAGAAGATGAGGGGATGAGAACAGTTAGTCGTCGATCATACAGGCGATAAGTAAGTGCCAGCAGGCGGCGGCGAAATATCAAACTGTGGGAAAGAAAATTGGAGGGAGCGCTAATAAGGTACTCGAGCCTGGAGTATAGCAAGCAAAAGTAACATCGTGCACACTAGCGAACAAAACAAAAAACAGGTACAACTGCATAAAATCATGAGAAAAGGCAAAACGGAGGAAGGGGGAGGGGGGAACAAGAAGTACCTTGTCATCCAATAAAACAAACAATATGTAACAATCAAAAAGAGATACCAAACATAACGTATGTAGATCGTGATTGCTGAACTCGGTTCTGCATCGGCGTTAGAAGATAGAAGAAATATAGAGATAAAATGAAAGACAAATGTGCATCTTCATACATTCGCGTCGTCATCGTCTGGCCTTCATTTCCGAGCGCACGTACGCGCCAGTATGGGGATAATCGCCACTTGCACTCATATAACCCGCGCTCGTAGCCCCTGCTACTGCGTTTGCCCCTGTCCCAACCGCCGATACAACCTGAGACTGCGCCTGGAGTTGCTGTGCCTGGTAGTATGCTGCATACGCATTTGCATCCGTGCTGGAGATGGAAGCTGAAGTGGGGTACTGCGCGTACGTTCCAGGCGCACTCGCCGGTGCATACACCGCAGAATTCACTCCGGCGCCCGGAAAGTTTGGATTCGGATACTGTGCGTATGGGGAAGGTGCAGCCTGATGAGTGGGGACGCCCGTCGAGGTAGCGTACGTCGGGTACGTCGCCGGGGGGTATGTCGTTTGGCGGGCGTGCGCGTGGGATTCAACTGGCCGGACGGCGTGCGTATACTGCGTAGGGTGCACCGTGCTGGGCCGGGTGCTCAGCGCGCGTGACGGCCGTCCATCTACACTTGGCACACCACGTAGACGATCTGTTGCGACTGCCGTCCTCGTCGATGCAGTCGCACCCGCGGCAACACCAGTACCCGATTCGGCGCTAGCCACAATGGGTTCGACCTGCACAACGTCGGCGCCCATCGTTTGCCCGAGTGACACCAGCGACGCATTCGCGCTCGCACTCGTACCGGAAGCAGGAGCCGTGAAAAGCGCATCAAGCAGCTGTTTTCGGCGCTCGCCGCTCGTCCCCATCAGCGAAATCGACGTCGACGTTGACGCGCTCGATGCCGTGCTCGTTTTGTGCCTCAGCGTTTGCTCGTGCCCCTGCTGTCCATGTCCATAGTTCTGCGTTTGGGTCTGGTGCTGTTGCTGTTGCTGCCGAAGCTGATCGCGCGACTGTTGGCTTGCGAGCGTGAGTCGTGCAAGCGCACTGTCGAGACTCATATTCGGGTTTTCGTACAACTGGTCGATATTAGAGTTCCGCGCAGGGTTGCTATAGGTGCTCGAATATGCTGCAGGGTGCTGGAAGGGTTGGGCCTGTGTTTGAGACTGGGTCTGCGGAGGCGCCGGTGTGCGATCCGCCTCCGTCTCCGGCTCTGGTTCCGGCTCCGGGATATGTGTCGAGATGCGCCGCGGTTGTGGGACATGCAATGCGGTGGAAGAGGCACGGGCAAGAGTAGAGGGACGAGGAACTGCTGTAGCTACAGACACCACACTTTCTTGGGCTTGAGCTTGAGCCTGAGTGTGGAGGTGTGGTTCCGTGGCGCGACGCGCAAGAGTGGGTGAGGACCCACGACGAGAAAGTGGTCGTTCAGGATAGTAACTTGAGCCTGTCTGATACGAATGCGCGTAGGTCGATGATCCCGTCTGTGGGTTAACACTGGAGGCCGGGTACGGGTAAGACGGGGTCTGCCTCACGGATTCCCTCCCACTTGCACTTCCGGTCGCGCTCCCGATCTGGATGGATGACTGTGGGGGATAGGCGGCTCGGTACGCGTGCTCGTAGCCGCTGCCGGAGGGACTGGGAACAAGAGTCAACCCAAGCGCGCTGGGTTCGCCGATAGGAGGCCTGAGGGTGGCGCCTTGTGGGATCGCACTTAGCGTCGTACGGCGCTCCCTCGTTTTCTCCGATTGACGGGAAGCGTCAGCATATGCAGAGAGTGCTGAAGATGTAGAGTAGGTCGAAGTAGGGTGGGCAATAGATCTACGTCTTTCAGCTTGGGTGTATCTTTCAGTTTCGATATGGCGAATTTGATCCTTGTCCTTCTCGTGCCTTTGTTGTTCGTCAGGTAAGAGGCGCACAAAAACGTATCCCTGGTCATCTGCGTCGGTGGCTTCATCCCTCTCTATATCCCCGTTTCGGTCCCGAGGCCTCTCCCTTTCCCTATCACTCAGCCTGTCCCCGACCCTGTCTTGTTTCTGTTCGCGTTCCGAGTTGCGTTCGCGCTCTTTCCCCTTCTCGACTTTCACTGCACGCGTGTGACTCGAGCCCGCTCTCGTCTCTCCCGAACCAGCCCTACCCAACTCAGCACGCAAGTCGCTAACAGAGCCAGTAGAGGACCCAAGTGACGCACGCCATGAGCGCTCGAGGCCCCAACCGCCTACGACTGCACGTGCACGTCCCTCTGCATTGCCATTGACAGCCACACTGTCGTTGGCGCTCAAGTCCCCCTCGGGTCTTATAGTCCTGTCTCCAGACGATGACTGCCCGACAATTGTGGGTGCAGCCGAAATGACGCGAGTGGAGACAGGGACCGGAACAGTTGATGTCGCGAGCGAATGCCGCGACCGGCGTCGCCCTCCACCCTCTGCAGAGCGCTCCTGCGTCTCAGTCGCAGACGTATCCGTTCCGCGCTCACGCTCGCGGTGCTTCTCCCGTCTAAGCTGCCGATCCCGCTCACGCTCCGTCCCCGAGAGCGCGCTTTCTCTTTTCCTCTCGCGCATCCCATCCCTTTCTCGGCCGGACTCCCTTCCACTGTCTCTCCCCGTTTCCTTCTCCTTCCTCTTCTCCTTATCTTTGTCTTTATCTCTTTCCTTCCCTCTCAAGCGCCCTGTCCGCGCGAGCACACGCGCGGCCTCATAAGCACGACTCCCCGGGCGCGGGCGTGCGAACGCAGGCAGTCGCGCAAGGGGCACGGGCTCCGGCGGGCGCGGGAGTGGATTGTGCGCGAACTCGTAGGGCTCCGGCTCTGTGAAGTACGAAAGGTAGGGCTCGGGGGAGCGGGAGGCGCGCGGGAAGACGACTCCGGCTGTCTGTGCCTGATGATTTGCGCTCGCTTGAGTATTAGACGGGAACTGAGCTTGGGCTTGTACTTGAGCTTCGGCGGAAGGAGGTCGGGAGACAGACTGCGCTTGAGCACGACGAGCCTGAGCCTCCGCTTCCGCTTGCACAATCGCCTCTGCCTCTGCTTGGGCATCGAGTTGAGCAGCGAGAGTGCGCTTGCAACGCTCGAGTTCGTCCTCAAGGTTCTGACGATGCGTCTCCGCTTCAGCGATCTGTGATGGGAGATTTATTTAATCAGATATCTGACTGTATTAAGCATAAAAATGACCACAGCCTCCGCCCTGTCTTGTGCCCGTTTTGGAACGGCCCGCGTTCGTAGCACAAGGTCGTGGCGTAAAAAAAGACACAAGAAAGCAGGCGCTCGGTATATGAATTGTGTCCGAGTGACAACGCTCGTAGACAAGAACAATTGCATTTCCAGCACAGTACTGCTCCGCAGATGACCGCGTGAAACAGTCTTTCGCGCATCGCAACGCACTATATCATGCTACGAACCCGATTCGCTCCAGCACAGACCGAAGGCATCGCCAAGCTTGGGTCTCAGATGTTCAAAAAAATAATAGTAACACATACCCTCCTAAGGGCGGAGACGGGAGTTTTTAGCACGTTAGATATAGGAAGTGCTCAAAACATATACGCACTTTTCACACTCGCGTTCGATCTCAGAAACCTTGGAGGCCCATTGCTCATCATGGCCCTGCTGGAGGATCTTTTCTTGCTCACGGCCACGTTCAGAGCGGCGGAGATTGCGGCGGTAGTGGTCCCGCTCTTCGCGCATGCGCTGGGCGGCATCTTGCGCAGACTGGAGGTTCTCGGAGAGCTCCTTGTAACGGTCAAGCAGCGATAATGATGCGCGTAGAGTCTGGTGCTGAGGTAAGATGCGAGTTAGTAAAAAAGTGTGTGTAAATATATATTAGGTTGCTGGGCATGGACGAGGGATGGATGCCCCCATTTGGCGCTGAGAAGCCAGACAGAAGTAGAATTCAGAAGAGCTGAACAAGTCGTTTCTGATTTCAGACTAGACTCAAGCCATCCATTACCACAACATACAAACGCGCGCGCGCCGGGGGGACTGCGCCATCCGCCTTCAAGCTCAAGCACTTACCTGATCAACAGGGACGCCCTCTAACCAGCCCAGCGCCTCGTCTACGATGGCACGGCACGCGCTGCCTGCAGCGTCGTCCGCAGACGCTTGCCCGAGACGCTCCTCGAAATCGCGAGCGGTTTGTTCTTCAGGGGTAAGCGCAACTTGGGCGGGCTCGTCGCTTGCGAGGTCGATGTGCACACGGACCGCGCGCGCAAGGTGGAATGCCGCGCGGCACAGTGGGCAGGTTCGCGGGATCCTCAGGTTCTGCAGGCATCTATAGTTCGGAAGCTATTTAGTATGCATAGATGTGCGCAGAACGGCGGGTTTGCTCTCACCGCTGGCAGAAAACATGGCCGCAGGAGATGACATGGGGCTTCGAGTCGGGCTCGGTTGCGTCCCAGACGTAGCGCTCGAGGCAGACGTCGCATGTGGACGTAGGTTGGACGATGAGCATCTAATGGCCGCTGCCGCACTCAGCGCCTGGGCATCGAAGCTGAACCACGTCGACGTCGGTGAGCTCGAGCTCGTCTCTCCCCGCACTGTTGCCTGCAGCGTGCGCGCCTCGTGTTCGCGTGCTGTGAACCGCACGTGACAAAAACGCGTCCTTTTACTCTGACCCCAAGATCGTCCTCGTCCCCTTCGCATCGACCATCCTCATCCATCGCTGCTATCTACAGCCACCTAGATTTAATCCATCTGTTCTGGCTATTGATGAGAACAAATCAAGGTTTTGATCGTAATAATGCAGTCGCGAGTCATGAAACTGTTCCGCAACAGGCTTGCAGGAGCTTCATATCATGCCCTCGCCCCTTGAGCAGCCCCTTACGGACAGTCCTATGCTGCCCGTGCAAGGCCTCTGGGCCGCCGTGCGTTTGTTGGCTTGGAAAAAACTCTCGGTCCTCCGGCGTTTCTACCTCAGGGATCCAGATCAGGAACACGCGATAAACGCGTGTCTGCGGTATTGCAAACACAAACAACCTAGCGAGCTCTTATCTGGCCCGCCCGGCAGCGGCGCGTACATTTTGTCCTCGGTTCAGCAAAGATCATGTTAGATCGCATGTCGCGAGGCGGTAGGCGAGGTGGCGTCGTGTGCCTCGGCTGACGTCGACTGCTCAAATCCTACGTTCTCTTCTTTACCTGCCGCTCTCCGCCCCCGGAAGCGCCTTTACTTCTCAACGTCGCTCGATCGGAAACTGCGGAAGTTCATCACGTCCTGTGCAGGGAACTCATACGACATGGGGACGCGAGCGACTGAGCTTCGAAAGGCTGAAGCGATCAACACGGGCATATCGAGGTGAAGACCTTTTCGCCTTCCTTTCTCTTTCATCAGCGCTTCCGCCTCGTTTTTGCCAGAGTTTGTAGCGGATGAACATACCGCATAGTGTATGTTGATGTTTACATCGTTCGCTCTGCTTCTTCACCACGACTTGAACGCATATACACGGGCGTCCAAAAGAAGGGGGGAGAAGAAAAAGAGCAAGCAAAGGAAGGCGACATCTGCCAAATCGAGATCTGAATCCGCTAAGCTCGAAAAAAGGAAGCGAGCCGACCCCGACACGCACTCTCATTTAAAGCCTCGTTGCAAATATAATGACTCACAAGCTGTGCCGCAATGGGCGCCCATCCCCGTGTATGACGAATCCCTTTGCCCACCTCTCGCACGGACGCAGTCGTTACCAACCTTAGTCTGCAAAAAAAAATTACCCACAGTACCACCGCAGCTCGCAATCGCACGTTTTCACCACGCCGGTAAACCGTTGCAACCCCGTTAGCCGTCCAGTCCCAGGGAACGGGCAGATCGCTTCGGCAAAGACGGACACGTGTAACGACGACCGGCGACCAGCGCGTCGACCCGCGCCGACAGGTCCTGGGAGCGGGAAGCGTCGGCGCTGTGCCTCGTGTGACCGTTCCTGTGGGACCGCCTTCGGTTTCTCCGCTTAGCTCTTGCGGTGGGAGTCCGAGGACTGCGCATTGTCACGGCACTCTGGCGAGTGTACAAATATACAACGTCCACCTGGCGGCGGCCCGTCGGCTGGAAGACTGCTTCCTCTTGTACGCTTAGATTCACGCCGGCGATTGCGTGGCCGGACTTTCTCTTGCTGGAGAACAACTCCATTCCGATTCAAGCCCGGTTTGAGTGCCTGGCATCGAACCGACAGTCATTAAAAAGCTTCTATCATTAGACTGACAAACAACCCGTATCATACTATGCGGAACCTAAAGCACGACAGCATGTATACGCACAAGTGAACTCGAAAACGAAAAAGTCCATAAACAAAGCAGTCTGAACCAAAAGCAAGGCTCGAACTTTGGGGGACAAATAGAACAAGAAGATTCAGTGTGACTGTCAACGTCGAAGGGATTAGTTATTAGCCATGGCATTGAAGCCCTCTAGATAGCTATGATAACTAAGAAGTTTTAGGGGTGATTAAATGACCAAGCAACGAGGAATGGCTCGAAGAGCACTGCGCAAAGGTCATGAGGTTTAGGAAGGGGGTCAGAAACAAGGCGTGAGTGGGTTCGTAGCAGGAATCATGTCAAAGGCATCGAATGTAGCGTTCCGAGATCGTGAAGATAAAAAGAAGAGGAAGGAGCGTAAGGGATCGTGATAACTCATGATCATGGGGTAATAAGATTAGGGGTGGTGAGGGGAAACAGAAGAGTGAGGAAGTGGTGAAAAGGGAACAGAGGGATGAGCTAAGATGATACATCAGAAGTAAGCCCATGAAACTAGGGGGTAGGGGAAGACGAGTGAAGAATAAACGGATGAAGAGGAAAGTGAGAAAGCAAGGAAGAATAAACAGCGTTAATGCGGGAGTGGAAAGCAGGTTGCGAGCAGAGATTAATACGAAAAGGAACTCGTAGGTGGGGTATGCGAAAGCGCGATTAAGTTAGTTCTACGGTAAAGACAGGGCTTAAAAGCGTTAAGAAACGAATAAGGAACAGGGGGGAAAAAGCGAATAGAGTGATAAAAAGAGAAGTAACAAGCAGACGAACCGAGTCCTCCAGAGGTCGGTATACAAACAACAAGGCGCGGAACAGGGACAGAGAAAGGGAAAAAGGCCAAATGCTACATTGGTCTGAAAGCGAAAACGGGGGAACGGGAATGAGAAGGGTAAGATGTCAAGAAGGGTTGGGGAAAATTGTACATCAGTGTGGGACCAAGCGGGAAGAGGAAGAGGTAGAAGAGTGACAGTGCAGAAAGGTGAATAAGATAATCCAGAACTTCCGTCGGTGTCGGTCGTAGCCGTGCCTCATTCGTACTGGAATCCCAGTAAGTCGGACGTCGATAGTGGACCGCGTTGTAGCCACGATCCACGCAGAAGAAGAATGTGCCATAGGAATGTGGATACCAAGCAGACAATGAGAAACGAAATGCGTCCCCGGGCGGATGGTTGCTGAAGAAAAAATGTCTATCCAAGCTCCGTGAAGCTGGTATGGGGAGTAGAATGCGAAGGTGAGGGAAGAAGGGTTGCGGTGCTAGCACACAATTACGCGTGGAATGAGAAGGTCGCCCTGGCAAGGCGTATCATTATAGCCATCGAGAGAAATCGTCACTCCATGCGACAGCGCGCATCCGCTTTTTTTATATCTTCTCAAAACAGAATCTGATCGCTCACTGTCACCGTCGAGCCCATGAGCGCATGCGCACGCAGGCTCCCCAGGACCTGGATTAACGCGCTCAGTTCAGACTCGTCGCAGGTCTTGACACACGGTCCTTGAGCAGCGCCGTTGGGAGCCAGCGCTCGTGCATGCTACGCTTCGCACGCTTATCCTTCTCTTTGGCCTCCTTTTCTGTCGTGTATCCGTCTCGATCGTCCACAACCCCACGTGAGATACTCGCTTGCCGTGTTGGCGAGAGCTGAGCGCCTGTTGACTGTGAAAGTGTGCGCGGCTTCGGCGGAACGGGCGGGCGAGGATGACCAGGACTCGTCGATACAGAGTTGGTCTCACGGGCCTCACGGTCGCGGAATGAGGAGTTCATTGAGTGTGAAAGCTGGTGCGCAGGAACAGGGATGGGAGGAACCGGGGGCACCACTCCGCCGGCGCTGGTGTTAACGCCGACGGAGGATCCGTTTGGGTGGCCTGCATTTGAGATTGGGTTCAAAGGCACAGAAGGCGCGACTGAATGAGATGCATGCGAGCGAGACGCGGCTGACATGGCGTGGATGCCTGGAGTCATAGAACGCTGTGTAGTAGGGGGGCGAGATGTGCCTGTGGATCCCGGGGCAACACTAGCAGAACGTTGATGAATCGGCGCAGGGGTCATCGAACGTCTATTCGGGCTCAGAGCGGATGAGGCAGAGGAAACGGCATGCACAGCTGGGGATGGAGTAGAAGTACGAGTGATAAGGGACGAAGTACGTGCGTGGCGAGAAGCTGGAGATGGAGAAGCAGGATGCTGAAGTGCAGCGGCGGCTGCGCTTGCACTTGACATCCCAGTCCCATTCGGGCTACCAGGGAAAGACGAAAGATGAAATCCAGCCGTCGGCGTAGTACGTCCTGAGGATGGTGGTGAGGAGGCTGCCGATGCGGGGTTAGACGTCGAATGTGTAGAAACGGAAGTAGACGCGGAGGAAAATGAGAAGTATCCATCCGGGCTCGTTGGTGCGGACATGCTTTGACGACGCGTCGGCGTAACGGCGCCGCCGCGTAATCTGTTCAGTTCATTCTTCAAGCTATTGATCTCCTGGGTTTTGGCGGCGAGGAGGTTTTTATGACGGCGCAAGTCATCATCGAGTTTCTCGCGAATGAGTTCACCGTCGGCAATCCGCGAGCGCAGTTGTGTCTCTGCACCCTTTGCTACTTTAGTCGCCTCAGAATGCGCAACGTGATTCATCAGGATGGCGCGTAGGAGAAGGTTAGAGAGTTGGATAGCGGTATGTTGCTAGAAAACTTTGCCTTAGTAAACAGAAAGCTGTGTAAATAGCTAACGACGCACCTGATTGTCGCCGCCAGACATGGTCTTGTTCACGCTCACCCAATCCGCCAACTCCTTCTGAAGGGCTTGTACTTCTTCCGCACTGCATCTCTTTGTCGCGACCTTTGCGACTTTCTTCTCCAGCTCGACTGCACGCTCTTTGTGCTTCCCAACATCCAGGTGGGACAAATCAAACGAGAGAGGCTGTCTGTCCTCATCAATGGTGTCAAATATGCCGCGCTCACGAGAAGTCGCTCGAGAGGGGTCTCGCGACGTGCGTGCGGAGGTAACGGCTGAACGTGGTGAACGGACGTTGTACAAAACAGTTTCGTCGTCGGCCAAGATAGCCGACGGAGCCGTGTCAATCGAGTGGTGGAGAGGGTCTGCAAAAGAGGTAGAAGGGCCCGAGGCGCCTCCGCCCGATGACTGGGAAAAATCAATGCGGATGACTCGAATGGTATCGGTGGTGAAGTGCTCGCGGCAAAAGGGGCACGCAGGCTGAAGGCGTGGAGAGGTCTTTTCGACGATAGTTGTTGCGCAGGACTCGCAAAGGACGTGTCCTGGGGCGAGGAGAGGATGAGTTGGGGGTGCGGAAGAAAGGGACTTGTACGACTCACCGCACGGAATGCACCTGGGCAGATTGAAGGGCCCGTACTCTTCTGCGCATACATCGCAGACGGAGTCGGGGTTGAGCGTGAGCATCGCGGAGGCTGAGCGTCGTCGCTGTGTGCGGCGGCGGCGGCGTCGGGGGATGCAGCACGGAGATGGGAGGGGAGAAAAGGGCAAGCGGAGAGGAGCTCGCCTTTGCTTTTGTATATGGGCAAGGGTTAGGCCCCTCGCAACTTTTTTTTTTCTTTTTTTTCTTTCTGGATGCGATCTCCTTATTTGGAATTCGTCCCACGTGCCGCAGAAAAACCTCGGGATGAGTCATCCCCACGCGCAGTTCTCTCTCCGTGTCCGCTCCTGCGTGTGGTGGCCTCTATATATGCGTCCCCAAGTGCCAGCGCAGAGAGAAAGAAAAGAGAAAGACGATAAACACAGACCCAAGGGGCCAGAGATGTGACCAGGGTCTGCCTCCGAAAGTAGTACGTACAATCAGCCCGTCCGCTTCTCGTGATCTCCTGTCACTCTCTTCTTGTATTGACTGTCTCCATACAGCAACCGCATCCATTCCTCTCTAATTTCTATTTGTTCTACCGGGCTCCCCGTTCCCGGTGCCTTTCGGAAACAGGCCAAGCTTCGCCTGGGCGTGATTAATTCTCGCCTCCCCTGCCGCTTATGTCGTTCGCGGCTTTTCTTCGCCAGCTCATCCCGAGTGTTTCGCACAGCTTTACGTTGCCCTTTCCGATGGACTCGAGATGGACGCCGAACCATCACCAATCTCTGATATTAGTGGGAGAACTTTAAATATACCAATTGACGCCGACGCCATGCAATTTGGGATCCGTGTCTTATAAACCAATTACTACTCTGTGCACGCCCGCCTTCGTGACGCAGTAGCTTCATGTTTGGTTCAATTGACCCAGATCATACAGAAGCTACGGCCTACGACGTAAGGCCTCACCACATTCGACGCCGCACACTGGGTAAATGAACGTCGAGGACTTCCTAATTACCTCTGTCGACCGCTTTTGGCTCTTGCAGCCTATACATGCTTCTCTTAGTATCCGCTCTCGTCTGTATCGCGATCCGGATTTATACGTACTCACTTCTTTGGCTCCGTCACCCGCCTCGCCCCATCCCTCGACTTGCAGACCCAAGCTCTCGTCGTCCACCCTCAACGACCCTTCTCCCGTGCACGACATCCACCATATGCTCACTCCGATAGTCTCCTCACTCCTTATCTCTCTATTCAATACACACTACCCAGTGCTCGCGTTAGCTCAGCTGCCTCGGTTCGGAACTAGCTGTGGTGCTCTGGGCCTTCTCAGCTGGAGAGCGCCCCAATCACCCCAGAGTGTACGTGACCTTCCTTTCTCCACAGTGTGGACGACGCAGCCCGCAGCCTCTGCGCACCGCATGTCTACTCGCGACTTCGCATTTTCAACTCTCCGGTCAACTGGTGCCCGGCCTTCTCCGAAGTCATTCCTCACTTATACTCGACTGCGCCATATACCAACAAGCGGGCGCAAGTATTGTCGATGCTGTGCGACTCAGCGCGAGGGGCTCTGAGTTTAACAGCTTCCAGACTCGCCGCTGCGACAAGTCCTGATTTATCTATAAATACCGATCATGAAACTTTCAGCTGACCCATGCTGCGCTCGGATCCAGGATCACAATTCAAATCCTCTCCACAGTATACCAAATGGGACGACTGGGCTGGCCGTACCTGGTACAACAGCGCGCTTTGGGATCGACCGGCTACTACTTTTGATTTCTCTTTGCTTGAATGAACGTTCTTATCTCTCTGATGCTGTTTCTTCCCGGTGGTGCTTGAGCCGATCAAATGTGCTAAGATCGGCGTCAGGTGTTTCTCTTGTGGAGTGGGTCTTGCGAGCGACGGTGAGTCAGTGCGATCGACAAGAACTCCATATCAGACTTCTCCAGCCCGCCGGCCAGCGACAAACACTCACAACGCCCACTCATTTGCCTCGCACTTCCCTCGTTCTGGTGTTTCCCTCTTTCAGTCGATGCAGGTGAGAAAGGGGTCGAAGCAATGGAAGGATGGGAAGCCCTACTGAACAGTAGTGAAGACGAAGCAGAGTCCCGAGTCTTACTCACCCCATGCAATCACATGCCCCAGACCTAATACCATTCATACAGCAGTTATCTGCCGTCCACAAGTTATTGCCGATGCACTGTCTCGTAGCACTCTTTCCGTTCTCAACGCGGGCCCCTAAGCCTCAAAAACGCGTATAGAGCATGCCCGTGCGAGCCTACGGAACCACGTGCTGCGGGCGTGTCTTGCTGCGTTCGAGTTTTGACTTGAATGTTCTCCTATTTTCCTTTCTCTCCCTTTTTTTCTTTTCCCGCGCCCACATTTTCCCCTCTGCCCAAAACATCAAAGGCCAACACGCGGACTCCGATCAAGTCTGCTTCCGAGTCCGCCGCTTATCAGCGCCGCCTGGTTCCATCTCTTTTTCCCCCTGACCCAGGATCTCTCCGTTTGTCGCGCCCGTTCACATCTCAAGCGAGATCATCGGCGCTGATCAGTGCTTAATTTTCTGCCTTTTCCATTTATGGCTTCTCAAATATTCAGGAACTCGGGTATCTGCGAGGCTGCCCTTACTTATTTCCACTTGTCGCTTCATTGCTCTCGCTCGCGTGATTCTCGTGAGCTCATGTTTACCTTCCAGGCGGTTGTGGAGTCCGCCATCCGACGCATATCTCGCGAGATTTCAATGTATTCATCTTTTCTATGGACGACGTCTGTATACCGCGGAGTCCGCATCTGGCAATCTAAGGTTTGTTGATCGCGTTTCGTCTCGAAGTCTTTCCCGTCAATCAGTAGGTAGATGCACGGCCTCTCAACAGAAAAGACCATTGCAGGCAGTGTTTGTGGCTAATGTAAGTTCGAATCTAGTGAATCAGACCTTATAATTGTGTAACATGATTGATAGGTCAAGTAGATGCCCGGGTTCATCGAGCGTATGCGGGGATGTGCGACATCCGAGTCCTAGCTGATTATCTGAAGAACTACATGTCGGAGCCGTCGGACTATGTACAGAGAGATTTAGATGAAGAGAAATAGGTGCACCGTGTTTAGATTTACAAACACGCACACGCCACGCCTTCGACGCGCGATCGAATGCCATAAGCCTGTAACCGCTCTTATACCGTCGGCAAATATATATACGTGTGTACAGCAGCTTCTCACGTCCCGGACATCCGATAATACATTGCACGCACGAGCTAGTGAGCCATTTATCAAAGCACCCGCATTGGTTAGGCCCTTTTGCAAATCCAACGTCTCGACTCGCTCGCACGGGATTCTGTGTGCGTGCAATGCAGCCTTGGCATTTCTTCTGACAAGTTGCCCGTTTATGAATTCGCTAGTCATCTCATACAAGGCAACGTCGCTTCCTCTCAGGGTTGTGTCAAATATGTTATATAATTTCTAAGTGTTATAAATACCAGGCGACTAGTAGGGCATTCGTGCACGCCACAAAGTTAGTGCAATGCGGGAAAGCGGCATGCAGAGTTGCCATTTAATTCGAAGCTTGGCTAGACCGCCTGAATTCCCAATTGACACAATCGATTCCTCTCTAACTCCCAAGACACGGGAGGGCGCATCTGGTCTTTGAGCAGGACCGTGGCCAGAAGTATATACCGACGATCCATCGCATTTAACAAGCCACATTTAGGCAGGAGACTCCTCCTCCTCCTTCTTCACTCCTGGTTGTGTAGAGTCTGTGGAGCAATAGTTGGGCTCAAGGAACGGCACATAGATACAGGACACACCAGCGCTTTTTTGTCAAATACCAAGAAATTACAAGCGGTGCTCTCCCAAGTGAGGCAGGACCAGGGCTATGAATAGAAAACAGAGGAAGCGTTATCGGGGCATGCACGAAAGGAAGGACTTCCCTCTTCCCAAGAAAACAATGAGCAAATATGACGACTTTCGCCCATACGTCATTCGATCCAGGCTTGCCTGCAACTTGCCTCAGCGACTACTCGTGCGCGGTAACCGGATCTGAAGACGTTCACGATGGGTCGGATAACATGGAAGGGGGGGGAGGAGGGAGTGCGGAGGATCGCGGGGATCAAAAGTTAGGTCAAGTGGTACCTGTTACGATAGATGAGCATGACCTTTTTTCTAGCGCGTGCTGGATGAGAAGGATACACACTATGATCCAAGACGACGTACGCGAAAATCAACCTTCACAAGTTGGTCATAGTCCGGGTCCCAAGGGATGCCAGTTTCTCGAACTAGAAGCCACCCTGAATCCAGACCTAATAGAATGCCTTCTCGTGAGGCGTTTAATTAATTGTAGCCTGTTTACGATCCTGTGGAAGTTTGTAGACGAGACCGAGAGTAAAATAGCAGCAGAGACGTGGGTATCCATTAATCTTAAGCTCATCCCGTCCATGTTCATTCAATTATGCGGAAGCACATCATTTTCGAAGAGGGCTTCATCGCAAAGAGACACACTCGTTAGGGCCCATTGGAGGATGTACTGTGTACTCGACGATCAAGTGCGGGTATACTCCATCGTTCCAAATCCGTTGAAGACTAGTGGGAACCCGTGGTAGAGGACCCAAACGTGCCACGGGGACATATGGCCACGGGTTCCGGTCATTAATGAAGACGAGTCCCCAATTGCTGAAAGCATCGGGTATCAAAGTAGAAGATAGGTAAACATAGCACCAACCTCAATAGGTGCGTTGAATGATTGCGAGTGGTAGGGCGTAATTAACTGATAAGCCATACTTTAAGCCTTTTGCTGTCGGTAGTTGCATCCAAACTAATAAAAAGCGGTGTCTTGTATTTTATGCAACATGCATCTAACGGGTTACGCGCTCGTTGGTTTCATCGTGGTGCACCTATGTTTGCGCCTGCGGATGAGCGTAAACCAATGGGCGACAAGGAACGGCCTAGTGGGACCGAGGCTGCTGGGTGAAGAAGGTCAGCGGGTCCGACATACATGTATGTGATAAGCGGGCTGTCCGGTTCAACTCTCGTTGATGCAACTGGGAGAGTTCGAGAATAGACGTCACATAGCAGAGAAAGCTCAACCTCTTGAAGACACCAGAGGTCATGCCGCTAAGTAAGTTCTAGTATGACGGAGTTTAGCAAATCCCTGATGCGCCGTGCAGGATCTTCGCCTTCCTGAATCGGCTAGAGAGAAGAGACATACCCGGAAGTCCAAGTGACTGACGTAGTAATTACATCCTTCGGAGGACATGTGGCGCCTATAAAGGATGCTTAAAAAGAATAGACTTGAAGGAGTTCCAGGTGTCGACATTGAAAAGTGTAGCTGGGTGAGCAGAGACTGTGACTAGCCTGAGTTCGTCCATCGAATATCGTGGTATTATCGGTTAGTTTCTGCGGTTATGGCACGACACGCACAATTCATGGCACAAACCAAGGGAGGTAAGGAGTTTCCATAATGTGCCGAGAGATATAAAAAGGGCTGCAGATAGGTCGAAAGCCAGACCAAATGGTATTTCGTTCCGACCAATACATCGCCGTCCAATGAACAGCGTAGACATAACAGGATCCGAGTCAGACAAGGTCAGACCTCGAGAACCGGTCATGGTCCAGATCACAAGGGTATCCCATGTGACTTCAAGCTTCAGCCGATGACCGTGTGCATGACAGCATAAATTGTAATATTGTATGAGGGGCGGATCCGGGTTGCCGTCGCTGCCGTAACTCGCGTGAACAATTGCAAGAGCCATTGAATTACCCAGACGAGACTTTGATGACTGTAGGATTATGTCGATTATTTGTATTTCAGGCAACAAGGGTGCCTATCAAGCGACACGAAGTGCTCTCGCCAAATGGTAATTCAAACAAGAGGACCAAATATGTCGAAGACGGTGGACGATCCAGTGGACGGGACAGCACTTTTAAAGGAACTCCGGTTACTCATTTCATTGGGCGAAGCTACACAAAGACTGAGCTGAGCTTATTTTATACATTAGTGCAAGGGTATGCTTACAAGAATCTATTCTAATCTGTCTAGAGTGTGCAAAGTAGAAGATTATATGCGTTTACACGAAAAAAGCGGATTCGGTGGCTCACCCTCTAACCCTCAAACAAATCGTGATTCAGTTCGACTCCAAACATGTTTTTTGCGACGGAGCGCATAGCCTCCTCTACATCGTTCTCCATACCTCCACCAAGTCCAAGCACCTGACGTACACGGCTCACGTACCATGCACCGTCGCTCGCAGCTAGAGCCAACCGAAACAAAATATGACGCCACCAGTTCAACCAGCGCTCGGCTCGCGGGATACTCGGGTCGTTCGCGAGTGCGTGCGCAGCCCACGCACCCATAGTTCCCACCCGATTCACAGGACTACCGAGCATCTGATTATTCGCCTGCAGCATCCGAATTGAACGGCCAATGAAGAGAAGCGCGCGAGGCCACGCACGCTCATCACCAAGTATGTCGCCTAGAGCTGCGCGCATGCGTCGCTGCATCGCAAATGTACGTGCTCCGGGTGAATCATCCTCGCCCTCCTCCACGGGATCGTTTGCACTAGCTAGCGCGCGCACAGTACTTCCGTATGGCCGCATGAGCGTCGCACTCGCAAACGCGTCCGTGTTGCGCACACCCCAACTAGCCGAGATACGTTGGAGCTCCGTGTTGTCCAGCGCCAGCAGGGCGCGCCAGAATGCGGCGTACTGTCGTCGGAAGGGTGGTTCAAGGTGCACGTATAGCCCATGGTCTAAGAGAACGAGCTGGGGAGCCCCAGAAGGCTGGCGTCGTACGAGGACATTTCCTGGGTGAGGATCACAGTGGAGGTCGCCCCAGACGAAAAGCTGTGCGGAGATAAGGTCCACAAGTGCCTGCATTACGTCCGCAAGGTGGACGCCCAGACCTCCGCCGCCTCCTACTCCCTTCCACGGTGCCGTCAAAGTTTCCTTGTCTGAAAGTCGCACACCATCGATCCATTCAGCTGTCATAACTCTCTTAGTCGTCAAATCTCGATACACCTCTGGAACGTGCACTCGGCCCGAAGGCGAGGCTCGGATGCAATATTTGCTGCCGTGCGTTCGGCATTGTCAGACTCGTTGTTGAAGTCAGTCTCTAATAAGAGACGCTGCGAGATGTAGGAGACCATTGGATAAAGGGGGAGGTCGAAGAATGCCGTGTAGAGATACATGACAGCTCCGAAGGCCCACAAATCCCAGCCCACCTGCTGCGCGATCTCCCTCTTCTGAATCTTCACGGCAACTTTACGACCGTCTGGAAGTATCGCATAATGCACTTGAGCGATGCTCGCGCTTGCACGCGCTGCCCTTTCTATCCTACCGAACACCTCGTCCGGGCTCTTACTCCCAAATTCATCACGTATGACCTGTTCCACATCCTCCCATTCGTTCTGCGGCGCATCATCAAAAAAGCGCGCGAAGCGCTTCTGGAACTCTGCCGGCAAGATTGCAGACTGCATGGCAATGGCCTGACCGATTTTGAGGTAGAGACCGCCATTTGCGCGGAGGAGCGCGTAAACGCGCTCGGCGTTGCGCTCATGTAAGGCAGCAATGGATTCGGCAAAAGGGGGATGAGCCTGAAAATTGACCTTGTAGTCGAAAGCTACAACGGCGCCTGTGCTAAATGTCCGAAAGGTGCGAGCAAAGGAGGACGCGTTGAATCGCTCGTCCGCGTAGTAAGCGACGCCGACCCCGAGAGCGACATAGACCGGTCTTCTCAATCGCCAAAGTTTGGATGCAGAGCGGCGGGATGAGAAAGCATAAGAACGAGAAGATAATTTAGGAGGCTTGAACATCGACGAAGAGCATATCGAGGCGAACTTTTGCGAGACCACGAGTGTGGTCATCGGCAGCGGCAATTCGTCATCAACCTCGGCAGGAGGGCTTTACCAAGCGGTTCGTAAAACCGAGATTGCTAACGGCGTATTTCTAAGATAAGCACGAGCTTCTGTGAGGGGCGTCGTCTTAACAAGAGAACAAACCTATGAGCGGGCCATTGGCAAACAGGTATTGGAGTCTGGAGCTGACACTTCGGGCAACGACCGTTTTTGCAAATACAAAGTGCGTTAGTCATGTGACAGCTCTCAAATAAAGCAGCGCCTAATTTAGCTTCGGTGGCGTATGGTAGTAATTTATGCACTGGCGCAAAACACCGCGAAACCCCCAAAAAGCAGAATATACATTACTATTTTCGTTCGACCTGGCTTTGATACTAAGATAAAAGGAGCCTGAAGGTACTGTCCACATAAATCTTCCTTCAGGGCTGTGCCTGTAATCGAACCTCTGGAAAGGGTTCAACTCGGATTGACAGCCTCCTGCCGCTGGCACACGGTCTCGGAGAATTTACTCGGTCAGAGTTCGACGTGTCATCAAGTAATTCCGGTGTATGGGACAAGGAAAAGTATACTTATTTATCACTGCACAAAAAAAATCAATTACAAAGAGGATGCGGGCCTCTGTTCCGTGACAGCAGGACGTTGGCCATGAAGATACTATGAGAAGACTGAGGATAAAACCGTTGTTAATCCAGGTCGGGAATTATACGACGTGAACTTATAAAGGGCATTGCCCATCCAGCTCACTCTGCGTGCATATATGGGCATTTACCAGCGGCCTTGTCTTGATGAAAGAAATTCAGAAAAAGATCGTGGTCTCCGTTTCAAAGAATACAACAGTACAAGCAATAAGGAGAGTAAGGTCACAACCAACACAAACACAAGAGATATATATAACGGAACGGTTCCATCCCATAGAAATCTGCAGACTCCCTTAGCCCACTCAAAGCGGCAGTACCGACGTATACTTCGCCGGTCTTCCCCCAGTTTCGTCAGAGTGGTAGTCCATTTCCGTCTGCACATTCACAGCGATCATGCCGTCGCCCTGTAAGGATAAGCCAGAAGACGACATTGCATAAGCTTCTGTTCCGTTCCATTCGAAAAGCCAAGGGCCGGATATCGCCCGTATCATGCGTACCTTCTCCCCGTAACCAAAGGCAGTGCGTGTCGGAGAACCAGGGGCGGCGTTGACCGTGCCGAAAGATGCGCTGTGCTTCGACGCCCCAGGGCTCGTATTGACTGAAACGATGCGTGGCATTTGGTACGCAGCTGGTCCATTGTTTGCATGCCTGCTCAGGCCATCGCGCAGCCTGTCGCGTGCGTTTAGTGTAGCGAGTAAGGAGTTGAAATACACTGTGGATCATTCGACGTCATCAGCAACCGAGCCGAAGAGTTGCATGTATCAGTTGGACGTACGCTTGGACAGGCTAAAGTAAAAGCCTATAAAAATATAGTTGTTGGGCATAACAGCGTACTGGTGATCATCATCTTTAAGACAAGTGAATCCTGAGCTTAAGGGAGACACCAACCGTAACGAAGGAGCAGACTGCGCAGATACTTGTGAGAAGCCCAGTGTTAACAATGTATACGATCATGATGCTGATCCTCGTGTCGGTTCTGCCAATTTGATTAATTCAGTTTAGTCTCTATGGCTTTTCCCTCGGCTCCTGAACCGAGCCCTATTAAGATACGCACGATTTGAAACCTGTCCTATTCTTGACAAGGAAGTAACAGAGCGAGATCGCAACCCACAGATCCGCAGCAACTGCTGAGCCAAGACTTGTGTAGAGCACCCACTTCGGAATCGCCGCTTAAATCAGACAGATCAGCAGAACGGTGTAGGGTATTATTACATACGGAAATATTGGAGAATTGTGCCATCGAGTTGTACGAAAATCTGGGACGTCGGAAGAGGGATTCAGAATTCTAAAAAAAGACGTTATTGTGAGGGCTTAATAATACGTACATCTTTCCACCGAAGCCAAGTCCAGAAACTTTGTGTTGAAGGTTTTATAAGTCCCCTTTGAATCGGGGGAAGCAAGGAAAGCCATACCGAATGTGACGAAGGTGAACAGAGCCTGATGCCAAACGTTAAAGAAGCAAAATATAAAATTAATCACTAATATAGTTCAGAGTGCGAAGGAAGTTCATACCGCTCCCGCCGTCAAGAACCAGTTTTGCTTGCTCACTTCAGACGTGAGAACAAGAGTTCTCAGTCAGTACAAAAAATCCTGTCTCCGGCTGACGGGAACTCACTGATCCATACTCGGCGCGTATAGTACCTGCAGAACAGTTTAAGCGAAAATAAGGAACTCAAGTAGCAGCTGGGACTTACAACCGAACGATGAAGTCGCTAACAGTCTTAGGGCGATAAGTCAGAATCATTCATGACAAGAATCATAAGACTGAACACGCACGGTCACGAACACATGTAACTTGTTAGGTTGCCTTGTTTTAGTTTTGCGCTTTTTTAACTCGGTGAGGCACTATCACTCACGCAAAGACTCCAAGTCGGCTTGGATATTATCGCCAGGTTTGTGAAGTTCGTGACCAAGTAGAAATAAAGAACGTGAGAGATAAGCGCAAGGTGGAGTGCGTCTAAGGACCTGTAAGATAAAAAAACAATTGAATACTGAGAATTATTGAGAAGGGAGGCATGAACAAACCACAAAAATGCAACCTGATAATTAACAACAGGAAAGCCGATTACTTTCTTGCACAAACTAATTGAAATATGTAACTCACAGTCCACTTCATGTATCGAGGGTCGCGAGCTGAGCTTTGATAGTAAATCAGCGTCTGGATATTCGTCACTCCAAACAAGCTGTACGTGCGAGTATAAGTTAGATAGCGTCGCTTATAAAAGATATAAACTTACATAGCAGCGACAAGGAGTCCAATAAACGCCGCACCAAGCGAGTTGTCAAGGTGGATGCCTAGTGAAGCCAAGCTTGGAGTCGCTGGAATGGTCGCATTGGCAGACGACATATTGTAAAGACTCCACAGTTGCTTGTGTATAGAGATAGCGGTTGGGAGGAAGGAGGACGCGTATGGGCGGTAGCGTGAGGAAAGACATTGCGGGTGGGAGATTTTATGCGCCGCCAGACGAGCAAGTCCTGTGGGAAGCGCACAAGGTTCTTCCGAGTTTGGGAGTCGGTATGTTTATAAATAGCGGTGTCGCCACGCCCTGCGCTACCGAGGCATGTGCCCCCGCGGTCTCTAACTGAGGCAGCAAACAAGCCCATGATCCAACAATCAAGGAAGAACTCCCGTCCCTTAATTAAGGAGCTGGAAGCTATCAACGCTCCAGCCTGTAGTAGAGAACGAAGACCATGGGCGGAGAACCTGATTGCGTTCAGAATCAGTATCACTGGCAGCCAAGGAAATTTCAAGTTAGCGTTTTGTGCAGTGATGGATAAGAAGTGCACTGCATCTGCTCGTACTAATAGATAATAGATATAGATCGTCCGTGTCGCTCATGATTTGCGTATAGCCGTACCACATCGCTTTAGACATGATTTATGAATGTCAAGCGGAAACAAAATATAATGGAAATTAGTCCGAGTCCGAGATACAAAGTTAGATTGACCCACCATACACGATCCTCAGGGACGGAGGTCCTGTCCCCCAGCCCCTTTGCGTCAGAAGTGGAGGTAATCCTTTTGATGGCCCTAATTCATATACCTATTTCCCTCCTGTTAACTGTAGTATCCTTACGATACACGGCGATGACATCGCGCCAGGTGCATCATCTCAGGACCGGCGCAAGTTGTGCGGACAGGCATAAATAACATGGACACTTCTATCCTGGATGGATGGACACGGAGCAATCAACAGGAGCAAAGAGAACATTCTTTACGCAGGTAGAGCGGTAATAACAAGGGTCCCTATACATGATGAACAAGCTGTCAAACGGTCTCCTGAGTTGGTCTTTGCTCGCCCCTGATGGCTCGCAGTTGAACTGTTTGCCCTTTGAGGGAGCAGAATCTATAACGGCTACGCGCCCATAAGAGATGAGCGGGTTGACAGAGAAGGTTTATGTGGCTCATCCACAGATTAAACGGAATCAAAAGATGAAGGATTCATCGAAGAATCAGCTTGACGGCAATAACGTAGAGGCTAAAACGTAAGCCGTGCATTATGTAACGTCTTGTCTCACTTGTGGACGTTGCCGGAAAAATCGTCTGCCGCGGTCCCAACGATTCTGAGCTCTACTCTTATATCTTAGCGGTATCTTAGTGCACTGAATATGGAATTTCAACCGCGGAGCTACTGCGCAGGTATTGTACAAATGGTCTGTCGGCTTGAGGTTTTCTTACAACGCTCGTAATCGAACAACATTCTCGAATTCTCCGCTGCTGTGTTTGGACTTGAGAATCAGGCGGTTGCGTGTACACCTTCGTGTGCGGGCGTCTGTATGGCATCTGTTATATGAGCTGGTCTGGATGGACCAGGGTGGGGACTCTTATACGCACCGACTTGATGTCGAGCACACGTGCGAGCGCATCGAATTCCGCATCCGTGGGGCGCTTTTCACCAGTGCACACTACGGCGATACAGAGATGCCATGCCGTTAACTCACACTGGAAGTAAGTAGTAGTAATAGAATGCGTACCATCGATTACGTGCTGCTCGTCCTTCCCGATCTGACTCGCGATCTGCGCGTACGAAAGACCCTTCCTCTCCTTTGCTGCAGCGAGCGCAGTGCACGTCGGGTTGGGAGCCATTGTTATTGAGCGATGTCGAGTGGTTGAGTGGAAGAGGTTGGGTGGAAGAGAGAGCGATTCGGGGCTTCCCGTCACACTGGATCAGATCTTTATAGATGTGCGCACAGGCCTTCGTACCCCTATCCCGGTCACGCCAGCCCTTGAGCTTATGGAGTCACCCATCTCTAGAACGTATCGCAGAGCGTCTATTTCTCATACCGCTGGACTGGCACACGGACTCAAAGGCCCGTGAGCCAGAAGGGTACATATAAACGATCTTATCGCGGCTTCCGTCAGTTATCTCAAAGATAACATCATTTCCAAATTCAACCGACTGTCTCAATGTTTCACAATAGTGTGAATCTACTCTCTGGTCCTACTTGTTCGAAATAGGAGCTTCCGAAACACGTCGTGGGGAGACGGGGGTCTTCGAGAGAGGCTGCTGCGCCGTCAGTGACCGTCACCCGTGCTACTCCCAAGCTAACTGGAAAACCTCGTGGCGTTCCGTGAAGGAGAAAGAGTGCGTGGTAGCATCTCCGGCCAAAATGAATGCTTCCGGCGCAAAACTAATGAGATGTGAATATGGCTTCAAGCGGCGAGGACTGCCAGTCGACCAGAAACAGTTAGTCATTTTTGGAGACACAAAACTCATGCCCGATTTTATATACAGAACCGGGGTCAGGACGCTTGGCTATTCATATTCCAAGGAAGCACAAGTTCGACCTAAGCCGCTTCTGAGTCTCGATCTCTTGGATATTCCGATGGACGGAGACCTGCCTACCTTATCCGCCAGCTCCGATACGCGCAGCAGGGTCAACATTCTCAGCTTGTCCCAGCCCTCGAATGCTTTCTCTCTGCACTGATAGCACTCGATGTTTTTGAAATACTTCGAGGCGGACGACGACATGAGGACTCCGCGCGCAAGTGGGGCCTTGCACAGTTTTGAGGCAACCTCCTCCCTGGTTTGATACCACCATTCGCATGTATCCCTCTCGCTTTTCTCCCCGCTTGTCAAGCAGTAATCCTCGCGTCGCATCTCATTGCAGACATGATCTTGCACCTGCACGTGTCTGAGCACGGTCTTGCTGTAATCAAAGGTAAGGAATAGCGCATGCACTGCTTCACAAACACGACGATGGTAGTCGAGCAGGTGGTAATACGATGCGCCGCTGATGTGTGCCAGCTGCGGCCGGAAGGCATGAGTGAGTGGGCCAGCAAGAAATGCACGCGCCGCAAGGCACGCCTCAGCCTCTAACCTGAAGAGACACGCTAGAGAGAAAATGGCGACCGCGTCCGACACCGCGTCCGTATCCGATTCCGCGTCAGATTCAGATCCAGGATCCTCTACAGAGCAGTTGCAACGGCCTATGGCTCCTGTAAGACGCGCGCGCAGAGCTTCACGTGCATATGCGAAGGCGTCAGCCATCTCGTACTTGTGCGCAGCATCCAGGATGGCACCGATTGTTTCCAGATCGCTTAAAGCGGGAGAGGGAATGGGGTAGAGGATTCGCAGAAGGGGGTCGAGTATGCTGCGCGGCTCGGGCATGGAGACGACGGGCTCGGGTTCCGGGCTGCGGGTGGAAAAGATGCGGCTGATCGCCGGTGACGACAGGGCGAGGATGCATTTCATAACTCGAAAGTCGGTCCCGTCTACGGAACGCAAGACCAAGTCGGCTTGAGGGTCGTCGAACGGATACGAGGCATGGACGCGTATTTTGTCGGACGTGGTGGTTACTTCCATGGCAGATTCCACTGGCAGGCGCACAATCATAGAGTATGGACAGTAGCACATGCGGCCATACATAGTCCAGCATGTCGAGTGGTGGATACTTAAGTCGATTGGCAGACGTGAACACCGGTATGCTCTATGGCCGGTGGATGTGCTACTACGCCTTGACGTCGGATACTAGCGGCGGTACCATTTATCGAACTTCTTCCATTGAATTTCGAGTCATATCGATTTGTAGAAGATCACAAGTCTGTGCTATATCGCGCATGGTGGCGGAATGGGGCAGTGGGCGCTTGTTAGTGGAGGCACAGCATTAGTGTTTAGAGGAAGTACTGGCAGTACACTTATTTTTTGGGATACATTCGGACTGAATGAACCCAGATGTCGTACGTAGGGCTCGATCTTGATGTCGAGTATAAAAAAATATTTCTGAATCTGTGTTTTTTTCTTCAAGTAATGATGCAAATATCAATCTGCACTTTTGTGACCTCGTATTGGACCAAGATGGGACCACCATTTCTTTCTCGTGTACTGTCGACTGATTTTTTTTTTTTTTTTTTTTTTTTTTTTTTTTTTTTCTTCTGTACTGTGTCGCGCCGGGATCGACTAGGGGACATCAGTGGATATCTGATATTTGAATCTCGAATTGGCACTCATTAACTCGTATACCTTCCTCGCATAGTTAAGGAAAATTCCACTGGCAGTGCGCTGCAACGGTGCCAGTGGCAATATTAACGATGGTGGGCTTGAACAGGTGATTTCGGCTGTGTATTTCCATAGGCAATGAGTACGCTGGTGACTGAAAGAAGAAGTTTTCGCGATCCACCCTATTGAGACGCATTGATATCCCTCCGTTTGACAGAGCGTTGCTGCACTATGGTAACATCATGTACAAGTGTGTGAGCGTACTACAAAGTTGCCAGATTCGGGAGATCGATCTTCTAGGGTCCAAATAGCCACGTGATCATTCTATGTTTAGCCGATATCGTTTTGCGAAGCGGCCTTCCGTCCTCGTCCAGTAGCCTCAAGACTTCGTCAAGACCTCCAATATCCACAAAATGGTGAGTTACTCACCGACAGGAGGTTTATCATGCGAGAAGTGTACGCTGTAGAAAGAATCGGAGTGAAATTTGATGTTGTGGGTGATGGATGGGACAGATGGAAGACGGATGACATGAAACGACGACGCGGCGCCAATGCACTTTGCTAAGATTTTAGCAGTTTGCTAACCACTTTTTCTCCCTTTGTAGCCCCCGAAGAAAGGAAAGACACCCAAGGAGGAGACGACCGTCTCGCTCGGCCCGCAGGTCGCAGAGGGCGAGCTCGTCTTCGGCGTCGCACACATCTACGCCTCTTTCAACGACACCTTCGTACACGTTACTGATCTGTCGGGCAAGGAGACGATCTCGCGTGTTACGGGCGGCATGAAGGTCAAGGCTGACCGTGACGAGTCTTCGCCGTACGCCGCCATGCTTGCCGCGCAGGACGTCGCAGCACGCTGCCGCGAGGTCGGAATCACCGCTCTGCACATCAAGCTTCGCGCGACTGGCGGAACGGGAACGAAGACCCCCGGTCCTGGTGCACAGAGCGCACTCCGTGCGCTCGCCCGTGCTGGCATGCGCATTGGCCGCATCGAGGACGTCACCCCCGTTCCGACCGATTCCACCAGGCGCAAGGTTCGATTCCTCTGCGCTTTTTCTTCTGCCTTTGCACGTTTCTAACTAGTCGCGTCATAGGGTGGTCGCCGCGGTCGTCGTCTGTGATCTTCTCCTCCCCAAAATTACCCTCACCCTCTCCCGGTCTTTGTTGCATGTCGTAGCCGCGCTTTTATGTACTCTGTTGTGATATGCCAATGCCCAATACGTCGCCCTCCGACGCGCAGCAGGACCGTGCCTCGCGCAGATCCTGTCCCGCGGTCGAGAACTGTTGTTCTATGCAGAGTGTGCCGGTTTTCTGTTCTGCTTTACGTTGTTTGGTGTGAATACTCCTGAATCTGGCTGAGAGTTCAGTTGTTGAAGTTCGTGCCACGCTAATATCCGTCCTGTGCAGGCAGCGTTATCCACGCATGTCAGCCGGCGGACCGATAATCCCTTCCGCACGGCAATTTGGAAGTCACTAGGGAAAACGGAAAGGAGTACTGATATCCGACTACGCCGACGACTAATGGGTCTTTACACACTTAGTAGGTACAGCGATGATCGCAATAATTCGGGAGCTTTTCTCTTCATATGTGCTGTGCGTAGTGAGACGTTTTCTTGTCTTATATAAATTCTGACGCTCTGACAACAAGTAGTATATATTTCTGGAAATCGAAGAGCTCCCCTCATATATCGCCTGCTACATGTATATATCCTAAATAAGGAAGCACCCGAGTCCTTCGAATTTGGAGATACTAGTACTGTATGCTTACAGGCCGCAGCGCATGGGCAACGAAGAAGTGTAGCTGGCTGCGCCGGCGCCCGATATTGGCACGGGCACCAGCGGCGCGATGATAGCTCGCCACCGCTATTTTCGAAGAAAACCGACGCTTTCCCTTTCCCACATCGATAATATCAATCATATCGTAAGAATGGTCTAGGGCGAAGGGCAAAGAGAATGTTACTGCGGGAAGCAGTAAAAATATATGCTCCCAGGTTGACCTGCGCCGTTGCTTGCGTCAATTGGATGATAGAATCAGAAATGGAAACATATATGGAATGAAGCAGATACTAAGGTGGGGATGGTGAAATATTCTGCTTTTCAGACAGCCAGGATGGCAATTTAGAGAATATACGCTAATGCTGGTTGAATCCTACCCAACATTTTCCCTTGGCCGCGAGGTGAGGGAAAGTAGGGGCGGAGATGGGAGGTGTAGCTTGCATGATTCACCTATATCGGTATCACCTACCCACTCATGAACCGTGCGACAGTAGCAGCATCGGCCACATCTTCGAAGAGAAGTCGGCTTATACTGATTTCCGTTTAGTTGGTCTGAGAAGGGCGAACTTGGCTTTCTCTAGATCTGATGTAATCCTAAGAAAAGGTGGCGCATACGCCCATACCTGATTGGGTGGCCTTGCCAAATTACAACGGCGCTTTAGCAATCAAATCAGTACACGCTCGTAATCTGCATTTGCACTCGCCAGAGATGAGGCGAGCGCCCGATGGGAGATCAGTTCATACTTATTTTCACATTTATATTTATACAGTCTTCTATATTTTGTATCACTGGGATGGGATGAGAAGGATTGTGGGCGCTCCGAGTCGGCGGCGGCAGCGCCGCGCCTGAGATTCTCAAATCTTGTCACTGATTTCGCATTCATTTGATCTATGTAGCTCCAAGCCCGGACGCCGCTATTTTTCAAGAACACTCGCATGCTGCTTCTGGGAAATGCGGGCGCTCAATAGTAGCGCTTATGGATGGGACTGATCTCAGAGAAAGGCAGCAACGAAAAAGTCGGGCCGGGACGACAGGATGCCCGAGTCTCTCCGCGATGATCTAGGTGCTCGCAGACACTAGGAATATTAGCCTCAAAAGATTTTCAGTGAGTGCGTGCCTCAGATACCGAGGTCTTGAAAGAAAGAACAAAGGTTCAACCTTAAAAAAAAGGAAGAACCTTGTTGTAGGCAGTGGCAGGACGTCTCACCCCCTCAATTCGCATTAGAGGAGCGCGGGAGGAAATGTATATTCAGGCACGGTAGACGAGCCTTTCCAATCGAGGGAGAACTTTTTTCCATGAACGGATCGTTTTCGACGTCCATGGGTTTCGTTTATTGAAAGGCGGTGCGGCAGTGATCGGCAGCGAGCCCGAGGACCGCCTAACTAAGCGGCCTCGGTAAAGTATACTTGCCGTGTTTGTCAGACCAGCCCCGGCAGCCATGCCAGATCTGAAGGAGACAACAAGGATAGTTCCGAGTTGGAGCCAGGAGGACCGCACAAACTCCAGGATTCTGTCCGGCTTCAATTTGAGATTGGGGCCTTAATTAAACTAGAAATTCTCTGTGCTGGGTGCCCGAGATAAGTAGCAGTAATACGGTTTACGATTGATAAAAGATGTTCTGGGTGGAGTGAGCTGGACGAGGGGACGAACTTGAATATATGCGCGTTATAAATATAAGAATATGTGAGCCACTGTACCAA
Source organism: Coniferiporia sulphurascens (assembly GCA_002794785.1). Taxonomy (NCBI): domain Eukaryota; kingdom Fungi; phylum Basidiomycota; class Agaricomycetes; order Hymenochaetales; family Hymenochaetaceae; genus Coniferiporia; species Coniferiporia sulphurascens. The sequence goes on along the minus strand of NBBA01000007.1, from coordinate 173,185 downwards.
ACTGGGAAGCGCTGATCTGGCCGGGATGAGCCGAGCCGAGGCTGATGGGATCTGGGGATATTTAAAGAACCAAGCGGATCCAATTACGGGAAGCAGTAATACACAAATTCCATCGGCATATAACAGCTCTTCCAGGCAAAACGTCCTTCTCCTCCTCCCTGCCCACTTCTCGCCTTTTGTTGTCCGCAGGTATACTGCTAGCTGCACAGCTCGCTTTCATTACACACCAACCCTTCAACTGGCTACTGGCCCTCTGCGCCGACCCCGTCCTGGATGCCGAGTGACAGCACGATACTATAAGTATCCCACCCTCTGTCCCCACCTCGTGAGACGTCCTCGGCCATCGTTGCTTCCCCCCTCCCATTTCCATAGCCCCTCCTAGTCGTCTGCAGTCCAAATTCTCCGGCGGCGCGCACCCTCGCCATGTCCGCAAACTCCACGTCCGCCGATACCCCCACGTCGTTCGACAACACACTCGGCGCAATCCTCATCGGTGGCTTCGTTTCTGTCTTGTAAGTATCCGATATACACACCTCCGCTCTAGCAAGTGCATCGGCATCTGAATACGTCCGTGCGCCCGCCGTCAAGCCTATACGGCGTGACGTGCCTCCAGACATTCATTTACTTCCAGCGATATCCCGGGGATAGGAGGTTCATCAAATCCAGCGTGCGTGCCCTTTACCCCACCCGCATGTCATGCGCCCCTTTAACCCTGTCTTTTTCCCGTCCCTGCGTGTTGCCCCATGCAGGTGTTATTGGTCTGGCTGATTGACTCCTTTGACGCGGCGCTCACGTGCCAGATATGCTACTACTATCTCGTATCAAACTATGCGGACCCCTTGGCTATATTCTTCCCCGTATGGAGTTTAAAACTCCATGTGTTTGTCACGGTACGCCATCTCCCTGTGGCTTGTCCAAAACGTCAAGAATACTGATATCTGAAAAACCAAAACCCCTATTTGTCGCCAGTCCCTAAGCGACTTCATTGTCCGGACGTACGTGTCATCCGCTGCTCCTCTGTTCGCTTCGGCCGGTCTAACGTGTTCGTAAAAAATAGGTATTTTGCCCGAAGAATCTACGCTCGTACGTTCGGCTATCCCCTCTGTCATTTGCTTATGCCGACGTGTCCCGCAAAGTGAGCCATGGCAACAAATTGATCACAGGGGTCATTCTCGCGCTCTCCGTCGTTGACCTCGTGGTCGGAACAAGTACGTACTCCCTCTCTTTCTTATCCTGTCTTTCTGCCTTTTTCTTGGTCATTGCATATTTTTTTTCGACTTCGGACGAGAATAGCGTTCACCCGGTTCCCGGTCGGCGCCAACTTCTCCGAGTCCGGCAGACCCCGATCCGAGATCTCCGTTCCTCCGAATTAATTCTGCAATCAAGCCCCTCTTCCTTCTTTAATTTTTCCTGTTCTTCACACCCATTCACACCGTCGCCGACTTACATCCCTGCCCTTCAACCGAAGGAGGATGTTCCCATGTGTAACGGTCCCTGTGCTTCTTAATACCTCCGTCCAATTTTCTCAAATTTCATAAAATAAAGTAAAAGTAAAAAAGGGAAAGGTGAGGTGAAGGGACTTACAACCTATCCACAGTTATCACTGTCAGGGCGTTCCATATTGCGACCTTCGCCGGCCTCATTGGCGTTGCCAACCTTTTCTATCTCAACTTCGCGTCGAACATTAGTGCCGACACGTGTGTTGCGCTCGTGCTATGCTATTATCTGTGGACAAACCGTACAGGCTCAAGAAGGTCTGTCATATTTACTGTATCCAAATAGTGGATTATACGCTGACAACCCCACAGGACGGACTCGCTTGTCGTCAAGCTGATACTGTACACGGTCAACACGGGTATGCTGACCGTGCTCGACGCAGCGGCCGGGCTCATATGCTACGCCGCGCTTCCCACCACGCTCGTTTTCATCGCGTTTTACCTTAATCTCAGCAAATGTCCGTCCTCTCACCTAATAATCCTCATTTGCAATGATTTACCCTCGATCTTTATTTTATTTTTATTTTCCGGCATCCGGCATTCGGCATTACCGCACGACAGTCTACGTTAACTCGTACCTTGCCTCGCTCAACGTGCGCAAAACGTTGCTTTCGTCCATGCAGGAAAACGCGATAGGGTTCATTCAACTTCTCAAACAACAACCCGCACAGCAGCGGTGGTGGTCTCTCGCACAACTTGCCAAATTTCCGCCCCTTCACAGCGAACGGCATGACCACACATCCAGGCGGCCTCTCTACGAATGTACGTGTTACTTTTTTTTACGAGAAACACGAGAACGTCCATGTATCACTTTTGCGAGATTTTATACTAAACAAAATCCGGCAAACAGGGAGCAATCCACGGTGGGACGGATCTCGACACGCTAGACACACTAGATACAAGTAAGGAAGGTACATCCGCATCAACGGCGGTAAACACGCCAATAGACGCTCTACCCATCGACGCAGACTTTGGCGTATGCCAAAAACGTCCGCGGGACCTCGAACTTGGCCTCGGGTTCGGGCCGCCCGGTGCCACTGGTATTAGCGACGGCGATGAAGATAAAGATTATAACAGCGACGATAGGCCCATGTACGCTATGAGACCTCGATAATCTCCCCCAACCCCGACGTACTGGAGTATCGGCCATCGGCCGCGTCGCGCAAGGTCCGCTTGATCACGGCAGCATGTCATGCAGGCTCCTTTGTCCGAATAGTGCACTGTGGATTCACGCGGGGTCCTGCACTTAGTACGCGCAGGCGATTGAAGGCCATCTTTGTCCTTCTTGTTTTTTGGGTATCTTGTTTCAGTTTTAAAAAAAGCGGGGAAAGAAAATCAATCCGCCTTGCCTCTTTCTGCTTGGGAATGTATGCGCCCCCTACCCATCTGCTGCGCCTATCTTGTTATACCTCAATCTTGTTTTCGCCATCTGTTTCTGCACTACCGCGGCGGTCTTCCTTGTCAATCTCTGCTGTGTTTTGATTTCTCTTTTGTGCTTTCCGCAGTCATATCACGATGTCCCTTCGCTCTTATTCGCAACGACTACTGTCATCTGCACTCCTTCAACACATTGCCACGTCTAGTTCCAAACGCCTGTCATCTTTCATCCTACCTTGTCTCCTGAGGTCTCGTCCCGGACACTGCATCCCCCCCCTCTTTGTCCCGCCTAGTGTTATCTCATCCAGCCTCCATGCTTTCTGTCGCACTTAGCGTCTTCCCTCCGCCGGACACTTCCGCATCTCTACACTCTTGCATCCCCTCAGTCCCGTAGCTTTCTATACCATTTTTTATTTCTTTATTCATCATTTTTATGATTCTCGTCTGCTTCCGCCCTACCTTCGAGAGAAACTCTGAGTAGCGATAATAACTGTACAAAAGAAGACTTCACGTTTATCCTTCTTCCCCCCGCTCCGAGAAGTAGTAGAGGAGTAGCATTAGCGTAAATTGCGTGTATTGTTAGACAAACCAAATCCGATAAAACCCGCTGTCTTCACTCCATGTATCCCCCTATCGCCTAAAGTGCGCTCTTCCTTTTCCCCCTCTTTGAAATAGAGAAGCATCAACGATATCGACACCAGCGCACTAAAGCACCAAGAACAAAACTGACAGGACGATCCGATCCGGAAAATTACTCAATTGTCAAATCGGTTTCGACTGATTGATTACTAGGTATACGTACTACCGTAAGTGTCTTGCGTTTGGAAACGTACGGTGGGTATTCCCTTGTCAAGATTTGCTGATCCCGGGCGCGAGCGATTTGCGAGCGTGTAAGGGCTGTGCGCGGCGCGCGCTATCAGAATTACCAGAATACGCTTTACGTTTATTTCCCTTTTTTTTCGCGGTGGTTTTCTGTTGCATTGCGCTACAGAATCCAAGTGCGTTACTCCGCTGTACTACACTGGCATAGTGCTAATCTCCAAGCGGCCTCTCCCGCAACCGGTTTCCTTCCTCGGACTTCAGCGCTCTTCTGTATTGGGAAGAACGAAGGAAAGCTCTCGGCTGCGGGTGATATGATATTATCAGCGAACCAACGTTTGTTTGTGACAAACGCGAAGTAAGCACAGCTGCACAGGGTCAGGGTCCGAGAGATCTAGAGAGTTAAGCGAAACAATGTATGCCGGCAGGCCCAAATCACACATAGGCAACGACAAGCAAGCGTTTTTGTTTCAAGATCTCAATGCTTTTATTTTTTATATTAAAGTTATCCATTATTTTTACTCGTTTCGATTTCGTTATCGTTCGTATATGCGTACGCTGGAGAAAAGCGAGGGGTCGATGTGTTACTGAAATATCCATAGTGGCTGCTCGTGAGGGAAAGAGGATAATGATCTCCGGGCAGGCATTTCGTTATAAGGCATGGGGAACGTGTCGCGTGAAGGTGATGTTGCGGGGTGGAAGATGCGTGAAGTCGTGATGCGGTGGTAGTGCGGGAAGGTGAAGTAGTCATGCGATACGAGACTCGAGAGATGGGCGAGGCAAGAAAAATGAAGAGTACAGCAGTGCGATGGGTCAAGAAATGAAAAGGGATTGAGTACAAGTAACACCGAAAGAATCAAGTTGAGAGTAACAAGGCTGAGGCAAGAAGAAAAATCAATTAGTGCACAGCCGACGGTTGCGGAACGCAAATAAATCAGAATATCAGTAATCATAGAATCAAGCGTTGCGATGAGTGTGGTAACGAATCCGGCTCGTTACGGACTGGCGAGGCTCGTCGAAACGGCGGGCAAGCGTGCTCAATCCGATTCCTGCCTTTCGTAGAGCCCGCCAGCATGTGGTCTACCAGACCAAAGAGACGAGGGCGGTACGATTGCCGGGACGCCGTTCGTCGACGTTCCACTTTTCGCCTCACGAACACGAGGGCCAGGCTGCACCTGTGGGTGTGACTGCGACTGAGCAGCGGCGGCTGCAGCGCTCGCGCTCGACAGTGATCCACGGCGCGGGAGCGTGCCGATTGCCCGTACACGGTTCTCCTGCGGCGAGGCTGGCTTCGCCGGGTTGTAGAACGAGAACGAGTGGAGGTGCGGGAGGACGGGGCGTGGTGGCGTCCTCTGCACTGGCGACAGAGCTTGATCTTGCCCCTGGGGCTGGGACTGGGGCTGGGACTGAGTCTGGGGCTGCGTCTGCACGTTCAAGCGCGGCTGAGAAGCCGAAAGGAGCGAAGGCTGCGCCTGCGCCTGCACATACGTTTGGGCCTGGCGGAGGCCATGAGGCCGGAAGTAGGCGGGAGGCGATGAAATGGATGGCGCAGGCTGAGATGACGTGTGCGTCTGGTGGAAGCTGCTGCTGCGCAGCAACGTTGGGCGAGATGTCTCTTCATGTCCTGAACCCCTTGAGTTCATGGAATCGGTACCCGGCTCGAATCGCGAGTCCACCGTGGGTACGGGCTTTTCAAGCAGGGAATAGAGGCGCATGACCTCCGGAGTCTTTCTCTCGTGCACCTCACCTGCCGCCTGTGGAGGCTTTGGTGTCGGAGGGAAGAGTGAATGCGGAACGTCGCGGTACATGTAGCTCTTCGGGACGGAAGACGACGCTTCCCGTTCCTGCTCCTTGGGAGACCTGGAAGCATCCCTCGTTGAAATGCGAAACGGACTCGAGTCGCTCCGCGGACGACCAGCAGCAGTAGCAGAGATCGGAATTGCCACCATGTTAGGCGAAAGCTTCAAGGCTGCTGCAGAGTCTGAGGCACGAGATACGCTGCCCGATAGAGAGCTGGGCGGGCTGGGCGGTGCGAGCGACCTCTGCTTCAGCTTTTTTTTCTCGACGGCTGCCTCGTCTTCGGAATCGCTGCTGGATCTGGAGGCATTGAGCGGCGCACACTCCAGAACAGGAGATATGCGGAAAATGTCGGGGTTAAACAGGCTGTACATGTCATCAACCTCTCCCGAGAACCCTACCTCCTTTCTGCCTGTAGATGCCTTGAGCTCGTCATGAGAGCGCCCAGATTTCGGGCCCTCTTCTACGTCAAGGAAGTACATCTGCGTGCTAAAAGCAGAACGGGGAGGGGATGGTGCCGCGTTGCGAAGCTTGGACGAAAAACGAAGCTCGTTGACTTCGTCCCGTAACGCCGTACACTCTTCTGTGACGAAGTCGTACTGTCAAAGCATCAGTTACAGCTATCGATTTGAGCTGGTCATAACAAACACACCTTTCTGTGAAGTTTTCGAAAGGGTAGCGTAAAAAAGGTTAGAGACTATGACAGTAACTAGCTAGAGAACGGTTACCTTTGCCATTCGAGCTCCTCTATCCGCAGGCGCTCTCTCAAACTATCCTCGACATTTCGGGCGGTCTCCTGGTCATAAGCGCGACTACGCTTTAAATCCTGGTACTTTCGTTCCCAATCGGTAATGAGTTGCTTGTCCCGATTGCTTTCCGACCGCAGATCAAAGCTGCTGCTCTCAAGCTGTTGATATCTCCTCTGCAGCTCGGCAAATCGGTATAGGAGGATGAAAGGTGCACGGAGGCTGGGATGCTAGACGAAACAAAGCATAAGTAAAGAAGATACACCACTTTGTACATCAATCGGGGCCCACCTTATCGAGGGGTTCAGAGTTCAGGAAGGAATGTACTTCCTGTATGAGTTCTCGCACACCCCCTTCCCGTACGCGACTAGCGAACGAACTCTGAAGCACTAGGTCGGTGATTTTATTTTGAAGCTGGGCAGCACGGGGGATGTCGTCGAAGAGTCCTAGGGCATTATCTTCGTGTAGTTCGGAGCGGGGATTGTTTGCCCGACGAGGACTGGGTGTTCTCGTCGAACCAGAGGGCTGCTGGTCATTACGATCGACGTGCAGCCTTCGAACGCCCGACGAATCAAACGGCGAGCGGCACAAAGGACAGATGTGCTGTCGCAGGGATTGCAAACAGCTGAGAGAAGAGGTTGGATGTAAGGACCAGGAACAATCAGACGCGAGCCGTTGTTAGTGACTTACCCGAGGCAAAAGACGTGCCCGCAGGAGATAGAATACGGGATGTTTTCTGAGCCACCTGTGTAGCCCTCGAGACAGACGTCGCAAGTGGAAGTGGGATGAACGACCAGCATGTCTACAGACTTCCAGCGACCAGCAGTGGGAGAAGGAGAAAGGCTTGGGAGGAGACAGCCGCAAAATAAGTGTTTTGCGGGCGGGGCGCCGGAGCAGACAGGGGGAAGGGATCTCAGCAGGTAGACATTGGTATTATAGCGATTCCGGGGCAGGCTTGTTCCCGGAGAATCGGGGAGACAAAGCCAGTCATGCGCAAAAGCGCAGGACCTGCTCCGTGCTCCGCACCATGAGTGTGCTCTCACGGAGGGTAGGTTAGATTCCCAGTTCCTCGGTTGCCGGGAAGTCGCGCGGCAGATCCTGAAGTTAGTTTCTGGAGTATTCAAGGCCGGTACGCTTGAGTTCGCAGAGAAACATGATTGGTTCGATAGCAAGACTGCACAGGTTTCCGAGGAGGCGACAATACAGAATATAATTGAGAGGTTAAAAGACGCCGGATGCTCGGGACGGACGCGTGAAGAGTGATTTTATCGCGATCTTGTGCAGAAATTAGCGTGCCTTGAGATGAGTATACGCGTCCGTCTTGAGCTGCCGACTGCGGCAGCCTTGAGGATGTGGCATGGTCCGTTTCCCCAGCCCAGATGGACCTCAATAACGTGGCCGCATTGTAGTTTATGCAAGGTTGGGTAAATATGGTCAGCCATGGCGGGAACAAACGTGGTTGCAACAGAGCAGCGGGAGCACAACGCCGTTGATGTTGAAGCTCCGCTCCAAATTCGTAGCCGCCTGCTTTCCCGACGCCCCGTTTACTCATGCTCTCCAGCACGACATCCATCAACGAATACCAGCATGTTTACGTGCTGTCTGTCTCGAAAACGCGAGTCTACGTCACATCCGTAATTTTTAGTACTCCTGCTGTCTTTAAGAGGTCTTCATACGTCTTCAAAAACTTCACTGTACGTTTTTCTTCACTTCTGATCCCGCTACCCTCCATGACCTCACCCTCTCCCTCGTACACATAACTCGGATATCTTAAATTGAAGGCTTGTGTCTGAATTACTCCGCCAACGTGCTTCACTACAAATACCTTCGGTAACGCACCCCTACCATCATTCTCGTAAAATATATGTTCGCGTTTCAGACAGGATAGGGTCATGATCTTAAGCATAGCACTTAAAAGACTCGGAAAAAGTCTTCAAGGCCAATTTTTTGGACGAGCTGTTTACGCGGGTGCGGCCTTCATGCCGTTTTCTGGCTAAACAAGGTTTGGTGGCATGCCACATACACGAGGCAGCCATACATGAAGAAGGATGATTTACAATACTATTACAGTTGGTTCGGAAGGATGGGTCGATCTACTAGGACTCAGAGCCTGTACGCGTTCGAGCAGGTCTGCTAACAGGATACATTCACTCTTTATCGACACGGACTCCAATTCATTTCAGGTTGTGAGATATCTGCTCCGAGGCCCACTCTCATTGCTTATCTGCTTATACTTATCTAGCGACTCCGGAAGTGTGTCTCCCGGAGGTTTGCATTTTCTCCGTTCTTCCCGCTGCAATGGAGCAGAAGCCCGACGCCAGATCCAAGAGAGCCAGCTATGCCAGTACTTCTTGGACCTGCTGATCATCTAAACACTGTCTACCGGCCCTTTGTGTTTTGTATCCTCCATCATGCGCCTCCTCAAGATTGGGAAAGATCTTCTCATCCCCACGCACTGCTCCAAAACCCGAAACTCGGATTAGTCCGCCGACCCCTGACCGGTCAAGTCAGCGCGTGGGCCGGCGATTGCCCGTGCTATCAGCTTTCTTCGCGCGCGCGACACGCAACTAAGCCTTGGTTCTGTGACTAACTCCTGTATTCGCTTAAGGCGGGGCGCCCATAAATTGACCCAGAAGTTGCGGCTCGCTTATCCTCAAACGGCGGGTCTAGCTCGTGGGGACGAGAGTCTATTATATCCGGATGCATGAACAGACGCAGCGTTCCTCGATGAATGTATACAATCTAGGGTTGCAACGACTATCCAGGAACTCCTTCACGTCGACTTCGATGCAGGAGTCCATGATTCTCCCGCATTCGCGAGCCAACAGTTCCATTCTGTTCCCGCGCGGAACGTTCGCAAGCTCCATATGAATTCCTTTTTTGTGTGCATTCACTTATCCCGTGTGCGCTTGTTATGCCGCTTCCCCGCGCACGTTCTGGTGTGTGGGGTATTTGTGCTTTGCATTTCCCTTTCTTGGGCCACGTACTCGGGACTCGAGTCCATGGTCAGATGGGAGCCTGAGGAGCTACGGGGGATCTAGTTTTTGGTGCTCTTCATGAATAGAAGTCGTGCAGAACGAATCTGATACAGACAGATTATGGTGTATTGTTTCAAATGTTCTCGTGGTCTGTGCACCTTGGCCGAGGGCAAGGCCACCAAATTCCGTTTGTTTCCTTCCTATCTTTATTTTTAAACACCTTCTATTGACTTCTTTTGACCCTCTATCCAGTCTTCAGACCAAAGAGATCAATCTGGAAGTGATTGGGACGAAAGCATTGGGGCCAGAAGCCGTACTCTGGACCCTTCCGATGATCTACTCCATCCTTCTGCTCTTCTTGGGCCATACGGAACTTGACTGGGGTGCCCTGTCTTTCTCAGAGGAAGCACTACCGTCTATGTTTAGGCCCGATGTATTTATCCCGCAGCAGCCAGGTACCGGGGCTCAAATGGCAACCGCATACTACGGATGAGTGGATGATGATATCTCCTGCTGCGCGAGCCCATTAATCTATTGCCTGACTTCCTGCACACGTTTCGTACTTCTTCGCTGAAGCTCTTGCTCATCGCGCTGTGTACCAGGTGGCCGCCGAACCCTGTTCGCCACCGCAGTCGCACCGCCCTTGTGCCCGCAGCTACAACGACGGGCTGACCTGCTGCTCTCAGGCTGCGTATCTGATATGTCACCTGGCAGGACTGCACTTTCTGATTTGGAATTGGTCATCCTCAAAACGTGTTGGAGCGATAAGTTGTATGTCTTTCTGGATCTCCGATATCGTGAACGACTAGCAACCCATCGAGCATCTCCACAAGTCTCAATACAGTAGCAATCAATACCAATTAAAGACGTTATCGAAGCGCGTATTCTTTTCGCTTACCTGGCCAATATTCCCACCTTGCTTTAATTCCAATTAATATACGAACCAATGTCTACTACCTTCTTTGAGGGTAATTACCAGCGCTGGTCTTCTGCTTTGAGGCTGCATGAATTCATGAGTTCGAGCTTCACAAATCGTCACAACATGCATTCATATCTGATGTCCTATATGCTAGTGACAAAGTCGCAGTATATGTATTTGCAAATGTGCCAGTGACGACGGAGTATGGGAGAGAGATGAGCGAATAAAATCTAGGCGCCGTCATTCGAATATTAATGAGCGCAGCGAAATCCTTTGGACTGAGCACACCATAGGTCATAATATCTCAAAAAGCTCTTGTTCAAGTTCTCAAGACAGAACCACAGATTGCGTCCTTTACAGGAATTTCCTGAGAGCTGCGAGCACGTGACTACCTGTCCAGTTGTTCCACCACGCGCTACTTCGCGCCGCTTGTCGTTCCGGGCGTTGCATGACTGACATGACCGACATGATATTTTCGGCGCACCGATCAAGAAACTTAACGTACCTTCTCGACGACTGCCTCTTCATTTGTGTCTACGCAACTGCTGGCAGAAAACACCTCATTAGCAAGGCAGCTAATACATAGTACGGCTTCTTCTCAAGGATGCCAGGCCTCTTAGGCATGTTGGGCGCATTCCTCGACCAGTCGTATCCGCCTGTGCCCAAATTCACCGAGGCAGACGTACCGGACCTCTCTGGGCATGTCGTTGTGGTCACCGGTGGGAACACGGGCATTGGAAAGGAAACTGCGCGGGTGCGTCACGATAATATCCTCGGCGCGCTGCGATTTCGTACTAAATCCGACCTTCATTTCGGATGATCCCTCAAACGATTTCTTACTTGCATATGCGCGCTGACTGTGCTTCACTTCACGCCGCTGCGCTCGACCCTTTCTGCGTGGCTAGGTCGTCCTGGCGCACAACGCAAAGGTGTACGTCGCGTGCCGCTCGGAGGAAAAGGCGAGTGCCGCAATCAAGGAGCTGAAAGAGGTGACAGGGAAAAGCGAGCTGTACTTCCTACGCCTGGACCTGTCTAGCTTCGACTCGATTAAGAAGGCTGCACAGGAGCTCAAGAGGTGCGTTCCCGAGCAAGAAATCTAGACGCGCTACTTAAATTAACTTGTGTCATTAGCAAGGAAACAAAGCTCGATATACTCTTCAATAATGCGTAAGCCCTTCTTCTCAACGGCTACACTCCAGTTAATTCACACGTGCATCGAATAGTGGTGTCATGTCTCCGCCACTCGAGCAGCTCACTGTTGAGGGGTATGACATGACCTTCGGCACGAACGTCGTAGGGCCGTTTTTGTTCACGAAGCTACTCCTGCCGCTCCTCCGCGAGGCGGCGGTGGCCGCTCCCGACCGCGGTGCGCGAGTCGTAAACACGAGCTCCTGGGCCATATGGCCGCGCCGCGTGAGTGCATCGCGTGGGAAACGCTCAAGCCCGGTGCGCAGGGTAGCGCGGAAGAGAAGAAGCGGCGTGGCCTCGGACCGGACGTGCTGTACTACCAGAGTAAATGTGTGAGTCGCGAACCTGTCTTCTGCTAGTTTCCACGGCTTAAGTTGAAGGGGATGAAGGGTGTTATCATGGTCGCCAATGAATTCGGACGTCGATATGGGAGCGAAGGGATCATCTCCACGTCCCTTCACCCTGGTAATATTTTTCTTCCGATTATCGAAGTGCAATACATTCATAAGTTTATTGTATCAGGAACGATTCATAGCGAGCTTGGGCGTCACTGGCCAGCCATTCAAAGGATATTAACGGTACGGTACTTGCGCCAGTTCTTTCTATAGATCCCAAACTTATCGCTCACTGTCTCATGTAGGGTGTCTTTATTAAACTGCGTCCGACGGCATTGGGCGCAATCACTCAGCTGTACGCCGGTACCGCACCGGATGGCAAGGACCTCAACGGCAAGGTGTGTAGGCCGCTGTTTGCTTATAGTCACTCGCTAATTGCGGCCGCCATTTATTATAGTATCTTATTCCTTGGGCCCGAGTCGGTAAAGCTCGCGACGATATGCTGGACGAGAAGCTCAGTGGTAAGCTGTGGGACTGGCTCGAGGAGCAAGTTGATGTGAGTGATGGTTTTGCGTGCTCACAAACCTGCTAACTATTAGCAGGAACAATAATGATGTTTTTCCTTTCTCATTTTCTTGGGTGTTTTTCTTGATGTATTATAATGTGGCTATAGTTGTAGTTATTCTCTTGCATTCCCTCTGTCGCCAAGTCGGGCATTGCACATCGCCTCCGGTTAGGTAGCGACGCCAGTGAAACTTAGAGCGTCGCCAATGTTGATGGACTGCATACGAAAGCTGTGTGGGCGGCGTTCAAGGGCGAGGCGATGACGCGCGACGCGCTCCGCTACTATAAGAGGTCGATCACTCACGTTTGTGGACCAGACCTACCATCAGTGCACCCTTTCCCCCCAACCTCCATTCTACCCTCCTCACCCATGTTGCCCATAATATGCACCAGCCAGGAGAAGGAAAAGGAGCCAGAGCCTCAAATGATGCCACTTACGCCCGACTCTGACTTAGAGCTGCTTTTCCCGGCGCAGCTCATTCCGCAGGAGGTTAAGGATGCATTGCACTCAGATTTACACGTATGTCCATCACAGCCCTTCAAACCCTTTACCCTCTCAGAAGTTTACCATGTCTCGTTCACAATACAGATGCGACCACTCGCCTCGACTGACTACGCTCGCGGGCACCTTAGCGTGCTCGCTGAGCTCACGACCGTGCCAGACCCAGGCGAGGCTGCCTGGCGCGCACAGTTCGCCGCACAGCGAGCGACGCCAGACACGTACTACACGATTGTCGTGCTCGACCGTGCACACGACCGCATCGTCGGCGTCGGGTGTGTGTTCCTCGAACGCAAGTTCGTGCGCGGGCTAGGGCGCGTCGGCCACATCGAGGACATTGCCGTCGACGCACGCGTGCAGGCAAGAAGATTGGGCTGCGCATCATCGACGCCCTCACACGGATCAGCGAGAATGCGGGGTGTTACAAGACGATACTGAATTGCAGTGATAAGAATACGCGTGAGTCTGGTGTTTTTGGTAGCCCTGCTGTAGCGGCGTTATGCGGGCACTGACTGCCGTTTATATTTGTTAGCTTTTTACGAGAAGTGTGGCTATGAGAAGAAGGAGAATGAGATGGTAGGGTCGTTCATTATTCTCGATTGTCGAAAGGCTGGCTAACGTTACTACTGAATGTGCAGGCGAAATACGCGCACCTCGTCCCGCCCACAGCCCCGCCTTCGCCCAGCCCCAGACTATAGACAGCACTAAGCATGGACAAGCATTTCTCCTCCCACATCTTGCACATACTCCAGACAGACAGTTGCATTGCATCTAGAGCAGCTGTCATAATCTATTCCACGGACTCGGTTAACCTAGCGTCGCCACCCGAACACTGTACACTAGACGCATCCCGCTTTGCTTTGCAATATTTTATTTCTGCACATACTTTCCTGCGCGTATTTGGGCGCGATCTTTACGCATGTCGAGATTTTGTCCGACTTGCATGAAAGACACATCGAGCCCGAGCATTATCGGCGTCCAGGCAATATCTGTAGATAGACCAACCCTATAATCGCGAAGGATCTGATTGCAAGTAAAGGACTGATGGTTCTGGTTGGAAGATAATAGACTCAGGCTTTGGATCGCCCGTCGAGAGATCGAGGTTAATATCTGGAGATAGCATAAGCGAGCTTTCCCAAAGCAGATATGCGTACAGCTGGCCTGAGCCGTCCGCCCTTGCTTGTCTTCGTACGCTTCCCGGTGCGAACGAGCGTCCGTTGTCGACTGCACAGAGGGCGCCCGACCGTCTTGCAGCACTCTGCCACAGCTGCATTGACTAATTTCGTTGCCAGCGGCCGCTTGTTATTACCCGTTTGTGCCCTGCCTCGTGCCCCTGCAGCACTGCACCCCCGATTAGTCGACATTCTGCCTTCCAACGTACCTCGATAACACACGGCTTGGCCCAAATCTACCGGTCGCCAGCTCACGTACAGGCGTATTAAGCGAATAATTTTTTGTGTCGAGTCTTGAAGGCGTGGCTACGGTACCCACCCATCCTTACACGGACGCGCTCGTAGTCCCACCCCCATCGTACACACACCGTCGTCATGAATTTCTTCAAGACTAAACAGCGGACGCCGACGGACATCGTGCGCGCGCTGCGCGACGCGATCCCGCGCCTTGAAGCCAGTGCGCCGGGTAGCGAGGCCAGGCGGAAGGTGCGTTTATCGACCCGCAGGCTCGCACGCGCGTATCTGTTGAACAATGCGTCCCCCCGCAGGCAAACGAGGATGTTTCGAAGAACTTGCAGCAGATGAAGGCCGTGCTTCTCGGCGATGGTGGTAAGTGTTCATGATACTGTGTTGCCGAAGAGAGTAACGATCTCACGTTTGCGTGCATAGACCCAATTCCTGAAGTCGTAGCACAGCTCGCACAGGAGGCGTATTCGACAGACTTGCTTTACCATCTTGCGACGCAGCTCCCCCGATTCGAATTTGAGGCGCGAAAGGACGTCGTTGCGCTCTTCACGCACCTCCTACGACGACAAATTGGTGCGCGTTGGCCGACGGTTGAGTACCTTTGTGCGAAGCAGGACGTTCTGTTCACGGTACTGAATGGCTATGAGAACGAGGAGATTGCGCTGAACACGGGCATGATTTTGCGTGATATGCTACGACACGAGCCTCTCGCGAGAGTCCTGCTCTATTCGGACGAGTTTTACAAGTTCCCACATTACATCGAGACGACAACGTTCGGCATCTCGTGCGACGCATATGCAAATTTGAAGGAGACTCTCACGAAGCACAAGCCTATGGTCGCTGAATACCTTGAAAAGAATTACGATCGGTTTTTCTCGTCTTTCACGACTCTCCTCCTCTCATCGAATTACGTCACTAAGCGCCAATCTCTTAAACTGCTCGGTGAGATCCTGCTTGACCGCGCCAACTTTAACGTCATGACACGGTACATTGCGAACGAGGCGAACCTGAAGATGATGATGAATATGCTAAGAGACAAGAGCCGTAATATTCAATTCGAAGCCTTCCACGTCTTTAAGGTATTTTTCTCACTAGCCTTTAATGCCCTTGCTAACTCGCTTTTAGGTATTTGTGGCAAACCCAAAGAAGCCGCCGCAAATCGAGACGATCCTTCGTCGAAACAAGGATAGGCTGCTTGTTTTCCTGAAGAACTTCCACAACGATAAGGAGGACGAACAGTTTGCAGTAAGTGGTTACGTCATTCCTATACGGTGCACTTCTTGATCGTACTGGCTTGTTCGTTAGGATGAGAAGCAATTCCTCATTGTGCAAATACAAAGTCTTTCATAACTGCACTTTTGTATCGTTTGGTCTTACTGTGCTTGCCTGGCCGTCTATTCCCGTTACGGTGTGGCGAGCGTGTAGGTTACTGTGCCAGCGCCGTCCCCTTACTTCCCGACAATCCCCTTCCTCCCATCGCCACAGCATATGCCGATCCGCTCCGTTCCGCGAGAAAGTAATTCTTCTGGGTTCAACCGGATCCCTGCTTAGCAATGATCTCTTACGTATCCTAACTTCATGTGTCCTCAACGATGCGTTGCGAACGCGATCCGTTTCCCGGAGTGCGTAGTTCCATCTCATCTTAATTGCCCATTTCCGCATCTTGCCGCATTACGGACCCCCTCCCCAGCACTTGAACGAACCGGTCCCTTCATCTTCTACGCCATCTCATGACTGTTCTACTGGCTCAGCTTCCCCCGTCAAAGGTTGCGTCTCCTTTCCTCATTCCTTATTTGTTTTCCGCCCTTTTCTTATCCGCCGTTTCCTTCTATCATTTCATCTTGGCCCTCTCGGTCGGTTACTCCCCGATTGTCACGAACGTGTATTTTACTGTAACATTGCTTCAGTCCAAAATGTGTGTGTGCGGCTGCGCGTAGGCCTGTGTATAGCTTTGGGAGATTCAAGTTGGGGTAGGTTTTTGTTGTGGACGAGTAAGGCCCTGTAAGGGTGCAAACAAAACGACTTGAACGATTTGTGCAGGGGGAGACATGCATTTCTGGGTGTCAGAAAATTTATTCCGAGTGAACTAGACAGTGAATGCTGTGAAACGGGAGTAGCGGCTTCTTGGTTATTTACATTAGATGGCAGGTCGTATTTTTTGTAGGAGCGTGGCTGACGGTAATGTAAAAATACAAGCTTTGCCTTGCTTCCAAACCAGTTCCCAAAGTCCCAGAACTCCGCATTAAGCATTCTCGAGGCGTTAACGGGGGTAAAAATGTTGGAAAACTTGTAACCAATACGTGACTTTTTATCCGCGTAAGTGGAGAGGAATAAATTCATAGGATACACGGACTAGCACGACGGAGGAAAAGATACACTCAGCCCTACATATTGTGTATTTACATGTATAACACCAATAATTAGTTTCTTACGCCGCCCTCTTTTTTTTGCCTGTCCTCCCTCAACGGAGCGCGTCCCCTTCCAAGTTTGTCGCAAACCTCCCGCTTCCGTACCCCGGCGAACCTGATCCATCATTGTTTCCTCCAGCTATACTTGCAGGTCGGGGCTCCCCATAAGACGAGATAACATCGTAGGAGTCGCTGTACTCGCCCTCTGGCCGGTTCGCAGACTCGTTTGACTGACGTGAGCGCTTCTCTGGTCCCGGTGTACTATCGCGCGGCCCCTGAGGATACGGCGATCCAGGCAAACCAGGGCTCTTCTTGCGAAGCGAAAGTGGTGTCACGTCAGGCAGCGCCCCGCCCGGCCCACTGCCCCCGCTCGGCGAACGCATCTGGGTGCGCTTGAACGCAGCTGCAGAAATCGTACGCGCGCCTGGCGTGAGCATCACGGGCGAGCCTGTGCGCAATGGCTGCGCTGCGGGCATCTCCGGCGGTGTTGCGTACGAGGACGCCGAGGTGAAGGAGAGTGACGGTGAGGGTACATGGATATTCGGTGTCGGACGAGGCTGGTACACGGGCACGGGGCTCGATGAGACGGGCGTGGATGTGTTGTTCACGGTTGGAAATGGGGGCGGGGGCGGGCTGGACGTGTCAAGGTTTAGGTTCGGGCTTGAACCACGAAGGTCTGGCCGGGATGTGCTGTACATGCCCTCGGACGTTGGTGAAAGGCTGGCAGTGTATGCCGGGGCCGGAGCTTGCTGATCCTGCGGCTGCATAAAGGGCGGGGCCGGAGGTAAGAGGGGTGACGGTGTACGGTTAGCGAGATGTCCTGGTGGTGGACCAGGAGGTGGGTTAAACGTTAGTGCGTCCAATTCGCGCGCGACTTCACGGGCTGCAGCCGCGTTCAGCGCGTGCTCGTCTTCAGAAGGCTCGGGTGATGGGATACGCTCTTGTACTGGAGGCTCTGACTCCGCAGGTGCATCCGGAATTGAACCCGCGCTGAAGCGGGCGTGCCGAACAGTAGGTAAACTGGCTGGCTGCGAAGGTGGTTCGGACACCGCTGGTGGGCTTGCATAAGGGAGATGGATTTCGCCGTCGCTATATTCATCTTCGTGCTGCTCCTGTGGCACCGGCAATGAGGCAACAGGACCGGACACGACAGCACCAGGGTACCCGTTTTGTGCTGTTGGCGGTGGGGGTCCTGTTTCCCATGGATTGCGCTCAGTCGGTGGAGCCGCACCCCTTGGTAAACCACTCGGGGCGAGAGGAGGCGGAGCACTCCATACGCGCGGCTCATAAGAAGGTGCAGGACCGTCTTGATTCGCTTTGAGGGGAGTAGGAGGTGCTTCAGTTTCATCCCGTTCGGCATACGCCAGCGCGTCTGCGATCTCTGATGCGAAGCTCGATGTCCCGTCTCCGGATGGCTGGAAGCTAAGGCCCTGGTCTGCGGGCAGAGGAGATGGCGGGTTCACCCTGGCTCCCGGAAGACTTGCTTTGCGCGAAGGGAAAGTGGCGAATTGGCCACCATACCGAGAGGCCGGCGGGGAAGCGGGCGGGGGATAGGCATTATTGGAAGTGCCTTGGATGCTGCTCCCGCCACCATTGACGGTTGATCCAAGCCGCGAGCCTTCGCCGCTGACGCGCATTGGGCCACTTGACATAGGCATCGTCCCATACCCACGTGGGCTCTGGTAATCGTTCAAACCACCAAATTCGTCGCTTGTCATCCCAGATCCCATTCCAGGATTTCCATTCGTATCTTGGAGATATGCAGCGGAATCTCTCCTGGGGCTTTCTGGGAGTCCTTCAATAGCACTAGTATTGGCGGCTTGTGGGGACGACTTAGTGGCGTTCGTTGCTGAGACGGGTTGAGGGTCGAAGACAACTTCAGCGACGCAGCGCTGTGCCTCGGAAACGAGTTTCTCCGTCTTTTCAAAGCCGGAATAGAACCCCCTGCCCTGTCCGGGTTGGGTAACATTCAGAGGAATTTCCTAAGAACAGTGTTAGGATATTTCCCTGATGGCTAGCAAGACAGGATACCTCTATTACGAGTTTTCCCATTTCGCTGACTATCGTGGCCTTCTCCGCGCACTCTAAGAGACCTCCAAACTTAAGAATCATCCAGTTTTTTGCCGACGTTCGCTTAAAGTCTCCAAGTCTGAGTGCGGGCGTAAGTAGATAAGTTACGGAGAGCTGTTTGTATGGAAGCATACTTTGCCTCATCGACCAGAATATCCCAGTCCAAGCCCCTGATTTGTTCACGAAGGTTGTTAAGTAGTTCTGTCTGCTGTTGCAAACTCTTGTGCTGGATGGAATGTCAATAAAGCCTCCCCATCCCGAAAACTGAGTGTCTTACTTCTGGGTTCATCCTACCGAGCTTTTTCTCTGCCGCATCCGCCTTCGCCGCAACGGCCTTCCTCCGCCTTCGGAGATCATCGAGGTTCTCCTCGCTAGTGCGAACACCCTTCATGTACTCGCGTATCGTCTGCTCGTGCGTAGCGAGCTGCGAAAGTGCAGATGCCACATATCCGAGAAGCGTCGTAGAAGCCGTGAGGATGTCTTGAAGGTCCTCGCCCTCACCCGTGCCCCAATTGCGTAGACAATCGCTCGACTTTACAAGATCGCCACTTAGCCGCTGTAGCCTAAATTCCACAGGTTAACAGTCAACAGATGAGAACAACAGAGCTGCAGATCCCAGATTCCCTGCTTACGATTGCAGCACCGATTTCTCCGCAGTGATGAGCTCTTGAAGGGGTCGGAGGTCCTTGTTTCCCGCGAGCGCGGGTAGCGTCGAGTTATGGGCGATCTTAGTTGCCGCAGACCTAAACATGATACTATGCTGTCGGCGTCACTGGTGCTATCTTCATATGTTGACCAAAGGCTTGTCCCTCGCCGTTGTTGTCGCGCAGACTCGTCGTGGATGCTACAGTCGTCAGTTGGGAGTTTTCGGCAAGGACAGTTCTCAAGTGCTTGAGCGTAGCCTGCTGCGGATGGCTCCTTCTATAAATAGCACGCATACACCCATTATGGGTTATGCGCTGGAGCTAGGTCCCGTGCCTCATCCGTTCCTTTTTTTTCTTTCTTGATATCAACTTTTTTATTGACTAAACATTTGTTCTACACATCACAAACGATTTTTTGCAACACAAGCATATTGACAAGTAAACGTTCTTCACCATTGGATTGAATCTTGGGGTTCGGCATCAAGGCAAATACTCAGCGTCCAATCACCCACTCTCCTTGCCCACCGATACGCTTTCATCCCGTTTATCCCCCTCTGTCGCACCATCTCCTCGATGCGAGTGTACACGTCTGGATTTGCCTTCCCGGTGAGGTGGCCCTCTACGCTACGTGCGCGATCGTAGACCAGTATCCCGGAATTCCCGGCAAAATCGTTCAAGGGCACCTGGATTTTTATTATGAAAGGATAATTGTTGTACACGTTCGGCGGTGGACCTTGCGAGGAGTCATTAATTCTTTGACTTGAAGGATCAGAAAGGACGGTGGTTTTGTTGAGAGTAATGCTGTGTGTCACACTGTCGCCGACTTGCAGACGCGAAAAGGACGCGGCCTGCCATGTTCCTCCTGACAGCGCTTTGCAAAGCGCCTTGTGCTCTCTCCACCCTGCCTTCTGACATTCTATAAAGTTGCATGTTCATTAGGAGTGCATAATGATAAACAGTGTTGTGGTTACCTTTGCCACAATAAGTTGTTGAATGGCACTGCGCGCATCTATTGATGGCCCGCATGCCACAGACAGCGCAGCCTGAACTCGTTAGCATGCCGATGTCGATCATGCTCAGCGGGTAGAGAGGTAATATGAAGGACAGTTTGTGACCCTTCTCTGAGGGGTGACGCGGAGGATTGCACGTCGATGGGATGCGCATGCTATTGAGATCGAGGAGATTTATGAACAGCTTCTGTTCCAACAACGTCGCAGTGATTTTCGGAGTCGTCGCAGCCTCCGGTCGGTCGAGGAAAAAGTCTGGGTTGCGAGCAGGGCCGGAACCATTACCATGTTCGTATAGCACTGCTAGAAGGGGCGTACTCTCATTCAGCGCGTACGCTTCGATAACCTATGTTCACGCGAGGTGGGGGACGTAATCAGCCACCGACGACCGGAAAGCCTTCCTGAACCGCACGCACGCGTAGAGTGATGCTATAGCTCTCAGCTACATCTTGTACGAGAAATATTATCCTTTTCGGAAATCCGCCAAAGGAATTTGCCAGAGACATGAGCGTCTGTCGGATGTCCGCGAATGCGTCTGTATACAGCGGGACATTGCGGTTTCCCGTTGTCTGCTCGCGGAACCAGTTGTGCGCAGATTCGTCAAGACTCGTCCTCTTAAACGGATCGAGAAGTGGCTGATTGGAGGAGGCTTTCCAGGTCTTTAAAGCGCTCAGATCAATGCTTTCTGGGCTTGACAAGCGCTGCGCGAAATCGAGCGCCTTCAATAATTTTTCCGCGAGGACTTCAGATTTCTGTTTGGTCGTTGGCGGGTAGCTGACTCCCATGAAGCCTAGGATGCTCAGCACTTCGTTTCTAGAAATTGATGCGGACATTTTATGCTTGGGATATTCAGAGATGGGCACTGGTGAACCGGAGACAGAATCCACATCGAGTCCATATTTATGTTATTGAACATGCATACTAAACGTGTTCAGACTTCGACGCGAGTGACTGGCCACGTGATCGCGTTCCCCATCATAGAATCACGCAGTAGAAAGTCATAAACAAAAAGAAAAGTGGATGGACGCAAGTTCTTTTGCGTGTTGAATGTTAATGTTGATATGGAGCCCTATGTGCAGACTTATCGGTGGAGAGAGCGAGAGAGCGAGGGCAGATGCCAAATATAGAAGCCAGTCCCATCTCTACTGTAGCTATTCCCACGCCATCGTCACTTCAACTCTGGCTGGAACTACCTGGTACCTTGCCTTCGCCAGTTTCTAGCTCAGTTGCCAACTCTCAACCTGAGTCCAGCATGCGGTTTAGCGTGCCCAGGTCGTTATCACCTTCGCCTGTGCGCAGACGGTGGGATTGTACACAACTGCGCGAACTAATTTACATACTAATATGTCTGGTATTGTCGGTAATTGTAGTGCAGACTCGAGGTCGCGCTTTCGTGCTCCGAGCGTGTACGACTCATCAGACGACGACGACGATCTATCTTCAGGCGACGACACATCTATTGATCTCGATATTTCTGTCACCTCCACGGGCGCGAGTGACTCCTCAGACGATGACGACGAGCATGAGGTTGGTGGCAAGGCGGAATTTGAGAAGGAGCTCCAGCTCTTGCCTTGGGATAAGTTGCGCCTCAGCGGGAGGGCGCCGATAGAAGCCCAGCGCATAACGGAAACGGTTGCATCCATTCGCAACCACACGCGGCACGTGGACGCGTACGAGGAATGGGAGTCCCATACGAGAAAGGATGCTTTCGTACGTTCCCCGACTTTCGAGCTTCCCAGTATGCTGAAACCTTGTTAGCACACCGCCCGTAGGCAGCAGTCCACTGTACTACACCAAATCCGTGAAAGACAGCGCAGCACACACACTGCGGAGCAGCAACGGCTAGATGCGGCGCGCTCAAAGGAGGTTGACTACCTTCGTGTTTCGATGGAAGCACACAGGAACAACACCGCCGTAGCTGAACGGCAACTGCGCGAGAAATGGAAAGAGCGCGACCGACAACTGTGGGAAAGGATTGAAAAGGCCATTAAAGAGGAAGAAGACAAAATACGGGCTAAGCAGGAGGCAGAGCGGAGGGTGCGAGAAGAGGAGGAACGCAAGCGCAACGAGGAGGAGAAACGGAGGCAATGGGAAGAGGAGCAGCACAATAAGAAGTTGGAAGAGGAGAGAAAAAGGGTAGTTGAAGAAAAGCTGAAGAAGGAAATGGAAGAAATGGAGAAGAAAGAACGCGCAGAGATGGCGCAGCAGGTGAAGGCGAGGGACGAGGGGGCGACGAAAATAGGAGAATTATTAGGGATGCCGGATTCAGATGGACTATGGAGGGCTGGCTTACAGAGTCTAAGAGTAAAACGTCCCATATCTGACCATTTGTTCGAGCTAATTCGTGTCCTATCAGCAACTCAAATCAGTGACTATGCGAGCAGTGAAGGGTCCCAAACCCCCAGACCCAGAGCCAGCGGGCTATCAAGCCCCGGCGGCCCCACCACTGAAAAAGCTCTGGAACGCACAGAGGCGAAAAATTACTCCTAAGATTGGACAGCTGACAGACGACCCTCAACAAATTGCTCGTATTGTACGGAACTTCGTCTGCAATCTTTGTGTGAGATCTGATTTCGTCCCATAGACTGAGGAGATAAAGGCAATTCTTGCGCCAATTCCGAATATGCCACGGCCCGAAGAGGCGCAAAATCTGCACTACGCTCTACTATCTTCATTTGCAAAGACCGTCATCCTGCAAGCAGAGACGGAGGTGACTGCACATAAGGCTCAAGCAGGTCCGCTCGCACATGTCGCTGTTGCGCTCATTGCTGCGTATCCTGCTCTCGGCGATATCTTCTGGGCGAAGCTATGCGAGCGCGCAGGCTGCTGGGCGGCCGGTGTCGAACCTGCACTTCTTGCAGATGAGAGTAGCGACGCGCTCTCGGAGAAAGTGAAGCGCAAGCGTTGGGGTGCACGCCTTGAGGAGGGTCTTGAGGAAAAGATGACGCGTCTTGCTGGCGTGCTGAGGTTGTATTTCCGTATGCTGTTCGTATCCTTAGATATGCGGACCCCTCAACCGCTCCCGCCACCCTTCAGACCATGTAGGTACTGGGCGTATTTAGCGCAGCTGCTCAACAACAGGGTGATGCTAGAGAAAGCTGTGGCTCCCGAGATTGTGTACGGTATGTTGTAGTTTCGAGCGTTTTTGTCCGTAACTACGAACTGACAAATTTTCTTTCAGTTGCGCTTGACGAGGGAGGGCTTCATGCAAAGGCCATCTGGGGGAAGCAATTCATAAAAATGCTTCAGCTGATCTTCGAAGGGATACAGGGCGAAGGGAAGACACAATTCGGCGGGACTGAGGTCCTTGCACAGGCATCGCGGGCACGATGTCAGCTTGAAATCGAGAAGATCATGGCGCAATGAGATACTCTCGAAAAGCCGACTAGTTCGTTTATATTTTTTCCTTACAAACTCTTCGCATTTTTTTCGTGATCGGGTTTTCTTGTGCCAGTTATCTCGCATTATTTTTCTTTCGTCATTGCTCATGGTCTTATCCTTCAAGGACTGTATTTTATGTACAATGATACTACGACAATAACGATTTCCGTTTGTTCCATTCCTGTTTCCGTTCTCGTGGCATATCAAACTTAAGAACTCTCGTTACTCTTCCGAGAAGGGACCCATGAATATTGCTACAAACTCGAGAGAGGAACATCCTCAATATTCTCCTTACCATTTCTGAGTCCGGCAGATCCGACTCGGAGTCAAGAGTATTATCTACGGCGCTGAGGACAACTACTTGCCGACTCTATGACGGAAACTTCCGGCTGATAGTTCTTTGCATTGCTTTGCTGTTCCGAGTCTTTCCCGCTTTCACCCTATTAGATACGAGCCTGACTGCGAGCCTGCGACCTGCGATAACTTCACATGGTCAAATATAATGACACAGACATGACGGCCATACGAGAATGCCATTCGCCACTGAAATAAAGAATATGCTCCGTTCCGAGCCAAGGATTCGTGCACTGTTCTACTCCAGCCATCAGTTTAGAAGTCTGCAAAACTACTCTATAAACATCTTTAAAAAAGACACGCCGCACCTAGCGACCCTAACTTCAGCTGAGACGCTATTGAGCTCGTCGACGTCGCATCTGCTGAGGGGTTCGATCTGGGTCAGATGTCCAACTTTAACAGCCTGGGCGAGATAATGATTCAATGGTTCAATGGCCCCGGGCCCCTCTTCTGTTCCGGCGTGTATGTAGCGAATTTGGAAGGCTCATCAACCTCCATTTACAAAGTATCGCAACCCTCTTTTCTTTCTCGAAAACTCCTTGCAAGTTGGCAGCAGTTGCTAAGTGCCAATGACTTATTACCTCATGGTCTCGCCCAGGTTATCGCAGATACAGGCTGTGCCGACATTCTAGTGGAAACTACTGTAGTAAATCTAATAGCGGTCCGGCCTCCCCGTCGAATGGCTTTCTGCACTAGCCGCTTTTTGACCGTACATGAAAAAGGGGTACTGTAGGTAACGGAGGTCGCGTCGCTGCCCAGGAACCAGGACCCACATGGACCTGTCAGAAAATTCTCCGATCTTAGACCGCCCAGACCCAGCCAGTACAGCCGACGTTCGAGCTGAAATGCATTTTTTTCTCCGTTTTAAACAGTCCGTGCAAGCATAACTATAAAAATTGCGGTAAACCTAAACAAGAAAAAGCTCTAATAAAATCCGTGGGTGGTGAACCTAGCATGGAAAGCGCCCTGCGGAGAGCATTATGTATCAATGAGGGTATGGTAGTTTGTACTGTCTGCCAGAGAAACCGAGCGAAACAAAATAAAGAAGATGAACGAATGAGTGCTGAGAATCGATGCATCGGATCAAACGAACGAGCGATTCCGGGGGAAAGATTGTTAGACATTAACAAGCGAAGTGGACAATTGGCGTTTACATTTCTTTATTTTAGAACGCATGCTCATGAGTCCTCTTTCCCGAAACCCCCACCTCTAGATCGCTCTCGGACTGTGTCTGACCATCGGCCTGAAGGTGACGGAAGCAGATCGAAGAAGCGATACATTTACTCAGCTTTATCGTTAAAAGAAAACAAAGTAGAAAACGCACACTAATCCGCCTTTTATTGTCATCAATCTCATTGTCTTGTATGGTTTCGGTATTGACCTTGATGTTCACCATACGCGCACCCAGGACCTGGACATCGGAGCGATCAGCAAGAAGCTATAAAACTGAAAAATTGCTCTTACCTGTTGTCGAGAAGCTTGGCCTCTTACATTGGACATGGAAAAGCTGTTCATTCCAGTACCGCTCGTCGAATCGTCGTGTACCCCAGTTCGGATGCTATCTCTTGAATTTAGACTGCAAAAATACGTGAGTCAAAACAGCAGGATCCGAGGAAGGATGTGAAACACGAACGTCGCAAAGAGTGAGTTCACGTATACTTTCAGCACAGGTTATCAGCAACTCGGTACTCTCAGGTGTCACACAAATGCCATGATCACTCACATCGACTGATGCTCAAGTAGAACAGAATGTAGATGAACGTAGCGGGGAACACGATGCCGGTGATAAGCGATACGATCGCACACACACTCGTGATAAGACCTGTGTTAACAGTGAACGCAATGAGGCGGGAGATCATTGTGTCGCTGCTCTTGAAGCCGGTGCGGCTCGTATGTAGTAAATATACAAGCGCGGCTGCGACGGAGGTGTCCGCAAGCGCGGTAAGCACGTTGATAGTACGCGTGATTGTGAAAATCAATTCGAGCTCCACGAACTCCGTGAAATGATACGCTTTCCCGTAGTACACGAGCGTCGACACGAATTGACCAGTGACTAACACCGCGACAACTCCAGTCAGGTAATAATTGCGCTTGCTCACTTGGAAAGCAAAAGTAATTAGTACGAGGCTGGGAAGACGGACCAAAAAAAATACTCACATCGCCATATCCGCATCAAAAAGATGATCTGTACCTGCGCGCAAATGAATGCGGTAAGGATAATGGAATTTAAGAGCGAGCTGCCGTTTAAAGGAAGTCAACACGGTGCAACCGTCATTAATTGCATACGCACCTCTCAAGGTGAGCAAGATAGGCCACATTCGCATACTCCCTGACCAAGTATATATAATTAGCCTGTATAACTAAGGCCTGATGTGCCGTATCAACGGCCCAGACGGCAAAGACATGCAGCTTGAGCCAGGTTGCGTCCTTGGTGTATTTCTGTAAAACAAAAGTCAGCGAATCCAAGAACGTCTCTCGAAGGCGAGTCCCGAGACTCACGGTAAAGTAATAGTACATCTGAACCGTCCCGGCTCCCCACAAGCTAAACATTGTGCGCGTGTAAGTAGAATTCCCATGGTGATTATATTCACCGAGTACATACCCCATTGTGAACCTGAATAAAACTGTCAATTACAACGCCCCGAAGAAAACGCGTAGGACGGAACTTACACAGCGGCCAAGTACAGCATTCCCAACTTTCATCCCAATTCGGCAAGCGTCCCCAGTTAGATAAATGGCAATCTAGCTTTGATAGGAAGCACACACAGTATTGTTCAAAGACATGGTTGCAAAAGGACCCGAGATGGTCTATCCAGAGAAGAAGGAAGGAACGAGAACGGTGCCCGGCTGAAATCCGTCTGAATCCGAAAGCTGCAAGGCCGGTGCACACTGAACAGGCTCGAGGATACCGGAATGCAGACAGAGGGGGCGCGGGGGCATCTCTCGCGGCTCGACGTCTTGCTTTTAAAGTGCGATTGAGATCGCCAGGGCTCACTCCTGGGGGGGCTAGCTCACGTGGAAGTCTGATCGAATGTGAATAGGCTATCTCTGAATATTGCACGCTTAAATATGTTCTACGCCGAACTCCAGGCGAAGTTCCAGGCGGTGCCGAATCTGGGCTAAAATATTTGTCGGATTAAGAAGCATTTTACTGCTCGCGGTTGCGAAGGTGGATGCTGCGACGGAGCTGAAACTTTGCCCTGCCGAGGTTCTATAGCAACGTAAGCTGGCGAGATCTTAGACATGCGAGTGCAAGGAGGGGGCTTGCTCCATTTTTTTGTAATGCAGACGGCCAGCGCACAGAAAAGGAGGCACGAATCCTTCCAGAACGGTGACCATTTGGGGTATAGATATCATATGAGCTGCTGACAAACTATGTAGTCAGCAGTGGTTTCAGAGGTAAATCTAAATGTTTTTTTTGTCGACCAGGGTCAATATTTTGACCGGGTATGCAGTACTCGGATAACATACGCCGGAGTCCATGACTTAAAGCTCTTGTGGCTAGGCTAACGGTGAACTTGTTTGGGGTTCATTCTTTGCGGCAGGAACTTACTTAGTGAGCCGATGGATCCCTGCGCCGTGTCCGCCTCTTTTTGCTTGCTGAAAAATAAATGTATACTCTGTGTCGGCTCGCCATTGATCGATGTTACGAATGTGGCCGGAATGGGGACGGGGGAGAAGACTCGGGGAGTCGGGGACAAAGGGAAAGAGTCGGGTCGGATTCAAAAAAGGGGCCGAAATGCAGTCACGTGATAACGAATACCCTAGTTTCTGCATAAATGATGACGATCACCGCGATCGATGCGAAACGCGGACCGAGCTGAGTTTCTCGGCCTGCGGACGTCGCACGGACGCTTTCCATGCGTTTTTTCTTTCTTTTCGGTTTTGGAATGTCCGCAAAGATAAAGGCCGGTACCGGGTCGGGCGCCACCGCTTCGGCGGGCGTGTTCCTGCCATGAATTGTACCAGGTCCTGGTCTTTTCTCTCCTTTTTTGCAGGCCGCGGCGTAGTGAGGACTTGTGAGGCGCCCGCAGAGATGAAGTTGACCATCGTGTTTCCGTCCACCCGGATCTCCCGATACATTGAATTCTGAAGGTCCGCTTATGCGCAACGGCGCGGCGTACGCTCACCAGACGGCTATGGGCTCTTGTTTACTTCCGTGTGTCAGGCTAACAGTTCGCAATACTAAACATAGGCACCGAACAAGCCCGAGGTTCGGACGCGAGTACGCTTTTTACTTTTTAGTGGATACGCGAAGGGCCCCTCAAACAGCCATTCAGTACTTTTGTGCTTAAAAAAGCGGTCCATCAGATCAGACTACAGACGAACGTTTGCGTCGTAGAAGTCCGGAACACTGTCGAGAAGTTCCCTCGGGTGTTCACGTTCCCGACATGGTGTCTCTGGATCCGCTGGCCGCCTTTTGTATGAAGGGGCACCCAGCAAATTGCAATCACTCCTCAGGAAGCAGGCTTTCGAGATTCAGTCGACCCAAGCTGAAGGTAACTTCGACTACTGCCCTTCCGGGGGTAGCGAATCGGCTACTGTCGTGCGCGTTCATCTATGCGGGCATAGACGGAGAGGTACAGTAGGATCTGGATCTTCTGTTAATACAAATGGTCATCGGAAAATTGACCAATTGCTTAACTTATTATTAAGTGTTACCCTGTAACTATTCATATTGCCAATTGCAAACATTATGCGGCTTGAATCAAGCCAACTTACTATACTTACATCTGTTCATTGCAAATGGCTTCGTAAACCCGATCTCGGAGCGCATCCGTGACGTCACTTTTCCCGTGGCATCCGCCTTTGAAGTTTTCAGCGACGAGCAAAATACAAGTTCATTAGTTGTACAATGGTCCAAAGAGACGCACACAAATCTATACTATTTCGCTTTATCAGCAACTTCGCAATTGTATAGGTAATTATAGGCTCTCAGCCTTAATGCTCAAAGCTTCTGACCACCTCCGGCCGGCGGTAGCTCGACGATTTGCTCGTAACCAGGGTACTCGGGAATATTTAGTTCGTATTTCTCTTCGATTTTTCTTGTAAAGGAGTGCGTGAACGATAAAACAGACTGGCATTATAGTGTAATGAAAGCTCACTTGCTGACGAATCTGCCACCCAGGATATGTCTTCCTCTGAATTCCTTTGCCCCGAGCTTCGGGGCGGTAAGGCTGACCAGCACATCCGGCTCGAGTCCCTCGAATTCCGCGTCACCACCTTTCTTGCCTTGTTCCACGTCTTTCACTTTAAACGGTATCTTCCCTTTTTCGACGTCCCATCCACTCGGAATGTCCACGCTGACGATTGGCAGTCCGGACCGAGCGAGAAGTGGCAGGACCACATCGAAGGGTGCGCGTACCGGGGGTGAGAAAGAGAAGCCAAAAATCGCGTCGAGAACGACGTCGGACGCGTGTAGGGCTTGAGTGAGCGTAAGGGTAGCATCCTCTGGGACGGAGAGCGACGGGATGGACATGTTGGCGCATTGCGTTTGAAGACGCTTGACGTATGAAACAGAGTGAGTGTGCGACGAAAAGCTTGGAGCTTTGGACAAAAGGGTATACCTGATAGATATCCTTCTTCCCGGGCTGCTATGCGCTTCAGCACAAAACTATGTAACAAACGGAACGTCTAGTAAGGGACCAGGACCTTAGGCATGAACAGAGTTGGCTTGTATCCAAACTGAGCTATTTACATGCATTTTAGCGTAGTGGATCGGTTGATTGGACTCTGCCACTCACCAAGGTGTCTAGCCGCAACAAGACCATCGCCGCCCTGGTTTCCTGGTCCACAACAAACAAGCACGCGCCGATGTGTTTCCTTTGGATAAACTTTGGCAAGAGATTGAGCGCAGGCCAACCCAGCCAGCTCCATGAGCTACGAGCGGGAAGAGTTTGTCAGTGTCAGTAACAAGTTCGCAGTTTACACCGAATGGGTGACCTGGTCGAGGCTGAACGCGCCCGCCGCGTTCATGAGTTCTTCATCAATCTGATATCGGTACCAATGGATTCGGATAAATTGCTGGAGACTGTTGATTGCGCTAGGTTGTACGTGCCTGTTGAGCGACCTTTGCAGTCAAGTAACGAATCGACATGGCGATACACCAAGTTCAAGTCGAGTGGCGCCGAGTTGATTGCCTCCGTCGCTTCCTTTTTGAGCTATAGCTAATCTCCACGTTCCACTCAAACTCAATTGACATCTCCTCTCATTTCTGACATTTTGTTCTTTTCGTCTTGTTTCGACTCTGACTCGGGCGCGGGCAACACAGAAAATTTTCAGATAAATATCCACAATGCGCTCAAAAATTTACCGCACCTTTCGGCCGAGAACCAGAAGCGCGGTTCCTTTATCATGATAACCGTCTGAACCTGGCTTGATTTGCAGTCTACCCCGGACTCCAGAAGCGCCCATGTCTTATCTCGACTCCCCAGGGAGATAAGGCCTGCATCTTTAGGATATAGAGTGGAACGCGACTGAAAATGTTGGGCTGCGGTGATTCGAAGGTCGTCTCCTTGATCTTGACCACCACTTTTCGAAGCGCACTAAGGAGTCACAGTTTTCGGGAACGCTCGTCATGTCAACTGTGTCCACGGTACTTCCACAAGGCGCGGGCTATGGTGTCGGTGCGTCCAGATCATTCTGGTTTTTATGCTTTTAGCCTAAACATGCTTAATCCTCAACTTCCCTTGGCTGCTGCGATCAAATGCGAACAGTCGTCGGTACGCGCTATTTCATGCTTTTTGTTGCCTGCGGTATCCTTATCTATATTCACTGAAATGCCAACCTTATTTGCGGCGCTCCACAGGCATCGGCCTCTTCTTCAGCGCGTTTATGCTCGGACTTACTGCCCTGCAAGCTCGCTACACGCCATTCAAGCCTTCTAACAACGAGGAGTTCAGCAGTGCGTCGCGAAGCGTAAAGCCAGGCCTCATCGCGTCGGGTATTGTTTCCGCGTGGACATGGGCTGCAACACTGGTAAGTCATAGATAGCTCCGCGTTTTCTTTCATTTCTTTTCCCCCATTTGTTTTTCTTTCAACGGAAATACGAGGCGAAGTCCTCTCCGTACATGCTTCCATGGAAGGGGCATGGCGAAATTTGACTGAAAAACAAATTTCGCGTAAATAACTAATTCCGGACTTCTTCCGTAGCTTCAGTCAAGTGCGGTGGCATACAGATACGGCATCTCCGGGCCGTGGTGGTACGGCGCGGGAGCGACCGTTCAAGTCCTGCTCTTTGCTCAGGTAAGCCTTATATTTACACTTTTCTTTAAATTTAATTCGCATTTGATGAGAAACATAATACTGGTATAATTGTTTAGCTTGCAGCTAAAATGAAAATGAACGCCCCAAATGCGCATACTTGGCTAGAAATTGTTGGGGCACGTTGGGGTACTGCTGGACACTCAGTGTTCTTGTTCTTCGGGTGCGTTGGGGGCTGCATCTTGATACTTTTTCTTCTCTGATTTTTTGTTCAGCCTTGCCACCAACATTATCGTTTCATCCATGCTTGTTCTCGGCGGCTCTGCTACAGTCACTGATTTGACGGGCATGAATACCATTGCGGTAAAGTCTATAAATATACCTTTTACTTTTGGTGCTAATCACGACTACTCAACAAGGCTTGCTTCCTGATCCCGCTTGGTGTCGCCATTTATGTTGTTGCCGGTGGCATGCGCGCTACGCTCCTGTGTGACTAGTGCGTTGTTTACAAGCGTAAATAGTGCTAAGTCCTTACTGACTTCCGCCTATTTGAAATTGTCCTGCACTAAAGCACACACACAACCGTCCTTTTCGCCATTATTTTTACCTTCTGTTTTACCGCTTATGCGACTTCTCCCAAAATTGGCTCAATAGGCCGTATGCACGATTTGCTCGCTGCCGCTGCCGAGGCCGCGCCCGTCTCCGGTAATGCACACGGCTCCTATCTGACGATGCGCTCGAAGGACGGACTTATTTTTGGTGTCATAAATATCATTGGCAATTTTGCAACTGTGTTCAACGACCAGGCGTATTGGCAGCGCGCGATCGCTAGTCGGCCCGCTAGCTGTGTCAAAGCGTACTTAATTGGTGGTCTAGCCTGGTGCGTATTTTCAGACTCTTCCTTATTTGTAGTTGGTAATATAGCGCTCCTTGCGTCTTACGTCTTCTGTGGAGCCCAACACTTTTCATCCCTTTTTTCTGTGCTATTTCTACGAAGGAAAAGCGGTTCCCTAACGAATTTCGACTAAAAGGTTCGCCATACCATTCACTTTTGCGACGACACTGGGCCTCGCAGCTGTCGCGCTTCGGGGAGACCCCGACATGCGCGTTCTTAGCGCGGCCGACGTCTCCGCGGGTCTCCCCGCGCCCTCCGCGGCAGCTGCTCTCCTCGGAAAGTCTGGTGCCGCTGCAATGCTAGTGCTCCTCTTCCTCGCCGTCACTAGTGCCACCTCTGCGGAGCTCATCGCCGTCTCGAGCATCCTGACATACGATGTGTACAAGGTGCGTTGTCCGCGAACCGTATGCTTCATTGCATATAAGTGTTACGCAAACTAAGATACATCTTCCTGACTCATGCCGGCCTCGATGTTTTTGAATAGAAATATATCAATCCGCAGGCAACGGAGACGCAAATCTCCAGGATCTCGCATGCGATGGTGCGTCTAATACTCGGCCCTAGCATGGAGCTTCTATCGCTCAACGTCCGACCCCCCACTAAGGTTGCGCTCTATGCGCTCGTCATGGGCCTCGCCGGCCTTATCTTCTTTTATATTGGCGTATCTATGGGCTGGCTTTACGTGCGTCTTCTAATCTGTGATATATTGCTGTCTCCAACTCTTGAAACTAACGGATTGCACCAAACCATGTCGTAATTTCCATACTGCTTGTCCGGCCCTGCAGACCTTCATGGGCGTCATATTAGGCTCAGCGGTCATGCCCATCGCGCTGTGTGTCACCTGGAGCAAGGCCAGTAAAGTGGGTTGCATCGCCGGCGCCATCTCAGGCTTCTGCGCGGGCATTATCGCATGGCTAGTTACGACGAGCACGCTGAATGACAAAGTGATAAACGTCACGGTCAGTTGCCGTCCCCGGGATTTGGCTGCTATACAATTCATACTGATTTAGCGCAAACTCCGGCTGCTACGAAATAGACTAGTGGCGGAAACTATGAGATGCTCGCGGGGAATCTCGCTTCAATCGGTGTCGGTGCGATTGTGTCCGTGGTTTACTCACTTATTGTGCGTTCCTTCTATCGCCATGATCCACAAACACATCGATTAATCTATCTGTGTTACCCTGAATTATCTGGCGCTTCGGATGAATAGTTCCCGGAAGACTTCGACTTTGAGGTCACCCGCATGATAAATGCGCCGACTTCACATCACGCCGGTCCGCTCGTAAAGGGGAGCATCGGAAAGGAGGATAAGAATGGATACGTGGACGATAAATTACAGCCAGAGCCACGGGTCGACGAACAGAGCATTTCTGATGACGCAGCCGCGCAGGTAGCAGGAATTACGGATGAGGACGAGCTCGACCGCGCAAACCTTGAGTCCGCGTTCAGGTTCGCGGCATGGTCATCCGTGACGCTGGTAAGTTATAAATATTTGAGTATTTGTTTTCTTGGCGACCGTTTTGTGCCGTGCTTTTTCGGCCCCTATATCGACCTTCCGCATTCGCGGGTAATCGTTCCTGCGTGCTCTGATAAGAACTCTGACTCGGTTTTGGAATCTAGCTTCTGGTGATGATCATTATCGTGCCGTTGCCTCTCTTCTTCGCGCAGACTGTCTTTGGTGTGCGTGGCCTTGGGGCGTGGGTTATCATCGGCATTGTTTGGGCATTTTGCTCTGCTATCACCGTTGTCATCTACCCGCTGTATGAGAGTCGCGCTGCACTTCTTATGGTGGTGAGAGGACTTGTCAAGGTCAGCACTTTATCAAAGTAACTTTATGTCGTCATAAGCTGATCTGCTGATTTGTGGACAACCTATACGCCCCTCTTTTTTCCCTCGCCTCGTCCTACTTTATGCTCCTGTGACCACTTTTCGCTCTCGCGCACCGCGCGGAACCGGTCTCGAAAACGCCCATTGACCTCTCTGGTGGCTTCGCGTGTGCGTGTCGTCTGTCCCTGCATCTCTGGGTCTTCGATCTCCTACCATACAGGACGTATTCGGCGGAGGTTCGGGACGTTATGTGGACCCACCCGTGCACGCCGACGAGACCAAAGCCTCCGCTTAAATCTCCGGATAGCCTCGGATACGGTCGCAGTATCTTATCAAGGATCCAAAATAGGAAATGTGAACGGAGTGGTTGTGGGGTAGCCTATAATACGTTCACCAGGTCATTGGCCGCAGGATAGCAAATTGGAATGATGTATGTTTCACATTTGTATTTGCATAGTTTTGCCGGTACTTTGTAGCGGATAATAAAATTAATAAGTACGTACGCTGGTCCCTGTGCCCTGAGTACAATACTATTCGGCATCAAACGGGATCTTCGCCTAATGACCATTAGAGGCAGTCGGTTCTCAGCTGTGTTACGCAAGCCATACACAGCGAACCGCCGGCAGACTCAATCTCAACTCACACAAGTTTCTATTTGCTCTGGCTAGAGCTCATGCAAATGCATATGTATTCCTCCCTGATTCTCTGCGGTGACTACCTTTGTTCCCGGCTGCCAGGTCGGACTGTGTTCCGCTGACACCTCTGAAATAGCGAATTCTACTGCGTCTATCACCGTATCGGCCGCTACTTAGTAGTACGACACAGTATCGGGCCTACTCCCACGTTGCTCTTGAAATCAAGATAACATGGTCATGAGGAGATGAACAGGACGACATATACACCGAGATCTTCGCAATTCGGCACGGACTCAATTTCGCTCGTGGGCGCTCAAGCAGATCTTGTCAGTAGCCAGATCAACTCGTGTACTTCGACTCGCGGCTCGAGGCGTCGCGCAAGCGCTGCCCCACACACCCTTCCCCGGTGCCCGACCTTAGCGACGCAAATTCCAATTCTAAAGTGACAGGGCTGAAAATTTTCCTTGCCTGACTTCCCTTGGACAGCCCTGCCGAATCCGAAGATGTACACACTGGCCGCTCCGAAGTGCTTTGGCTCCAAATCTTGACGCACGGAAGCCCGTCTGCTACTGGTGCCCTTGAATTCGCACCGGGACTTCTGGCACTGTGGTAAGGTCGGAAATATTCTCGACACTTGGTATCTTGGCGCGAAGGATTGGGGCCGCGTCTCCTCGGGCATAACAAGGCGTTTCCGCTGCGGGATGTACGTTTGCACGGGAGATTGCCGCTACCCGCGCCATTCCATCCGGCACCTGCCATACTGTTGGATTCGGCTCATCTCCCCCTTTCGACCCTCAGGAAGCAGTAATCTTGGGTTTCGGGCCAGACTTGTTCTGCGAATCTTGATGATCACCAGATACGCTCCTTATGTCACCCCCTCGTCCGAACCATGCTACGTCTCTAATGAGTGACCGATCTGGCGAGTGTGCTACATATGATTACGAAGAGCCAGCTCAGCGAAACCTACATAAAGGCTGGACGCGTCTCTGCTGTACACCATCCGACTCGGTCACTCCCCGCACCGACGGATTTTTCCCTTCTTCTCGAACTGAACATGTTGTCAGTCGTTCTACAATCCACTCTTCTCTGTGCCCTACTTGTGCCCGCCGTCTACTTGTGGCGACGCTATACGTCCAGCGTCCGCCATCTGAACGGCCCTGCTAACGTGTCCTTTTGGAGAGGTTAATCGCACGCGCAAAATATCCGTCGCCTAGCTTTCACTAATCGCCGTGTAGGTAACCTTGGTCAAGTTTACGCGAGAGACGGTTGGCGGTTCCACCGCGAGATCGTGGAGAGATATGGCGGAGCCGTTAAAATCCACGGTCTTCTCGGGGTAAGCGATCTAATGCTTCTCGTTGCGAATAATACTCTGTGGCGGCCAACCAAGTTGACGTCGGATGATTTTCTTTTCGTTCATAGTGTCATCAAGTGTACGTGTCTGACCCGAAAGCGTTGTATCATGTGCTTGTCAAGGACGCGTCAATATACGAGGAAACGAAATGGTATACCGAGTACGTTTCCGCACTTCCCGCCGTAACTGCCGCGACATGGACGAGTGCTCATCGTGTGTTCTCCGGGGAAATTAAATAGGGGGAACATGTTGGTCTTCGGCCCAGGGCTTTTGTCTACTACAGGTAAGCCGATCCTTTCCGAAAGCGATGCAGTCAAGATAATCATGGACGGCTCTATACAGGCAGTCACCATCGCAAACAGCGCAAGATGCTCAACCCCGTGTTTTCCATAAAGAACATCCGAAACCTTACACCGCTATTCTGTACCGTTGTGCGAAAGGCAAGTGCTCTTATTAGATCCGTCGCGTCAGAGGAACGGGAAATTAAACCTTATTTTATCTATCTTCTGCAGTTGAGAGACGCCATCGCCATGCAAACAAAAGATGGCCCTTGTGAGGTCGACATGTTGATGTGGATGTCGCGGGCTGCGCTTGAAATTATCGGCACGGGCGGCTTAGGGACATCCATTGACCCCCTGTATCCAAACCCTGGCTCAATTACGGCTTACGGGAAGTCTATCAAGAACTTAATGTACGTGGAAGCCTTCCCGTTCTATGCGTGAAGTATTCCTGAAGAGTTGTCTTTAGTCCATGCGCGTTCAGACTGAGTATGTTTCGGATGTTCGTCCCACTATTCGTGAAGTTTGGGCCACCGAATTTCCGCCGCCTGCTGCTCGAGCTGGCTCCATCGGCGGATCTGCAGAAAGTCAAGGACGTCGTCGATGTCATGGCCGTAACATCGCACGATATCTTCCGAGAAAAACTGGAAGCCCTGAAGCAAGGCGACGAAGCGGTCACTCAACAGATCGGCGAGGGAAAGGATGTCATGAGCATTTTACGTGCGTCTTTCCTTTCTTGACATGTCCAAAAATACATATGGGGCCCATTTATTTTTGTTTAACTACTTACGCCATGACACTTTCGGCAGTGAAAGCGAACACTTCGGCTTCGCATGACGACCGACTCCCGGATGACGAGTTGCTCGCCCAGATGAGGTGTGTCTATATTATAGCCGTTGATTGCCGCTTTGTGGCTAATAGCTTTCCTTTCCGTCCTCTTCAGCACTTTCATGTTCGCGGGACACGACACAACTTCGAGCGCACTCTCGCGGACCCTTCACTGCCTTGCCGGGTGTCCGGAGGAGCAGGAGAACTTGCGCCGCGAAATCGTGCAGTCCGGAATTATGGATTCTGATCAAGTTGTATACGACGACCTTATGGCCCTCCCGTACCTTGACGCCGTCTGCCGCGAGACCCTGCGATTGTGCGTATAATTTCCATATATGGTCTTGTTTTCCTTCCCCTGCTTGAATGTGCGGGAAGTCCCGAAAAGAATGTTCAACTTACACTGGTTTAATTTGATACCAGGCACCCTCCCGTCAACTTCATGGCGCGGACGTACGTCCCTGCCTTACTCACTTTCTACCAAAATCAAATTGCTTATTGCAAACTTAGCGCGCAGAAGGATGTGATCCTCCCACTCGGAACACCGTGCAAGTCGGAGGACGGGCTTTCCACAATAGACCATTTACGCATTCGCAAGGGCCAGAATCTCATCGTCGCCTTCGGATCTGTCAATAGGCTTAAGACCGTCTGGGGTGTGGACGCATACGAATGGAAACCAGAGCGATGGCTGAAACCGCTGCCGGCATCCGTGAATAATGCTCATATTGCTGGTGTTTATTCATCACTGTACGTGTTTACAAGCTGGTGATTACCATGCGTATTAAATTTATCATGCTGATAAATAACTGTAGGATGACATTCAGCGCTGGACCAAGGTCGTGCATGTGAGTTGAAGGAGCTCCGTAGTACAAGCGGCCCGGATGAAACTGACCTTCTTTCCCTCTTTCGAAGTGGCTTTAAATACGCTGAATTGGAAATGAGTG
Source organism: Coniferiporia sulphurascens (assembly GCA_002794785.1). Classification (NCBI taxonomy): domain Eukaryota; kingdom Fungi; phylum Basidiomycota; class Agaricomycetes; order Hymenochaetales; family Hymenochaetaceae; genus Coniferiporia; species Coniferiporia sulphurascens. The sequence goes on along the minus strand of NBBA01000007.1, from coordinate 135,227 downwards.
AGCTTTAATTTTATAATTTTCCTGCGCGCGAATAATAATGCTGACCGGCCATCTAGAATTGATCCTCTCCATATTGATCAAATCTTTCAAATTTGAGCTCCCCACGGACACAACTATTGTATGGAATCTCGGCGGGATACAGACACCGGCGGTTAAAGGCGCAGAGACGCAGACTCCTCAATTACCTCTCAGAGTCTCGAGAGTTTGATTATTACAAGATGACGATACTATACGAAGCCCTTTTCTCAGCCCCCGTTTACCGATGCCTACGGAGCTTCTTGGAAAGCTTAAAAACATTTGAGGGGAGGACTATACGACTTATGATGATTTTATTCCCTCACTTTTCGATTTCTGATTCCCCACTTGGGAGTTGTATATTAGCCGAACCCATCCAATTTCTGCTTGTATGAACTTCTTAATCATTGTTACTCTCAAGTCAATACGTTCTTCCGTTGTCTTTTGGCTATTTGTACTACTCGGACGATTTGTATATTATCCTGCGCTTGTCTCCTCGAAGTAGCCTAGTCTTGCTTTGTCCAAATTACTGTTGAGCTTCATCATTGTTCTTTGCTATCTCCGATTGCATCATGCAAGGCCGAGGTTCTCTGTAAGCTCTGTAAGCACGGAGAGCTGGACCCAGCGGTACGTTATGAAAGTACCCCGGAGGCGAAAGATAAGACGGGCTGGCCTAGCTAAAGTTCTACCTCAGGAACCAAGGCTGCCAATTGATTTGGAAAATGGCTTAATGTCGGCTGTGGTTCGCCGGGATCCAGGGCCAGAATTGATATTCGCTGTGGTGACCTGGTCGGCTGCTTGTTCATTCAATTAAACTCTGGATGGGAGTGAGGTGCGGGGCGGTATTACGGGTAATTTGTTGCATTTCTCCCCGTGCTCACATTCTAGAAGCTGTATCTAGACCCATGAGATCGGGCGTTTTTGCTGCCCAAGTAGGAAACTTTACTGCACTCGGAAAGCGGATCGGGACGTGCCTTTTCATTTGCGTCCATTACATTCACTTTCTTTTTGAAACTATCGATGGATCCCATGAACCCGCTATTAGTTGTTTAATATCTCGGTCATTAAATACATATTCTGGAAAGACAAATGAACTCCGTGCGTACTCCACGGCCCGGGGTCAAGCATGTGATATGTTTATCCCTCGGACTCCACGGTATTATGCAAAGTGATTAATTCCTCGCCCAATGTTCACCCACAAACTCTCGTAAATCTTCGACAGATTCCGTCGGGCTGTCCATGGCGGGGAAGTGCCCGCCGCTAGTATGCCCTAAATTAAATTTTTTTTAAATAAGGTCCGCGGACAGGGAAAAAAAGGAATATCGCAAGCTGCTTTCATTGAGGGATGTCATTTCTATTTTCAGTGCAGGTCCAGTCTCGACTCTCGAACGGCTATCTCAACTCGCAAGTACATTAGTGACTCCATGCAAAGGCTGAATGCTCCACTGACAAAAGAGGAGTAGTTGATTTTGCCCTTCACTGACCACTCGCGAAGGATGCTCTGAATGAAATCGATAGTTAGATTTCAGGAAGAACAACAGTGATAATCCTTACATGGTTGCAGATGATCACAGAAGTCGCGAACGAGCCGCTTAAAAAGTACAGGGCGACAGTAAAGTGTCTTGTGGACTGACGCGATCTGGGTCAGACCATGCGTAAACCTTTTCTCCGATATACACTAGAGCCCGAGAGCAAGCGGAGAGGAGGCGATTGACAACCCAATTTTGAAGGGCTTTGTGTCATACCTTAGATCTCATAAATCGGGGATCCGTGATGGTCAGGTAGCGCGTAACTGACGTTGGCTTTCTGAATAGTAGAGTATCCCCCTCCCGTCAATACAAATTCTTTTCGGCGTTTGGCAAGACACCGCTCGGATTCGGAATAGCGGAATAGCTGTCAGAAACCTCCAGATCTGGCACAGGCTATGCTATGAACATGTTGAAATGTGACAATGAAAGCGACTTGGAAAAAGGCTCCCCATGATTCGCAAGAAATAACGCCCTTAGATAGTAGACAATTTGAAATAAGTAAAATGATACGCCGGCGGTCGGGGAAAGAGGCCAAAGGCGGACAGGGGGACTTTAGCACATACCCAATCTCCTGCCTGACCTGCGTACGTTCTGTATCCGAGTACCGTGGTCATAAGTCCATGATACATGCGCGCGGTATCCTCGGGACTCCGCCCATCGCGCCGCGGAAGAGAGTCGAGAGAAAGTATCCTGGGATCGATGGCACAACGACATCGAACCTAAACAGATATTAAGGGCGCTCCTTCAAGTACTTTGTCATACTTACGCAGGAAGGTTTTCGCTCAATGGATTCACCAAGGGATCGATAACCTTGTAGAATTCAAAAAAGTCCCTTTGCCATATTGGCAGTATCTCCACGAACGAAAACATCAGTCTCACCCGGCCAGCCATGTAGAAGGATTAACGGAATCGCGTCTTTCCGTGTACTCTTCACGTGTACATAGTGTAAGTTCAATGCATCGCCTTCATGCTCATACTAATGAGCCAGATAGTTGTCAAATCGTGCGATCTTCTCCTCGAGCAAACTCCATTTCCACTTTGTCTCGGAGCGCGCCTTGAGGGTTTTCAAATAAGAGTAGTCAATACCGAGCTTCCAGGGTTCCCCAGCGTCTATTGGAGCTTGGTCAGGGAAAGGTGATGCTCCGAGCAGTGCCAAAATGTTCTCCACGGCCGAAGAACCATATTTGATTCCGATGCGCCTCGGAACGCCGAATGTTCTAATATAACCGCTTTATCTGAACTTTTGGTGTAGTTTTTTTCTCGCTTGAGCCAGAGTAATATTGGGTAAAGGGTTAACTGAGCGTTTTGATTATGTGAGCTTCAAGGTGTGCGGGCCTGTGGCTTACAAACGGAACTGGGGCGGACTTCGAAAGATTTTTCGTAGCATACATATATGTATGCGCTCGACTCCAGATATCTCATTTTTACTTTGGTTAACTGGATGTGGGTAGAACCGTAGAGTATTACAACACCAAAAAGTCAAACCTTGCAGTATGTATCTGCCAGTGTGTCGGGGACCCGGGGACCCGGGCCGGAAAGTTCGAGCCTTAACCTTGCATTATGAGGGCACTTTAACATGGTAATTGACCCCAAACCGGTGTGCTAAGCGGATCCGAAACGCCAGTCAGGACAGTACACCTTATCGTGTTCAGCTGGATGAACATATGAATAATAGAAATACACAACGGTTAGGGGAAATCCAAAACATATTTTGATGGTCGATCCACGGACTTATTACATAAACATGTACCATTGAATCGACTCGAACACGACCATTTAGTGTCGGTTTCCGATGAGCAGATAAATAGCTGGGGGAACTAAGTATGAAGCTACCAGAAACCATCCACGTTCGTTCCACCCACGATATTAATTGGGTCTGACTAATTTCTCTTTCGTACTGGGCGAATTATCATTAAAGTTTGTCTAAGTATCTAGATGTAGCCCGCCAAAAACTTAAAGTTACGGCGACCCTCTCTTTATAGATCATTAGCCAATGGGTACTCAAGCGTGTACCGCTGCGCTACTGAGGCGAGAGCTAAGGCGGCTTATCTATAGGAATGCACACATTCTTGAAAAGGAGGGGGGAAGTGTGTCACCCGGTCACCTTCAAGAATAAAGTGAAAATAACATGCTTATTGTCAGCTTTAACGAAGCTCCGATCAGAGCCGGGCTCACAGCTTTTCGGCACTGCAGACATGCCCGCTGTAAAAGCCGTGGAAATGAAACTCTGGTTGTCCACGACTATCCTTCGAGTCACTACCATACTGTACACGACAGATAGCCCCTTTAAAAATCGGGCCCGCAAAGTATGGCCTTCGAAAAGCTACATTCATCTACAGCACTCCATCTAGTACAACGCCATCAAGAGGGGAGTCGCAGGAGTGAAGGGGGGAGGGAGGGGGGGCAGACAACCGCAAGGGGGAATGCGAACGCCCAAAAACTCTGGGACCGGCGCCGACTGCGCAGAAGCCGGTGCGCGCGGTGCGAAGTTACAGCAGAAGCGCGGGAGCACAAGACAAGAAGAAGGGCACATGCACACGGCGGCCTACAGTGGCATAGGTCCGCGGAGGAGTTGATTTCAAAACCACAAAGTTTGGGTTTCCGTTGACCAACACGTTGGAGAAAAGAACAGAAGAGAAGTGAAAGCAGCGAGAAAGGACAAGGCCCTGGCAAAGGGGGACATGCAGAACAAAAGAGATTTGTACAACTTCCATTGCGATACCTTGAGGCCCGTATACAAACCAAGAAGGGTCAGTTCATTTCAACTTCGGCGGTGGCCAACTCGTGCATCATAGCATCGACAAGCTAAGGATAGCTAGCAGTAGGCACAAATGATCATTCCCTGGTCGCACGTCGTGCGTCCTGCTTCTCTTCAAAGAACCGGCGGACGTCCGCTTCGTTCACGACCTTTCCCTCTTGCGCAAAAGGTCGGAGGTAATGGAGTAGCTCGTCCCTGGTAAGAGAGATGAGCGTCGACTAAACACAGCACGAGTAAAGATGGGGACGAAAAAAGTGCATGGAAGGAGCAAGTCCCGCACCCCGGAATGTAAGAAATTTTTTAGGTTGCTCAAAGCGATGGGAAAACAAAAGGAAAGAAGCGGAACAAAGCGGGATAAAGTGGCTTTGGGGTGAAATTAGGAAAGGACAATGGAAGGGCAAAACTAGAATTTTTTTGACACGGAACGGGAAAAAAAGAGACACACCGCATCTCGTTGAATGCTCGAATGCCATCTAGCGCGCGATCCCGCGGCAGAGAGTGCAACGCACGCATGCCCAACTCTTCGAGGGAGAACGCTGCGTGTTGACAGAAGAAAGAAGCCATTAGGAGGTATGCCCTGACGCATGGTAACAGACGGGTAGAAAAATCTCACTAGAGTCCGGGTCTTCCGGAGGCTCGTAGGTTTCCTCTTCCGCGAGAAGAAAGGGTTGCGCCTCAAGCGGTGGGAGACACTATGGAGTTGGAATGAACAACGTCCGTCAGTTGTACAGGAACATACCAAACGAGGAGATTAATGAGGAAAAGGAAGGGTGGAAACGGACAAGAATGGTAGAAGAACGATGCCTCAACGTCCAAGGTTCACATACTTTCTCACAATGACACCAGCGCATCCGCCAGCCTTCGGATAAAAAAACGTCGCCAGTGCCGTATTCAAAATTCGTAGGTTCCGAATAAATGGCTTCAAGAACTTTCTCCACTTTTTCTGATCTTGTAGGGGCCAGGCAGATACATTCTATCTTGGCAGCTTCAGGTGTACCTTCGCTGGCCCCAGACTCAGTCCGAGGTCGTTTGGCACTCGACTCCTCGGACATGTCACTGACAGCCTCAAACATTCTCTTATTCCCCGCAGCACTATCCGCTTCAGGTCTAGCTTCGAGAAGGTCGGGCCTGGAAGTTTTTTGAGAGTTAATACCGTTTCTAAAAACCCCATCTTCGGAAGCGCCATCGAGAACAGTCCATGGTGCGTCAGTGGCGTCTCGAGTCACTATAATCATTCCCTTCGTACCAACCCAACGCCGCAGTGTTGAGTTGGCAAGTACGCACAAACGGCAAATGAACGAGTCGTATGCGGTGTCGGTGATGAGCGGCGGAGGAAGGCCGGACGAAGAGACCTCGGAAACGGCGTCGGTGATGTCGTCGGCGGTCGGCTCACCGTCGCGGGCTTCCGGTGGTGGCAACCGCTCCGGAGTGGACTCACGAGAAGGCGGTCGTTCGCGCAAATTCAAACACGATTCATGAAACCAATCCTAGTATGAAAGTAACAAAAAGTCCTCAGGGGAATGAAAGCACACGGGCTCACCTCACATGCCAAGCATTGTATCATAGTCTCCCTCTCCTTGCTAGCATCGTATGACCTCCCGCATCGACAGAATACGCCCCTGAAGTTATGGCCATACTCGTTCTCCATGTTTTCTCCTTCATTGACATTGTGCAGAGCGCATGGGTGCGTGAGCACACTAGTCGGACAGTCGCATCGAAAATGACGCTTCGGAAAGAGTTCGATCTGCTCATGGTCGGTGTGACAGGCGATAGAGCACGCAGAACAGATACCTCGCGGAAGCGAGCACGTTAGACACAGGTAAACAGCTTGCCGGATGTACCCTAACGAATAGGTACAAGCATCGAACTGGTGTGGAAGTGCCTCGGCGGCTTCGTTGATAAGGCGTGCCTCTGAAGCGAGAACATCGGAAAGAGACTCCGCCATCTTGTTCAAGAATTCGACACTCCCCCTCTCGACAGGATTAGGGGAAAGGCGCTGACGGGACGGGGCCTAAACGTTGTTGCCGACCCAAGTCGTCCACTTGGTCGCTTGCTGGATACGAAAGCCAAAAATGAGGTCAACGTTATAATCCCCCTGTCCCTCCAATTTCTTCTTACTTTAGATTTAAACACCTTAATTATGAAGCGCGTACAGGGGACAATGGATAACTTGTTGTGGTGAGTCGACACGACTACGCGCAGGCCGCGCCCGTCCCCAAGTGCGGCAAACTGCAAATCACGGAAACCTCCGTAAACTGGTACCGCTTCAATTCAGATCAAAAGATAATATGAATGTCGCCATTTCAATTTCCGTTTCTTGTGCTAGTAAGCACAGCCAAGGCTCCGATTCAGCCGAACCTCCATATGTTATTGTCAAAGAATATCAACTCCACTACAAGTCGAACCCCTCCGACATCTCAAAAACTTGGATCTTTTCGAACTGCATCAGGCCAACTTTGGTTACCTCTGTAAATATGTCGTTCGGTATCCCGAGGCGCACCGAAATCAAATACAGTCATTCGGCCGTGGAAAACATGCTGTCGCTGCTCAGAGCTTCACCTTTCCCTGATCAGGCTCCGATCGACGCTGTGGAACCCTGGAAGCTCGGCATAGACCACACATACCTGAAAAGCCTCAAGACGAGCTTTGAAACCGGATGGGACTGGAGCGTACTTGAGCGAAAGATTGCACACTTTGATAATTACCTGGTCCATTATGAACACGAAGGTGATGCACTAGACTTGCATTATGTTTACGTGAAGAGCACACGGAGCGATGCAATCCCGCTAATTCTCCTTCATGGTTGGCCGGGTAAGTTCCCCATTGTTTAGGTGGGAGTCCAGGGAAGACACCCTTAATACAAAACACAGGGACATTCTTCGACTTCCACAAGGTTATCGATCCCTGGTGAGTCCTCCGGATGACAATCTGCCAGCGTAAGTGGCTAGTTGGGCATGAATTCTGAAGAAAACCTAAGTCGCGACTTCTCTGCTAGGTTCCATGTCGTTGTCCCTTCACTTCCGGGGTACTTCCTCTCGACACTTCCCCGACGTGATGGGTGGAGTATCATTGATACTGCGCGCGTCTTTAATGGCCTCATGACTACAGTACTCGGTTACACGACGTACACAGGTCAGGGAGGCGACTGGGTAAGTGTTCTCGTTCTGAAATTCTTTTCTTCTTAAAACCGATCAATTGGTAGGGGTCGTACACCTTACGTGTGATGGGAACTCTCTTCCCCGAGTCCTTGCCACTCATGCATTTCACCATGTTCAGGGCACCCACTCCCCCAGGCGCAGGTGTCAACAATTACACAGCAGCAGAAAAGCGCATTGTGGCTCGGAGGGATGAGTTCGCCGCGACCGGTTTCGGATATTTCATGATACAGAGTACCAAGGTGGGACGAAGCAGGCAGAATTACCCGATACCTTTTTGCTCAATAAGTCAAATGCACGTAGCCCTTTACGATTGGCCTAGCTATTGCATCTTCGCCGCTTGCCCTTCTCGCGTATATTGGCGAAAAAATTTATTCGTGGTCCGACCCGGAGCGCCTTGATCCACAGGATATACTCGATACGGTCGCACTGTACTTTTTGAGCGGCTCGTTCATCACGTCCGTTCTCATCTACAACCAGGTTCGCCCATTTATCCACTATTAATTCCCTTTCACAAAACATTTTCTCGCGCACAGAGCTTTAAGGAGAGAACTGAACTTGCGTCGGATTCTAAGAAATGGGTACCCCAGGGAAAGCTTGGGGTCTCCGCATTCGTGAGTAGGGGCTTCGCAGTATCTCTAATGTCCTCTGGTAATTGTTAACATACGCATATGGACATATACAGCCTTTTGAAATTGGTGTTTCGCCTAAAGCTGATATCGCTGCTATTGGCAACCTTGTTTATTACAAAGGTAAGAACCTTTTTGCTAAGTTCAAACTACAACCTATATTTTGGTGGTCTGTCAGAGCATACCGGTGGTGGACATTTCCCCGCACTCGATAGTCCCATCAGTTTCGTCGAAGATATGCGGGAGTTCTTTGGAGCGCATTGGGCTAGGTCGTAATCGCAGAAGAAGCGCATGAAGTTCGTGGGCGGCATTATACAGGGATTGTTGAGAACGCGATGGATGCATGGACTTCATACGCGAAATTTGTTTAAAGAAGGACAAAATACCGAAATGAAATGTACATCAAAATTCAACCGCCGGGTACGGCGGCTTAGGAGTGCATGTGAGGGAGAGGACGAAGGACGTGGGTTCAGTTCGGACCTAGTACCGTAAGCTAGGTCCGCTTAACTGACGACTCCCTAAGCCAGACTCCCGGCTCGAAGAGTCGTTATTTTTATGTGCTTTTCCCAGGAGTCCCGTAAGAGTGCGGCACCACATCGCGTTAGAAGGGTCTCGATCTACGTCATGTAGACGGGGGTGTACATGCGGTCATAATAACCTGACTAGATAACGAAGATGTGGACGTTAAAGTGGATTAGACAGTCATAGGAGACCTTGGATGGGGTCTCATAATTATGGTAATCAGGAGCGTTTTCTCACCGCACAACGATGCGTAATCATCCGGAATTATGCTAGGCAGTGACTCACTACTCCCAGAGAGAGAGAAAACAGCGTGACGTATGAATTCAATCTGACATCCGCTGCAATTCTCAAACAATGTTAGAGGCCGTCCTTCTGGATACGACCAGGCCGACCAGCGAAGCGCACAGTGCTGACCAAGAAACACACATTTTTGACAGGGTTTTGGCTCGTTTCATAGATTGTGAGCCTTCATATACTGAACACAAACATCATCCAAGCTACGCAACACAGACATATACCTTTCCATTCCACACGCTCTTCTGCGGATACCGACAGTGGACGCGAGTGGATTTCCCGTCACTAGACACGCCAGTGATCGTATCAGGCGCGTGCCCATGTTCGACCCAGTCAACAAGCGCAAGGAGGACATTGTCGGCCTTGTGAGCCGAGTTTTCTCGGTCCTGCTCTGCATCAGGAACCCCTGGGACTGAGTTATAGAACTGTCCGAAATTAACGGCGCCGGGCCCGCCGAAGCAGTGGCCCATGCCAGGGACGAGGAAGAGGCGGTAAAATTCTTCAAGTGGTTCTGAAGGCAGGCTGAGCGTGCGTGAGACGAGGTTATACAGCGATTTTGAGTTCCCGGAGGGGATAATCTGGGCAGAAATAAGTAGTGAGCCTTCAGTAAGTAGTCAACTAATTCAGTAAACATAAAACAGCCCCTAAAGCCGATTTATTCCAAAGAGTAAATGAAGAATAACATAACGATGGGAGACAACATACGGGATCGCTCCGGCCGTGATAGCTGATGAATTTCCCTCCTCGTGCGCGAAAGGCAGAGAAGTCACCGCTGAAGGTGGATATCTGGCCTGGATCGACCTCATCAGCAAGAACAATATCCGCGAGTCCAATGGCGCTGTATTCGTATTCTGAGTCATTGCGCACGACGTATTTCATCCAATGCTACTCAAAGGTTTAGATTAGTCTCTCGTATAAATGGGGGAGTGTGGCACTCGCATACATCGGGGTATGGGAATGGCAGCCCAGAAAAGATTCTCGATGCAATCATTGACATCTCCGCACCGGGGTCAAACCGCGGGAAAAGGAATTCGCCGTTGGGTCCATACAGAGGAGAGTAGATATTCCGCAAAGCCTCGACCTGTGTAAGTGTTAGACAACCTGGCGCGTTGTTGACAACACATAAGATTTCTTCAGGCCGAAATTCACATGCGTCAGGCTCCGAAATGATCCCATCCACGACACCGTCGAGAGCGTCACATTGTCTGAGTACCTCCCTCGAGATAGCAGCCCACAACGCCTGTGGAATGAAGCTCGGACTCGCCTCGCCATATGGTGCCCCGACATGCTTGGTCAGCATCGCGATCCAGCCAAGGAGATGGTTAAAATTTACTGCGGGTGCACCAGCGAGGATGCCATCAAAGTCCTCAGGATGATGCATAGCGGAGTACACTCCTTGACGTCCACCGGTTGAGCAGCCCAGGTAGTACGCATGGTGCGACGATCGGCCGTAGTGTGCTTCGACGAGACGCTTGCCTATGACCGTCTCGATGTGCACTGAACGGCTCGTGAAATCTTTTAGTACTTCAGAGTTGTTGGCAAAGGATACTCCCGTGTCGCCATCATGCCCGTTGTTAGTCCCAATCGCGGCAAAACCCAACGAGGTACCATAACCAATATTGCCATAATCAATGCCTGTAGGTCCAATTAAGAGCTGGATATAAGCATATTAAAAGAGGCACTCACATCCACCCAGTCCTTCATTCCCTAGCCCCAAGAACCTCCCATTCCAATTCGTTGGAAGCCAAGCCTCCCCCGTTATTGAAGATACGTCCGATGTATTCACAACCAGTTGAACGCGGCAAAAGGGGGCATTGATCTCTGCGGTCGTCAGGCAAGAGCCCACAGTAAATGCCTCGGTCGGATTGTGATAGTACGATGTGTTCAAGATGGTAGCATTGAACGCCGACAAGTCGAGATCATGCCCGAGACTTACACAGGCGGCAGCTGGATTGGTGTTGAACTGACTGGGAGCAAGTAGAGACAACGCAGGTCCGACCATCTGCCAATTGGAGACCGCCTGTTGCAGAAAGGAGAGACTCTTTTCCGTAATGTCGTTGAGCATGATGTTAACCCACCGAGTAACCAGGATGGGGCTACTATGGAGTGATGAATATCACACACTCCCTGAGACGTGGTATTTGAAGACCTGCGACAGCATATGATATAAACGTGCCGGAAGCAAACTGAAGCGGTCACTCTAAAGGGACGGAAGCCATGGGCGGTGGATCGTAACGTCCAGCGCGTCAGCTCGCTTAACGAATCCTGCTGAGACGATAAACGTTTACTTAATTTCACGGCGAGATACAATTGTCGCCGTATTTTTAAGTCAAAAATGTATGTGTATGAGGTCCAGGCAGAAGAAAAGCTTTGTCAATTTGTGCGTGAGATCGAATGTGAACGTCGTGGGACTCTCGTCCAGGGAAATGGTGACCAAATGTGATCATGTTTTCTGTCATCGAGCTCTCGCCGGAACGTCGGTAGTGGTACCAACTGCGGCTCGCATCGGACCTGTCCGGTTTTAGTGTGTTTGTTAGATAGAATCACGACCAGCGGCCGCCGAGGGATGCAACTGACTTTTTTCAAGGGCGCTTCCAAAGCGTATCATTAGTAAAAAAATGCACTCCAGTTTCTTTAGGCTGCCTTTTTTCTTTCTTTTTCTAGCGCTGTTGTGAGTGAAGAGCAGTATTGATAGGATAAGCCACAAGGGAGATGCAACTCACTGTATGTGTTAAGTTTTTTATCCCCTATTGATACGTCGGAGTTTATATATTCGGTAGCGTACAGCCTCAGTTTCGTGCCCATCGTGGGTTTGCTACGAATTTGCAGGTATAAGAGAATTCAATCGTATGTTCGCACCCGACGGCTAACTTGAAATAATCCAGCGGCCCATTCGATGATGCGCCGTCGTGTTGGTAGTATTCACTATTCAAGTTATCTGGACTAAGCAGTATGCATGATGCGGTGCGGGCGGCCCTGAGCGGACCTACATAGTAAGTATGCTTACGCTCTGTCTTGGTACCATCTTGTCAGCTTGCTTACATCCATGCGTCCGAGGACCAAACGCTCCGAGCCGTCAGCCAAGTCCAAGTCGACCGACCTAGACAACCCAAACACAGTAGACTGACACCATCCTTCCACACTTTCACAAACAATCAGATAAAAGAACCGGGAGCAAATACGCTCAGAGAGAATGGAGACATGATGCAAATGATAAATCAGCTCGGAACAACTGTAACAAAAAGTTTTAAAAAAAAACCAATGATGTCCTTGCGGGCCCTGTTACAAAGTCCACACTTACATGTAGGCTAGATTACACGGCGTCACAAACATACTCGCTTCCGTCCCACACGCTCTTCTGTGGATACCGGCAGTGCACACGAGTGGACTGCCCATCTTCAGACACGCCGGTAATTGTATCAGGCGCATGCCCATGCTCAACCCAGTTAACAAGCGCGAGTAATATATTGTCAGCTTCGCGGACTGTTTTCCCCTGCTCCTGAACAGGGGCCATCGGCACCGGGTCAGAGTACTGTCCGAACCTCACAGCACCTGGGCCGCCGTAGCAATGGGCCATACCAGGAACAAGGAAGAGTCGATAAAACTCGTCAAGCGACGCCACAGGCAGGCCGAGTGTACGCGAGACGCGATTATATAACATTTTAGAGTTTCCGGAGGGAATGAGCTAAAGATAATCGAAACGGGGATGATTAGCAAGGGCTCGACAGACGATCGACGAAGCTGAAGAGGAGCACGGAACGATGGAAAACATGTGACTTTGGGAGAGAACATACATCGTCGCTCCGGCCGTGGTAGCTAATGAGCTTCCCTCCACGCGCGCGGAACGTGGATAAGTTGCCACTGAAGGTGGATACCTGACCTGGATCGAGCTCATCGGCAAGAGCAATGTCTGCGAGTCCGATAGCGCTATATTTGTAATTCGAGTCGTTATGCACCACATACTTCATCCAATCCTGCTCAAATGTTTAGTTAGTTGCTAAGAATTCGTGAGGTACGATGTTCACGTACGTGAGCACGCGGGGACGGCTTCCCGGAAAAGAGTAGCGGTCCAAGGGTTGACGCCCCCGCTCCGGGATCAAAACGCGGAAAGACAAGCTTGCCATCAAGTCCGTACAGAGGAGAATAGATATTACGCAAAGCCTCGATCTGCGTAATTGTCAAGCAGTCCGACTTGTTTCCATCAACACACACAAGCTCTTCAGGCCGAAAATCGCAAGCATCGGGCTCCGATATAATTCCATCCATGACTCCGTCGAGGATGTCGCACTGCCTGAGCACCTCCTTCGAGATCACGCCCCACAGCTCCTTAGGGATGAAGCTCGGACTCGCCTCAGCATAGGGAGCGCCAACGTATTTTGTAAGCATTGCCACCCAGCCGACAAGGTGGTTAAAATTTACTGCTGGTGCACCAGCGAGAATACCGTCGAAATCTTCGGGATGGTGCATAGCGGAAAATACACCTTGACGCCCGCCAGTGGAGCAGCCCGAGTAGTATGCATGATGGGATGGCCGTCCGTAGTGCGCTTCGACGAGACGCTTGCCGACGATGGCCTCAATATGGACTGAACGACTCGTGAAGTCGGCTAGCACTTCCGAGTTATTAGCAAAGGGGATTCCCGTGTCTTCGTCATGACCGTTGTTAGTCCCAATTGCCGCAAAACCCAGTGACGATCCGTACCCGAGGTTGTCGTAATCGATGCCTATGCGCCTAGCTGAGACCTGGACTCCTGAATGAACGCAAATGGTACTCACATCCACCCAGTCCTCCGTTCCCTAGTCCTAGAAACCTTCCATTCCAGTTAGTCGGCAGCCAAGCCTCCGCCGTGATTCCAGATATGTCCGATGTGTTCACTACTAGCTGAACGCGGCATAAAGGATTGTATATCTGGGTGGTCGTCTTACAAGAACCCAAGGTGGTAACTTCAGTAGCATCAGGATAGTAAGACGCATCCAGAATTGTGGCATTAAGCGTTGACAAGTCGAGACCCCGTTGAAGACTGACACAAACCGCAGTTGGATCGCTGCTGAACCGGGTGGGAGCAAGCAGAGACAATGCGGGCCCAAGAACTTCCAAGTTAAGTGCCGCTTGCCGTAAGAAAGTGGCACTCTTGTCAGCAATACCGTTGAGCATTTTATCAGTCTCCCAAATGCTTGGGCTGGGGTGAAGCGGTAATAAAGAACATCTTCAACGAGACAGTTTAGACGTACTTAGTACATCAAGAAGTTACTCTTTTAGCCGTCGGCTAATTGAAGTGTGCTTACACATTTGCTTTATGCAGGGTTAGCGGTAAGCACTGTCCCCAACAGGCTTGACAATATATGCACCAAGAGTGTAAATTTAAAGTGTGCTGGGTATGGAAGGGAAGGGACGGTAGTGTGCCGAAAAAATATTTATTTTGGGGGGGAAGCAGAGGAGAAAATTACTTCAAAAGGCTATCTTACTTCGGCCCGGGCAAAGTCATTAGAAATTAAGACTAGTACCAGCATTTGGATGCCTTGGAAGCAAAAATGAACAAAGTTTGTAATAAGGGTCATACGATAGTAAAGTCTACTTGAAAGGAAAGTCAGACTTGAACGAAAGCCGCGGTTCGGCATTAACAAAAAGAGATACTGCAGGGCCCGACAACTCTGTCCTGATTCCTGAATTATTGAGCTGACCCTCTACCTAAGGCCTGAGGTATTGGGAATATGCAAGTATGAAAGAATTCAATGATAATATTTGCACCCTAGGCCAAGTAATCCAATTGCCCATTCAATGATGCATCATCGTTTCCGAGTCGGTAGTATTCACTATTCAAGTTATTTGGACTAAGCAGAATGCACAATGTGGTGCAGGACGGCCTTGAGCGGACCTGCACAGTAAGTATGCTTATACCCTCTTGGTACTGTCTTAAAATCTACACACGTTGTGGTAGACGATGAGGTGCAGTGGTGAAGTTCAGGCAAGGTGGGTTATCAGCGTAAACTGATGTATTTCTAGGGTGAGACCAGCTCCCCTTATATACACGTTCCGTGGGCTAGTACTACTATAACTATCTAGCTCCTATATCGATATGGCATTATCGTTGCGTTATCGTTCACTTAGTAAGGTGGTTGTTCATATGACCACATACTATATTTATATCATTCATTATATTTATTTAATATACTGTCTTGTCAACTTGCTTACATCCATACATCCGAGGACTAAACGCTCCGATCCGTCGTCCAAGTCGACCACACCGAGCCCCAAGCCACAGAAGACTGACACACTTTCACAAAAAAACGAATAAAAGCACCGGGAGCAAACATGCTCAGAGAGAGCGGAGACATGATGCAAATGATAAATCAGCCTAGAACAATTGTAGAAGAAGGCTACTGCAAATAACCACTGATAGCTTTGCGGACCTTGTTACAAAGTCTACGCATACAGTGACCCAATAAACCGTTGCAATGTTTTGTGGCTTCGAAATAAACCCTCTATATCTCAACAAATATGGCACATAAATACAAACTAAAAATATCTTTCAAAAGCCCTGTATCCCAGCTTTCCAGTGATAGTTTATGTATGGCATAATGTGAAAAATTGAGGTAGTTATGGACCTCTCAATCGGGCATAGCATTGCAACAGTTTATTGGGCAGCAAAAATAAAACATAAGAATGTTCTACATATCCATTTTTTCATAAACAACTTTTCTGGAAACAAAAACCAGATGTAGCAGTAGGCTATACACATAGTTCAGAGTACTTTATATTGGCAGCAGCCATCCCCATCACAAAGAAATCCCATTCTGCTGTGTGAAAAATGCACATCCTCATCTTTCTCAACACTGGACAATCCTCCCTCAAGATTGCATTGTTTATTGGTGTAATACATAGTATTATATCCAGGCCTTACTATATGAGTGTCACTGACCTTAACAATGCCACTGGTAGTTGACCATCAAGGCTGTTACCTGCAAATGTTCAATATTATCACCACTTTAAGTGTAATGTACAAGGCTATCCTGGAGTTTTTCTTCACTAACCTCACTGCAGAGCTTCTCATACATCCCACCAACATCCTTGCAAGTATTTTCAGTCCTTTCCCACAACATGAAGCCCTGTATTGTGGCTGATCTGCCTCCAATCTTGAGTGTTCTCTCCACTGGCCTATCAGAGAAGGCCTTTCAATTCTTTTTACAGGCCTTTTCCCCCACATCTGACCTCAGGTGACTAGCAATGGTCCATCCTGACCATAATATCTCTTCCCAGTCCTGTGTGACTAGCCTTTGTGTGTAACTTCAAAGTCCAGCCACTCCTTCTGACACTGTGTAGGCAGTATGGGCTTTCTCTGACTCACTACAGCCTTTATTTCACTGTAGCTTTCTTGCAAGGATGCTGGTGGGATGTATGAGAAGCTCTGCAGTGAGGTTAGTGAAGAAAAACTCCAGGATAGCCTTGTACATTACACTTAAAGTGGTGATAATATTGAACATTTGCAGGTAACAGCCTTGATGGTCAACTACCAGTGGCATTGTTAAGGTCAGTGACACTCATATAGTAAGGCCTGGATATAATACTATGTATTACACCAATAAACAATGCAATCTTGAGGGAGGATTGTCCAGTGTTGAGAAAGATGAGGATGTGCATTTTTCACACAGCAGAATGGGATTTCTTTGTGATGGGGATGGCTGCTGCCAATATAAAGTACTCTGAACTATGTGTATAGCCTACTGCTACATCTGGTTTTTGTTTCCAGAAAAGTTGTTTATGAAAAAATGGATATGTAGAACATTCTTATGTTTTATTTTTGCTGCCCAATAAACTGTTGCAATGCTATGCCCGATTGAGAGGTCCATAACTACCTCAATTTTTCACATTATGCCATACATAAACTATCACTGGAAAGCTGGGATACAGGGCTTTTGAAAGATATTTTTAGTTTGTATTTATGTGCCATATTTGTTGAGATATAGAGGGTTTATTTCGAAGCCACAAAACATTGCAACAGTTTATTGGGTCACTGTACATATAGACTAGATTACACAGCGTCACAAACATACTCGCTTCCGTCCCACACGCTCTTCTGAGGATACCGGCAGTGCACGCGGGTGGACTTCCCGTCTTCAGACACGCCGGTAATTGTATCAGGCGCATGCCCATGCTCAACCCAGTTAACAAGCGCGAGTAATATATTGTCAGCCTCGCGGACTGTTTTACCCTCATCTTGCTCCTGGACAGGGGCCATAGGCACCACGTCAGAGTACTGTCCGAACCTCACAGCACCTGGGCCGCCGTAGCAATGGGCCATACCAGGGACAAGGAAGAGTCGATAAAACTCGTCAAGCGACGCCACAGGCAGGCCGAGTGTACGCGAAACGCGATTATATAGCATTTTAGAGTTTCCGGAGGGAATGATCTAAAGACAATCGGAACAGGGATAGTTAGCAAAGGCTCGACAGACTGACGAAGCCAAAGGGAAGCATGGAACGATGGAAAACATGTAACTTTGGGAGAGAACATACATCATCGCTCCGGCCGTGGTAGCTGATGAGCTTCCCTCCACGCGCGCGGAATGTGGAGAAGTTGCCACTGAAGGTAGATATTTGACCTGGATCGAGCTCGTCGGCAAGTGCGATGTCTGCGAGTCCGACAGCCTCGTACTTATAATTCGGGTCGTCACGTACGACATACTTCATCCATTCCTACTCAAGAACTCAGTTAGCTGCTAAGAAATTTTGAAAGTTGCGGTGCTCTCGTACGTCGGCAAGCGGAAATGGCCCCCCGGAAAAGAGTAATGGGGCAATAGCTGACACCTCTGCCCCTGGCTCAAAACGCGGAAAGACGAATTTGCCATCAAGTCCGTATAAGGGAGAATAGACATTACGCAAAGCCTCGATCTGCGTAATCGTCAAGCAGTCCGACTTGTTGCCATCGATACACACAAGCTCTTCAGGCCGGAAATCGCAAGCATCGGGCTCCGATATAATTCCATCCATGACTCCGTCGAGGATGTCGCACTGCCTGAGCACCTCCTTCGAGATCACGTCCCACAGCGACTGAGGGATGAAGCTCGGGCTTGCCTCACCGTAGGGAGCGCCAACGTATTTTGTGAGCATTGCCACCCAGCCGACAAGGTGGTTGAAATTTACTGCTGGTGCACCAGCGAGAATGCCATCGAAATCTTCGGGATGATGCACAGCGGAATATACACCTTGACGCCCGCCAGTGGAACAGCCCAAGTAGTATGCATGATGAGATGGACGACCGTAGTGCGCTTCGACGAGACGCTTGCCGACGACGGCCTCAATGTGGACCGAGCGACTCGTGAAGTCGGCTAGTACCTCCGAGTTATTAGCAAAGTAGATTCCCGTGTCTCCGTCATGTCCGTTGTTAGTCCCAATCGCCGCAAAACCCAGTGACGATCCGTACCCGAGGTTGTCGTGATCGATGCCTACACGCCTAGCTAAGACCTGGACTCCTGAATGAACGCAAATGGTACTCACATCCACCCAGTCCTGCGTTCCCTAATCCTAGAAACCTCCCATTCCAATTAGTCGGCAGCCAAGCCTCCGCCGTGATTGCAGATACATCCGATATGTTCACTACTAGCTGGACGCGGCATAAAGGATTGTGTATCTGGGTGGTCGTCTGGCAAGAACCTAGGGTGGCAACTTCAGTAGCATCAGGATAATAGGATGCGTTCAGGATTATGGCATTAAACGTTGACAAGTTGAGATCGCTCTGGAGACTGACACAAGCCGCAGTTGGGTCGCTACTGGACTGGGTGGGAGCAAGCAGAGACAGAGCAGGCCCAAGAACCTGCAAGTTAAGGGCTGCTTGGCGTAAGAAAGTGGCACTCTTGTCGGCGACACCGTTGAGCATTTTTCTCAGTTTGCTGAATGCTTGGGCTGTGGTGAAACGGTAACAAAGAGCATCCTCCCTACGAGATGTGGTATTTGAAGGCTCTCATAGCCGACAGCGCTCAACTTTGAGGAGACCGTCTAGACACATGCCGGGCACAGCGGAACATTTGAAAGCCGCAAGCCACTTTTCCCAAGGAATCTCTTCTCAGCGCTTCAATATGCACTATACGCCTAGTCACCAAAAGTCATGTCAACTCGCGTCCGATCATATAGCTATCCTTGTAGACTTACATGACTACGGAGTCAGACAGAGTCTCACCTTTTTCTCCTAAGGTCGATTCTGGAACAGGGTAGTCACCCTGATACCGATCGCAAGGGTGAGGAGACGAGATCTAAGGTCCGGCTTGGGACGGGGGAGGCTGTGAGGGTTCGGCGGGCGCGTCGGCGTCGCGTCTTCACGTGAGAAGACAATTGGGTAATCCCACGTGGGCCCGAGTGCGGCCCCGCGCAGGAGTATTAGTAACGCTTTTGTGGCAAAAGGCGATTAGGGTCTCCCGTTAATCCATACGGCGGCCGTGGACTGACATCCAAAAGACCGACTTTGAACCGACCTTCCAAAAGCTCTTTATTATAGCCAACATAAGCTGCCACGGCTTAGAAAACGCATCTAAACTAACAAGTGGAGCTGTTCGTATACCGGCGTCATCTGCTCTACAGAGCCGAGCGGCGGACTACGCGCGTAGCCTCGTCCCCTACTGAATGTAAGTTCCATAATTCATATACTATATATACACATAAATCTATATCTACGCAACGCAGATATACTCGTTCCCGTTCCACACACTCTTTTGTGGATATCGGCAATGTACGCGCGTTGACTTCCCGTCAGTTGAAACGCCCGTGATCGTGTCTGGCGCTTGCCCGCGCTCGACCCAGTCGACGAGCGCGAGAAGCACATTGTCGGCCTTTCCAGTGGTCCCCTCCTGATTCTCATCAGGGACCTTAGGCACCGAGTTCCCGCGTTGTCCAAAGACTACGGCACCCGCCCCACCGTAACAGTGGCCCATGCCGGGAACGAGGAAGAGACGATAAAACTCGTCAATTGACGATGAAGGCAGGCTGAGCGTACGCGAAACGCGGTTGTATAAAGATTTAGCATTGCCGGAGGGGATGACCTGAAACAAAAGAAGCATGATAACATTTAGCAGGAGTTCGATATGGTAGATGGAAGCAGCCGGAGCAGTGATATAACCCCAAAAGAGGAAGGATAATAGGGGATAACATACATCATCACTTCGACCGTGATAGCTTACGAGCTTCCCGCCACGTGCCCGAAACGCGGAAAGGTCACCACTGAATGTGGATATTTGACCAGGATCAAGCTCATCTGCAAGTGCAATGTCTGCGAGCCCGATGGCACTGTATTTGTAACTTGAGTCGTTACGTATGACGTACTTCATCCAATGCTGCGCAAGGTTGTAATTAGCCGATAAGGGTCAATGAAAGTCGTAACAATTGCGTACATCGGTGTATAAGAACGGCAGCCCGGAGAAGAGCACTTTCTGTGCCAGTGCTGATAGCTCCGCTCCGGGATCGAACCGAGGAAAGATAATTTCACTATTGGGTCCATAGAGGGGAGAATAAATGTTTCTTAAAGCTTCGACCTGTGTAACCGTTAGGCAGCCTGACGCGTTATCGGCAGTGCACAGTAGTTCTTCAGGCCGGAATTCGCACGCGTCGGGTTCGGAGATGATTCCATCCGCGACGCCGTCCAAAGCATCGCATTGCCTGAGCACCTCCGCTACAACAACGTCCCATAACGCCCGCGGAATAAAGCTCGCACTCATATCTGGGTATGGCGCGCCAATATATTTGGTGAGAATCGCAGTCCAGCCCTGAAGATGGTTGAAATTCGTTGCTGGCGACCCGGCGAGAATGCCATCAAAGTCTTCAGGGTGATGCATGGCTGAGTATACTCCTTGACGTCCACCGGTAGAGCAGCCCAGATAGTACGCATAGTGCGACTGGCGCCCATAGTATGCCCCAACGAGTCTCTTACCGACGATAGCCTCTACGTGCACCGAACGACTCGTGAAATCCGCTATTACCTCCTTGTTGTTAGCGAAGGGTACCCCTGTGTTACCGTCGTGTCCGTTGTTAGTTCCAATCGCGGCAAAACCCAATGAGGACCCGTAGCCAAGATTTTCGTAGTCGATGCCTATAATTTTGGTTTAGGTTCGCATCGTTTTGTAGAATACGAATTGTACGCACATCCACCCAGTCCTCCATTTCCCAGCCCTAAGAACCTCCCATTCCAATCCGTCGGAAACCAAGCCTCCGCCGTTATTGCAGATATGTCCGACGTGTTCACAACCAGTTGAACACGACATAAGGGGACACCAATCTGCGCAGACACCTGACAGGAACCCAGGGTCGACACCTCAGTCGCATTGTGATAGTACGATGTGCTCAGGATTGTAGCGTTGAATGCCGACAAGTTGAGGTCATGTTGAAGGCTGACGCAGGCCGCAGCTGGGTCGGTGTCGAACTGACTGGGAACAAGCAGTGACAATGCAGGTCCGAGAAACTGCCAGTTGGCCGCCTGCCGTAGGAAGGCGTACCCTTTGTCTGCGACGTCGTTGAGCATGTCCTAGCTCCTGAACTCGCGAGAGACAAGGACAGGGTAGAAAATGCGGCACTAATGAGCATTTTTCCCGCGAGGTCCAGAGCATTTGATTGAACCCGCTTCCGCAATTCAATAGCCGGCACAACATTTTATCTTAGCCGTGTAATAACGTTAACGATTTAAACATTCGCATGGAACAGCTGCACAATGAGGATATGAGGAAGTGCTACCAACATCGAAGACCTTCAGAATAACTGTATAATTCCGAGTCGCAGCGAAATCCAGTCTCCACGAAACGGTGTCAACAGGACCTAATGCGGAGCGGGCCTCCACTCTTGAACCATACTTAGCTTGTGAATGGTCGTTTCGGCCCGTTTACGGGGCACATCCGACATTACATACCGGGCGGAAAAGGGGTGTACGTGAATTACAAAACAACGAAAGGAGTACGTGTGGGAGCGCATGTGTAAGTTGCAGCGCTACCGTTTCTGGCTGCACGGGTGGCTGAAGTCTGAGATGACTATCAGATCGGTCATCTCTTTACACCAATAATTGAGCCCATCGACGTCTTTGACTTCAACCCACATTTCTCTCTCGTTCCACCATAACCACCACCCCACGATAAAGGATGTCTTGGCAAGGTCAGAATCTCTGCCACCACCGTCGCATGTCGCTCACACGGGACATCCGAACCTGTCCACACCTACAGCATACGTTGACACCAACCTCGTTGGCACGGGCCATATCAAGCGCGCTGCGATCTTAGGACTTAAAGGAGGTGTCTGGGCGACGTCGGCAGGGTACACTGTGCGTCTTGTGCACGTCTTAGTTCTACAGCCGATTCTGACAATCCCTGTTATCATGCTTGGCGCGCCTCTAGCTTAGCACGGAGGAGCAGAGAGCTGTCGTGGCCATATTCAACAACCCTGCGGAGGCGCAGGCGCACGGAATCAAACTTGCGGGCCAGAAGTTCTTCACGCTTCAGGCAAGCCCGCAGCACTTATACGGGAAGAAAGGCGTACGTCTTGAAAAAACTCACCCGCATATACCCCGTAAAACTGACACACGAATCACCTATTTGACTTGCGTTGGGTGGTACTAGCCCGACGGCTGCGTAATTGTAAAGACGACGCAGGCGGTGCTCGTAGCCGAGTACGTAGCGCCGACTCAGGCCTCCGAGGCGACGACTGTTGTTGAGAAACTTGCCGATTACCTTAAATCCGTCAATTACTGAAGACGCGACTGGGTGCGGAGGGCGGTTTCGCGTTGCTTTCAACACTTCAACATGTCCGCGGGGTATGGATGGTGATGCAGATTTACATTTTCAAATTTTGTAGCTAATAAAGAACGAGAACTCCGAAACGAATGCGAGCATGGTAACTGCCACAATTCGAGGTTGTTCAGCTAGTTCCCGCAAGTGAGCATTAAGCATAATCACCAGGCTTGAGAAAACTATCATGGCGAGAGCATGCAGTACTTGGAATGCCAATAAAGCATTAACCAGTCACTTTACCACAAGCATTATTATTGGTAGGGGATAAAGGGGCGCTGCTTCTCCTTTAATCCGAGAGATACTGAGGCACGTGACTTGCGATACAAATCCTTTCCGAGCCACTCGGCGCTGTTCTCTTTCAGTTTGCAATGAACTTCTCAGATGTATACCACTATCTCCCAAGAGCTGATCTCTGTTATGTATATCGAAATCCTGCCCTTGACCCTCAGCGTATTCGCAGTTGGCCCAACTTCAGCATGACGCCGGTGCTGAATCCAATCGTCTAGCCACAAACCGTAACGTATGTGTATGAGTACTAGTGGCAAACTTAAAGTACGGACGCATGAGGCATCGCGTCCTTACAGGCATTTGCCTGTCCGATGGAGCGGCAGATCTTAACCGCATATCATATACTGGGCTCGGATCCGGTCTTTGATGTATCGAGCTACAGCCTGTCAGCTACAAGAGCTGCTATTTGACACAAGGATCATTGACCTTTGCGCTTTCTCAGGGATTCAGAAAGTTGCAAGGTAAAATTGCTTTCTTTTCTGGTAGCTCTTCGCTTCACTCTGCGGGCATCAACGCTGACAGTATGACATTAATTGTAACAGAAACTTTAATTGTCGGCAAGAAACCTAAACGAGCCTATCACATCCAGCAGATTACGGAAAGAGGAAAAGGCTCGAGTATTTTGCCGGGTCCCGCCGGTATTTGTTATAAATGTTATGGCAACGTATGTAATAAGGTACACCGGAAAATGCCGAAAACACCTCTCCCTGTCAGAACGCTAGCCGAGCTTTTGATATCCTTCCCCATCCATCGAGTCCCATCCCCTCCAGCGCCTCCACGAATCATGGGAAACTTGTTGTCCCTTGATATCCTCCTTGGCTGTGTGGGAGTTTACATCGTCAAGCGGTATCTCTCCTCAAATGGGTCTCGCGCTCCCCTTCCGCCGGGCCCGAAGCCGAAGCCGCTCATAGGCAATTTACTCGATCTGCCGAAGCCCGGGGAGCTCGAATGGGTGCACTGGACGAAGCACAAGGAGCTGTATGGTAGGTGAAACTGTGGGAAGAAAAGTGGTGAGACTCATGTGAATTAAACAGGTCCAATAAGTTCGGTATCGGTCATGGGCCAGACGATTATCATTCTCAATGACCTGCAGATGGCCATAGACCTCTTAGATAAAAAGTCTGCAATCTTCTCGGACAGGCCCGTCTTTGTCTTTGGTGGCATCATGTATGCCGTCTTCTCACTTGATTGCCTTCAGCGTTTTTGATGTGCATTTGGCTTTTTTTTTGCTACAGGGTCGGCTGGGAGAACTCCCTTCCTGTGCTTCGTTATGGCGAACGTCATCGCTTAATCCGTAAGACCCTGCATCGCACCATCGGTTCCAATTTCGCAATGCGCAAGTTCTACGACCTCGAAGAGCTTGAAGTCCGCCGTTTCCTCCTCAAGACCTTGCGCAAGCCGGCCGAGCTCTCAGATCATATCCGAAAGTACGTCGCCTTTGCATCCTAGTATATTTGTACTTTCATGTCAAGATCGAATGCTCACGCTTTGAACTCAGTCTTACCGGCGCACTCATTCTTTCAATGTCGCATGGTTACCATATTGAGCAGGAGAAGGCCGATCCAATGGTTGCTCTGGCTGACGACGCATTAGCCGAGTTCTCCCTTGCCCTCCAGCCTGGTGCTTGGATAGTTGACGTTCTTCCTTTCTGTATGTTTAAACTGGTAGTTTTTGTTTTTGTTTTCTCATACACTATCTCTTTTAGTGCGCTTTCTACCTGATTGGATGCCGGGCACTGGCTTCAAGCGGATCGCAGCAAAGTGGGCCCATACGGCTGCCGCGCTCATCGAGAAACCGCACGCATTCACGAAGAAGCAGATGGCTGCAGGCATCGCGCGCCCCTCGCTAACGCAGGAGCTGCTCGACGAATATAAGGGAGCACCGAACCCGACGGAGGAGTACATTATCAAGTGGTCTGCCGCAGCAATTTACGGCGGTGGTGCGGACACAACCGTCTCCGCGACGTACGGGTTCTTCCTCCTGATGCTTCAGCATCCGGAGGCGCAACGAAAGGCACAGGCTGAGCTCGACGCAGTGATCGGATCGGATCGTCTCCCGACGTTCGCAGATCGCGTACACCTCCCGTACGTCGATGCGCTCGTCAAAGAGACGCTCCGCTGTGCACCTGTCGTGCCGATGGGTGTCCCGCACGTGGGTATGGAGGAGTGCACGTACTCAGGGATGCGCATCCCGAAAGGGGCGATGTTGATGTCAAACATCTGGCAGATGCACCACGACCCACAAACGTTCAGCGACCCTTACAAGTTCTCGCCGGAGCGCTTCCTCGGGGACGCGCATGAACGCGACCCGCATGACATTGTGTTTGGGTTCGGACGCCGCGTGTGCCCTGGGAAGGAGCTCGCGGACCACACGCTTTTCCTCACGATCGCGATGGCGCTCGCGGTGTTTGACATCACTCCCCCGCGCGATCCCGCGGGCGAGCCCGTCGTCCCGCCTGGCACATACGTTCCTGGTCTTATCACCCGCCCCGTTGACTACGCAGCGGCGCTGACGCCGCGCTCTGCGAAGGCCGATGCGCTCATCCAGAGCATCGGGTTCGAACACCCGTTCGAAAAGGGCGACTCTGAGGCGCTGGAGGGTCTCCGATGGGAGAAGCAGGCCGCGCCGTTCCCCGCGACGTATTGAGGCTCTGCGTAGGAGATGGGTAATATAATTTTTGTATATTTCGGATAGATGGATCCTCCCCCCCCACTCTTCCTCACACTCACACTCGTTTTTACGGATATTTGGATTGTCATTCGTTTATTGTGGCTGGATTTTACTGCTTTCTAATCCCGGTCTAAGTATATATACAGCAGATATATATACCCCATCATGACGCATCGAGGGATTCGCGGCGCCTATCTGTCCATGTGAGACTCAGGCTGATGTTGGTTGGGGAGGGATACTAGGCCGCCCAATACGATGCAAGGTGGGTAAGATATGCTGCCTTTGCCCTTACCAGGTCATAGGGAGCGGATTCGACGGTTCTTTCCATGATCGACCAGTCGCCACCCGGATTTCAGCGCGCACCGGCCCATGACGCCACGCAGCGTCGGCCGTCAGCCATTCGGTAATTTACGGCGTACAGTAAGCAAGCCACTAGTACTGGCAAGAAGACATGCTGTAAGTCATGATTGGTTGACGCCGGATGGCACTACTACAGACGTTTACGTGCGTCAACCCGGGCTTCATCCCGCATGGAGATCATCGCGGACGATGGAACAACGTGCTAGAGCGGTGGCAGGCCCGTGCGGGCGAGATGTCGACGACGACGTCGGCGCAAGGGCTCTGGCATTGATTGGTTGATTGATTGATGAGAGTCGGCAATTACATGTGCGACGTCGCCGGGTCACTACTAGAGTTCAAGATTTTTTTAGGTAGGAATGACACCGGATAGTTGTGCTGGTACAGGTGGATATAATTAGTTACTCCGCACCCCAATATGGAAGATCTTTCCCATCTCACGTTCCACCGTTGAAAAACAATGAAAATGCTCGCTGTTAGTACCAATATTTCTTATACTGTATCTACGTAGTTTATATGTACTTGCAACATCGTGAGGATTTAATTTTGTGGCATATAATCTTGTCAAGTAAATTTATGGTCACGCTTTGAGTGATGAGAACCACGTTCCATATATAGGTGCGGCGTAACTAATTATATCCACCTGTAGTATGCTGTAAGTATCAGTATCACCGGTCATTGGGATACCAAAGCTAAACAAGCTAACTCTTGCAAATCAGTGAGAGATGATCAGTTAGATGCTGGCTATTACTATACAAAATTAGGGGGGAAACTGAACACAAGTGAGAGAGGTATAGCGCAGAAAAGAGAAATCCAATGAAATCAAGGCTGTTCCCACGAGGTTTCAATACTAGTGATTACCAAGAGAGGAAGGAGAGGTTAGGAGATGACAAATTTGCATTTCCTAAACAGGAACATAATCCTTTGACGGCGACAGGGAAACTGCCCCTCATCTTTCATTTGGGCCTTTCCTCTACCATTTCCTCTTTGATTGCAATGATCCCTTTTTTTGGCCTGCAACTGCTTTATGCTGTGACGAAACTCACTAGTTTTAAGCTGCCCATGCGTAATTTTTTGCATTTTTTATGTTCTGCTAACTGTTTTTGGCAAATCTCTGTTTTAAGGATTTTACGGGTGATTTTGCTTTTCCTTGCTCATTTCTCATTCAAATAGGTCGCCTTACTCTATTCAAGGTCAGAGGTACACGCCTGGTTGTAAAATGAAAAAAATAACAAGTGGATATAGCACCCTCTAGCCCAGTGTCTCATTGACTGGTGCTGTCCCATCGACCGGTGATTGACTGTATAGTGTTGGCGTAGCACTTGTTGTCCAGTCGACGATGAAAAATCAGCACCGACACCGCGCGGACCCAGTTGGCATTTTGACTGGATATATAGGATTAGTTCATATACTCCAGACTACCGATGTACTGTATATGTAGGACTCCTACCGCCGGCGGCCCGGGGATACCCCGGTGGCTCGCCGCCTATAGCGCCGATTCTAGTGCTCCCACCACAGAGTATGCGTCGGTAGGAGGACAATACTCTCAGCTGAAGGGCCCTGGTGGGCAGCCAGACCGCGGACTCTGTTGCAAACCTACCTTAAACATTAAATAGTCAAGGAGCCTGTTGGCGGAGACAAGTATAGCCAGGTACGAATCACCGTGCTACTGCTTCTTACCCCGACTTGCTACCGCCTATCCTTGTGCGGGCGCGCTGCGGCTGTTGCGAGCTATATGATTATCACCTGCGAAGTACAACAGCGTCAAATAGTTTTGGTCATGCTCCGAATTGTCCCTTTCCCGAGCACTAACCCGGATTCGGGGCCAGACCCGGGATCGGGGTATCGGGGAGTCGGAAGCTGTGCCGGACGGTGTCGGTCGGCAATAAATAACCAAAGCTGTATGATCATACGGTTAGAGTTGATTTACACCACACAACGCGTCCGGAGCGCACATGCGATCTCGGCGATGGCGTGCTTCCGCATGGGGCTAAAGAGCACTTATGCGTGCAGAAGACGTGCTTTGCACGTTGCAGGGGGGACGGCGAGGTGGGTTCTTGTTCGGACTCTGATACGTATAAATAAAAACACCAGCACTAGCACTAGCGCCGTCCAGGCACGCGGAAGAATCAAATCAAAAATATACGTGCCATGAATGAACCCCCGAAATAGGCAGGCGAGGTTGGGCGCTCTCACGGACGGGGCAGCCGCGTGCGTCGCGTGCAGGACGGGCCGTCATACATTTAATATTAATTAATTGACTTAGCCAGAAGGACACCACACCCAACCTGCTCCTTCTCCTCATCCCAACGTCGCTTGTGCGCTCCCGCTTGCTCGTTGCTTTTCAGCCTTGCCTTTTCTCTCGGCGCCGTTTTCCCCTGCGCTAGCACACGGTCATTAACGCGAACGCCTTTTGAAACTTTTCCCGAACTCTGTTCGCATTTTCTTTGCTTCTGTTGTTGTTTTTTTGGTCGCGCTCTTCGTCTTCTTGTGATACTAAGCTCGTGCTGACTCATATAATCCCAACTTGAACTGGGTACTCACACACTTGCTCGCAAACTCATTCGACTCGACTCGAGTTCGAAAGCAACTTACACACGGCAATCCGCTAGCACCAAACGCGCATATGTTTCGCCGCAAAAAGTCGGGGAGCGACGCGCCACGCGCGCAGGCCGGCTCGGGCATCATCTCCTCGCCCATGCCCATGGCTGCCGCCGCACCCACACAACACGCGCATGCGCATGGACATGCAGCCCCTCTGCTTTATGAACGCTTTGCGACGCGGACGGAGGTCATAGGTGCAGGTGTAGGTGCGGGCGGACGGACGAGGACAAGCGTGGCGTACCCGCGGATAACTGGGGAAGACGTCGGGCCGGGGGCGCGTACGAGCAGGGGAGTGAGCCATAGTTTCGTTGACGAGGCCAAAGTGACTGCGAGGACGAATGGACGCGCTCATACTACACATGTTTATCCCGTGAGCCTAACATGCGTTCTCATGAACTGAAGACTGAACCCTGTGTGTTGAACTGCAGGACGTGTCGAATGTTGCGCCACCCGTCCCGCAGAAGTCGCTACCGCGTGGACGGGATTCAATGGACGAGCGGGGACGTGAGGTTAGGAGATCGGGTGGCGCGTGGGCAGGCGCAGGCGTGCATACGCCAAGGACATCAACACAGCCTCTATCGCCGCCGACCTCGCCCACTGGTCTGCGGGGCCGTGCTGCAGGCGAAAATGCACCAAAACTAAGGAAAAGGAGCTCACGGGAGGGCATGAACGCGTTGGGAATGGACATGCGCGACGCAGACATTCGAAATGGTGCGCACAAGCCATCGACGCCGCCGCCTCCTCCTCTTCCGCCGAAAGGCCCAAAGAGTCCGAAAAGCACAGCTATTCTAGAGCCGCCTTCGTTACTACAGCCAGTTTCCGGACCTTCGTCGAAGGTTGAAAGTCCGTCCCCAGCCCCGAGGCCAGAGACAACAGCGATGGCGACGGCGACGGCGACGACGACGACACCCGCTAAGCCGGACGAGCTGGGTTTGGGCAAGGGCCCGAGCTTGGGTAATTCGCTGGAAGGGCGGCGCATGCAGCGTAAGCCCAAGTACTCACCGCTCGCCGCGTTCGGACCTGTCTCCCCGACACTAGAGGCGCCGATACGGATACCCGCGAGTACCGTAGCGAGCGCCCGGGATGCAGCCGGCTTCGAATCTGCCACCGGATCTGGATTTGGCCCCGAACCCGGCTCAAATGCCGGTTTTATGGGATCGACGGAGGGATCGACCTCCCGCGTAGATTCAGCGGATGAGGTGAACTTTAAGCATTCTTGTCCCATTGTATCCCGACTTACATATCTTCTTCCAATACCTGTTTTTTCACATCTTCTTTTCTTCCCTTTTTTGTCTGACTAGCGGCCGAAAAAGAAACCAGCCGATCTCGGCATGAACGAAGGCTCTGGTTCTAATTCCGCTTTAGGAAGATCATCATCCCGCGAATTGCTCCAGGTGAGTATCAATTAATGTTGTTCCTCTGTATTCTTGACGTATTCATCATTTTAATTTTTACTGCCCTTCCTTCTCCCAACCGAGCAGCGGCTGAGGACGGTACCGGCCGAGCCCAGCACGGGGGAGCCATCGTTCCATTCGCCGCCACTCCTCGCGTCCGTGTCGAACGGCAATGACGACAACGGCAACAACAGCGACGATGGTAACGGCAACACCCAGGGACAAGAGAACGCTTTCACTATTTTTGGCAACGGCAGTAGCGACCAAGCGGGCGCCGCTGTAATACCCTCACGCAACGTTCTGCCTGATCCCGGTTTCGAACCTGGCTGGGAAGGTGTGCAAAGCGAGGCAGAGGGATTTAAAATGAGCGTCATGAAGCCTACGGATACCCGTGATACACACGCATCTCCCACTACCCCTATTTCTTCGCCCCGCCAGTCTCAGCCTGTGCTGCGCCACGCTGCAAGAAATAACGTGGTTGTGGTCCATCAAAATCTACCCGAAGGAGACTACGCCGCCCGCGGACGACGAGCGATGAACGGCGATCCAGACAGTACACGTCACCGACGTACCCGCGAACGCGGGTGGGAACCCGAAAGCAGTGGACGACCGCAGTCGCGGGTGCGGACCGTGTCCGCCTCGAGCACTGGAAGCGCGGCGCGGCGGGTCGAGGAATACGAAGGGCGCGTGCACGAGTGGAATGCCTTGAAAAGCGCTGGAGATGCAGAGGCCGGCGAGACACCACGTGCACGTGCGCACATCCCGACCCCGCCTACCTCCGTCGATGGAGACGGAAACGATGATGCGCAAACGACCAGCGGTGGCGCGCTAGACGCCAACGGGAATTTTGAACCGGTGCTCTCGTCGTCGTCCGAGAACACCGACTTAAAATCAGAGACGAATCGCACGAACGATGATATTAACAACGCGCTGTCTTCACCAGACGACCGTACATCTGCTACCGACATCATCTCCCGCGATCTGGACGGCCCGGTGTTGCCCGCCGCCCGCATTGCCAACGGTGCTTCTAACACGGACATGCACATACCCGTCGCAGACACGACGGAGTCATTCATCGCTCCGCTCTCTCCACCGCAGTCCCCGCCACAGTCGCGTGCTCCCGTCCTCATGCCTCAGAACCAGCACCAGCAATCTCGCTCACGCGCCAAATCGAAATCACGCAGACCGACCACGGGTGATAGCGCGCGCAGCTACGTCCCGCCCTCCTCTGCATCCTCCTCTGACTACGCATCGCAGAGTGCTCCGTCTGCGTTCATGACTTTTGCCGCGCAGACGGTCAGCCCTCGTAAGTTAACTAAGTCGCAGCATGTGCGTCCCTTGTCAATTACGAGTGCACTACCGGAGAGTGAGGCCGGCGGGGTTGCCGTCCCGGACTCGGGAATTCTAGTCGACGCCGATCCGTTCGCTAAGGACGAGATTGTGCGGGCTCCACCATTTGCCTCAACCGCTGCCCCTGCCGAACCCGAGGCAATTCAGATTACCCCACCGGTTCCCATTCACTCTCAGGAACCTGCAACACCGCCGTCACCTCCAAGACCGGAAGACTATGTTTCGGCGCGCACACGGAGACGGGGCGAGCGGCTCGACAAGCGCCCGCGGGAAGTCGAAGAGGCGCTCGCGCGGGTAGGAAATAACGTCATCGTAGATGCTGCCGAGGCCGAACCAGAGCCAGAGCCAGAGACGAAAGAAGAGGAGACAGAACCTGAGCCTGAGCCCGAGCCTGTTCCAGAAGCAGAACCGACGTTCTACCCGCTTGATCGACACTTGATGCACCCAACGCTTCTTGGGGCACTACTGCCGTACCTCATTTTCCGCGACTGGTGTGCTCTGACGGCGGTTAATGACGCGCTGCGCCGGGCTGTCGAGCACCGCCGCGAATTGCGTGAGGTTGTGCTTGAGCATTTCTTGGGTACCGTCGGGTATATGCGTTGGCAGGCGGCCGCAAGGGAGTCGATTATGCTCACGTTCAGGGTCAGTATGGATTTGAATGACTGGAGCTTCTGCTTCTTAAACTGACCTTTATTTTACGTTTGGATTGGTTTAGGACCTTAATTCGTACATGCGAGCAGTATCCGTTCCGTCCCACCAGTACGCGTTTTACGCGCAGGTGTGGCTTGATGCCAGACAACGACAACAGGTAGAAGATGACGATGCGACCCGATCGCATTCTAAGTCCGCGACGGTGCAAAAGAGCCTCCTTGCTTCTTCGTGCCGCGCATATACTCGGGTTGTGCTCCGCTTGCGTGCGCAAGCGGAGGCTGCAGAAGGCGAGGCTGCGGGTGACGACGATCCCGTCTACCAGTTCACGCCACCTCAGTCCAGTACGTCCGTTAACGCCAAGGCATATGCGCGTTCTGTCAAGGCTCGCTCCGCGTCCCGCGCACGTACTGCGAGCCGGCCGCCCTCACCGACGTCCGTCGTCTCGCACTCGGCGTTTTCGCATCACGCTGAGCGCAGTTCTCCTCGACGCGGCGCTTTGCATTTCCGCTCACCTCTGTTCCGCGTAGGCCATGCACCGTGCCTACGTGTTTTCGTGCCCAGTCCCGAGGGAGCGTGGTTGTCGGATGAGAGCGTCGTCGAATGTGAGAAGGAGCTCAAGCGTGCGGGTGTGCTCCCGCTCCTGCGCGTTGGCGATGTCGTTTGGGATATCGCGGCGGGTGACGAGGGCAACGTCGGGAGGATGGTGTGGGATGGGAACTTCTTGATTGTACGTGGATCTTTTGGCCTCCCCAAGCGTTCTGTGCAACATTTGCTTATTATTTATACCTAAGGATCTGGAGTACACCTACTCAAGGACGGGCGAACTTCCCCAATATCTTCATACGCTATCCTTCCCGCCGTCCTACTTCCATCGCGTGATTCGCACATCGGGTAACCCTATCTGCTACATCGATATTTCACCCTGGGGCGAGGAGATTGCAACAAACCTGCAGCTCCTGCAGGACCGCATCAAAACCGAGACGTGCGTACACTTCGCTACCTTACCTGCCGCACTTATATTCTGAAATCACCACCGTTTTGCTTGACAGCCCGCAGGGTGGACACCATACAGTTGTGCGGTGGATCCATCGTTCGAGGTTTAGCATTCGACCGGGTGCATATCGCCGTATGCCGATCGCGATACCTGGGACGAGTCTGAGCGTCGACCCTGGGTGGTACGGATCTGTGATTGTCGAGACGGAGGGCACAAATGAGGGCCTTGCTGACCTGCAGGATCGTTGCAAGACGGGTTTCCCCCCGCGCGCTGTAACTGGCGCGGAGCTCACGAAGAGTAAACCACATAGCAGGGCTTTCCGGTTGCTGCGGGAGCGGAGGTGCGTGGCAATTTAGCTTTCCCGGTGTATTGCACTGTCTTACTTTGCCTCTTTTCTTGTGACCCAGCCGACCGGGAGAGATTTGGCTGCGCGTCGTGCGCGAAAAAGAGCGATTGCTTTGACATATTCTGTTCTAACGCTGTCTTTTTATTCCTTTATGTTGTTTTGTGCTTGTTTATGCCGCTCACGTTTGACTTTTTCTCGTCACTGTTTGATCTTTTATGTTTTTGTTTTTGTTCCCCCGTCTGTCCACGTCGCCTCATCATAATGTCTTATTATCCACTAACGCCTTATCCCGCTCCGTTCGGACACTTATAATGATCTTTCATGATTGAACTGATCCGACTTACTCCTCTCTTCACTAGTTGCTGTGTGTGCGCTTTCAGAGTCTGCGTCTTTGTTGTAGGCCACGCTTATGATGATGAATAAGTTTATGCGCGATAGAGGAATGTTGGCCTACTTCCATTGGATCTAGCTAAAAAAAAAACAGAAAACAAAGAGTGTTGTCACAGGATACAACCGAAATGATTACGGAGCGCACGGGCGTATCGGCGCAGTCGTTTTGATCCATGTGGGCCGGGGCTTGGAGCTCGCGGCGCGCGCCGTGCAGCTTGCAGCCGATTCACATGTACTATATATTATATATCATCCCGATCCCTTGTAGGACAGCCTGCACTGCGACACCTCTTTTCTGTGGTCCTTGGATCCGACACGACAATTATCTGTAAATATCGTCTGGTCTAATGACCTCCTCCGAGTCCACAAGCGCACCCCACACGCCCGTCCGCATCGCACCGACAACGCTCGAGTACCTCCCCGAAGTCGTCGAATGCTCGATGCTCGGCTTCTCCGGCGCCTTTCCGCCGTTCGACAACTTCGGCCGCCTCGTCAACCCGTTCCGCGCGCCGCTCGCGCGCGCCGGCGTGCACCCGCGGCGCTGGCCCGACTTTGGCGCGGTCATGCGCCGCCACGCGCGCGAGATGCGCGACGGCTTGATGCATTTTACCGCCTTTGCCGCGGATGATGATGGCCGTGTGCGCCCTGCTGGACTCGCGGTGCTCGAGCCGCCGCGGGAGGCTACGAAGGCCGCGCGGGCGGGCAAAGGGTGGACCGAGAGGCTTCTAGGCGACTATGTGCATCCTTCGGTTGACGCCGTGCAGGATAAGTGGTGGCAACTTGAAGGCGAGGCGACTGGCATGGACACTGTATTCATAGGCATCGTTTCCGGCATCGCGGAGAAGGGCCGCAATGAGTACAGGCTCGAGCGTGATTGCTATATACTGTGCGTAACACCTCTTCCGACCACTCCTTCAAGAGGCGTTTGACTTACTCCTTCGCCACAGCCGCACGCTCGCCGTGCACCCACGTATGCAACGGCGCGGTATCGGCTCCGCCTTACTCAAACATTGTTTCGCACTCGCAGATGCGGCGGACACGCCGATATACCTCGAGGCGTCACAGTCGGGCGCGTCGCTATACGCCTCACTTGGTTTCCGGACAATAAGGACGATCCAGTTAGAATACAAGGGCGAGGCCGTCGAGGCGCCGGTAATGGTACGCGAGCCGGGCGGCGTGAGTGTCGATAAGGGCACCACAGGGAGCGAGGATGAGGGAAACGGATACTTTGATGTTGGATTGCGCGCACGGGGATGAGTGACGGAGTGCGGCCCGCAGTGCTCTCCCGTGAACAACTTGTACCTCTGTTGGAATACGCTGCCAATGGCGGCCAAGGATTTCTTTGAGGTATACGTTATTTCTAATATCTGGCTGATTTGTTTCTTGCTTGGTGTAGTTTTACACATGTAAATTTCGTTGTAGCATCTTTCACATAAACGCATGATATACCTGTCTGCCAAGTCGGAACGAGAGTTCAACGTTCAATGACAACGTGGCATAAAATATAAAACAAACCTGCATATATAAAAGTACGTTAGAGAAGATAACGCCGGCCTGATGGTCTAGTAGTATGATTCCTTGTTAGGGTTAATACTCAATCACAAATCGTGAGAGAGTACTACCGCATCGAGGAGGTCCTGGGTTCAATTCCCAGTTAGGCCCTTTTTTCCCCTTCACAATTCGGTTTTTTTGGCTGAGAGACTTGTAGCTCTGTACTCTCCCCATCTTCTGCAAAAATCCCAGATTTTTAGCTGCAGTATCGCAGGAACTGTGGACCTAGCAAGTTTTCTTCCCTACAGTTTGACCGGAGGTTTACCGCAGCAGCAGTTTATTTTTTAAACTTTCTGACAGCTGTCACCCACTGGTGTGGGGTCCGGACCGTCCAGTCCCATTCAAAATACCACTAAGTGAAAGGGTGAAAAATACCTTAATAAATAATGACTTGTCCCTTCTCTAGTGGAAAGCCGAAACTACGAAGCAAAAGGAAATCGTCTCGTTTATAACGGAATAAATGTAAGGAGCAAAGATGCTAGGTGTATTCGCTCTCTAGATAAATGCATTGATGCCAAATACGTCCGTTCATTTAGTTCACGCACGACTCTCGCCTGAAACAAGTGAATACAATTATAATTCAAGTAGGCAGAAAAAGTCTTGGTACAGCCAGCGTCTCTGTGACCTGTGGCGCCCGACCCCGTTGTGGACAGGAAACGAAGTGTAACTAGGAATTGAACCCGGGACCTCTGGGTGAGGTTTTCAAGGCTACGGCACGAACTCTTGACTGCATCGTGAGGAGATGTACAGTATATGCGTAAGGCAGGTTCCATGTGTTTGTATGCCCGGCTGGGGTTTACGCCTGATCTCATTTTGACGGCTGATACTATATGCTGTATTTTTATAGCCATTGGGACTCGGAGAGCAGTAGTCAATTGTCCGTGAAAATTGTTGCAGACGCACTGGCCAAAGGGAGGTCGTCTGTCGCACTGGCGCGAGTGGGGTTTGATGTACTCTTATGGCCGTTTACGCACGCCCCTCAAAGGAGGATATCTCCTAGAAATTGCAATTTCCGCAGCTGCTCACGCGCACGGCTGTCCGTAAAAAGTGCCAGTGCTACGCTCATGGCGCAGCATGATCGTGTCCGTGGTACGTATGAGATTGCTAGGTTGGCATTTTGCAATGCAGTTAAATACATCTTATGACTATGGTTCTTATAAGTTGTAATCACGCATGGCTCTCGCCTGAAATAAATCACTACAATTCAAATTCAAGTAAACAGAAGAAGTCCTGGTGCAGCTTGTGTCTCTGTGCTTTAATCCAAATCTTCGCAGGTGTTTGAGCGCCCGGAATGCTCCGGAGCGCAAGAGATAGCGAGAGCTTGGGGATCTTTCACCGAGCTACTAGGAAGGAAGGCCCAATATTGCGATAGTTCGGAGACTATAGGACCGCTGAGCCACTGGTACAAGAGGCCAAGGTGTCTTTTCCAAAGTGGTGGACTGGATGTGACGCGGTCACCATCGCTCGCCGTGTTAAGGCACCACCACTAACGTCGAACATAAGACACTCGATTCAGAAAGTAAATTATTTATAACCCATACTCATCGAACAGAGTATGATCGTGGTACTAACTGGATTTTCGACCGGACTCGCCATATGCACGTAACTGACTGACGCTCATGAAAGATGGTCAACGCAATTCGTCAACACGATGGTGAAAAGCTCATTCACTTATCTATGACACAGCTTTGTATGCCCATCCGTGGCAGGCCAGCGACACCCGAAAGCCCCGCCAGACTCATAGGATACTACTGCTTGAGTTCTCCGTCGTATCCTCATCGTCCGGCCACTTTGACCATTACTTTATTACTTTCCACACGTCCTTCGTATGCGCCAGCACACGTACGTGGTTCTTGTCTATTCTGACTTGGCTACAACGTGCTGCGTAACGTTGCGTCGTCCTTCACTACCTTTGCGCCGGATGATACAGCCTGTGTACCATGTAGGACTCGAGACAAGTGGTGTGGACGTATTCGTAGAAGAGTTGCAGCAAGCCCATGCGCGAATATCATTGCCATATTCTGAGCTTGCTACCGTCTGCTTCTTCAGCCAGCATTCAACCATTCTCCCCTTTCGAGGGACCTTGTCGAGGACGAAAAGGATAGATGCGACTCCCAACAGACAAGTCCGAACGTGAATATACGGCCCGCCGTACCGGGGATACTGTACTGTACAAACCAGCAGTAGCCTGATCGACAAGCACTGAGATAATATAATTCATTTCGCGGACTTGTTGCACGTGCAATTGACTGACTACCGACAGAATTACCACGACCGTGATGCCCGAATAAATTATTTTGAACGACTCGACCTCGAGTACACGTGTTTATGCAGGCCATGGCCAATGCAACGAACTATAGTCCAAGTCCCAAGTCAAATGCAGAGACGAAATTCGCGTCTTGACCACGCCAAAGTCGCAGCAGTAGCCAGGCTCATTACTGGCTGACCCCTGAAAATAAGGGAACACTTTTCATTCATGCTAGTCGAGCATGTATTTGTCAGACACAGCGATGGTCGCAACCAGACATAAGTACCTCCTAGAACGTCATAGAGCAAAAGGTAAGGTATTGATGGTATCATATAGATTAAAAGTCCCCCGAGTACTGTCGAACCAGAAAAGACCCAACAGATAATAGTGCGCGGAATTGACCGCTTAACTCATCGATTAAGGCGGCTCGTAAATCTGGAAAAGTTAATTTCCGAGGCATAATTTTGAAAAGAATAGAATGTACGTACACTCATAAACACAGGAAATACAAGGTTAGTACAGTCATATAAAACAACTTTATGAAAAATACTCCGCTGGCTCCCTCATCCGCTCTTCTCGGGTGTATAGGCTTGCAGCACAGCAGTGTCCGTCGATACAGTCTCACCGTCCACAACACTCTTCTCGGACGCAGGGCGAACTGGTTCGCGAACCATCACTGGTAGCTTGACGACTTCGCCGGCATATTCGACCCGTAGCGTCCTGATTGTCTCGAAGCCGTGAGCAGTATACAGTGGTGCACCCGCCTGCGATGCCTCGAGGTATATCGGTACGCCTTCCGCGTCGGCGAGCGCGAAGCAGTGCTTGAGCAGCGCGGAGCCGATGCCACGTCGTTGAATGTGCGGGTGTACAATAAGTGTGCGGCTGGGAATGAAGGAGGTCAGCTCCTGGTGTTGGGGGGACTTCCGCGAGAGATGAGAGACTAAAGCGGTACGCACAGAATATAGCATTCGCGCTCGGTTGCAAACTCCTCGCGGCCTTTCCGCATAGCGCCGCCGGCCAACTTCGCAAACCCAGGATCCATACCAGACGGCCCGCCGCTCAATAATTTATCCTGCACAGAGTCCACGGAGGGGTACACATAGTCACCGAGAATCCTCTCCTTCCATCGCTTTTTTTCAAGTGCAGCCCGGCGCGGCGGCGCAAGCAGCGCGAGACCCGCCACGCGAACGACGCCGGCGTCATCGGGCGCGAATGCAGTGAAGAGTACATTGCCGTCACGCATTGTACGTGCGTGGCGTCGCAGGGCCATATTGTAGTCCGGCCAGAGACGCGGATGTACGCCTGCGCGCGCGAGGGGAGCTCTGAAGGGATAGAGCAGATGGGCGAAAGGGTCGAATGGCGGGAACGCGCCCGAGAAAGCGAGCAGTTCGCATTCGGTGAGTGCAGGGAGGTCAGCTAACGTCGTTGGTGCGATGGTAACGGTTGCGCGCGGCTTGCTAGAGGAGGGGGAGGCCATAAACGCGACTGGGCTGCGGGCAAGCTGATAGTATCTGAGTAAGAGGTGAGGACCGTGCGGCTGTGTCGATTTTCTTTGTGGCAATCTGATTACTGAGCCAGAACGCGTGCGCGGGGACCGGACCGTCCAGGGGGCGCGCACCGTCACACCAAAAACGCAAACATTGACGAAATGCGGCCCAGATAAAAGTTAAAAAACAGTTCCCGAGCGTCGTCTTTAAACGCGGCCGGCGGTGGTTGCGGGTTGCGGTGGCAGACTCGGAAGATCGCTCGGCGCTCGCCGGGTGCCGACACCGGGCGCTGCCGAGCGGCAACACTTCCCGCTCTACAGTCAAATGTACTTAGCCGATACAAAGCATGCCTAGGACTCGGGGGCCTCCAAGACTTGATTGATCACTGGAGCGGTATGATCTTGTGGGCCCGAGCGACGAGTCAGAGCTTTTCACACCGATCCCCCGAACAAGTAATGCACAAAATGAGCATCCGAATTTTTTGTGAACAATACGGTATCATACATCTTATAAAACAGCCGTCTCTCTCATCCTATCATACGCTTTCGTTCCCGTGATTTCTTCATGCAGCGTCAGTCATGAATCTCCCATTTATTTTCTTGACTACTTGACAATTCGGCGGTTACGCCACGAACCCAGCAGGCATCCGCGCGCCCGCGGCAGGCTTCGTCTTCGCGCGGAACGCACGCGCCATCTCGACCATCGGCACCCATTGTACGTGCTCGTGGGTGTTGATCCACTCGATGAACCGTTCCTGCGCACGAATAGGTATTAGGAACAGGCGTGTACCCCACACCCCGGAAAAGTGGAACCCACCAGCATGAGCAGGACGTGCGGCCGTCTACGCGTAGGCATGACATCAGCGGAAAGGGGACGCCTGGAAGTAGGGAGGAAGCGAACCCGCTAACGTCCGGGTGGATTGTAATAGGGAAGATGAAGTCTTCCTCCTCACTACGAAAAAGTCGAGGGATTCTCAGTGAGTGTATCCGGATACAGGCGTGAAAACTGATTGACAGACCGATAGCAGTAAGTGAACGTGTCTTTCCAAATGTCCTCTACATCGCGGGTGTTGACCTGCAAATAGACGGGTGCATGAGAGCTGAGCATGTATTCCGAGTGGCGGAGGCGAAGCATACCCATCCATGGGAGTTAGCGCTGCTCTTGATAAACCTACAAAACCTCTTCAAAAACCCGTCCGAAACCAAAACTAAAATCCGAAGTGCACATACATCATAGGCGGCAAGTCATCCAAGTACCTTCAAGGACCCGACGCACGCAGCAGTAAGTACCCTGCGAGCGAAATAGCATAACACGGGAGCTTACCAGTTCCCCGGGATCTCGACTATCCCAGTCTCCCTCCCGCGCTGCAGAGGTTTCATCCAGGTGTGTGCCGCTGCGCTGTAGTCGATCTTTGTCCATGTGTCCTCGTCGCGGAGGTAGTATGCCTGGCAGCTGCGTACGACCCAAGTCAGCCAAGCCCCCCTTCATATTGATTCGGACTCAACAGGACTTACTCATGCGCCATACTCGAATGATCTCAACACACCAACCAATAAGCACGCGCCCGTCACGCAACAAAACACAGGCAGGGAACAGATACACACCGTACTCAATGCCCCTTTCCAGCAATAGCTCCGTACCCTCTCGACTCGTCTCCCACCACGGCGCGACGCTCCCGCGCGGGCTCACACCGTTATTGAACGCTGTGAGCAGCGTAAGCGTGTGGTCGAGGATATCGCGCTGCTGTTCTATGGTCAATTGTACCGGGTTCTATGTGTGCTCGTGGTTAGGATGGGCCGGGCGCACGCATGTGGGTGTGAGTGAAACACCTTGCGTACTTACTTCGTGTGAGTAGCCGTGCAGCCCACTGTTATCGCACAGCTCACACATCAGTATAATATCTCTGATTCGCAACCAGAAGGAAGGGCATACATCTCGTGCCCTGCGTCTCGCACCGCCGCCATCTGCTCCGGGAACGTCTCCAGACTATGTCCTGTGCTCACCAAGGCAAGGATGCAAGAAAGAGAAAGAGTCGCATTTAGCCCGGATGTTCCGATAAAAGAGCCTCCAAAAAGCTGGAAAACAGACTCCCGACTTACCGGGAATGAACCACGTCGTCTTGATCCCATATTTCCCAAAAAGCCGGAGAAGGCGCGGTGTGCCAACCTCGCCAGCGTACATACCCTGTTAGTCCGGGGGAAAAGCCATTGTCGCTAAGTCAGTATTTTTGCGTTTGCCTCTGAGTTTGTAATCCCTGCTCCTCGCCCTCGCTATTTTCCTCCGTGACGACAATGACAGACAGGGTGAAGAGGCAAGAAGAGAAACCCACCCGCGAGATATCGCTCGGCGAGTCTTCCCCACCGTACGATCCAAGCCTGGGCAAGAAATCGTCAATCTCCGCATTCAAGCTCCTCTTCACGTACGAATAGCCTGGGGTTTCAGTCTTGCTTCCCTGCCCTCTCTCCCCACGCACACCCGATAGCGCCGTACCGATCGACACCCCCAAACCCGAACTACAGACCCGGATCAGAACACGAACGAGGACTTACCAGCCCGCAACAGCGTCCACGTCGACTCCGAACCCGATCATGATCTGGCGTGTCATTTCTTTCTTTTTCTTTTCTTTTCTTTGCTGTGATGATTCCGGTTTCTGGTTTTGGTTTTCACTTTCCACGACGGCTTTTACCTTCTCGTCTGGGTACACAAGTCCGAGTCTGCGAGGCTCCCTCGCCGGTTTCTAGATCGAGCGCAAAGAGACGTGCGTCCAGAGGCTGAAAGTACGAAGCAGCGACACGGCAGAGTGGGTGAGAGCAGCAGGAGAACTCGGAAGACGGACAGCCTCTGCGCAAGTCTACATATAAGTACAACGCTCACCCACCGTGCTTTTCACGAACTCGATGCCCCAAACTCAAACCCTGAGCTCGCCGCGGCACACTCACTTGCAGACACAGTAAATAGACACTAGTACTCGCCGATAAGCAATGAACGCGTGTGGCCCGCACCGGTCCGGACCCCGCAAAAAAGGAACCGGATCGACACGGACAACCGCCGATCTCACGACGTCACCGCCCGTGTACATTAATTGGGATGGGGACATTAATATTGTACTGTATATCCATTAATCCCACTTTGCTACTCATACACAGTCTATTTAGTTACACCGTAGGATGATTACTCGAGTCCGCCTCGCAAATTCCCAACAACGTAAGAAGAGTGAAACGGTATTATCGCGGCAGCGCGGCGACCTCCAAAATAAAATTACAGTAAAACAAAGCGAATAACGTTCCCATAAGACCATCCAACAGAAACGAAAGAAACGAAGAAAAAAGGAGGGGAAAGTGCTGCAGCACCCACACCAGTACTCCCTCAGCCAACAGGGGTGTAAACGCGCACAGCTGCGACGTCCCAGTACGCGTCTTTGAACGCCGCAGGGTAATTGTTGACGTAGTCTGCAAGAACGAGAGAAATCAATGTAAAGGCTTCGGCTGCTATATTGAATCGAGACTGCTTACCGATACACGTCCCTGGGCACCCAGAGGCACTGTACACCGCTTGGTTGCCCGCCCAGTCTCCACCTGAAACAGGAGCGGAGGTAAATATTTATTTTTAGAAAAGGAATTATGAAGAGTGACGTACAGAAGGTGAGGTCAAATATGATGCTGTTTCCTCCAAAATGCGAAGGGATATCACACTGCGTGTCCGGGAAGAACGCATCGGGTGTTCCCTACACGACGTCATGTTTATATGAAAGGAACTGCAAAGCAATAGAAACAAAAACGTACCCAAGTATCCGGGTCGACAGCGGGTGCGCCAAATTTCACCTCCGGTGGAACGTCACCGTCAGTCCGTGACCAGAAGAAGATGCGCAAGAAGGTCGACGAGCGCTCCAGAGCGAACCAGCCACCGCCCGCGGCATTGAACTCGGGGCCGTAGCTACCTGTGAGACTTGAGTGTACGCTGCAGCCCGCATTGCCGTTGGTGCTGCCGTCGCAGTTTGTAAGGACGGGATTCCTATGGATCTACCGGGTTAATGAATGAAGCGCAAAAACGGGAGGGACGCACCTTTTCATGTCGCGGCCGTCTGGCATCGTGCAGTTTGCGCTTGTATGCAGTGTCATCGCGTTTGGGCCTTGGTCGTTGACACCCTCGAGGATGTCCACCTAAGCGATGTACCGAGTAAGCGCGATCTATAGGGACAGACGAGAGGACAGCGAACCTCGCCCAGTGCGGGCCAATCGGACTCGCCGGTCTCCCAGGCTGCAGGCCAAGTTCCGCATCCCTGTGGCATATGCCGTATATCAAACCTAAGAAATGGTCCATTACTCCATCCCGGTGCGAGCACGAAAAAAGGGAGAAACTTACACCGCGACGTGGTTCGTATACTCCTTCACACTCCTGATTCGCACACTATCGCGCCCAGGTCCGTTGGGGTCGAGCACGGTCGTAGCGTCCGCACGCATGAGAAACGTACCGGGGCGCGACGCGTCGATAAGCCCCTCCGAGAGTGCGCGGGCGGAGCTGACGTAGTTGACGCGGCCATGGGTGGGGTCCGGGTCGGTCTCGAACACGAAGTCGGAAAGGAAGGAAGGACCTGAGTAGACGTCGCTGAGAGCGTACGCGCTGAGGTCTTTTGAGAGCGGGCTTTCTGTGTAAGCTAACGCCGCGGTGAGCTGGGAGGCGAGGAGGC
Organism: Coniferiporia sulphurascens; assembly: GCA_002794785.1. NCBI lineage: Eukaryota > Fungi > Basidiomycota > Agaricomycetes > Hymenochaetales > Hymenochaetaceae > Coniferiporia > Coniferiporia sulphurascens. The sequence continues at coordinate 91,557 of NBBA01000007.1, read as the reverse complement.
TGAGGCTGAAAGTGAGGAGCATGGTGGGTTAGGAAAGGGCGGGCTCCTTGGTTGTGTGCCACTGGAGGTCAGCGCATGCTCCAAGCGTACCCCGGGGGCAAACCGAGTTCCGTCGATCGTCAGGTGTGGATTAAGTAATCGTTCGGCCTAGGCCCGGAGGTTGCCGACCTTCAATTCTGACGCGAAAAGCATCGCCCATCCTTTTCATAAAAACGGGAAATGATTCGAATAAATTTTACCCAAAACACAACATCACAAAAAAAAAACTTGTGTGGCCCGCTACAAGGCATATCATACTGCCTATTAAAACTCTTGGTGATAAAGTTGCTGGCCTGAAGACTCACGCATACTTCATTGGTCCTCTCTATTAAACACAGCAGCCCAAACGTCCATCGTCTCGATCTTCTCCTCACGCGCCTTCACTGCATCGAAGCCAGCCAGCACCGCGTCCATATACGCATGTACGACGGCCAGTTCACGTTCCTCACGCACAAGCGCATCAACCTCCTGTGCAAATGATGCCGCGCGCACCGCACCAACCTCCCATCGCCCGTCCTCGAGCTCCGAGTGCGGCGCTTTCGTCCGCGCGCGTACAAGCTTCCAGCCTTTATTATGCACTCCAGGATGAGGCTGTGAGCCGGCGTCGAGTACAAGTGCCTCGATGCGTGCGGGAGAAAGCACGGTGCGCACGTTACTCTCGCTCGTGCCCTCCGGACGGCGCGCCTCGAGCCCTGCCTGTGCAAGCACTGCGAGCACATGTGGCACGGCGTTGGGGCGCGTTGCAGTCAGCGCGTACTCTGCGATACACACTCGACGTGCTGCTCTTCCGAGCAGCGCGAGCGTCTCGCGCAGTACGCCCGGTGAGGCGAAGTACCAGATACAGTGCGAGAGGATGGCTGTGTCGTAGATGGAACCATCCGCGGGAGATGCGGAGAGAATGGAGTGGAGGTGCGCGCGGGGGTCAGCTTGGACGAAGGTGATGCGTGCGCCGAGCGGGCTTGCTTTTATGTGCGCTTGAGCCTCACCAAGGGTCATAGGCGAACCTGCGAGTTGGTCTGTCAGTAAATAAATGTGGTTGGCACGTATATACAGACTCACCATAATCGAGTGCACCCGGATCGACGGCGGTAACATGTCCATGCTCGCCCACCGCGCTCGCTAGTACGACGGTACAATCGCCCTGGCCGCATCCGAGCTCAAGAACCTTCTCGCCAGGCCGGATATCCCAGAACTGGACAAGGTCGACCCGGTGACGCGTCTGGCTGATGGCGATTTCGGTATGGCCTTGGTGAGAGGCGATGGACGCGATGGATACGATGAAATCTACGTCAAGCGCAGGACCGTCCGGGAAGGCTGAGGCCATTTTTTTCTGCAATACTCAGCGAATCATTTAGAATTAAAGGGCTGCACGGCATAGTTAGGAGAGGGGTACGAGTCAAAACAGCGGAAGAGCACACGCTTATCCTGTCTGTGCCGCATGGAACACCCATGACTGAGTTGTCGAAGGGTAAACACGAACGTCCAAACGGGGAAGATCCGGAGAATTCAATAGACTAGACCGTGTGAGCCTTTGTCTATAAAAAGGGAATAGTGGGCACTTTGCAATTAATATTGTCCCTCGAATTTTCGAGGACCTTCTTCATCAGGCCGAAAATGAATTGGACGAGGTCGACGAGGCGGCGTATTTGACTGACCCTGGTTCCAGGAGGGAGAGATGGCAGCAGAGTCCACGACAAGCACGAGTGTATCCGGTTGGGTTAAGGCCATTTCTTGCTATATTTCTGCTTTTCCCATTGCATTATACAGCCTCCGCAACTGGCAAAGAGAGAAGTCAGGCAAAGCATGAGCGAATGACGGGTATTTATTCGTAAGGTGAGTAACTTGAGACTTGAGTTGTCGAAGAGGCATGTTCAAATAGAAGAAGAAAAAACCAATAGGCTAGACCGTGTGAGCTTATCTCCAAAAAAGAGTAGTGGGCATCACAACATCCGGCACTCTGCAAGCATCCACTGGTGACTAGCAAGAGAAAGTGTCTCAGTTCAGCGTAAAAATGTCGTCCTCATTCAATCTTCGGGACTCAGGCAATTTTCCTCAGTAACGCATAGCTAACCGCGTCAAGTCTCAACCCTCCACGGAGCCCCGACTTGACTCAGCATCCTGACATGAACAGTCGATTTCACTCAGAAAATCCGGCTCGTATGGTCTCTTTATACTCGAGTACGCAGCGCATGTCCATCTCCGTCGCTGCATCTTCCGAGTGCGCGTCGTTAGTGTTTTTGAGTGCTCTTTTGCGTCGTAACAACTTTTCGCACGTTTTCTGGTCCTTCCCATCGGTGCAAGCGTACATCTACAATTCTGGCTTTCAATTTGCACGACCTCCGTGACGACTTTATGTTCACTGCATTCGCACCACACGACAAGGCAGCCGCAGTACGGGTCGCAGGGATGACGGTGCTTAATGTCCTACGAGCGGCCAAGACAGGGAGAGTGCCGGCCGATCGCATGTACCATTTTTGCGGACGCCGTGCGTACTAATCCAATCGACGTGGATTTCGATTTCAAATGTCTCCCGTCGGTGATGAACGACGACGACGACGACGTTGGGGTAAGGTCTGGGGATGTGGTTCGTGCGGATATTTTGCGAGCCCGACGGACGGGTTGTTTAGCTGGTGGTTACTATATGACTGACTTGCTGTGGCCTGCCTCTCATTCGCGTCCAAAACGTTTACTCAGTGTCCGACTTACACCGAGATATACCGCCCGACCTCCAACCTCGTCCTCGCTGGCTTGTCGATGGCTGTCTCAACAAGACGAGGGCCGATGCCGACATGAGTCTCGCTGCAGTCCGCCCTTGCCCTTCTGCCCTAGTTCTAGCGGTGCGTCGGGTACATCAAGCACGGGTCATGCGGATCAAGAGCCCGGTGCAGGATCCCGCGCATCGACGGGCTTCCCAGGACCTTCTGACCGACGATGTTCGGATGGGCTGGTCCACGCTGCTCCGCCGATAGAATGATCTAGGCGATCTTCAACCTGAACGTGGGCCTCGTCCCGGAGTCGGATCTTCGGTGAGCTTACGAAAAACACGGGTACGCAGCCTGACGTCGACGGCGAGAAGACCGACGTAGCCTGACACTTGCACGAAGTCCCGGCGCCGTTGATTTTGTTTATCTTAGTATCCCACCTTTCAAGGCTGAACACCTAGACCTCTCCGCTCACGGAGCTCTGTGCGAAATGCCCGGCGAACAATCAATTCGCAGACAGCGTCTGTGTGATTGTGCTTAAGCACAGGTAACTCTTGCTCTAGTTGGGCTCGCCCTGCACCAACGACGACAACCTCTGCTTTTACGCGCGCAGATTGCAGAAAATCATGATTTCTAATCTGGATGTTCGGAGAACTAGACTTTTTCTGAGGGTCCCCTTGTGCTTGCGGGCTCGTTGCCCAGAACGATCACGACCACGGTACCCACCTTTTTCACGCGCCTTGCAAGTCTCCCCGAAGATACCGAGGACCCATACCGGATGTCCGTTTATTACCGACAAAACGTCGGAGTCATTGTGCTTAATCCCCGGCTATCCTTTCCCGGCAAGTGCTATCTTTGTTCTAGAGCTCAGAGGACGGCCCAGTCTCACGCGCTGACCGCCCGACCAGCTTCGCAAATCGCTAATTTACACGCTACAAAATTTCGCCCAGGCTTAAGTCTGACCATCTACCTTAAACACCTCGCGGACAAAACGCACGACTCGTAATAATCGCTCCAGAACATGGATGTAATGGCACTCGCTGCACGCGTCGACCATGCCCTCGCTGAACTTTGCGGGAAGCGCGTGTGCTACAACAGTGAACGTGCAGGAGACACCCTACGAGCAGAATGGTGCGCTCTTCTCGAAGCCGGCGCGTATGCTCTAATTCTTCTCGGATGGCGTGGGACATGTGTCGCTGCCTCCTCTCAACCCCAAGAATCTGCGGAAACGTACTTGTTTCGGCTGTGTAGTGGAATTGGGTACCCGCAGAGATGACATTGTTAGTCAGAGTCGACGCTGTGGGGGCTCGCATATGAACCGGAATTACTCCGTGAGTACGTGCGTGCGACGTCTGAAATGCTATATATTTTATTTTGATTAACTGTGGCGCAATATCACTCGGGACGGCGACTGGGCAGATTCCTGCAGCTTTCGACCGAAAAATGCTTTGCAAAAAGTCGCAAATACAACGTTCGAAGATGTTTTGTATTGGACGACCATTATTTCGTCTCAAATGTAAATACGGGAGAACAAACCGGGTACGCCGAACTTCAAATTGTACCGTACGTCCTCAGATGACTCGTGCCTTTGCAAGTCTAATGGTCACGTCAGGCCGCAGGTCGCACTGAAAATACTGCCAGAGGGATTTGCCAATCCGTATCTCCGATACGTGGTAGTGTTCTAAATCGACAGCGTTTGGACTTGTACGGTTTGTGATGTACCCTCGCGCAAGTAAATACTCGTTTCGGAAACAGGGAGTTATAAGAGGAAACCTCGAACAGAGTTTGCTTTACTGCTTTCCCGGTTCTGCGAGGAGTGTCATGGCACCATAAGAACTCGCACTCTGTTCATTGAAATGACGATATCAAGTAACAAAGGAACTGAAGCACCTGTGTCTCTTCTTCCACGACGGACGTATCAAAATAACCGTGGCCCGCGCGTAGCCCAATTGGACGGGAATGTGCCGCCGAGCAACGTGACTTCAGATCAAGTCTCACACGCAACGCCTTCGACGCACCGCCCGCATCGATGGGGGACCTGTGCTCGCAACTCGCTCTTGACCACCATCATCGTCTCGTACAAGTCTCTCGCAACTAAACAAACCGTATTCTCACAAACATGTCGCAGTCTGGGAACGGTTCAGCAGCTGATCAGAAGTGGGTTGAAAGGGTTTTATTATATTTCTTGATTTGTTCTGATTTGCGTCGATGTGCGTGTAGGTTCTTAGCCATTAAAGGTGATACCGAACGCTTTCCTACGTCTAAGGATATATGTTGAAATGGAGCGCTGCATGTAGCAATCGAGATCGATTTTAAAGGCAATCTTCCGCTACACAAGGTTGTCGTTAACGTGAAATCCGGCGAGGACACGTACAAGTCCCGCCGCTTTGAAAAAAATATGTTGAAGTATGTGGGAGCCCACATAGAGTGGAGAGGCGAAGCTATTTACACACGGCTTAATCCTAGTTGAGCAAGGGACGGCTTTCTTTTAAGGCTGGCTTGAGGGTAAGAGCATGTTCTCACGGGGGGGGGCCACACAGCCACCACGCTTTGCTGACTAATCTAGCTTTTTGGAGGCCCCTAACCGGATAACTGGAGGGCTTCGCCCCCAATGAAGCTGTGCGCTGGGATATTAGGAATGGCATGTGAGTGCAATACTTGACTATACGCGCCGTATTGCCTGCGCCAACAATCTCCCTAGATATCCCTCGTTGTCCGTTGATCTCAGCATCACAGTCAAGGAGATGCGGCGAATCCCTACGGGAGGACATTCCTCAGTGTTCGAAATTTCTCCTTTGAACGTCATCGGGAAGGACTCTTTCACGGCACAAGGTATGAAAATTGACCAATTGACGGCCAGACACTCATATACACGATTTCTGTAGACAGTTTGGGAAGGATTGAAGTCACTCTCACGTGTGGGTCGGAGTTATCGGTGAGTGTATTTGACAATTAAAGAACTTTAGACCGAATACACCCAAAGATCGATTCACTGGCCAAGCGGCTTGTCGAAGAAGCACACACCGCGGTTGGAGAGAAGAAAGTCCTTCTGAATTCCCTTGGCAAATTTGGCAACTTTCTCGACGTTATCATGAAACTGTCTGACGGCATAACCGATGTAAGTTCCCATCCCATGTTATTGTGCGTTGTCTAATGCTCATAAACGAATCAGGTCCACGTTGGCAGTAAAGGGGCCGCCGTACTGGCTTGTGCCTTGTTCGAGGTGACGTAGATATCCTCGATGTATTGCATGGATACTAATATTCGTGGTAGAGGTGCAAGACGCAACAGCAATGCCATGTTGAAGCTGCCAAACTTATGGAGGACCTGGCATCGTTTCTGCCATTCACCAGCGACGGCTTTCCTGGGCTCATGGAGAATGAGAGGACGAAGCTGGTCGTCAAGGAGATGCTCGAGCTCTTTTGTAACGTTTCCAAACTCATCATCAAATATTCGTCTAGGGGAATTCTGGGTAAAGCGATACTTTCTGTCTATATGACTATCACTTAATGACACCTCAGGAGACTTGATTTTCTCTCGGAGGGATGAAATTGGGAAAGCAACGGATGCGTTTAAGAAACTGAAGGAATCTTTTGATTGGTGCGTCAAGGCGGAGCAATGGCGGTTGGCCATAAGTACAGGTAACTTTACAGACAAAGGTTGAGACACATTGATTAATACTCCATTCTTAAGAAAAACGTGCAGAAGATGTTCAACTCCAACAGCTGTGTGCTGCAAAGCGAGCTTACTACGACATAGGAAAGAGGTGTTTGGAAGGGACGAGGGTGTCCGTTCTTGAGCAGGTCAGGGAGTGGGGTACTTCTGAGGCTGGTCCGGGGCTCTTTTGGCTGCACGGAATGGCAGGGTCTGGGAAGAGTGCGATTGCGAACTCGGTTGCCCATATGTTTGAGGAGCAACGGTGTCTTCTGGGATGTTTTTTCTGTAAGAAGGATGATCCGGAGTGTCGCGTTGCACTGAATGTTATTCCGACCCTGGCAATGCATTTTTCGAAATGGCACCCGACGTATCGTTCAATGATTGCTTCTGTTATACAAGGTGGAGATGGGCCAAAACTCACACAGAGTCTTCAATGGCAATTTGAGCTGCTTGTGAGGAATCCTTTGACTTCCCTGTCCATTGGGCGTAAGGATTTACCGCCAAGGCCTCTGGTTATTGTCATAGACGCCCTCGATGAGTGTGGAGACTCTGCGGACTCGAGGTCAGAGCTAGCTCGGTTCTTTGTCGAAGTAGCCAGTGTGGTTCCGTGGCTCAAAGTGATCATTACCAGCAGACCTCTTCTGGAGTTCCAGCAAGTATTCCATCACACTGCTGTGAGCTCCAAGATCTTCAACATTAACACTGAGGTCACTCCTAAGCAAATTGAAGATGATATGGTGCAGTACACAAAACATTGTGCAGAAAGGTTTCAAATCGACCTTGTGGAAACTCAGGTCACCGGGCTTGCTGCAAAAGCATTGGGGCTATTTATCTGGACTACCACTGTGTTTAAATTCATTGGCGCACAGATTTATAAACAGAGGGCAGTTCAAACAATTCTATCACAAGACTCAATGAGCAGTGCTGAAGCTGAGCTTGATAAGGTCTACATAGCAGTTCTCAAGAATGCAGCTATGGGCCCAGAGAATGCTCAGATTATCAGATCCATTATTGGCCTGGTTGTCTGCATATCCAAGAACAGGCCCCTTCCAGAAGATGTACTCTTAAATTTCTTAACTGCTGTGGAGAATGACATGGACTTGTTGGAGTTAAAAGAAACCATTAATAGGCTACAAGCTGTCCTGTACAGGGATGCATCGAATGGTGGAGCTATTCATGTCTGCCATCCATCCTTCCTTGATTTTGTCAATACCCAGACATGTTCTCAAGATTACTGGACTAATCCTATGTCTATGGACACCATTATGGCTACCAGGTGCCTGCAGATAATGGACTCCATGTTGAAATTCAACATCTGTTGTATTGAGTCATCTTATCTTTTAAACAAAAATATTCCAGGTTTAAAAAGCAAGATTAATAACCATATCCCACAACACCTTTGGTATAGCTGCCTATACTGGATAAAGCATCTTGTTATCTGTAATGGCCTTGATGTGGATACTATGTATGCATTACTAAAACAAATATTTTGTGGTCCCAAAGCCCTATACTGGCTGGAATGTCTCAGCATTATGGAGCAGCTGAAGTCAGGCATAGATATTCTAGAGCTATTTTTTGAACAATATGAGGTATGTTATTATGGTATCATGTTGTATGTCATTTTGAGATACTAAGAATTATTATATCTAGGTGCCTGGGGTGCCACTCACTGTTGCCTGCAGGGATTTGCACAGGTTTTTAACAGTCTATTACTCCCCAATATCTATCAGCACCCCACACCTTTACATTTCAGCATTATCCTGGGCCCCAACAGAGAGCTATGTGGCTAAAACATTTTACCCACACTTTCAGAACCAACCACTAATCAGTGCAGGAAAGGAGAAGAATTGGAATCCCACTCTATGGACAGTTGTTGCAAATAGCAATGTATCCTGTGTTGCCTACTCCCCTGATGGAAGACACATTGTCTCTGGCTCAAATGACAATGCTCTGAGGATCTGGGATGCCCAGACTGGCAATCCTGTGGGAGAGCCCCTCACTGGTCATTCAGGGACTGTCAACTCTGTTGCTTACTCCCCTGATGGAAGACACATTGTGTCTTGCTCTTGGGAAATCACCCTGGGTCTGGAAATCTGGGATACACATTCTATGCAGGCAGCCATTGGTGAGCTGCATTCTCCAAATGGGATTCAAGTTGGTCATGATGGATGGGTAAGAGATCTATCTGAGAACCTCTTACTATGGGTCCCGTACATGCACCGTTTTGCCATATATGATTTATCTTGGATATGCATGCTGAGCCTTGCTGATGGTCACCCTGTGCATCTGAATTGGGAGAGGTTAATGGAGTATAGTGGTTCATCATGGATCAACATTTGAAGGCAATTCTAGGTACAGTTTTGTCTCTATAGTAACTAGTTGTTAGACATAGTTGATCCTATTTCCTTTTTTGCTTGACTTTGACCTTTTTTCCTTTTCTGGCTTCCCTTTCATAATTCCTTTTTCAACATGATCACTGCTCCTTGTTCCCCTTTAGTACAAATGACTCATTATGACTTGTGATCATCCCCTTATGGTAATACTTTCCTGATGACCCTCTGAGTGTAAGCCTAGGGGCTCACCATGATCACCCAACACATATCCGACATGGCCACTCCACCCCACTTGGCAGAGCCGATGCACAGGAACACTGCTTGAAACTGCCACATCCTGACAAGTGGTGTCTATCAGCTGATGTGCAGGAAGCCACTCCAACCTGACAGGTGGTACCTGTTACGTTTTTCTTTACTTTTCCCTTACTGCGCTGACTCACTTCCTATTCATCATCATCAGTCAGCGCAACTCCCCCATTTCTCTCCATTACTCATCCTTATTCACATTAAACCATAAGATGCCATGATGACGCCATATCGCACCATCATGACATGCTTTGCTTACTGATCACCATACTTGTATTACCAAGACCTTCCTTGGGTTTCCATGACCTTCCATAGCCATGTAAATGACCTTACACAAGACACTACAGTAGCAAACACATAGGAGTAGCATATAAGCATGTAACCTTGGTAGCACAAACCCTAAGCTTGTGCTCTTTGTTCATACAAGCCCATTATATGTGCCTCACAGTTTACTGTGTGCTCTACCTAGTCATCAGCCACTTTGTTGTAACCAGACTCTTCTAAAAGACACTGTGTACCTTCTTGATGATCAGGAAGCCCCACTGTCGATCCACTTCATTACCGGCATCAGGAAGTCCTGTTGCCATCACTCCCAGCCTTGACGATCAGGAAGCCCCAATGTTGATCACCGTGTAACCGTTGAGCTTAACACTAGCACAAGCTTTCCCACTTTTTTTTGCTGACATATCCAACATCCAAGCACCAACCCTCTGCCCACCCTGTCATCAAAAGCACCCTTCCCCACTGCCCAGATCATCGGCGCCACCTGGGACCATGAACTCAAGTGCTTCAAAAAGAAACAACCCCTCTCCTCTGAGTTCAACTACTACACCTGGCTCCAAAACACCCACAGAGACTACCAGTGGTCTAAAGCTAACAACGCCAAAGATGCCTGCATCACTTTTGCTGCAAACGTACCAGATTACTGCACCCGCTTTCCCCACACTAAAACACCAACCCCGGAAGATGATGACGAAGATGACATGTCGTCCAACACACCAGCCCCCAAGGAAATTAACCTTGCATGTCCCAACACTTTCGATGGTGTTAAGCTCAACAGTTATGCGATGATCGACGTCGGGGCTTCCTGATTGTCGGAACTGATGGTACGGCAACGGGGCTTCCTAGATGTCGTAAGTCGAGGGGGATCGTCGGTGGGGCTTCCTGATCGGCGATGTGGACGCAGTAGGCTTATCGTGGTGAGTCGGGTTACGACGAAGCGACTAATGGGGCAAGGAGCACACAGTAGACTGGTGGTAGCAGATAATTGGCTTGTATGAACAAAGAGCACAAGCTTAGGGCTTGTGCTACGGAAGTTACATGCTTATATGCTACTCTATGTGTTTGCTACTGTAGCGACTTGGTTAGGTATGTTTACCAGCCTATGGAAGGTCATGGAAACGCAAGGAAGGCCTTGGTAATACAAGTACGGTGATCAGTAAGCAAAGCACGTCATGATGATGCAATAAGGTGTCATCATGGCGTCTTATGGTGCAAGGTAGATAGGGATGAGTAAGACAGAGAAATGGGGGAGTTGCGCTGACTGATGATGATGAAGAGGAAGTGAGTCAGCGCATAAGGGAAAGTAAAGGAAAATTGTAACAGATGGGGACCGCAAATACACCAGATGCTTCCTCTCGAGCTGCAAAGCATACCTTCACATCAACCATCACATCTATAACACTGACAAATTAAAGATCAACTTTGTCCTCTCCTACATGCAAACAGGCACTGCTGGAGATTGGGCCATCAACTGTGAGACACTAGCGTCTGCCTTCGCTAAAGACAAGAATGGTCAGGTCCTCTCTACCATCATTGGCTATGGAACCTGGGGCGACTTCAAATGCAACTTCAAAAACATGTTCATCACCACTGATGACATTGCAGAAGCCTCCCAGGAAATCATGACCCTCCAGCAGACTGGCTCCACTGACGACTATAACAGCCGTTTCCAGTCCCTTGTCACCCGAGCCGGGATGTCTGGTGACAACAACCTCATTCCCATCTATGAGAAAGGGCTCAAACACGGCCTTCTAGCGCACATTCTTTCTAATGCCAAGCCACCCACCACCATCGAGGAATGGTATCGCGAGGCCTCTAAACAGGACGCAGTCTACCAATGACTCAAGGCCCTCTGTGGCCCGGGACAAACTCCCATTAAACAAGAAAACCGTTTTCACAACCTTGGCAGCCAGCAGCACCATCAATTCCAGCCCAACTCATGTAGTACGCAGGTCGACACTACCAACCGACCACCATGCCTCACTGAGGAAGAACGCACCAGGTGCATTCGGGAAGGACAATGCCTTGCATGCCATGAAAAAGGCCACAATGCATGAGACTGCACCAAGTACAAACAAAGCTCTAGCCAGCCTCGTACCATGCGCACCATCGATAATGCATTTCCCATTGTCGAGACAGCAGAACCTGCTCCGGAGGAAGATACCCCTGAGCACATTGCTGCCAACATCTGCAAACTGCTCAGCCAATTTGATACAACAAGGATAAATGAGACCTTTGACATCCTGGATAAACAGGGTTTTTAAAGAGGAAGTTTAGACAGATGCTAAGTCTTCCTGTTACCATGTCTCCAATTGTAAATTCTGATCCTTCACTCCCTACAATGAAGATCCCAATTTCTATGATTGTGTATGACCAAACCATCCCTGCCAATGCGCTCATCGACTCTGGCGCAGAAGGCCAATTCATCGATGCTAAATTTGTGATTAAGCATTGCATTCCGACCTGCCCACTTCCTTGTCCCATCATTGTTCTAAATGCGGACAGAACTAAGAATGAACACAGAACCATCACCCAGTATACCTGGCGGTTGACCAACATTGAAGGGAAATCCCTCCCAATGAAACTCCTCATAACATCCCTTGGAAAGGAAGACATTATCCTCGGCCTACTGTGGTTAAAGAACCACAACCCGGTTATTGATTGGAACAAAGGCACTCTCTCTATCGCAAAAGTCACCACTGCTACCTCGCTCGCTCAGGAACAGGTTAAAGAAACGAAACCCATGGAGGACATAATTCCATCTGAATACCACTGGTACCTCAATATCTTCTGTAAGAAATCTGCGGAACAATTCCCAATCTCTAGACCATATGACCACGCCATCGATCTCAAACCTGATTTCGTACCATGTGACTGTAAAGTCTATCCACTGGCACCCAAAGAACTGGCAGCACTCGACAAATTCCTAGACGAAAACCTTTGCAAAAGCTACATCTGCCCATCCAAGTCACCTATGGCATCTCCTTTCTTTTTTGTTGGGAAAAAGGACACCAGCCTTTGCAGATGCCAAGACTACCGAGCCCTTAATGAGGGAACCATCAAGAATGCATACCCATTACCCCTGATCAGCAATCTCATGGACAAACTCAAAGGAGCCAAGTATTTCACAAAACTTGACCTCCACTCTGGCTACAATAACATTCGGATAAAAGACAGTGATCAATGGAAAGCTGCTTTTAAAACTCCTCAAGGCCTATTTGAACCAACCATCATGTTCTTTGGCTTATGCAACTCGCCAGCCACATTCCAAGCTTTCATGGATGACACATTCTGCTTCGTAATTCTCGAAGATGGAACCATGATCTACATGGATGACATACTCATCCCGGCTAACTCAATGGAAGAACTTTATCAGCGTACCTGCCGCATCCTTGACATATGTGCCGCAAACAATCTCTATTGCAAACCGGAGAAGTGTCTCTTCGGGGTACAATGTGTCGAATTTCTGGGAATGATCATTACCCCGGATAACATCCACATGGACCCTATCAAACTTGCCAGCATTGCCGACTGGCCCACTCCATGTACCATCAAACAGCTTCGAAGCTTTATGGGATTCTGTAATTATTACAGGCATTTCATCCCCAGTTTCTCAGATATTGTGTACCCACTTAACGAGCTTACCCACACCAATGAACCATGGAAATGGACACCTGAACGAGACCAAGCATTTACTAAACTCAAAACACTTTTCCTTGACAAGCCAGCCTTACTCATACCTGATCCCACCAAGCCATTTATCCTCGAAGTGGACACATCTAAGGTTGCTTCAGGAGCCATCCTCTACCAAGCAAATTCCAATGGCGATCTTCAGCCTTGCAGTTACATATCGGAAACGTTTGGACTGGCCCAACAGCACTATGAAGTCTATGACAGAGAACTTCTTGGCATAATATGTGGTCTCAAAACTTGGCACCACTATTTACTTGGCAACCCCCACACCACCACAATCTGGTGCAATCACAAGAACCTCTCGTATTTCCACTCCGAGTGCCGCTTAACACCTAGACAATCGTGATGGAACCTGTTCCTCTCCCAGTTCAATCGTGATGGAACCTGTTCCTCTCCCAGTTCAATTGTGTAATCACCCATCGACCAGGAAAGTCAATCCCTGGAGCCGATGCGTTATCTAGACGACCTGACCACAGCAAGGAACCACTGAAAGAACGTGTTATGTTGCCTGACACATTATTCATCGGTACCATCAATATAGATCTCCAGAACTGGATTCAGGACATGCAGGAACTCAATTCCTTCACAAAAACCATTCAGGATGCCCACTCCCTGAAAATTCCATCCCCATTCTGCTTCTCATTAGATAATTGGACAGTCGATTCCAGGATCCTCCGATACCAGAAACAGATCTACATACCAGACAATGCCAATATCAAATGGGAAATATTACAAATGTTCCATGACCTTCCATCATTTGGACATCTGGGCCTTTTCAAAACGTCCCAACTAGTATGACAGCACTACTGGTGGCCCGGACTTACCGTCTTCATTGGAAATTACATCAAAGGCTGTGCTGTGTGTCAACAGATGAAAATCAACATGCACCCAACCAAGCTGTTAGATTCACTCCCTGAATAAGGGATTGAAGCAAGTGATAACAGATTCACACAAATAATACTAGTTAGTTTAGGGTAGGCTTGATACCCTTCACTCGCTAGAGTGTTAGAGCTGATGATGGTGGTAAGAGACAAGAGATGAATTAAACTGCTTTTTACCGCAATTTTATGTTGGGCTTTTATACCCTACATGTTGTAGCCTATTTACTATGTTCTGGTAGCTACTACAACATACTACTCTCTCTTTATTTTTATTTTTTATTTTTTATTTTTAATTCTGCATTTATATACCGCTACATTACAAAGTAAAAGACGCGGATATGAGACCATATGAAGTATCGTGCAAGAGGAGATTAACAAGGTATAAAGTGTCTGGGTTTAAGGCTATGGATGTGTGAGGTTTTGTGGTCGGAAGTGTCTAAATAATTTTGTCAGGTGGGATATGAATTGGAATAACAAATTGTGTAGGAGAGGGTGGTGGTTTTATGGATTCTATGATGGCTAATACTGATTGTGTAAGGTGGGAGAAACTACTTGATTTTTTATGATGTGTGGGTGGGTGTGGTTTGAATTGTTTAATGTCTGAAATTTGTGGCTCTGAGAGGGGTGACGTGACAGCACTTGGAGCGGCATGTGTGCATGAGGCTAGGGGCAGGTTGCCATGAGGTGTGAAGTTGACTGCAAATTGTAGGAGGACTGATGTTAAGTCCAAGCACGGGCCATAAAGGCTAAGGTGTTCTCAGTAGAGGAGGATGTGCCATGAATTATATGGTTGTTCGACGATGCTGACGACCTGGAGTTTGTACTGGCGCCTGGCCCAGTCTAGTATGTGCTGATTTTTGTCAATGAGGTTGAAGGGTTCATATGTGGTCATGGTTTTGAAGTTTGGCACCGGGAGGTGAAGGAATAAAAGGGGGCATGGGGGAATGGGGGAAGGGGGGGGGAATGGTGAAAAAAGAGGCGACTGCACGAAAAGAGAGAGACCAGAGTGGTGCACTTTGTGAGAGGTTGTTGGGTGAGATGGTGGTGGTCAGAGTGCAAGAAGCGACTCTCTCTTTATAAGTCATAGGAATATTCCGGTACAATCCTGTACATGCTATTTACTATTCTTAGCTTCCTATGAGTCAGTTGCATATTCCAGTATGTTCTACAGCCTACTATGCTATCTTTATCTTATGCCAGAACCTTCCCTGAGTTTCCATCGAGTCATATAGTTCAATACCTAAGGTAACCATTCTCGGATACTACTATACCTAGGATGCTTCTCCTTATTTCCTAATCGGTTCTGCTGTGCGATGCGCTATACTTGGCTCCCATCAATCACATCTTCAATTGATCACCCTGCTTCTATTGGCTATTCTTAGCCAAATGCTTAGATATACTTGTGTGGCTCAGTGATTATGCTAGCCTTCTTAATCTTATCTTGTTGTGGCTTGTTACTTATTACCATAGACTAAGATTGAGTCATTCCTTCCATAATTTCGTTGAAAGGGGTTCATTCTGGTGTCCTATCATCTATTGGCATAAAGAGCGCTTCAGGTCCTATAGCGTTTATATTTGTTATCCTGCTATACCCTGGTGTGACTCTATATGAAGGTTCATCATTGAACCACTGTATTATAATCTCTTTATCTATTGGTACTAACTCCTGTCTTTGGTTTGGTTCCTTTTGATCTACTGTTGTGTGTCCTTTGGCTATGAAGTTGGCTTTGTATGCGAATAGTTGTTCTTGTAATTGTTTATTGATAGTATGAACTATTTGGTGTGCCGCTTCTGCATAATTGGTTGATGTAATAACCGCCCTTTGATAACATAATTCATTATGTGGCTGATTATAAATCTTGGTTCTTGTGTAAGCACTGATTACATATCTATTCAATTGATATGAGAACATAGTTGCTCTATGCTCAATTATTACTTCTAGCCTTTCTGCCACTTGTTGTTCCCTTGTAGTATGATCAAATGTTATTTGACAGTTGTCGTATCCTGCATTCTGTCCTACTGTTGCACATGCAATATTAAAAGCTTTCCATGCTACTTGATCTGCATCTTTACAGCATTGGCACAGGTTCCTGGTATCAATTAAGTTTATGGGTCTTGTCATGTCGATCTTGCTAATCCATCGATCCGGTGATCATGATTTTCATCAATTTACTAACACATATAGTGGCTTGTATGAACAAAGAGCACAAGCTTAGGGCTTGTGCTTATTCGACTTTACATGCTTTTATACTACTCTGTGTGTTTACTACCATAGCAGGTGGTCAGGGATGGTTTACATGACTATGGAAGGTCATGGAATGATGTAGAACTATCAGTAAGCAGATGGTGTCCATGATGATGCAACAAGGCATTGTCATGGTGTAATAGAGTAGGGGTGAGTAAGGATGTCACAAGAAGGTGTCATCATGGTGCAATAGGGAGAAACAGGGGAGTTATGCTGACTGGTGATGACAAAGAGGAAGTGAGTCAGCATAAATAGGGGAAAACAAAGGAAAAAATGTAACACTGCCTGTCTTGGTAAACTCACCACCATGAATCCTTCTCATTATCCACCCCAACTGCAAGTATGTACATTTTTGGATTCCATATTATATATAGACTTAAGAGGCTGGACTTTTCTTCAGGCCCACATCCACAATGAGAACACAGCTGCAAGAGCAACCATTATTGCTGCTATCAGATACACCTTTGCAGACTCACAACATTTGTATGATGAACTGCTTGTCATGCTCATCCCAGATTTCCTTTCAGCTATGGTCAATGAAGACTTGGTATGTATTACATCCACATTGAAATGTCTCAAAAAAAAACCTACAGTCAGTGGTAATAACCAGCATCTAACAAGCCACTTTATTTTTATAAGACCATATGAAGACTTGCCATGTCTGTGCTCAACACAGCAGCATGGAACAGGCCTCATCTGATCCGCAACCACCTCGCTGTGCTGCTCCCCAAACTGTACAAGGAGATGTATGTTAAGCCCGAGCTGGTGTGGATGGTACAAATGGGGCCATGGACACACAAGGTCGATGACGGTCTCGAGGCTCGCAAAACGGCCTATGAGACGATGTACACCCTTGTGTGTAGCCTCCTCCCACTCACTCACCCACTCTCCCTACCAACCAACTGACCCCCTCCCCCACCCTCCCTCTTTTCCCAGCTGGACACCTGCCTCTCCAAGCTTGACCTACATAAGTTCCTCAGCCCTGTTGTCAGCAGCCTCTCAGATGACTCAGACAAGATCAAAGCCATTGCCCACATGATGCTCTTCTGGCTCTCTGGCATCACCCCAACTGTGCTTGTGCAGCACCTCAATGAAATCATGCCCCAGCTTGAAAAGACAATGAAAGGGCTGGCGGTGATGAAGGACATGGTGAAGCAGAACCTCAAGTACATGGCTGAGTTGCAGTGCAGTATGTTCCATGCAGTCACTTTGCTGCATAAGAGTATGGCACAGGGTGCATCATCCCACTTTGACATTTTTCTTGTTGATGATATCCAGCATGGACAGTGGGGTGCAGAGTTCAAGGATGTTAGGCAGTGGCTGGGAATAACTCGACAGGGCCCCGAAGAGATTGATGAAACGCTGACTAGTGCAAAGGGAACACCTAGTAATCTGAGGGGGGGACTCAGAGGGACTATGTTCAGATCACGCGTAACACTAAGTCGACACAACAGTAAGTAGATTGCTCAAAAGAAAGGACCATACAGGTAAATACCTAAGTCGACACAATGGTAAGTAGAAGAGAAGAACAGGAAACAATAATGTTCGGCTCAACTACTTATAGGGCTGGGGTGTCATGTGAAGGTATTACCAAAAGGGAGAGGTCATGAGTCATAATGAGTCATCTGACTAAAGAGAGTTAATGCTGAAAGAGGAATCATGAAAGGAAAGAACAGAAAAGGAAAAAGGATCAGAGATAGACAAAAAAGGGAAGAAGATCGACCGCATCTAACAAAGGAGCTTAATAGCAGACTGTGAGGTCGCATGTGCAGAGAAGTGGAAATGATCTGTAGAAATAAGCCTGAGCAATTGGAGAGTTACATGCAACATTTCAATTTACTTACCCCACTCTGTAGCACAAATACAAACACACATACAATGACACACCTAGCACTTTTGCATCTCCAACCCTCCACTGCCAACTTTATAGCTTGACAAAATGAATTCAATTTATATTGTTGTATATGAAGAAAGGAAAGAGCACATCCCAATTGATAGTGTTAGGGCAACACTATACACCAACAAGGCACACAGGTTCTACCAGTGAAACAACTTAGGAAAGTGAGATGCAAGTTGACAAGGAGGGATCACACAGAGATAGTGGATATCCTAAGAGAACTCAACTGAGTTCCCCAGGTCTGCATTGGCTGCTACTTATACACATTTGACTACTTAAGGGCAGGTCAAATCTATAATAAACTACCAATCAGAAGCATGAAACAGCCATGATGCCATTACTATGTAATATGTCACCATACTGATGCAATATGGTGTCATCGCTCTAGAACTATCTGTGCCTGCTTACTACTGATCAGACAAAGCATACCTAATGACTAATCCATCATTATATAATAAGAGATGAAACATGAATCAAAAAACGTATATATCATAACACTACCCCCTCCTTAAAGATCGACTTCCAGGCAATTACCCAGTACTGGTGGTGGATTGGTAAAGTTTTCATAAGGTTTGAAAATCAAATTTTGGAAATCTAGGCCCCGAATCCTTCTTGGAGCTGCTGGGTGATGCTCGTAAAACTCCTTGATTAGTTCTGGAGAATTATTACAATTTGCTTCAGGTTCCCATGTATTGTTTTCATCCGTATATCCTTTCCATTTTACCAAAAACTGGAGTTTACTGTGATTCAGCCTGGCATCCAGGATTTCCTCTACCTCATATTCCTCTTCCTCACCCACCTGAACAGGGGGAGCAGGCTCGGCTTGCTGGCCCGGGATGGTACTTTCAGAGTAAGGACAAATCCGAGAAACATTGACTACAGGATGAATTTTTATAGATGGAGGTAGCCACAACTGTACTGCATTAGGGGAGATGATCCGAGTGATTGGATAAGGACCAATATGTCTTTCGGCAAGTTTTCGAGTGGGACGATCTATCTTTAGATTAACTGTCTCCAACCAGACTTTATCACCTACTTTGTATTGTGGGGCTTCACCCCTGATCCTATCTGCATATTTCTTCATTTTATCTCTTGCCTTCTCCAGTGCAGCATTGGTTTCCTCATATACTTTCTTCATCTGAAATACAAAGTCTTCTGCTGCTTCGACCTTTGACTCCCTTACAGGCTCAAATCCCATCCTAGGGTTCCTTCCATAGACTATAAAAAATGGTGAGTTCTTGGTGGCAGACTGGATTTTGTTGTTATATGCAAATTCTGCCATTGGGGTCCATGAAGGCCAGTTCTCCTGTTGGTGATCGATGAACATGCACAAATATTGTTCAATTTCCTGATTGATCCTTTCTGTCTGCCCATCAGTTTGGGGATGAAAAGCAGTCAACAAGCATGTCTTAATCCCAAGTAGTTCATTGAGTTCCTTGGTGAATGCTGATGCAAACTGAGGTCCTCAATCTGAAATTACCAACAAGGGTAGTCCATGTAGTTTCCATACATTGTCCCTGAATAATGTAGCCAAGCCAAGTGCTGAAGTTTCTTCCTGAGTGTTTATCATGTGGATTTGTTTGGAAAAACGATCACAAACAACCAGCATTGTATTGAAACCCTGTGCTTCTGGTAGTCCTGTAACAAAATCCACTGATATATGTTGCCAAGGTTCCGAGGGTGCATCATTTGGCATCAGCTTTCCAGCTGGTTTTTCAGGGAACACCTTATGGCGCACACATTTATCGCAGGCCTTGACATATGATTGTATGAATTTAGTCATTCCTGGCCACCAATAATTTCGTGAAATTAATTCCAAAGTTTTCCAGTTTCCTGGGTGTCCTGCAACTGCCGATTCATGGTGTAATTTTATGATTTCCCTTTGTATCTGAATGTCCCTTGGTACATAGACTTTTCCTCAGTATAGAACCAGACCCTGTTCCTCTGCCCACTCTTCTCCTCTTACTACTCTCCTTCCTGACTTCCACAATTCCTCTACTGCCTTAACCACTGCTTCGTCCCAATCATGACTCTGTCGAATCTTCTTTAACAGGCCTTGCTCCTCCCCATCTATCAAAACATGACCCTGTCTGGTTGCTTTGATATGGAAAAGATCTGGTTTCAAAAGTACTATATCCTTATTATCATCATCTACCCCCTCCTTATGATCTACTCATCTTGAGAGAAGGTCAACCTTAGACATAGTACTGCCTGCCTTATGCACAATGGTAAAGTTAAATCAAGACAAAAATAGTGCCCATCTGGCTTGTCTACAATTCAATTTTTTGGCTGTCATGAAATATTGGAGATTCTGGTGGTCTGACCAGATTTCAAATGGGAACTTCGCACCTTCCAAATGATGCCTCCATGCTTCCAGGGCTCGCATAATAGCCAAGAGCTCCTTATCATGGATATCATAGTTTCTTTCGACATCATTTAGGCTTTTGGATAGATAGGCACAAGGTCGCCATTTGTCATCATCACACTTCATCGATAAAACAGCCCCAGTGGCATAATCCAAAGCATCTGCCTCCACCCACATTTCCCTATTTGGGTCCAGAATAACAATAACAGGTTCATTGCAGAAATGTCTTTTTAACTCTTCAAATGCCTGTTGTTGTTCCTTTCCCCATACCCATGGCTGTTCCTTCTTCTTCAAGAGGTTAAGAGGTTGTGCAATTTTTGAAAAATCTTTGATAAATTGTCAATAATAGTTTGCAAACCCCAAGAATGCTTCAACCTCCTTAAGTTTGGTGGGAACTGGCCATTCCTTCACTCCCTTAACCTTCTCTTCCACCATTCTGATCTCACCATTCCCAATCCTGATCCCTAAAAACTCTACTGAACACTTTCCGAATTTGCATTTCTCAGGTTTACAGAATAAGTCATTTTCCCTGAGACATCACAGAACCTCTTTTACAATCCTTTCATTTTCCTCCAAAGTTAGAGTAAATATTAGGATGTCATCAATGTAGATAATAACCACTCCTTCTGTGATTAGATCATAAAAGATATCATTCATCATGTTTTGGAAAGTGCTCGGTGCATTACACAGTCCAAAGGTCATGACTAGTGGTTCAAAAGATCCTCAATTTGTCACAAAAGCGGCCTTCCACTCATTGCCCTCCTTTATTCGAATATTATTATAACCCCATCAAAGATCCAACTTGGAAAAGAACTTTGCACCTTTTAACTTGTCAATGATTTCTGAAATCAATGGTAATGGATACACATTTTTTACTGTCCCTTCATTGAGGTAGTGATTATCGGTTACCATTCTTTTTGACAAATCCTTTTTGTTGACAAAGAATACTGGTGAGGTCATAGGTGATTTCGAAGGCCTGATGTACCCCTTTTTCAAGTTCTCTTCCAACCATGCATCCAACTCCTCTTGCTCCTTTGGTGACATTGGATAAATTTTAGCATGCTTGGGAACAAATTCGGGTTTAAGTTTAATTTCATGATCTCAGGGCTTCTGAGTTGGCATTCTTTCCGAAGCAGTTTTGTCAAAAACAGATAAGAATTCATGAAACTGCTTTGGAACCTTATCAGCCCATCCTTCGTCTGCTGCCCTCACATCCTCTGTCCTCCCTACTGGCCTTTCCTTTTCCAATTCCTCCTCATACTCATCATCCGAAACATCAGCTAGATCTGGCATATTGTCTTCCATTTCTACTCGATGCACCTTCTTTGGTTGCCTCTGCATTCCAGCCAGATCCTCATCCCAATCTGATCCCCAAATATCCAACAACGTGTCATAGTCCTGATCCTCCCTTATTCTCCATTCATCTTCTGCTTTCATATTATGGCAATATTCAGGACATCGAGTGAGGCTAATTTCTCCAGTGACCCAGTCAACTTCCAGATTATGTTTCCTTAGCCAACTGTGACCTAGAATGGCAACAGTCTTTCCCAAATTGCATACTTCAAAAGTTGCCAATTCTCAATGATCCTTATATTCCACAATAAGATTGATTTCTTCCTCAATACTTCCTCCCACATTCCTCGTTCCATCTACATTAAACACTGGAATGGAATACCCCAGGTTCCGAGTTGTTAATCAATTTTGTTTTAAAAATTCCTTATTGATAAATAACCTAGTCACCCCACTGTCTACTAGTGCTTCGACTGTAAGTCTTAGATTTGTATCAGGGGTTTGTAGAGTGGTACAAATCACAATGGAATTTGCAGAGTTTGCCGAGAAGATGAATTTTTTCCCAAGTTCCATCTTTTTAGATAAAGGAGGAATTAAGCACACCTTTTTATCAGCACCAGGCTTCCTATCAAAGGAAGGCCCCTCTTTTAATTTATTCAGGACAGATTTATTACATTGAGCCGAAAGTATGGGAAAAATCCTTTGCTTCCTCATGTTTCCTCTGCACTTCCTCCACATCCTTTTCCCTCACCTGTTCCTCCTCAAAATAGTCCTTCATTTCTTTATACGACATTGCCCGAACATCCAACCTTGATCGGCACTGACTCACAAAGTGGCCTTCTCGACCACACTTGAAACATTTGAGTGGGGGGCGTTATCTTGCCTGGTCCACATCCATTGCATTTGGATCCCTTTGCGCTACTCCAAAGGTTCCTCGATTCTGATTGGCAGGGGACGCTCCCCACTGCCTCTGCTGCAGCACTGCTGGCCTCGTGATCGCCTTCTGACTACTGGATGGCTCCTTTCCATCTGTGTTGATATGTCTCCATACCCCAAATTCTTGCCATTGTTGATCAAGTCGCATGGCCCAGTAGTACCATCCCAAATTGCCTGTTGTCGCATCTCCTGCAAGAGTTGTTGTGTTAAGCTCAACGGTTACATGGTGATCGATGTCGGGGCTTCCTGATCATTGGTGCTGGTGGTGATGACAACGGGGCTTCCTAGATGTCGTAAGTCGAAGGTGATTGTCGGCGGGGCTTCCTGATCGACAATGTGGATGTGGTAGGCTTCTTAGCGGAGTCAGGTTATGACGAAGCAACTAGTGGCACAGCGGCACACAGTAGACTAGTGGTAGCAGATAATGGGCTTGTATGAATGAAGAGCACAAGCTTAGGGCTTGTGCTACTGAAGTTACAGGCTTATATGCTACTCTATGTGTTTACTACTGTAGCTGCTTGTATGCAGTCGTTTACATGGCATGGAAGGTCATGGAAACACAAGGAATGTGATCAGTAAGCAAAGCACGTCATCATGGTGTGATAAGGCGTCATCATGGTGTCTTATGGTGCAAGGCGAATAAGGATGAGTAAGGCAGAGAAATGGGGGAGTTGTGCTGACTGATGATGATGAAGAGGAAGTGAGTCAGCACACTAAGGGGGAAGTAAAGGAAAATTGTAACATGTTGGCATATTCAGTAATGAGTACAATTCCTCAAGTAATCAACGATTAAGCTTCTTCTTGTAAATTTCTATAAGTGCAGTGTCATTAAACTTGGTCCTGGGAGCGATAGCTTGGAACTTTACAGTGAATTTGTCACAAGTGTCATTCCCCTGTTGTAGTGCCTCCAATTTAGAAATTGCAGTGGCTGTGGGATTTGGATCGCCAAAGTATGCTTTGACTGCATCTTTGAAGGCAGGGAAATCAGCATAAGGGGGAGGTCCTGGTGGGGTGGCTGTTAGTAAATTGATGAAAATCGTGATCACCGGATCAATGGATTATCAAGATCGACATGGCAAGACCTGTAACTCTAGTTGATACCAGGAACCTATGCCAACACTGTAAAGATGCAGATCAGGTAGCATGGAAAGCTTTTAATATTGCATGTGCAACAGTAGGACAGAATGCAGGATACGACAACTGTCAAATAACATTTGATCATACTACAAGGGAACAACAAGTGGCAGAAAGGCTAGAAGTAATAATTGAGCATAGAGCAACTATGTTCTCATATCAATTGAATAGATATGTAATCAGTGCTTACACAAGAACCAAGATTTATAATCAGCCACATAATGAATTATGTTATCAAAGGGCGGTTATTACATCAACCAATTATGCAGAAGCGGCACACCAAATAGTTCA
Source organism: Coniferiporia sulphurascens (assembly GCA_002794785.1). Lineage (NCBI taxonomy): Eukaryota > Fungi > Basidiomycota > Agaricomycetes > Hymenochaetales > Hymenochaetaceae > Coniferiporia > Coniferiporia sulphurascens. The sequence continues at coordinate 67,506 of NBBA01000007.1, read as the reverse complement.
TACTATCAATAAACAATTACAAGAACAACTATTCGCATACAAAGCCAACTTCATAGCCAAAGGACACACAACAGTAGATCAAAAGGAACCAAACCAAAGACAGGAGTTAGTACCAATAGATAAAGAGATTATAATACAGTGGTTCAATGATGAACCTTCATATAGAGTCACACCAGGGTATAGCAGGATAACAAATATAAACGCTATAGGACCTGAAGCGCTCTTTATGCCAATAGATGATAGGACACCAGAATGAACCCCTTTCAACGAAATTATGGAAGGAATGACTCAATCTTAGTCTATGGTAATAAGTAACAAGCCACAACAAGATAAGATTAAGAAGGCTAGCATAATCACTGAGCCACACAAGTATATCTAAGCATTTGGCTAAGAATAGCCAATAGAAGCAGGGTGATCAATTGAAGATGTGATTGATGGGAGCCAAGTATAGCGCATCGCACAGCAGAACCGATTAGGAAATAAGGAGAAGCATCCTAGGTATAGTAGTATCCGAGAATGGTTACCTTAGGTATTGAACTATATGACTCGATGGAAACTCAGGGAAGGTTCTGGCATAAGATAAAGATAGCATAGTAGGCTGTAGAACGTACTAAAATATATGACTGACTCATAGGAAACTAAGAATAGTAAATAGCATGTACAGGACTGTACCAGAATATTCCTATGACTTATAAAGCAAGAGTAGTATGTTGTAGTATCTACCAGAATGTAGTAAATAGCATACAACATGTAGGGTATAAAAGCCCAATGTAAAATTGCAGTAAAAAGCAGTTTAGTTCATCTCTTGTCTCTTACCACCATCATCAGCTCTAACACTCTAGCAAGTGAAGGGTACCAAGCCTACCCTAAACTAACTAGTAACATTGTGTGAATCTGTTATCACTTGTTTCTAACCCTTAATCAGGGAGTGAATCTAACAGTGGCAGCATTTGCTGTTGCATATTGTTCCAAAACATTATTTTTCCAGGTTTCTGCACCTCCTTCCGTCATGTAGGAGAGCATAAAATAAATCATCTCCCTGTCGCCAGGGAACTCTGCTTGGTGCGTCTGGATATAAAGTTCAGCCTGCCAAATAAAACCCTTGGTCTTATCCATACTCCCATCGAAAGGGCTGGGCACAGCTACCCTTGGTGCTCGAGCCGGAGCTGCTGCTGCAGGTTGAACCGGAGCCTGAGCCTGAGCCTGAGCCTGGACCTGGGCTGTCAATGCTTGTATGTGAATTGTCATATTGTTCATCAGGTGAAGCAAAGCATTAACATCAATAGGTGCTTGCGGCTGTCCCTGGCCCTGAGGCTGACCCTGACCCTGACCCGACATATCTGAAAAGGAAAATACAAACTATACTAGGAGATTACATAAAACAACCAACTACGGCGCTGCCAAACAATGATTGAGAGCAACTGAGCTGTGGAGCTATTGGTCACAGACCCTAGTACTTGCAACTACCAGCCAGGCAGTTCACACATGCCAAATGACTCAGGTTAACCTGCAGCCACCAGAAGATCACCACAACCAAAGGGTGCAATTTAATAAAGAAATGATTTGAATCTGCCATGCAGTGAAGAACCAATGGTTCCTCTGATTTCTACATGTGTGGGAATATGGGGGGTATCCAACAAAGCTGATCACTAGCCAAGGAGCTAGCACCAGTAAGGGCACCAAGGGAACCGGTGTTCCACTTTAAAGGGTTGAGAGTTGAGGGAAGATTGATGATGGATACTTAATGTGACCAAGTCGAAATCAGATAGTGGTGTAGATGTATTGTCATTGTAGATATGAGTAAGGTCGAAGTGAATGTCCTCAAGGGCATAGACCAGCATGGTGTATACGGCAAGTATGCGCAGCCAGAGTAACGAGTATAGAGAGCAAACACTGGTGATAGAGCAGTGATAGGAAAAGATGTAAGTGATGATAGAGCGGTGATGGGGTAGGTTGTAGAAGGTGTGCAGCAAAGAGTTGAGTTCTACTGTTAGGGCAACACTATACACCAACAAGGTGCACAGGTTCTACCAGTGAAACAACTTAGGAAAGTGAGATGCAAGTTGACAAGGAGGGATCACACAGAGATAGTGGATATCCTAAGAGAACTCAACTGAGTTCTGTTACAATTTTCCTTTACTCTCCCTTACTGCGCTGACTCACTTCATCTTTGTCATCATCAGTCAGCGCACATCTCCCATCTCTCTACCTTACTCATCATATTCCACCTCGCGCCATAAGATGCCATGATGACGCCTTATTGCACCATCATGACGTGCTTTGCTTACTGATACCTTCACTTGTATTACCAAGACCTCCCTTGGGTTTCCATGGCCTTCATAACCATGTAAACAACCTAATACACGACCCTACAGTAGCAAACACATAGAGTAGTATATAAGCATGTAACTTCAGTAGCACAAGCCCTAAGCTTGTGCTCTTTGTTCATACAAGCCCATTATCTGCTACCACTAGTCTACTGTGTGCCTCTTGGCCAATAGTCGCTTCGTTGTAACCCGACTCGCTATAGAAGCCCACCACGTCCACATCGCCGATCAGGAAGCCCCACCGACGATCCCCCTCGACTTACGACATCTAGGAAGCCCTGTTGCCATACCATCAGTTCCGACGATCAGGAAGCCCCAACGTCGATCACCACGTAACCGTTGAGCTTAACAAGTTCCCCAGGTCTGCATTGGCTGCTACTTATACACATTTGACTACTTAAGGGCAGGTCAAATCTATAATAAACTACCAATCAGAAGCATGAAACAGCCATGATGCCATTACTATGTAATGTGTCACCATACTGATGCGATATGGCATCATCGCTCTAGAACCTTCTACTGTGACGTCATAGATATAGAACTATCTGTGCCTGCTTACTACTGATCAGACAAAGCGTACCTAATGACTAATCCATCATTATATAATAAGAGATGAAACATGAATCAAAAAACATATATATCATAACACATATGATCACAGGAAGGTGGTATACACTAGCTTGGGTAGCAACAGTGGAAGGATCAGAGGAGGATAGGTATTTTGTGCCAACCAGTGAAGACATCGGATATAAAATTGCAGTGACATTTACACATTTGCAAGCAATTGCTGAAAAAACTGTGGTCAAGGAAGGATCAGCGAGTTTTGAAGAAATGGTCCCAGAAGAATTTCGAAGTTTTGCAAAGGTCTTCTCCAAGGAGGCATCGCAGCAGATGCCTACAAGGAAACCTTATGATCATGCAATCGAGTTAGTGGAGGGTGGAGTGCCCTCTTATTCAAAGATCTATCTGATGCCCCCTGCAGAACAGCAGGCATTAAATGAGTTCCTGGAAGAAAACCTGGCAAAGGGATACATTTGACCATCAGTATCTCCTGCTGCATTGCCAGTATTCTTTATTAAGAAAAAGGACAGAACATTGCAACTGGTAATTGATTATCGAAAGCTGAATGAGATTACCATCAAAAATTGATATCCATTACCATTGATGAATGAACTGGTGGACCAGTTGGCACAAGTGAAGGTGTTCTTGGTGCTGGATTTGTGCTGGGGATACCATAATGTGAGGATAAAGGAAGGGGTAAGTGGAAGGTGGCCTTCCAGACAAATAAGGGACTTTTCGAACTGATGGTGATGACGTTTGGGTTGACCAATGCACTGGCAACCTTTCAGTACATGATGAATGACATCTTCAAAGATTTATCAGGGGTCTATGTGATTATCTACCTCGATGACATCTTAATCTTTTCGAAAAATCATCAGGAACATATTCAGCATGTTTGTGTTAGATGTGGTTGATCTTCTTTCCTTTTTCGTCTACCTCCGATCCTTTTTCCTTTTCTGTCCTTTCCTTTCACATTTCCCCTTTCGGCATGATCACCTGTTTCCCTGATCCCCTTTAGTCAAATGACTCATTATGACTTGTGACCTTTCCCTTTTGGTAATACCTTCACGTGACACCCCAGCCCTATAAGTAGTTGAGCCAAACATTATTGTTTCCTGTTCTTCTCTTCTACTTACTGTCATGTCGACTTAGGTATTTACCTGTATGGTCTGTTCATTTGAGTAATCTACTTACCATCATGTCGACTTAGCATTATGCGTGATCTGAGCATAGTCCCTCTGAGCCCCCCTCTCAGATTACTGGGTGCTCCCTTCTCACTAGTCAGCATTTCGTCAATCTCTTCGGGGCCCTGTCGAGTTATTCCCAGCCGCCACCTAACAGTTTGTGAAGTACTGAAGTGTCTACAAGACCATGACTTGTTCTGTAAGCCAGAAAAGTGTAAAGTCTTTCAGAATGAAGTCGAATACCTTGGTTTGAAGATTTCAGAAGGTCGAGTGTGGATGGATGAGGGGAAGGTGAAGGCAGTCATGGAGTGGCCAACACCAAGGAAGGTTAAGGACATTCAGGCCTTCCTTGGGTTTGTGAACTTCTATCAGTGATTTATTGATGGGTTCTCAAAAATTGTGTCACCCATGACCAGGCTGCTGCAGAAGGAAGTGAAATGGGAATGTGGATCAGAAGAGCAGACAGCCTTTGATTCCTTGAAAGGAGCATTTGTGGAGGCACCTGTGTTAGCAATGCTGGACTTGAAGCAACCCTCCTTGGTAGAGTGTGATTCCTCTGATTTCACGACTGGAGCAGTATTATCACAGAAAGGACACAATGGGAAATATCACCCTGTCACATTTTACTCCAAGTCACTGAATGATGCTGAGCGAAATTATGAAATTTATGACAAAGAATTATTGGCAATTGTACGAGCCTTTGATGAATAGAGGCACTACCTGGAAGGAGGGGAACACCCAGTTGAGGCTCTATCTGATCATAAGAATTTATTGTACTCCACCACATCACAAACTCTGACATGAAGACAGGCCAGATGGAGTCATTTTCTGAGTCATTTTAACTTTGTCATTTCTTATTGACCAGGCCGACAGGGGGGAAAACCCGATGCATTGTCCAGGCAATGGGACCTTGCCCCTGAAGGACCTGATAATAAGGAATGAATTTTGCTTAGTCCAGATCAGCTGAAAGTGTTGGCAATGAGGTGGGGAATGACAATGGTGGAGGGAGATAAGACATTGCTGAGGAAGATTAGGGAGTCAAAGGAGTATGATGAGGATTTGGTGGAAGCAATAGAGAAGTTGAAGAATGGAGTGCCAAGGGCAATGAAGAAGGGATTAGAGGAGTGGAACACAGAGGATGGTCTGCTGCTGTTTAAAGGAAAAGTATACATGCCCAAAGATGAAGAACTCCGATGGCAGATTGTGGCAATACACCATGATTCTGCCACAGCCAGTCACCCAGGATGATGGAAAACTTACAAGCTGGTGAGCTGTAACTACTGGTGGCCTGGAATGTTGATCTTTGTCAAGAAGTATGTCTCAAGATGTGATACATGTGCACAAACCAAGAACTCGACCAAGATCCTGGTGGGACCATTACAACCAAACAGAGTACCCACTGCACCCTGGCAAGTGATTACATGTGATCTGATTACTCAGCTTTGTTACAAATTTCCCTTACTCATCGCCTTTATCAGTATTAGTCATCTTAACTGACTGATATACCTTGTACACTGACTGATCCTAACCTCATGATCAGTCAGATTCTTCTATCTGTTTCTATTCCCTTCCATGCTGACTGACCCTTGTCTTCACTCAGTCAGCCTTCCACCCTGTTCCATATGTTTCTATGCATGTATATAAGGACTCGCCTTCAGAGCACTAAGCCTTAAGCTTGTGCTCTTTGTTCAATAGAGCCTACTTGTCTACTATCTCCTCTGTGGGATATTAAGCCACCAGTCACCAGTCCACCAGTTCACTAGTCCTTGGGGAAACCCTTGCTCAATCATCATCTTGTCTCTACCTCGTATCACTCAGTTGATCCTCACCTAATCAGTAGGCTTAACAAGCTTCCCAAATCAGAGGAATTTGATGTGATATTTGTGGTGGTGGATTGATTAACTAAACAAGTGCGTTTCATTCCCACCACATCTGACATAACCACTGAAAGAATTGCAGATTTATTCTTGAAACATGTTTGGAAATTGCATGGGACACTGCAGAAGGTGATATTGGATCGAGGGCCACAGTTTGTGGCACAGTTTCTTAGACAGGTATTTGTGTGACTGGGAATCAAGGAAGCCATGTCGATGGCATTCCACCCACAGACAGATGGGCAGACAGAACAGGTTAATCAGGAGTTAGAACAGTACCTGTGTGCTTACATCAATAAACAACAGACAAACTGGGCTGAATTATTAGCCATTGCCAAGTTCGCACACAATAATAATATACACTCAGCAACCAAATTGACTCCATTCCACACCATATATGGATATGACCCAGAGTTTATGATTTCCCCTAGTCCAGGGTTAGCGTGTGTACCTGCAGCAGATGAGAGGGTAGAAGAGATGAGGAAGGCCCAAGAGGAAGCAAGGGCAGCATTGGAGGTGGCGGCAGATTGGATGAAGCATGCCTATGATAGATTCATGGCAGATGTACCAGAATTGGCAGTTGGAGATATGGTTTGACTGGATGCAAAGAATGTTGCTGTATCCAGCACAAGGAAATTGTTACAAATTTCCTTTACTCATCACCTTTATCAGCATCAGTCATCTTTGCTGACTGATCCTAGCCTCATGATCAGTCAGACTCTTCTACCAGTTTCTATTCCCTTCCATGCTGACTGACCTTTGTCTTTGCTCAGTCAGCCTTCCATCATGTTCCATAGGTTTCTACACATGTATATAAGGACTCACTTTCAGAGCACTAAGCCTTAAGCTTGTGCTCTTTGTTCAATAGAGCCTACTTGTCTACTGTCTCTTCTGTGGGATATTAAGTCACCAGTCACCAGTCCACCAGTCCACTAGTCCTCAGGGAAACCCTTGCTCAATTGTCATCTTGTCTCTACCTCACACTACTTGGTCGATCCTCGCCGATCACTTACTAAGCCTTACCTAATCCTTAGGCTTAACAGAAATTAGCAAATTGATGCCTAGGACCATTCAAAATCCTAGAAAAACTAGGTGACTTGAACTATAAGCTGGAATTACCGATATTGATGTGTATACACCCAGTCTTCCATATTTCACTGCTGACAAAGCATGTTGCCAATGAAATCCAAGGACGTATTCAGAAACCGCCCCCACTGGTACAGATACAAGGTGAAGAGGAGTATGAAGTGGAGAAGGTTTTGGATTCAAGAATGCAGTGAGGAAGGCTGCAGTATTTGGTATGATGGAAAGGATATAATGCTGCAAGCAATTGATGGGAGCCTGAGGGTAACCTAGATCATGCTAAAGCTAAAATCCGAGCATTTTATAAGGAGAACCCAGGGGCGCCAAGGCACATAAATTTTCTTGATTTGAATTTTATTCCTTTGACAAATTTAATGGACTGTGTAGATTTTCCTTTACCAGATGAGGCAACACTCTTTAAGAGCATCCTTAGAGGGGGGTAATGTCAGGAATCCCCTCATTTTTCCAATCATTTTCCATATTTTTACTTATTTTTCCTGTCATTATTCATCAACTTACCGCATTAGGATTCCTGCCATATGCACACATGATCAGCAGTCACATGGTAGTTGTTAGATTCACTCCCTGATTAAGGGTTAGAAACAAGTAATAACAGATTCACACAATTTACTAGTTAGTTTAGGGTAGGCTTTGTTAAGCCTACTGATTAGGTAAGGCTTAGTAAGCGATCGACAAGGATTGACCGAGTAAGACAAGGTAGAGACAAGACGATATTTGAGCAAGGGTTTCCCCAAGGACTAGTAGACTGATGACTGGTGACTTAGTATCCCATAGAGGAGATAGTGAACAAGTAGGCTCTATTGAATGAAGAGCACAAGCTTAAGGCTTAGTGCTCTGAAAGCAAGTCCTTATATACATGCATAGAAACATATGGAACAGGGTGGAAGGCTGACTGAGCAAAGACAAGGATCAGTCAGCATGGAAAGGGATGGAAGCTAATAGAAGAGTCTGACTGGTCATGGTTAAGATCAGTCAGTGTACAAGGTGGATTAGTCAGTGGAGATGACTAAATGCTGATAAAGGCGATGAGTAAGGGAAATTTGTAACAGGCTTAGTACCCTCCACTCACTAGAGTGTTAGAGCTGATGATGGTGGTAAGAGACAAGAGGTGAATTAAACTGCTTTTTACCACAATTTTATGTTGGGCTTTTGTACCCTACATGTTGTAGTCTATTTACTACATTCTGGTATGTACCACCACATACTATTCTCGATTTATAAGTCATAGGAACATTCCAGTATATGCTTGTACATGTTACAATTTTCCTTTACTTTCCTCTACTGCACTGACTCACTTCCTCTTCGTCATCATCAGTCAGCGCAACTCCCCCATTTCTCTGCCTTACTCATCCTTATTCACCTTGTGCCATAAGACGCCATGATGACACCTTACTGCACCATCATGACATGCTTTGCTTACTGATCACCATACTTGTATTACCAAGGCATTCCTTGAGTTTCCATGACCTTCCATAGTCTGGTAAACACACCTAACCAAGTCGCTACAGTAGCAAACACATAGAGTAGCATATAAGCATGTAACTTCAGTAGCACAAGCCCTAAGCTTGTGCTCTTTGTTCATACAAGCCCATTATCTGCTACCACCAGTCTACTGTGTGCCACTGTGCCAATAGTCGCTTCGTCGTAACCCGACTCCGCTAAGAAGCCTACTGTGTCCACATTGTTGATCAGGAAGCCCTGCCAACAATCATCCTCGACTTACGACATCTAGGAAGCCCCGTTGCCATACCATCAGTTCCGATGATCAGGAAGCCCCAACGTCGATCACCGCATAACCGTTGAGCTTAACAGTACATGCGTTTTAACTATTACTAAGTGTCCTATGAGTCAACAGTCTATTCCGGTATGTTCTACAGCCTACCATGCTATCTTTATCCTATGCTAGAACCTCCACCAAGTTTCCATTGAGTCATACAGTATAATACCTAAGGTAACCAGTCTTGGATACTACTATATCTATGATGCTTCTCTTGATTTCCTAATTGGTTCTGCTGTGCAATGCACTATACTTGGCTCTCATCAATTACGTCTTCAATTGATCGCCTTGCTTCCATCGGCTACTTTTAGCCGAACACTTAGATATACTTGTGTGGCTCAGCACTTATGCTTGCCTTCTGAATCTTATCTTGTTGTGGCTTGTTATTTATTACCATTGACTTCGACTGAGACATTCCACCTCCTGTTTTTGTTTATAGATTAATTTGTCCATATGCAGGGGTCTCTTCTGGTGTCCTGTCATCTACTAGCATAAAGAGCTCTTTGGGTCCAATATTCATAAGGTTTACAATCCTATTGTATCCTGCCATGATCCAGTATGATGGTTCCTCATTGAACCAGTGCATGAGTATTTCCCTATCTACATTCATCATATTAGGGGCTCCTTCTTCTCTTCAATCCACTGTTGTATGTCCTTTGGCTACAAAGGTGTTCATGTATGTGAACATTTGTTCTCATAATTGTTTATTTACATTATGAACTATTTGGTTGGCATTCTTTATGTAATCAGTTTGTGCTATCACTGTTTGTTGATAACATAAGTTATTGTGTGGGCGATTACATATTCTAGTTCTGATGTAAGCATTGATTACATACTTGTTTAATTGATATGAGAACATTGTGGCTTTGTGTTCAATTACAATTTCATGTCTGTCCATTACCTGTACTTCCCTTGTAGTATGATCAAGTATAATTTGGCAATTGTCATACCCTGTGTTTGCACCTATCATTGCACATGCTATGTTGAATACCTTCCAGCTAATTAGATTTGCATCTTTACATCACTGACACATTCCCTGGGTATCTATTGCATTTATGGGTCTCTCCATGTCAATCTTGCTAATCTGTTGATCTGGCAATCACAATTTTCATCAATTTACTAACATTGATCTTGCTAATCCATCAATCTGGTGATCATGATTTTCATCAATTTACTAACAGTAGTTGGTATATAGTCACATGACACAGTGCACTGACTGATACTATACAGTAGCACTGCCTCTGTTCTTGTGAGGCCTCAGAGATATATAAACCTCTCCTTTTCACTGTAGCAAGGTTTTCCACTTTTGACCTCTTGTGGATTCCTTGCAGGCAAGTGTAGTAAATAGTGATTAGTTTACTGAATATTGACTTGTGGATTCCTTGCAGTTGCAAGCACTCTATCAGTGGTTCAAAGTTTGCAGGTCTTGAGCTTATATTGATTACTTGATCTCATCATTCACACTGCAAGTCATGACACTCCCCTGATGGAAGACACATTGTCTCTGGCTCTTGGGACAGCACCCTGAGGATGTGGGATGCCCAGACTGGGAATCCTGTGGGAGAGCCTCTCACAGGTCATTTAAGAGGTATCAATTCTGTTGCCTACTCCCCTGATGGAAGACACATTGTGTCTGGCTTGGATGACAAGACCATGAGGATCTGGGGTACAAATGTTGTACAAGCAAGTTTCCAAGTAGGAGGATCACACTCTCCAAACAGGATTGACAAGGATGAATGGGTAAGGGACCCATCTGATAACCTTTTACTATGGATCCCACACATGTATTGCTCTGGTATATGTGATGTGTCTAAGATATGCATTCCAGCTTTGACTAGTGGAGAATGCATGTGAATGAACTGGGGAACACTTTTGGGGTATAGCGGCTCATCCCGGGTCAATATTTTGAAGCATTCCTAGGCGCGTTTTTGTTATGATTATAAGTGTTGTTTCTGACGAGCCGCATTTTTACTAGGGTAGTTCAAAAATTCATTGCGCTTGGTTTGTTTCTGCCATTGTCTGCTTTCTGTATGGCTTGTGGCTTTTGTCACACATGTGGTTTCTTGTTGTTGTGTACTTATAGCTTGTTAGTGTTTTCCCACCATGAAATACTTATATGTGTGCATGAATATATTTACCGTACCAAAGCGGCCAGCAAGTTTAACATGTTACTCCATCACAAAAACCGAAAAAAGTTTATATGCACTAGTACTTATCAAGGACACAATACAAGTGCTTATAAAGTGCTTAAATGCAATATAATACAAGTATAATCCTATGCTCAATAAGTGCAATCACTTGTAATATTTTTCCAGTTTTTGTGATGTCAGCAGAGGACAGGAACCTCAGGACATACAATCAATTGTATGCTGTCATGACACAGAATCCAATCACCTCCCCAAAGGGATCCGATCCATCAAATGGATTGGATCCCTTTGGGGAGGTGATCAGATTCTGTGTCATGACAGCATATGATTGATCGTATGTCCTGTGGTAATTGCAGAGGGTTTAAATGCTCCTAAGCGGTAGACAATGAGAGCTATTTCTGTAAATAAATGACTAAGTTAGCTCTTCACTCGACCTTTAGATAGTTTTAGAATATTTGATAGTTATCACTCGTATGTACCGGGAGCAGTGTGAGCCGTGAAATCTATGAATTACGACATCGCACTGTCGAGTATAAGCCTTGTGATAGACGAATCCACTTTCCCCTGTTTGGAACGGCAGAGTGAGTGCGTGTTACGTAACTGGTATCGGCGAGTACGAACACATTCAGCGTATATTCGGGAGGCAATGCTATGTTTGTTGTGCGTACACCGCGCAGTGAAATGAGAATTTATGAGTTGTTTCTTGAATAGACGATATGGATAATAGGGGGTGTAGCAGACGCACCGTACGAAGGATAAATTTATGTCGCCTGAGCGTAGATTAGTACGCCCTTGGCTGATTGCGTGTACTCAAATGCTATTTCGGCACCCTTGTATATCATCTGGTTTCCGTTCTCATCCAACGATACGCCCTTTCTCAGGGCGAAGGCAAGAATGGCGGGCAGATGTAAGCGGAGAATGGGTTGACGCTGGTTGAGTGCTGTTCTTCAAGTTGGAATTACGCACGCCTCCCACTTGGAATGACTGTGCCGATTGATGTGTCCGACGCCCAGACCGGGTAGGCAGCGCAATTAAACCTCATCATGCGGACTGCTTGCTCAGACACGTTCTCCGACGTCCCGACCCGTGTTGCTGCCAGTAGGTCTGGGTCGTGGAGAATCACTTGGGAAGCACTACAGAGAAAGTGTTGAAGTAAGCCATTAGATGACTGCAGTCCCAAGCCAAGGGAGCAGAAAGGGTACTGAAGCAGCCAGTAGATTTCCGTGTCCCCGCAGGCGTCCAGGTGCACCCCTTAGAACAGCGAGACGTTCGTCGGCCGACGCTCTGGACAGGAAAGGCGGTGATCGTGCACAAACACTGTCCAAATAAGAGACCGCTTGATTTTAGACGCTTTTGTGCGCCACAAACTCACCACCAGGATAACGTCCCCGTAACGCCGTCGCAAGACAGGCCCCCGACAAACGGCGTGCGCAGCTTTCGCTGGTTATAACTGCATATCCCAATTTCTCTCTGGGTACGGACGAGTCGGACGGATGGACCACTGTAGCTATTAATCAGGTTCACGACGGATGATCAGTTTAGGCTTTTTTCTCGGGCACCGACTGGATGGGAACTACTTGTGACTCAGGCTCTTCCGCACACCATGACCAGGCCGAGGAGTCTCTCCCATGTATAACTAGGTGCGTGGGGCCGACAAAATGGCTGCCGAGCTCAAGCAATAGATGCACCGTCGTTCAGGGAATAAGGGTACGTCGCCAACATCAGCGCCCACCCGAGCGCGCTCGATTTCATCATAGCTATGCGAGGGAGGCCGCTCACTCAGTGCACGCGCTCGCATCGCCCTATTCTCCTTCCCTTCTCTAGCAGTGGGGGTGGGACCCTCGCTTCACGACACGACCGTCATCCCGTGTGCTGTTTGACACTGCGACTCCCCGGACGTCTAGTGCAAAATGCTCACGACGCACGCACACCATTAATGACATGCCTCTCGGCGGAGAAAGCCCAGAAGTAACCTCGCTTGATCTGGTCCGCGACTCGGTGAGACGGCGAGCAAACGGGAAACAGAGCGGTGAATTTTATTTACACTACAGTGCACAGAAAAAGTCTGTCTGATCCTAACTGCCGAATCATTGTTTAGTTCTCACTCAGAATAGGCCGCTTTGCACAGCAGCTTCGGCTACGTTTCTTTTTCTGACGAGGACTACGTGCGAACTGAGAGAGCTTTCGGCACCATTACGTCCGGTGTCCTGACTCCTGCTGCTCCGCGTGGTCCAATCAGGGAGCCCGTCGTACTAGGGTATTGACCCTCTTCAACAAGGACATTCACTCCACGACATTTGTTGTCACCACGTCGTACGGTATACAAGGGCTAAGCAAACCGCAAAAAGTCACGTAGTGGCATGTCGTAGGCTGCGGTGGCTCCAATTCCGAATTCCCGACTCCTCCCACTCTAGAATCCGGATACTAGATGTTGCCATTGGTGCTCAAGACGCTTCAAAGTGTATATTGAAAAGAACATTACTTTTTGCAATCGAAATTGTCTTCAAAGGCAACTCTCCACGCTATCTAGTTATTATCAAGGCCAAACTCTGTGGAAGACGAGCGCGGCTCGCCACTTCTTACGCTTAGTATTGGCCGCGTATCTTGAGGTGGGGCCGGAGGGACTGGAACTGGAATTGGGGCGTCGGCTTGTTTCCTGGCGTTCCCCTGTGTTGTGCTTCGCTTTGCTGCTCTGTACATGGGTGGGGAAGGAAACTGACGCGGCGCCAGTGTGTAAATTGATATTATTATTGGCGCGAGCGGACATAGAAGGCACAAATTCGCCATATATCGATACACAGCAAAGAAAGCATGATATCGTTTTCATGAAGAACGCGTTCATGTACGATCCGACAACGGTCGTAGGATACGACAACAGGTCAAGATGGTAACATACAATGACGAGCGCAAACCAGAGGTTCGATTTGTCTCTTGTCCCGCCCCGCCTTCTACTTTCCGTCCGACATCTATCAGTCATGAACCTTCTTCAGCGAGCCAGGCGTGCAGCTTCATGCCTATCCTCCACCTGCCTGTCCTTCGCAGCGCCTTTATGGGCGTCCACTCCTATAGCCTTAGGATCGCGCACCATGATAGGCAGCTCGATAGTTTCATCTCGGTACTCCAGCCGGAGCACGCTGATCGTCTCGAACTCTCGAGCTGCGTACAATGGCGCGCCGGGGCCCGTCGCTTCGAGGTATACCGGCATGTGCGCTGCGTCTGCTAGCGCGGTGCAGTGTGCGAGTAGGGCGGAGCCAACACCGCGTCTCTCGAAATGGGGATGTACGAAGAGCAAGTTACTGGGGTCCGAAGGGGAGCAATAGGAATCGTGTAGAGTTGTTGAAAGGAGGAATTAGGTTGACAGCATTGACTGTGAAAACAGGATAACGCACAGTACATAGCAGTCACGGACACGCGAATATTCCTCACGGCCCTTCTTCATGGCGGCTTTAGCCAGAACTTTGAGCTCAACATTCACGCCCGTCGGTTCCCCCAGTAGCTTGTCCTGCACAGTGTCCATCGATGGGTACACATAGTCTTCGAGTGCCTTCTCCGCCCATTCCTTTTTCATACGAATAGCTGCCGTATTCTTGCGCGGCAACTCGAGCGCCGCCATCCCCACAGCGCGAGGCGCTCCACCGCCTGCGTCAGCCTCATCGGGAACGAACGCAGTGAAAAGCAGCAAACCGTCTCGCATCCATCGCGCATGGCGACGCACGCCCGCGGCGAAGTCGGGCCAGTGACGCGGGTGCACACCTGCGCGCACAAGCGGCTCGCGGAAGGGGAAGAGGAGGTGTGAGAAACGGTCAGAGGCACCTGTGAACGCGAGTAGCTCGCATTCAGTGATCGCGGAGAGATCAGCAGGTGTTGTCGGTGCGATCGTGATAGGTGTACGGGGATGCGAGGACATTAGAGGTCGTTAATTGGGTGATGTAACGAGGATGTAACGTCGGGACGCTGACATTCTTCCACATGATGGGTTTGGAGGTTATGTAGAACCCTGCAGGATGGTCTGCACGCTGTGGGCTGTGTGCCCGAGGGAGTGACTCTGAGTGAGTCATGTGCCCAGGTCGAACGGGCCGAATCGCCCAAGCGAGTCGTCGTTTTTTTTATTTTTATTTTTATTTTTATTTTTATTTTTTTTAATTCTGCATTTATATACTGCTACATTACAAAGTAAAAGATGTGGATATGAGACCATATGAAGTATCGTGCAAGAGGAGATTAACAAGGTATAAAGTGTCTGGGTTTAAGGCTATGGATGTGTGAGGTTTTGTGGTCGGAAGTGTCTAAATAATTTTGTCAGGTGGGATATGAATTGGAATAACAAATTGTGTAGGAGGGGGTGGCGGTTTTATGGATTCTATGATGGCTAATACTGATTGTGTAAGGTGGGAGAAACTACTTGATTTTTTATGATGTGCAGGTGGGTGTGGTTTGAATTGTTTAATGTCCGAAATTTGTGACTCTGAGAGGGGTGACGTGACAGCACTTGGAGCGGCATGTGTGCATGAGGCTAGGGGCAGGTTGCCATGAGGTGTGAAGTTGACTGCAAATTGTAGGAGGACTGATGTTAAGTCCATGCATGGGCCATAAAAGTTGAGGTGTTCTCGGTAGAGGAGGATATGCCGTGAATTGTGTGGTTGCTCAATAATGCTGATGACCTGTAGTTTGTACTGGCATATGGCCCAGTCTAATATGTGCTGATTTTCGTCAACGAGGTTGAAAGGTTCATATGTGGTATCGGTTTTGAAGTTTGGCACTGGGAGGTGAAGGAATAGAAGGGGGCATGGGGGAATGGGGGAAAGGGGGAGTGGAATGATGAACAAGGCTGTAAAACAGCTCGATGGATGTCTACTGTGAGTGAGGACTGGTGTGGGTGGTTAACCCAGGGAGTTTAGGGGTGGTGCAAGTGGATGTGCACTGGGTGAGATGATGGTGGTTAGAGGTCAAGGGGTGTTGGCGAGTCGTCGTTCTGAGCAGAATATCTAGGCGGCCAAAACCTAAGAAAGAGATATCGAGCCCGTCAAGATGAGTGGGAGTGTCTATCTGATAATTGCTTTGCTAAAAACATCCTACTTTAGCGCTATACTAGTGCGCACGTTCTAATATAGGATGTAGAAACTATGTTAATATATGTGGGGAGCCCACATAGAGTGGAGAGGCGAAGCTATGCACACGGCTTAATCCTAGTTGAGCAAGGGAATGGCCTTTTTCGGGGCTGGCTTGAGGGGCAAGAGGATGTTCTCACGGGGGGGGGGGGGTCCGCACAGCATCAAGCTACCACTGACTAAGCTAGCTTTTTGAGAGCCCCTAACCGGATAACTGGAGGGCTTCGCCCCCCAATTAATAAGCTCAAATAACTCGTCCCATATTGGTGACTCGATGAATAAATTCGTCGTAGCACTTATTTTTGAATTGGATTTCCCGCCTCGGAAAGGGGTTTCCAGGGTCATATTATTCGGACAAAGAACCATCTCTATCTCTAGGAGACCCTCAGTCCTCCCTAAGCACAAACACGAAGGAAAGCTCCCATCGTGACCCTCCTGCGCTCAACGCAAGCCCACATTAATGTTCTCTGGGTTCTAACCTAACGTGACCTGGGCCTTAACCCGCGAGTCCAAGTGCAGCTTGGCCACGCGCAGTGGGCGGCTGTCGGTCGACTGCAGAAAAATATGATCGGTCACCCCATAAAGAACATATCGGCCCTACAATTAATTAGCTGGCACTGAAAGATTTACCGATGGATCTGTTCTCCATCGTTCCGCCTATTAAATTATATATTAACTCCACACGTCAAAGCCAGCGCTGTGTAATCCGACCTCCGCAAATCTCCACTGTACCACCACACCGCCCGAGTCGGTAAAAGGGGTAGCTGCACCTCAGTCAATTTTCGCGCACTATGATAGACAGCAATGTGAATTGGTCCCGGAAGTTGCGCGCCAGCAATTAGGGGCGGTGCGTAAGTGGCGCCGGGCGGATGCAGGACCGCCGGAAACGCTGCGCGTGAAGAGCGCATTATGCGGGCTGGGGTCTTTTTAGGGGGTTAAGAAGATACGCACCTAAGGCAACAGTCCATCCCGCGCATAAAATCTTGATAACTGTTTATCATGAACCCCTGCGTCGACCTTATGATAGCGTATTCGAATTCCGATTTATGCTCAGCCCACCGGGTGATGTGCGTACTTTATCAGTGCTCTCCGTCTGTTTCTTGCTCGTCCGTCCGGTGCCAGCCACGGAGAGATCAACCTGAAGCAGGGCTGCGGGCATGCACAAACGGGGGCGTGCAAACGGCGGAGGAGCGTGTGAAGTTTTCGAAAAGGTAGTGAGTCTGAGAATCCGGGTGGCTCGCACCTGCGGATGAGGGAAATCCGCGAAATATTAATGAAGTCGGTACGACCACGACGTGAGCGCTGTGTTTGTGGCCAGTAGTGGTCATACACACTTGTGCTCCTGCAGACAGACCGCTAGATCTGTTGGCCATTAATTGTCTAGATTTCGGAAACCTTACCGTGACGGACACATCACCGTGGTATTTTGCGCAGGTCACCTATAAGTGTATGCGAATATTCCCCGACATACGAAACAGAGCTCTGAGGGCGGACGGGCGAGTTCGATACCAGTTACATGTAGTCTGTTATTCGTTGACGCAACTTGACGGAACCCGAGAGAATAACCTCATAGCCGCGGGATGCTAGCGAAGGTACACGTGATCGCTTATCAGAGCTTATCCTGTTTGAACTCCCGTGAAGTTTGTGCGCCGCCAAGTTTGATTCACGCACTGATCTGGCTTTTAGGAGAACTACCATACGTCTGGGGTACGAGCTCCTCGACAACTTAACGGGTGTTGATTAGCGTGCGCGAATATGGTTTGTAATTATCAAATCTCATGATCTCAAGGGGGCACCTGGAAGATTGGCAATATCGAAATGAATCTCCCACGTACGTTGACAGCGGCGCTACGCCCGCACATCTCCTGCAAGGCCCCTCTCCGGGAAAATGACCAAGCGAGATAAGAAAAGTACGAGCCAGCAAGAGAGAAAAAGGACTTTCGAAGGGGTTGAAGGTACCCAATTGACACGTTCGGAGAGAACGAAGGTACTAAAGTGCTAACGATCTTGAAGAGGACTAAAGCAGAACTCGGAGGGACTACGGTGAGAAAATTACATTCCATCATCTTTCTCGGCACATTCCGGACGTTTCCGAGAGTTACCCAAGTAGTCAAGGGCGCGGGCCGGGAGCGAAGAAACTTACATGCATCTCATCGTCTTCCAAATTCTTGTCCCTTATACCTCGAACGCGCTTTCGATGCTGAACGTCAAAGATCGTGTCGGAGTCCGGACGGGCGCACCTTGGGGCCCCTTCAAGACTGCAGCCGTGCCAGAAAAGAAGATCCACATCATAGGTACGGCCATCGGTCTCCTAAACGCTACATGCTATCCTCTTTATCACCGTTTTCTCGCTCCTTTTTAGCCGCCCACTTCCCGCATACTTCGCCCGCTCATATTCTCACCGCGGCGCACTCCCCTCAGGAACACATCATCTTCCCAAATGCCCGCGAACCCCGTCATCTTACAACATGCAGTGGCGGCGCTAGATGACTCGGAACCTAGACAACTCCGTAATATACAACAATAGCTAGCGACCACATCAAGTCGTAAACAAAAAACTTCAGGTGGGGAGAACTATTTACGCGACAACTGGGAAAGGTTTAAAAGGAAAGGAGGGTGCGATAGTACAGGGGTAAGTGTCAATCTCGTTTAGGGATTTACTCTGAGGGGGACGCGTAGAAAGAAAAGAATGGACTCGAGCCTTCAAGTGAGGATGTAAACACGAAGGGTCTATAGAACCGTTATTATGGTTAACAAGGTGCGTGGCAGGGGTGTTGTAGCGTCCGTACTTCGATTTCAGGGGCAAGGTGTTGCCTTCGACGCTAGATGCAAGCGGACCGACGACATCTCTCTCGCGTCCGTACCTCACTATACACTGAATCAGATGCTGACCTCCTTGCACCCGATTGCGATAATGCCCGACTCTGAAATGAACGATACATGTGAGTCGGCAAAAGTATACGGATACCTGTTTTCCAAAAGATAGAGTCTTACCATAGCTCTTGTCGCAACACGCAGGTTTTCCAATACTATAAGCGCAAAAGAGTATATGTTCAACGTGGCTTGCAGCAGACACAAGGATGTGAAGGCTCACCATTCTTCTATGAATGGGCCAGACGCAAACGGGTTGCACGTCAAACCGCATTCTAGGTCCTTCTGCTCCGAGGAGAGATCGATTCCGAGCAGGGCCAGAAGTACTGATACGGCCAGAGAAATTGGCTCTGCGAGAGACAAGCAGCAGAGCAGCTCGGTACTGCAAGATGGCGGCTTTGGCGTCGGCGACGGCTTCGGCTTCTGGGAGGGCTTTGGATTGGAATTTGCGAAAGCGACGGAAAGTAGGGCGAAGACAAGGAAAAGAGGGTAAAGGACTCTGAGGAACTGCATCACTGTAGTCTAGCGAGCAGGTGAGGACTACCTAAGGGAAGAGAATTAAATCCAACGCTCTCAGTCCAAGGCGTAGACAAACAGAGGGCTCTTATAGGCATCTCCAGATGAATCTGCGCCTCGAAATGACCTAGGTGTACTAATTCGATTAACTGCATAAATGCGGAACAATTCAGGTTCACTGTATACTTCGTGCCAGGCGCGAGGCAGGTATATTTATTCGCGAATGATGGAGACGTGCCTTACTAGTCGGCGGAACCGGCATGTACTTTCTTCTCCCCGAGAAGGACTCCGGATGCTTGGAGCGCCATCAGGAAGGCAATGGGACCGTAGTATTAGTAGAACAGACGCTTTACCGCCTCAAGTCTCACCGAACACGATGCATCCGAACGGGTGCAATGCCTGGATCATGTTTCGTTCATCTAAAAAGTTACGATGAGTTATACCGACTTGCGCCAATATGAACAATTTGCTCCGACTAAGATCGAGACCTGGTTACACCGACCGCAATGACCAGCAACGCTGTCAATATGCTATTAACCTGTGACCGAAGGCATATGTAGACTTAAAAAGGGTTTGGACCAGAAGCGATCAAATTCTACGCATCCGTCTTCGGAGCGGCATCGGGCTGCTTAATAAGCGTTATTATTCTAGGCAGCTTGTAAGAATTGCGTAGAAGGTCAGAATTGGGCTAAAATTTCTCACTCCGGGTGAGGCCATACTCATGCCTCTGCGCCTTCTATGGTTTGCGGGTTGTTGTCGGGTTGCAGCAAGGCCACATGGGGGCTTGTGCCCGACGATGCACATAAGTCTAACAGCGCACTTGTAGCGCACTGTACCTGCCTTCGCGGTTCCACCATCGCGTGTATATTACGGCGCGAAATCGCCGCCAAGCGAATAACGGGAATCGGCCTAAAGCGAACTCCTTCGAACACAACAGCTGTGTTACGTGTGAGAATATTGGCATTTATCGGCAGGAATCAAGTAGGCGACCGTGCTCATCAATAATTTATCTTCACAGAACGGTCGTCAATCCAATATCAGACGCACATATTTGCACACAATCGTTTATTGAATTTCTTTTCCATATGTACATACGAAAAAGTAGCTCGTACAATTTTCAGTGGGTAAGGATAGGCGCGCCCGTCCTAGACCCGCGATAGCCTTCCATATTTCATCGTGTCAGCGTGACTTTCTCGGTCCCTCAAAAGACTCACTCTGCGCCGCTGTACGGACGATCTCCCTTCTTGCCGAGGTATTTAGGAATGCCATCGAGAACTTCTGCGACGCGCGACCCATAGAACCTGGTTGGCATTAATTCATATATGGCATCAGTTGATCTTTGATATGATAGCCCTACATGTGATGAGTCCTGCGCCGAAGTTCCAGCCAAACTTCCATGAGTTCTCGTGAAAATTTTTCGAAGTGATCTCTCTCACGATTTGAACGAATCTACAACTGTTGAGTATGTTTCACTACCCACTCCAATTCTAATGATACTTACCTGGTATTACACCGTTTTCGAAGTGGATGGCAGAAGGGAACATCAACATCATATTTCGGCCCTCGTCCGCCAAAGGCGCGCGACATTTGGAGCAGCAGACCTTGCAAGGGAGTTTGTGTGCGGTTGCTTTATCACTAAAATGGCCTTTATGAGCTGAGAAGGGGCCGTCCACTGTTGCAAATCTCACGATGAATTGTAAAAAAGGAGCTCTTTTTGACCCTCGGTAAAAAGCACGGCGTCTTTGTGTATTATGGCGGCCTACTTGGCGTAAAATTTCTCAGACTGCGGTGTCAAGCCGGGTAAGATGAAGGACAAGCAAACCCATTGGTATGGGGCGCCATGCAGCCTGAAGGCGGCGAAGTGAGTAAGAAGTAGCAGGAAGAGCTGCGGGATTTGTGTACCGCTGGCAATCCCGACTTGCGAAGCGAGTATCGTGAGCATATTATCACATTTTGAGAAGTGTGGCAGTCACCAGTGACAATAGCTTGCGTCTGCGAGCTCAGAGATACTATTAGTTCCGTTTTTAATGATGCTGCTTTAAAGTTCCTCACCGAGCGGATCTTCCGCAAGTTCGAACTTGACTGTCCCGCAAAAACAGCTCCCTTTGTATTTGCAGGTAAAATGCTTCCTGCCTTTCGCGTATGGCGCATGAGCCAGGAAATCCCCCGATCCGTCTTGAACATTCATGGATGACATTGAAAAACGTAGCGAGGTTCAGTCAGGGTGCTTTCCGGCTTTCAACTACGGTGAGACCTGAAAGAGCACAAAATTGGGAGGGTGGACGTGGTGTGAAGGAGACTCGCAGCCGGGTACACGGTGGGACGCCAGTGGCGTAGCAGCTGGGGGCCTGGGGCTACTGACATCATCGATTAATCAGCTGCAGCTGGAGGGCCTGGATCCCGTTTACGCATCAGCATTCAGTTCGCTGTCAAAACAAGGCAGCAATTGATGGTTCACCGAGACGCAAACATGAGTGAATGGGTTAAGACGAACACCAGGAAAGATAACAACCGTGTCATTGCGATTACGCATCAGAGTTTGTGTAAGCAATGACACGTGTCGACTACATTGGCCAGACTCGGAAGGCAGTCGATCATCAGAGGCTTTTAATGAGATTAATTATAAATACGTCTTTACAACATTGTTCAATGTATTATAAGGCCAGTAGTAACGGACGTGACCTAGTACTAGTGCAGGAAGATATTATTGAACGTTTCCCATGCGCAACTGGCCATAAACTCTCCTCCACTCCTCGAATCCCGCAAACGGAGTTTCACCGCACAATGTCTTTGTAGTTTCGCGCAAGACTTCTAAGCTCTGCACACAAGGTCCGGTTAATCGGTAACTCAAGTAGCTGTCAATTTTCGGAGGCTTGCATGCACTTACCGATACAACCTGAGAAACGGCGGAGACCGCGGACGAAAAGTACATGAAGTTTTCATCCTTGATACGCTCCTCATGATAGGATTTTCCAGGCAGCTCCACTGTAATTCCGACTTCCGACATTGCAACTTCCGTGATTGTGTCGGAAGCGATCGGAGTGTGCTTCGATTCTGGCTCTGATTCAGGAGCGGCATTGCGATAGAGAGGGTGACCGCGCGCGTGGTGATAAAACAGCCGGTCCCTGAGGGAAGAGGGAATGGCTTGGTGGAGAGGCTCGCCCGTTCTCAGGGATTGGGAGACAAGAGTGAAGACAGATGTAACTTCTGCTATCTAGACGAAATTGGGGTATAAATTAGCGAGGACTTCGCGAATGAAGGAGAAGAGTGAAGAACTCACAAAATCAGGGTTTAGGACAAGTGTTTCCTGGATAAGTGACATCCTCCAGGAAGCGTTGAGGTGACTCAGAGCACTAGCGAGCTTCAAGTTTGGATTACTTCAGACCTTTATACGTCTTGTTTTGGATTAGGAGTACGCACTTGGCTTAGGGAGTCAAGCGCCTCCGTTTCGCTGCTAACAAGAGCGAGATACTCCTTCACAGGCCACGCCCCTCGCACACTGCCCTCCCAACGTGCGACCATAGTCTGGGCGTGCAAATCGCGGAGCCGCTGGGCAAGGGGAATTACGCGCCCACGGACCTCGACAAACCAGTCAGGATGATGTTTGTTAGATAGTGCTTTAGGATCGTGCTCATGGGTGGGAGGCTTCTCTTCATCATTGGTCTGAAGATATTGTTTGTCGACTATTGTCGATGTGCTGGTAAGATGGCCTCGGCTGGGGAACCCATGTATCCCGTCCTCGTTGATCCATGCGGACATGAGAAATGTGTAGATACTCGCAAGCTCACTTATGATTGCGGCGTTTCGCATGCGTACCGCTTTTCTACCAGAGGTTGGTGGGATCATCATGAACACGAATGATGCCACGCAGCCTAGTTGTGATTATAGAGACGAAAAACACGTTCAGTACTGCCTACGGGACGAATGGATGAAGCTCACCAATAATTGCCAGCACGGTACGTTTCCAGCCAATTGGCCAGCCAATATCCTGGTTACCGACCGTAGCTAGATGACCGTCGATCCACGAATAACCCAAGATAAGTGCAACCGTCACCTTGATATTCTCGTTTAACAGCAGTTGAGAGAATCAGACGCTAAACTCACACAGAACATCACGAGCGGGACCGCCCCGGAAGGAGGCGTGTTTATTCGAAGGTAGACAATAGGGATCAGAAAGACACCAGCGCTGGCAGCCATTCCATACGGGTTTCCTTTTCCGTTACCATTACCTACAAATCGGGCCAATATGTGGTCAGAATGGAGAACCTCCAACTCTGGATAGTAGTGAAAGATGGGAATACACTTACCAACGTACCATATAAGAAGCCCAGCCACCATTCCCGCCAACGCACCTAGTAAGCGATTCACCAAACTTTTGAGTGCTTTGGTATGATTACTTGGTTAAGACGAAGGATGTAGCACGAATTGACGTACTTATAGAGCTGGTCAGACGCATAGACATTTAGTACAGTCTGCGCCATTATGAGTGCCCTTGGCAAGACGTTAAAAGAGGACATGATTTCTGGACCGGGGAAAACCCCTTACCATACGCCCTTTTCAGTATAGTAAAATTCTGGATAAAAACGCGGTTGCGCGTCAGATAAGTCAGCAACAGGTCAGGTAGGTAAGTTCGCACCAGCGGAAGCGGAGACCACGGATGGCAACCACAAAAGTACGGACATCGTAACGTATTTCCAAACATACTGATGGAGCAACGTCAGCATCGGATCGAACAAGTGAAGATGGTGAATATTTACGATTGCCTCCGGCGTCTTGAACCAAACGTAGGTCCAGTAAATCGTATTCATTATTTTTTGGAATACGTTTGATGGAGGACGGCTATCAGGATCCGTTTCTGTGCATGTACATGATAAGATATCGTGCTTCGTAGCTATTATCATGTTGATATACCCACTAAACGAGTTCCCGACTTTGTCTTCATTCTTTGAAATTGGGTCTGATGTTGTATCTTCGCCCATATTCTTCCCTAGTTCATCGTCTCCTTCCTCTTTTCCCCTGCTGATTAACCATTTACCTAGTGCTCGCAGGCTGCGAGGTGCCCAAAGTCGACACTTTCTCCGCTTAAGACACACAGCTCGGATAAGTTCGGCTAGTGAGATAATAGCGTCGGAAATAACGACAAGTTGAGCAGCGTATGAAAGAGAGACAATAAGTACGCGGAGAGGCGTAGTTGCGTGCAAAGCATGACGCATGGAAGAGACTGAGAGAGACGGTAATGCTGTAGTGAACACTTCCGTGAGTCTTAGTCGATCTTCATCGACGAATGTAGCACGTTTCTGCTTTAACTCCTCTATAGCTGTATCTAACTTGGTTTCGAGATCGTTGTAAGCTAAGGAGCCCTCCAGTTGTGGTTTTGACCATGGCCATCGTCTCATATTAACGTCTTCGACTACTGAATAGCATGCACCAAGGGTAGATCTGCAAGACTCTCGTAGAGGCATTGTAGCGGATCGCAGGCGGGAAAGGGATGATGAAAGTGAAAGTTCACTTAAATCAATATGCGGGGTAGTGACAGTATCATGGATGCCGTCCGGCTGAGAAACGGTAGGAAAGCGAACTAGACTCGGAAAAACTTGAGAAGATGACGATGAAGCCCAGAACGCAGAACGAGAAGGGGCCGTTGAAGACAGAAAGTTTGAGATGAGACACGGAAATGCCTGGAATGCGCCTGTAATAACGTTTGTCAGCACCAAACTATCTATTGTTATGTTTTGGAAAACCCTGCCTGTACGAGCTATGAGTATTTTCAGAGGATCTTCAAGAGACTTGCAATCGCTCCCATTCCAACGTCCATAGCTGAACTCAAACTCAACAAGTGCGTTCTTTGAAGTCACTATTTACGCCGCCACCCGCTCAGAAACTTTTTTATAGAGAAAAAAAGAGCTCCTAGACTCACAAGCCTGGAGACTCGTTAAGATCATTCCTCTTAAGTCTATACTTCGTCCGGCAGCGCTACTTCTGTCTTCAACGCCTTGAGCGATCTTCTCCGGGGTTTCCGCCAAAACCGCATCTTGCCCTTCGATTAACTTTTGCAGGAGCCGCAAAAGATTGCTCACGGAAGTAAGGTGGGCATGACTCATGGTTTCCGGAAATATTAAAAGAATGCAGACAAGGGCAATTGCGATGTAGCATCCGACGGAAGTTAAAAACGAGGCCACAAGCGTGTAGTTGGCGGTAGGGAAGAGTGGTCCGATCGTCTGGAGAAATGTGAGTCCGAATCGGACACAGGGTTATGCAAGACTCACACAAAAGACGTCAGTAACGATCGACCCGAAGACACATAAAATCGAGAGTTTGGGTATGTATGCACGAGTCATGGCAAAGCAAAACGACGCAAATGCAAAAAAGAAACCAAAGATAATACTTGAGCTAGAGATTCGCGTCCAGTCAGTGCAGCTTAAGACATATATGTAAAGGAAGATGACACCGTACCGCCAGTCCAAGAATTGTCCCTGAAATATATCAAGCTGAAACACGGCATCGGGATCGATGTTCTCGGCCACACTGAACTTTGGTAAGTAGGGGACCGATCAAATGATTCAGAAGGTATACCTTTCATTTGCGCGAGCGATCTGGGAACTCAGAAGGGACTGACTCCGTGCCGAAAGGGCAGCCTTCATTGCAGAAGCACCAACTGCCCAACCGAAGCTCATACCGACGACCATAGTCGACATAAGCTGGTCATCAGAATCAGATCAAGCTATCGCAAATTGTATGTGTAAGGCTTACAAATACAAAGAGCTGCACGGGTACGCTAGGCGGTACGATGAATGATGCGAGAAGCCCCAGGAATCCACTGCGAGGAAATACCGTTGAGGATTAATTGAAGATCAAAGGCAGACAAATGAAGAGTCCAGAAACAAAACCGAACGACGACAAATTAGACCACGTGTCACCGTCAGTGAATCCTCTCCTCAAAAAGGGCACCTTCCAGCACGTAGAACTGTTGTCTCTGGATACGTCCAAGAAAATTGAGACTCACGCGTTCCCAAGGGCATTTCCTGACCGACTCGGAAGCAAAAGAAGGAATGTTGCCCACGCCGCCAACCAGCACCAAGCAAGCATTTTCCAAGAGTGCGGCGAACTCAAGTTCGAGAGAATCCATGGGGGAAAGAAAGCGAGGACTCGTGAATTTAACATGAGCAATGTATCGTCGTATATGGTAGCGGGAGGTCTTATGAGGTCCGTGGCGAATAAGGACGGGAGATTATGGTAGGAGCGAAGGGGTGCAGAGTCCGTTTGGGGCGACGTCCAGTAAGGTAGCAGAGTCGGCGGATGAATTCAACCGTCTCCCTCGGGGTGTCGGCCGAGCGGTGCTGTCTGGAGCGTGATGCGTTTTAGTCTCTGGATGGGGCGCCAGGTGTTTCATCACCGATGACCTGGCCGATATTAGTGGTGACGAGCGTTAATAGCTGAGCCATTAAGCTTATACATGAACAAAGAGTTGCACCATGCGATTGGAATGCGCACTGAACTGCGTAAGGAATTAGCTCAGCGGGGGCGTATCCGCCGAGTTCACGAGAAGTCTTTCGGGTTACAAGCAATCGTCCGTATGATCATTGCTTTAGAAGAGGTAATGGGAAACTGACAAAAAGAGGCGCGTTTTGAACGCGCTAATGGCGACAATGTCCACCAGCAGAATAAACCAAGGATTGCAGCAGGACTGACGACGTGGGAAAGAACACGGGAGGAAGCCATATTTCCAAATGAACGGGCCCAACTATGGACAGAGCCATAGGCAAAAACCATTTCTCAGTTACAAGCGAGTGTAGCTTGTGTAGGTATGGCCGTGAACACATTGTCCTCGGAAGACTGCTGCAACTTGAAGCCCGGGCCTTGCGTGACGCATTTCTTCAGCCAGAGTCCTCCAGTTAAGCATGATATGGTCGATTCGAGAAAATTGTAGAGACCGAGTGCAAGAGAAGCGCCAAGAATAAATGTAAATTAATATCCCGTATGGAGAGTGTCAATACGCCTTAAACTTGTTGCGAGAAGATTTTTCCTCTCCCTTCGGCTCGACTAAACACAATCAAACAAAGTCTTGTCACTCGAATTACGTAACGACTCATCCTCGAAAGACAGTGGTCTTGAAAGCCCGATACTAATCTAGCCGTTAATGCACTGTATCAGTAACTCAAAAAGGAAACGCGAAACGAGCGGACAGATGACCCCTCCTTGTCGGAGTTTGACGCCAGCGCAAGTGTTTGAATAACACAATAGATACGAGATAGATCTACTGACCACGATATCTTCCCTTTTTACACATTCTACTGAAGAATGCTTTTGAGTTAACACGAACGGGGATGTGGGTCGCGATTATGGGTCCTGCAGACTCGGAAGACCATATTATTAACAATGAATGAAATATAAGCGTTGGCCACTGAAGAAGGGTCAAGGCTAGGAAGGAAAGAGACACTGGGACGCCTATCTTCGTCGGGGAAATAATTGAAATGTCTAATGGATGCCTTGAAATCCCTGAACTTCCGAGATATTGTGCAGAAGGGTTTTCCCTAGTAAGTTCAAGTTACTCCCATACGGATTGAAAATACTCGGGGACACCGATCATGGCCATTGATGCGTGCGAACGGAGTACTAGTGCTGAATTACTGTTTTTGAGCGCGTCCTGTAGATTGGACGCTAAGCGGCCGCTGCGGAAGTCCGGACGACGATGGTTGACTCAGCTGACATCTGACGTTCATTACATAATAAAATCAAGCGATGTCCAAACTTGGCAAATGTTGCTTTCTTTCGGTATTCTCTAACTTTACCTCTGGAATTCGACAGCTGAAAGCCCACCAAAACATAGCTCAGGGACATTTACTGTGAGATTACGCAGCTTTGGCTCGTTTGGGGGCGCGGAGAAAACATGTTATGAGGGAGAAATGATGGATCTAGCTTGTTGAGATGGTAATAACTCAAATGAACCAAGTATGAATCCACGATACGCATAAACTCCTCGGCTAATTTTGCGCTACACATTCAGCGAGGCAGTTATAGTTCCGCTAATCTCTCAACTTAAATATGACTCTACACGACACACAATATTTCTTTTTTTCTCATGCTCCCCGATCATAAACATGCCCACACACCGGCAAACTCTGTATTCCCTGTCGGTTTCTCTGTCCGTCTGTCTGAAGGACCGCGATCATTCAACGCTATTCCCTTCTGGATTCAAAATCCATTAACTTCTTTTCTCATGCTCACCGATCTTATCACGACGTCTTGCCATACACTTGTCGCAAGGGCTTGCCCGGGAGCACCTTCGCGTAAAGAATTCTACTGTCTCTCTACGGAAAATTTACTTCAAAAGGACCACCAGATATACATCATGGCCCTAGAAATCAGCACCCATAGCATTCCCCTCCAAGCATGGCGACTTTATCCCCCATCCCGCAACCCCCTACTGTACCGTTTTTGGCCAACGTCCCACTCATGGACCGCCAACAGCCCAATAGGACATTCAAGCTACTTTCAGACCAGTATGGTGAGATTTACCAGTTCCAGTTCCCGGACGGACGTATTGTGTTGCACATCAACACGCACAATTTCCTGGCCCAAATCAGCGATGATAAGCGCTTCAAGAAAGTCATCACCAGTCCGCTCGACCAAGTGCGGAATCTAGTCGAAGATGGTCTTTTCACTGGAAATCTTGAGGAGTCCAACTGGGGATTAGCGCGTATGACTTTTGGCCTTACGCTACACGGCCGACTTGTTCTCATTCTTGGTCTTCTGCGTAGACCGAATCCTTATGCCGGCATTTGGCACTGCTAACACCCGTAACATGTTTGGAGACATGAAGGACATTTGTGGGCAGCTTATGCTGAAATGGGAAAGGTGTTGTTTTACTTTCACGTTTCGTAAAGCATATTTATTAACAATTTACAGATTTGGACCCGAAAATGTCTTCGACCCAGCTGAGGATTTCACTCGTCTCACATTTGACACAATAGCTCTCTGCTCGATGTCGCATAGGTAAACTTTTCGCTTTCTTTCTTCTAGATTATTTCTTGACTTATTAAACTTACTGAGCAGGTTCAATTCTTTTTACGAGAAAGACATGCCAAAGTTTACGAAAGAGATGACGGATGTTTTGATTGAATCCACTAACCGCGCCTACCGTTCTCCTTTCTCAAAGGTTATACCATTGATGAACAAAGCCGCGGATGACAAATACTTCTCTGATATCAAGAGCATGGTGGAAACTGCACAAGGAAGTACGTTTACAAGCTTGCTTGTTTTTAACCTTATCTCCAATATACACCGTAGTTGTGCGGAAGCGAAAGGAACACCCCACCGAAAGGAAAGATCTCCTCGCACTAATGCTTGAGGGCAAGGATCCGAAAACCGGTGAACGCCTTTCTGACAAGTCTATTGTCTACAATGTAATTTCGACTTTGTTTCCGTTATGCTGTCCGACTTCCTAAGACTGATATATTCATATTTGAACAGCTAATCACGTTTTTGGTCGCCGGGCACGAGACAACATCTGGAATGCTCACTTTTACTACGTATCACCTCCTTAAGAACCCTGATGCAATGCAAAAGCTCCGTGAAGAGCTTGAATTGATTGTAGGAGATGAAGAAGTCCGCCTCGAACACCTCGATAAGCTGGAGTACCTCACTGGTTTGCATGCGACCTTTCATCATTTTTGTCCGCGCTGATTGGTTTTTCTTTATCAAGCCGTGATGCGCGAGTCTCTTAGGCTATCTCCAACAGCAACAGCGCGTTCCGTTATGCCTTTTGAGGATACGTACCTCATTGGCGGTGACGGCGACGCCTCAAACCCGTCAAACAAGAAATATGAGGTGAAGAAGGGTATTGCAATTATGACACATCTGCCAATAATTCAGACCGACCCACGTGTATGGGGCGAAGATGCTGAACTTTTCCGCCCCGAGCGTATGCTCCACGGGAAATTCGGAAATCTTCCGGTGTGTCAGCCCGTATAGTTTCCACTCTGCCCGCCTAAACTCCATCACACAAAGGCACAAGCATGGCAACCCTTTGGATATGGGCTGCGCGGATGCATTGTGAGATAAAATCGCTCCACCCGTACCCGTGCTGAACGGCATTCCTACCCGTCCCTTAAATCTACTCTAGGGTCGCCCCTTTGCTTGGCAAGAGGCACAGCTTGTGCTGGCTTCAATCTTCAAGAATTTTAATGTTTTTCTTGCTGACCCAGGATACAAGTTGCAAATCAAACAGACACTCACGGTGAAGCCAGCCGGCTTGCGGGTCCGCGTGGAACCCCGTCTTCATTCTTCCGTACCAAGGACAGAAATCCTGAGCAAGACTATGATAGATAGCCCGCCATTACCAAAATCTCAGGGTACCTCCACGATTGCGTCCAATTCAGTGACAAAGGTCCTGTATGTGTTTTATGGTAGCAACACTGGCTCAAGCGAGGCTTTCGCTGGGAGGATTGCCTCCGACGCGATATCCCACGGTGAACTACTTTGTTGTAACTTTCGCTATTATGTTGACTTTCGTCCGTTGTACAGGCTTCGCAGCAAAACTCGCAGCATTGGACTCTGCGACAGGCCACGTTCCCATCGATGGGCCTGTCATAATTGTGACGGCTTCTTATGAAGGCTAATATATTTTGCTTGTACTTGTTGACGCTGCGGGCTGAATGACTTGTATCTAGGCGAGCCAGCCGACAATGCCGCGCAATTCGTTAGTTGGATCCAAAGCCTTCCTGGAGGGGATGGAGAACCGCCCTTAGCTGGTGTCAACTATGCTGTATTTGGTTGCGGAAACCGCGAATGGGCGCGGACGTACCAGCGGATCCCCACACTGTGTGATAACTTGCTCAAAAAGAATGGCGCGGAAAGGCTTATGGAAAGGGGTGAGGTCGACGCAGCTTCAGCCTCATTTTTCCAGTCTTTTGGAGATTGGGAAGTGAAGCTGTGGGAAATGTTGGAAAATGTATGATTTCCCGTTTATTATGTCTTGGAGTGCTAGCTCAGGTTTCTTGATACATTGCCATAGAAGTATAAGGGTAGTCAGACAGCCGATCAGCCGACAGTTCGCGCAGCCAGCAATTTCGAGGTCGAAATTGTTGATGCCGGAATTGGCAGGGCGAAGTTGCTTCGCCAGACAAACGCCGCCATGGGTAGGGTCGTTGAGAATAGGCTACTCTCAAAGCCCGGAACCCCCGCCAAACGGCATATTGGTAGGTACCACGTGTATCCGATCTATTTTTCCACTAACAAATATCTTTTAGAATTTGTATTGCCCACTGGAATGGAGTACCGCGCAGGGGACTACTTGGCGATGTAAGTTCTTCCCTAATGCCTCCCCTGCCGGTCTAATAAATTTCACGAAAAGTTTACCCAAAAACCCTCTTGAAATCGTAGAGCGTGTACTAGCATGCTTCGACTTGTCTCCAGACGCAGAGGTAATATTAAAATTCCGTCTGCTACAATTCGCCGCCGTATGCTTAATCCGTCTTCAGATTGTGATTAGAGCAGGCGGTGTGACAACTCTCCCTTCAGGATCTCCCATTCCCTGCAAAGACCTCCTCATCGGGTTCGTGGAGCTAACGCAGCCGGCAACGACGCGTGATATTCAGACTCTTGAGGAATATGCAGTGTCCTCGGATACTAGTTCGGCTTTGGAGAAACTTCGTAAAAAATTCGATGATGCGGTCCTCCTGAAGAGGGTTAGTATTGTTGACATTCTCCAGCAGTACCCAGACATAAAGCTTCCTTTTGCGGAGTTTCTTCGCCTGCTTCCACCAATGCGTGTTCGCCAGTATTCGATCTCCTCGTCACCCTTGGCGAATCCCCGGAACGCTTCGCTCACTGTCAGTGTCATTAACGCACCTGCTCTTTCTAATTCCGGAAGGCATTATCTGGGCATTGCATCCAACTACCTCGCTAATTTGTCTCCCGGGGACCGTACACCTGTCGTCGTCCGTCCATCCAATGTGGCGTTCCATCTTCCAAATGATCCACTCGTCCCGATAGTGATGTTTTGCGCGGGTTCAGGACTTGCGCCTTTCAGAGGATTCATTCAGGAGCGTGCAGCACAGAAAGCCGCAGGACGTATTACAGGAAAGACGGTTTTGTTTTTTGGATGCAGATCCCCGGAAGAGGACTTCCTGTACTTCGACTCTGATCTTTCCAAGTGGAGTGCGGATGGTGTTGTCGACATCCGCCCTGCATTTTCAAGGAAAATGGAGGCGTCTGAAGGCTGTAAATACGTCCAGGAGTAAGATTTATCGCCCTAGCAAAGGTATACTCTAATGATTTCTACAGTCGCGTCTGGGCTTCCCGGGATGAAGTGATCCAGCTCTATCGAAACGGCGCCAAGGTACGTATGCGTAGCAATTTCCTGAGATTTCGGCTCATAACTTAACCGCATACACAGCTTTTCACCTGCGGCTCTCGCAAGGCATCCAATGGGATAAAGAACGTATGTATAGAACTTTTCAAGCATGCGAATCCCGACTTTGACGACGCTGCTGCGTCTGCGGAGTTCGACAAAATTCAGAAAGAGAGATATGCGTCTGATATGTTTGATTGAGTTATAGTACGTTTCGGGATCCACTAGCCGTTATGCGCAAAACATCCTTGTACAATTTATTGGAATAGGCGAATATGACCTTTTCTCCGATGTAGGAAACACGGACGGCCGCATAAATTCTCGATGTTGTCGACCGTGATGCAGTGTTTGCAAGAAGAAGAAAGCCAGACATGTATGATCTTACCAGAGCCGGTCACCAGCTGGACCTTATTAATAGATCAGTGCGCAATCAAACGATGCGTGCTAGTTCATGCATGAAAAAAATATATAATCGCAGGTAATACGATAATCGGCCGCCTACTAGCGCAGTCGACCAGTGATTAGACATGCACGATACTACAACATTACCCCGGGGATCAGGAGGTGATCGGATCGAGGAGAGTGGCGGTGGTCCGAGTAAATATAACCACATCAACTTAACCGGTGCTTCGGACCTTCTATGACACGACTTCTGCAATACAAGATTAATCCTAGACGATCCTTCCAAGCCTCCATTTCGGATATAACAGTTCGGCCTCCGGAGATATAGTGCGCCTATATATAGCTCCGGACGACGGGGGGTGCGGTCCTTAGGAATAAACGAGAGTACGCAGGTAGAGTGTGCGCTATGGACAACCAAATCTGTATGGAAAAGTGCGGGTTAACTTCAAGTGTCGAAGAAATGAAAGAGGCGAGAATTCCAAAAATGTGACGCACAAGGTACAAAAAGAGATGTTTCTTGTCGGCCTCAATAGATTTCTTAGTCAAGAAAAGCCAGCCAATTGATGTTCCCAGTGCGATAAATGGCGCTGCAACCAATAAATTCAATCCCCATATTATACTGAGGGCGATGCTCCAGGCCACAATCGAGACCATAAATGTTGGACGCGCGAGTATTGGGTGAACGATAGGGAGTGTGCGTCGGCCCACCGCGGCGTCGCCTATGGTATCCTTGAAATCTTGAGCTTGAATAGTGCATAGGATTATTCCAGCACTACAGAAGACGGAGACAGAGGAAATAGGGTCGAGGGCAGCGACATTTTTGCCTAGTGGGAGTAAATCTTTAGTTGATTTCAGACAAAGGGAAGAGCCACAAACCTGCTAGTAAACATGCCCCCACTTCGAAACTCGCGTGTCCCAGAGCATTGAGTATATTTCTGTTGAGCCAGTGGCCTGCCGCAAATCCCATCTCATCATAGATAACCACTAGCATACAGTTCGAAATGCTAGCATACAGCAACGCTCTGCTGTAACTCGCGCTCCATGCAAAGCACACAAACGGAAGGATCCATCGCAGTATCTTCGCTGTGCGGAGGGAGATGCGTCCAGATGGGAGAGGACGATCTGGTTTGTTCACCTTATCCTCCTCTGGATCAAGGGTCTGGTTGGACAGGTCGAGCTGGAGCGTCTGAAGCCAGACCCAAAATATGACATGTGGGAGGCGCGAGAGTGAGGCCAATGGGGAAGCTGCTGCGGCCAGACATGTCTGGGAATTAAGTGGGTTAACTCGCGGTTTAGAGGAATAACGTAGGAAGGTGGGGGAGGAATTCAGCGGGAATCATATTACTCACAACAGGGAGGACAATAACCTTCATATCCGCCTTGGTAAAGAGATATAGTGTTCGTACATTGTACAGCACAGAAGATAGCAAGTTGAGAACTTTATCCATAGTTGAATGCTGAGTTCGCCTCAGGATGTATCCCGTAGAGAGAGATGTGGGAGAGATGATGATACCCTTTGCTTTCACCGGGGGATTTATATATGATTTGGGATAACCGTTTAAGTCTCAAAATTGTTTTTACGTCGGCATTTCGGTCCTTTAGCGGCACGCAGAGTGACGGCTGCTTATCATTTCGAGAAGGGTTTAGCTTCCTGAAGACACGGTATGATGACAAAAGCCTCGATCAAGCAGTCGCACCGTACTATGTGTCAACGATGTCATCTGAATACAAGGACACTTAAGTTCGTTATATCTGAGCGCCAGACCCGCTAATCGCTCTCACTCCTGCAGGTGGAAAGCAACTGTTTCTGTGAAAATGCAAATGCATACATATGAGCACAGATTTAAGCACTTGCAAAAGTGAGAACATCTGTTGGTTCATACCACCAAATCGTGAAATTATCCATCTCCTTCCGCGGATATGTCACCCGTATAACCGCAGCCCGAGGCAGGATATCGGAAACATGCTTGGAACCACTGAAAAACAGATTTCCGTATTTTTCGGACAAGAGGTTTATCATGCTATGTCCTCGATCCGCGTCTGCCACAAGGAAACACAGCAGCCAAGTGCCGAGTAAAAGTGGACTCACTGAAATGAACACAATCCTCCTGTCCTTATTATAAATGGCTATGGTACGGCCAGCCTGAGCGTCGTAAACACATTTACTTTACACCTCATCTACCAACATTGACAAGGACGTAAAGTCGACGCTTCTCGAAGGTCTTGTGCGGGCAACGGAATTTCCTTAAGCACGACCGTAGTTTGTACTCACCCTCCGCATCCGGGGACCGGCATTAGCTGTGCGTTAACTTCGGATATGAGAAGCCCATGTGCGCGAAGGTAATAACGCGTTCTATTTACCAAGTCAAGACCACCGGTGATTCGATAATTGCTTGTCTGCATAGAGGAAAGGGAGGGAAGATGTCTTACTGACGATAATGATGGATGCCGCTCAGGGTACATCTAGCGCAACATCACGTGCCTCATCCCTTGAGTCGTAGCGCAACCGGGCCGCCGGGCCGCCACAAAACCCGAATGCACGTCTGCAATTTATCCGCACGTTCTGTTATTTACCCGCACATCTGCTGTTTACCCGCACGGCAGAGAAATGCCGTGTTTGCTCTGTTGAAATGCAGCGGGAATCCGGATGGAAAATGTACAACTTTATTCTTCAGAGAGATTTTCAGTGAAGCTTTGCAGGATACAATGTATATTGTGTTTCTTTTATGTCCTCCTCTGCGTCTTAGATCCATTGAGAGAATGTGCTGGGTTTACCCTTGGTAGACTCATTCACACTGCCGATCTCACTGATTCTCGCCGATTCTCACTGTTTTCTTGAGAATCGGCAATGGATTTGAGATCTACCAAAGGTAAACCCAGCACATTTTCTCCTCAATGGATTGAGGTACAAAGGGAGATCTTCACATGAAAAGGACACACAATATATATTGCATTCTGCAAGGCTTGAAGAGAAAAGATTACACTTTCCATCCCGACTGCACGCACCATTTCATCAGAGCAAACGGTATTTCCCGTGCCGTGCGCCGCCTGTGTACCTACTACGGAGCAACCATGCCACATTGCCGCCGCATGGTCCGTGCAGTGTGTTATGAAGCCCTGCCGCATTCGTTGAAGCAGTGAAGCATCGGACGCCATCAAGATCGAAAGCTTGTGTATTCCGCTAACTCCTACTTATTGTGACACTTTTCACTCACGCTGATAACCATCAATTTCACAGGACCTTACGAGTCTCGTCCCCCGACAACACCAGTGTACCACAAAAATGCATGCATACTGTCGCCCGAATCAAAAGAATGCAAGTCTCAGCCTCTCGATGCATGTACTGTGTCCCGGCTGACTCGTTCTACCAATATCACAACCATCGCCAGAAAGCACGGGAGGTCCGAGTCCGCTTTCTTCTCAGCAACTCTCCGGTCCCAAGTTGATTTGTCTAAGGAAGACGGGGCATTGGTGTTATGGCTTCCATATAAATTGAAAAGCGATGTAGGAGACAATGAAGCGCCGTAAGTGCAACCGTACAATTCACTTGTGGATGAGCCTGCTACAGAACGTGAGTCATTCATTGTACGCGGTCAGGGAAAGGCTCCATGCAGAGATAGATGAAGATGGTAAAGATTCTACGCCTTTTGCCGAAGATAATTTTCACAGCTCCATGCGTTTCGCTTCTTTCCCAGTTCCATCTTTCGGGTGCAGAGCTGATGTCAGGGTCTTTGGTTGGTTTTTCAAATTGAACTCGCCCCTCGTATTCGGCCGAATCTCGGTCGTGGCTCTTCTTAGTTTCCTCCACCTTATCAATGGTACTTATAATGTGGGTGCATTGCCAAACTGTCTTCTCTGTGCATCTATGGACATGTCGAGGGCTGTCATGATATATTTTCATTTCATCAGTAGTCAAGAAAAAGGTTGATTACTCAGCTTGTCTACAGGGCGCTTTGGACCGTGCTTCCCGTCCCTTCATGTATGCCTGCTATCATGGGATCTTTGATCATCGCTGTTTCTGGGCGTGGCGCCAAATCTCTCTCCAACGCTCGATATTCTGATGGACCACTTTCCGTGTTGGGACCCATTCGGATGCTTTTCCGTGCAACTTGGTGTATTATGAAAAATTGAAGCCATGCTATTGGAAGCACACTAATGGGAAAGCGATATATAATTGACTTTAGGAAACGTCCTTCATACGCTTGGAAACCATCAAGCCGCATCCTTGTGGCCTGCACAGCGACCACACATCCTGCTTCCTCATCTTTGCATCAGGAGATCGAATGTGATCTACATCATCTCGGAAGTACGAAATTCTCAGTGAATGTCCAGTTGCAGCGCCACGCGTTGCCTCTTATGAAAGGGCCTCCTTTTCGCTCGAGCATTTAGCCCACCAACCCCTACACGCCTCTACATATTGTCGTAACGGGCGTCGGCATGAGCATTAATATCGATAACAATCCTTCTGTGGATGTAACGATTGTACGCCTTTATGCTCTGCGATACCTGACAAGTGCGTGCTACACTTGGGTTGTCTTCTGAACTACTGTCTTATTTCGTCCTATTTTGCCTTCCACGTCACTTTTCTCACATTTTCTCTTCAATGTGTAGCCTCCGGTCTCGCTGTCTTTGTATATGACTTCCTCTTGACCTTTCCTGATGAGGTACACTTCATATGGTCACCAATAATCTGGAGAATACGTCGGAGCGGAAAATCAACAATGTGGCTTTCTAGACCAACCTTTCTATGTCTCATCGCGCGGTACGCGATGCTCGCTATCGGAATCCTGTATCTGTCAGGTATGCATGAATTTCCTTGATATCTCGCCGAACGAATTCTGACTTACGTACCCCAATCTAATGTGTGCTCCCAAAGACCTCATCCCGTCGCGCAACCTCACCACAAATTGGGTCCGTCGCAGGTTCTAAGCTAGACTTGGCTTGTTGACTTACGTGTTTTTCCCTCAGTAACTTTATATGCTTGACTCTACACTAATGTCTTATCTCAAATCGGAGCCAATTATTTTAGGTGCCAGGGCTCAGCAGTCTTCGTCTTTGGTATCGACGTAATCGTCGAGGCGCTCAGCTGCGGTGTGTGAAGATAACATGTTCTAGCACATTGCTTCGTTTCTCACCTCGACCTGGTAGGTGTTGTCCTTCACCGTTTATTTGTTCTTTGGGATTTCAGTCCCTTCATCTCGCGCATCGTCCTGTCAGTATTCTTTTTTGCCAAGGTGGTCATGTTCTCGTTTGCAGGCCTCGCCATTGCATTGACTAAAGGTGAGTACCACACGTATTAGATTGATTTTATTTTTACGGCCTTTACTCACTCTCGAACGTTTACCATCGACAATAGATGATTTATCATTTTATACAATCGGAAATCTACGATTCTGTGGTGTATCAGGCTCATCTCGGTTTTTTCTCGGCGTCTGGGTCACTTGTGTAAGCTCACAAATTCTCCGCCGCCATAATCTGTTAACTCTAAGAATGTCGCTTATACGATAGGTTGCATTTGACATTTTCGCTTTTGCGCTCCTGTTGCTCAATGCCCTCTCACGACCAAGGTCTATAAGCGAGAGGCTTCTAAAAATTCTCTACGAAGACGGAATACTTTTTTTCTTGGTCCGTTACAACTGGATCTATTACAATTTTCGCATGTTCTTACTTCCGAAATGATTCAGACGATTTTCAGTATGCCACCACCCACGCTCAAAACATGAGCTCTTGCTTACTTCCTCCCCAGCAATGCGATCACTGAATCTGATTATCAGTGCCGCCGCACCGGTACGTGTTTGATCTGTCTTAATTTGTATTCGGTCTCTCACTGAGCGCGATATCAACCTTCTCAATCAGCCTTCCCTCATCATTCTTGGGATTGTGTACGTCTTCTTCTTGACTGCTCCAACGCGCTCCTTTTATTACCCACTCGTACTATCATGTGTTGCACATCACTGATTCTTCGTGCAGCTTCTCTGCTTCGATGGTGTCGACGATTGTCTCACGATCCTTCCTAAGGCTTCAGGCTCACGTCCGCGAGGATTCGGCCAAGATGCACTGTGCTGACGGAGACTCCGTCGTAGGCGATGAGGACAGCGGCTATGCCTTGCAAAACACAGTGCACATGCTCGTTGAAGAGCATGATACACGATCTACGAAATCAGGTGTCTGAATACATGTTTCGCGAATTGACAGTACGCATGCATTCTTACATAATCGAATTGCAAAATGTGGTCTCCAGTGATGTATATGTTCT
This sequence comes from Coniferiporia sulphurascens, assembly GCA_002794785.1. Taxonomy (NCBI): domain Eukaryota; kingdom Fungi; phylum Basidiomycota; class Agaricomycetes; order Hymenochaetales; family Hymenochaetaceae; genus Coniferiporia; species Coniferiporia sulphurascens. Next base: position 28,028 of record NBBA01000007.1, on the reverse strand, counting down.
TTATTGTGTCTCTGGAAAAGTCCACATGCTTGCTACAAATAATTAACCTTGCAATTGCAAACATTAACGTCATGGGAGCGATTACTACAGTGACTCAGCATACTCGGACATTCAAGTTTTGGAATCACCGAAATCAGGTTCAGAAGCGAAACCGGTGTTCACCGATCGCCGTGTCGGACTGCCACGATGATGCGATGTGTAGTAAGGGCCCAGGCACGTACGAACTTTTTGGAAATCGTTCACTGCATCAATCATGCGTTACAGGGCTTAGTGCCAAACCCTTAGGATTAAGCTCGGGCACACTCACTCACATTCGTGGCCTAATATTTCAAAATTCAATACTTTTGATGGAAACTCTTTAAGTACATTATGTCTTAAACCCATAATCGCAATATTTGTTTATTGATGTAGTTATTCAATTGCGAAAGGGGAGTTGTGCTACAATTTAGTTCCGGCACTCACTGCGTTTCACGCTCGTCTACACCAACTGTTGTAGGCCAGATTAAGTAACCTACATCACCTAATCTCAAAATTAGTGTAGCCTAGCTAGGAAATTCTTGTCGTAGGCTAGATTAGATAGGTTAAGCCAGCATACAACCAAATGGTTGAGTTGACCTAGACAAAAACTGTCCTAGTACAGCTTAAGTCATTTAAAAATTTGGCCTAGGTTCCGTAGGTGATCTAATCTATTAATTAGTGTAGGCTACCTATGCACAAGCTGGATGAGATGGCTTAGGATGCTCAAATTTATAGCCTAGGTTGTGTAGGTGATCTAAGTCGGAGTAGTAAATTAAGTTGTAGGCTAGACTGATTATGTCATCGTCCCACTTAGAAATTCTTTGCGTCCTCGAATGACTTAACCTATGACGTCCACCATCAAGTCGGTGAGTCCACAAGTACTAGTCGTTCAAAGACTTGTCCACAGGAGATTCATCGAGGACACATCAAGCACCCGACGCAAATGAGATACCCTCTATCTGTCGGTCTCTTTTCCTGCTTCCCCATGGCACTGGTTTTCGGAGAACTACAATCGGCTATCTGGAGGTCCTCTTTGACTTCCTGTGTGATAATCTCTTACCTGTACTCCTTTTTCTGTGTGTGTCTCTTTTCCGCAATCCTTGTACTGGCCAACTGCAAGCTCAATCTTACAGTACGTGCTGCTTCCTTAACTCCCGTCCGATCTATCCGCACTAACCGTCATTCCTAACACTTGTCCAAGATGCCGTCTACTTCGAACACGAGTACTTTCGCGAGCGCATCCAAATAGCTGCCTCACAAGGCAAGGGCGACATTGGAACTTGGGTGCGCAATGCCGCCACGCACTAGTATGGGTGAAAGCGGCTCATTGATTTGTTAACAGCAGCCAGGATGCTTGTTTCATCAGGTGCGGGACTGGGTTCAAAGAAAAACGTTGTCCGTGTGGAAGTCTCGCAGAAGCCAGATGACAGCGTGGCTGCGAACTGGTGGCCAGCACTATCTCGCATGCCGTGCGCAGACGCAGTGATCTCCTCGCGAGTATTGAGGTCAACGCTGACTGGCCCACTGTCGAAATTACTGCAAAATCACTCGCCAATGGCCTACGCATTCGCGGAGGTCCAGGTAAGACGCCTGGACAAACTGCATATACAACTCTCTCGTAAATCGCCAAATATTACCTGTAGTCGACGAGCACATGCATTCGGGAGGACACTCCTCCCGCAAACCCTCACCTTACTCCTCAAAGCCGCACTCGAGGGTCCGTGTATCCCAGACGATACGCACGCTTCGGCAATCTTCGAGCTCCTGCGTGTCGGAGCGAACTTGTGCATGGACCACAGTACGTTTCTCTTATCAATGTATCAAACAATTCATTCATAACTGTTGCAGATGAGAATCGCAGCTACCTTCTTGATTCCGGCTTCCCGCAGCTCGTCGTATCTTTGTTAGAAGAGTATGCAGAAACACTCCCTGAGATTCCTTCGCAGTCGGGCTGTGTTGCTTGTAAGTGGTTCGACTTGCGGAAGGTTCAGACCGTATTGGATAGAGTTTTACTTGTACATATTTATTAATATTAATAAAATCAATATAATACTGGTTTACCAGCGCTATATATGGGTCAACTGAAGTCACACCTACAATGGCCTATGCCCGCCCTGCAATGTAGTTCCCTAGATGACCTAGACTATATGCTGCCTATGTCACCTAGTCAGGCTTTCATGCGAGGTCAGCTACGACATCGATGTCGTAGGATGGCGTATTTTTAAGATCATGTACTAGAACGGAAATTTTCTAGGTTACCTACGAACACGTGCTGTAGGCCGGTCAGGCCATCTACGGAAGCCTACGACACCGTGTCGTAGGCGTGCGTGAAACGCAGTGACTATACATAAGCATGGCTTATCAAAAGGTGCAGCTGATGTGATAATAATATTACAAGAGAAAATCAAGGAAAGTCATTACACTAGACTTGCTCTTATCTGAATTCCCTCGACGGGTTCACCCGAGAAAAGCTTGGAAACCGAACTTGTTTGCAGTTTATAAATGAGATCATATTTCCAAGAGAATAAAAAAGTCAAAGTCCGAGGCTAGGGAAGACGAAATTTTTTCTACTAATAGTTTATGTTTGACATTATATTAGCGGCTATCAGTTATTGCGCAACAGCAGCGCCTTTAATGTCGACGAACTTGTCGAATCAAGGTACACTGGCTGCATCCTGCTCTGCCTTGTGACGCGCGACCTCCTCGAGTTCGGCGAAGCTCCCACTCTTGAGACACATCCCGCGGAAGATACCACCTTCGCGCTGGAGGAGGTTATAAGGTGTGTCGAACTCAGCTATAGATCCCGCATCAAGCACTATGAGTCTATCGTAATCGATCACCGTGCGTAGACGATGGGCAACTAGTGATAGCGCGCACACATAAGATCAGCACGAAGCAAGAATTTCAACAACTGTAAAAGGCAGACTCACTAGTCAATAGTAATGAGTTACCGAATTCTTCGCGGATAGTCTTTTGAATTTTTGCGTCCGTTGCAAAGTCTATGCTGCTCGTCGCCTCGTCGAGTACAATTACAGCACTTTGACGCAATAATGCACGTGCCATTGCAATTAACTGCCGTTGACCTGCACTAAAGTTGAGTCCTCCCGCGCTCACATCTGTATCGAGGGTGATTTTCGTCGGGCCCTTCCCAGAGCTCGAATCGTTATCTGCTACTGTAGTAGTCTCTGACGGTGGACGAGACGGAGAGCCTGAGTGTGATCCAGATCCTGACCCTGATGGCTCTGCCGGAGAGGACGTTTCCACAACAGTGGCATCCGTCCCTTCACGCTCAATGACGAGATTGCGCACAGACGGAGCACGCGATGAGCGCTGTGACATATACTCGGCCTCGCCAATCATTTGCACGCGATGAAGAGCGTCAATGCACGCCTCGTCACCATATTCGCTGAACGGGTCGAGATTGTCGCGAAGCGTTCCGGAGAAGAGGGCCGCATCCTGTGGGATGAACGTGAGGCGTGCGCGAAGGTCATGCACTCCAATACTCGTGATGTCGATACCGTCGATAAGAATCTGGCCCTTCGCTGGATCAACGAAGCGCAAAATACTCATCGCGAGCGTGCTCTTGCCACTACCTGTACGTCCGAGAAGACCAATACGCTCACGTGCCTTGAGGGAGAAGGAGATGTCGTGCAAGACTGCGGGCAAGTCCGGCGCGTAGCGCACTTCAAGGTCCTTGACTTCCAACAGGTTATCTGAGTTGGGTCCGGTACTTGAGGGCCAGTGTGCGGGTGGGCGCGAATTTTCTATAATTGCGAGCGGTTCTTGAGGAAGATCAAGGTATTCGACAACACGCTCCACAGAGTTGAGGTCCAGTTCGAGCTGTGTCCAGAAGCGACATGCCCAGTAAATGTTGTTAGTGAATGCCATCGCACTAGTGATGCACAATGCGGCCCAACCAGCCCAGCCATTGGTTGACGAAGCTTCGACAGAGAGTGCGAAGAGCGTCGTGGTGAAAACTGCGAGTGCGCCCAGGCAATCGAAACGTAGGAGGAGGTATCTATTAGTCATCCAGAAAGAATACCACATCTGAAGAGTAAGGTCTATTTTGCCGTATAGGTTGTTCATGAATCGAGGTTCAGCCGAGAACGCCCGCACGGTAACAATGCCTTCAAGGAGTTCGCCAAATCCGGAGAAGATAGGTGAGCGCGACGTTGATTCCATGCGACGCAAGTCACGTCCGGTGTTTAAGTAGCCGATAGCAAGCCCGTAATAAAAGTAGCCAATGACAGTCGCGGGGATAACAAATGGCGGGAATACGGCGACAACGACCACCATGGACGAAAAGAAACTGGCAAGCGATGAGTTGACGGCCTGTAACGAGCTTGCAAGAGTCGAATCAACTGTCTCAATGTCCTTGCTGAATCGGTTGAGCATACGCCCTGCAGGGGTAACATCATGCCAGCGCATCGTTGCGCGTACGACCGCTACAAGCAGTTGCTTGAACAACAAACGCGACGCCCGCAGTGCGCCCGTGTATTGCGTCACAACGCTCGTAATGCTAATAAGAACGGTTGAGAACCCGATTAGCGCGTAGATGCCTACGTAGAAGAGAGGCTTCTCGTGGGCAGGTGGTAGGTAGTCTTCGAGACCCGCCGTACCAAAGTCCTGGTGGATATGCGTAAAGTGATGAGGTGAGATGGCGTCCGAGAATAATGCCTGTTGTTCAATGGCCGTGTTAGATGTAAAGACATATGTAAGTGGCGCCGGGGAACCCTTCTCATACGCTTCACCCCAGACCTGTTAAGATGCGACTTCAGCGCAATTTCTACGTCGTGTGATGCGGGTGATTCAATAACTTACCTTGATCCAATACTTCTCAGTAAAGCTCAACATCTGAATAAAGACAATCAAGAGGACGAGGATGACCCAAGTCCAATACGATCTGTACATATAATCAGTAACGTAAACCACTCAACAGGACTAGCAGATAAACTTACGATGCCTTCAAGTATGTCTTGTATATGGACCATTTTACGCTTCCCGCTTCCCGCTCTTCATCCTTGATAAGCTTTCTCGGTTTCTTGTCTTTTGCAGGTGTAGCAACTTCCGCACTCTGGCCCTCGATACCAGCGCCCGTATCTCCAGGCACTTTCGCGTCCTTATCAGCCACTACAGGCTCTTCATCCTCCTTCGTCTTCTCCTCATGTTCCTCGGAGACACTTTCGAGCGTGATGCTCTCGAGAACGCCGCGCTCACGCAAGTCCTTGACCGTGCCTTGCAAGTCGATGCGCCCATCAAGCATACGTACAAGGTAATGCGTACCCGGAAGGACGAGCTCGACATGGTGCGTCACCAAGATCTGAAATTAATACGTACATTAGCAAGTCGACTTTGTGGGCTGCGTACACGGTAATTACTTACCACAGTTCGGTTCTTCATTAGTGGCCCAAGGAATAGACGCTCGTACAGGAAGCGCGACGTGTGGCTGTCCTGAGTTGTGGAGGATGTTTAGCTTAGCAAATTTAAAAATAAGAGAGGACTAACGACGGCACTCAGCGGATCATCCAATAGCACGTACTTACTCCTAGCATACACAGCACGTGCTAGAGCAACTCGTGCCTTCTGACCACCGCTCAGACTTACACCGCGCGCACCGATTTCTGTTGCATCACCGTCCTCGAAAATAGCGAGATCCGGACGAAGCGCGCACGCGTCGATAACGGCTGCGTAACGCTCCTCGTCACAAACATCCCCGAAAAGTATGTTCTCGCGGATCGACTGGTGTTGGAGCCACGGCGTCTGCGCAGCGTAGGCCAGCGTGTGCGTGTGACCATGCTCATCAGCGCGCGATGGATCTTTACACATAAGGATTGCACCTTCTCCGGGGACAAGCGTCATCTCGCCAAGCAGCGCAAGCTAAGGGAAACTGATTAATTGCGACTTCGACTGGAGGGCTCAAGGGAAAGTACTTACCAACAGAGCTGTTTTTCCACTTGCAGTCGGCCCAGTGATAACAGAAAGTTCTCCCTCAGGAAAAATCACCGAGATGTTGCTTAGCTCGAACTGGTGATCTGCCTCTGCAGTAGCGACGCTCAGCGCTTCCGATGCTTCAGCGAGCGCGGCTTCAACATCACGCTCGGCCTTTGCATCATTCCCGCTGGTCTTTCCTTTTTTCCCGTTCGCCTTTCCGTTGGTCTTCCCCTTTGCATCGTCGTCTGCCTTGTCTTTCCCTTTCTCTTCGACGGCATTCCACTTGAACGAAGCGTTACGCAGACCGAATCCCTCGTCTGGCGAAGAACCAGCATAAGGACGGGCGCCTCCGCGCTTGATGATCGATACCTGTTCATCCACCTCATCCTCTGCAAGGAATGTCTCGATACGTTGAAGCGCGACGCGAGTCTGCACAGCAAGACCGAATAAAGTCAGTCATTTCAGAACGGGTTAAAAGCCGCATGGAAGGAATTACCTGCAAAATTTGGACGATCCATGTTGGGATAACGTTCAGAGGGGCACGTATCATGTTGAACAGCGCGATGGCCTATAAAGCCCCTAAATCAGCACCCAATCCCATCAGGCCAGGGACAAGATGACACACCGTAAATGCAGTTCCTACGGTCAATTCCCTTCCCCCGGCAACATATGTGAAGAACGATAGGACCGATACGAGAATTGGTGCAGTTGTCCAGAGCATTTGGAACATCACCGAGTTGAAGCGACTTTTCACAAGCCAGGAGAGCTCCTTGGCGCGTGCCTCCAATGTACGCGTAATCCATCGCTCTTCCCAGGCAAAGAACTTGATAAATTTGACCTGCGGAAGTCAAATCGTTCAGGCTCGGCCCCATATCATCGAAGAAACCAAGTCGAAATGGTAATAAGCACTTACGGAACCGATAAGCTCGTTGAGCACGCCCATGCGCTTGTCACGCGCAGCGAGAACGCCTTTCTGTATCCGAATTGCGCGGCGGGCGATGAAAGAGTTTAGAGGCCAGCCAAGTAGCAACACAAGGAAACCCGCGAACGCGCTCCAGCCGAGTAGTTGGTAGAGGAACGTACAGGCTATGATGATCTCTGTGTTTCATGTCAATATCAGGCAATAAAAGCTGCTAAGCAGGCAAGGGCGAGCAGAAACGCACCGAAAGGAGCCCCATATATAAAGTACATGCCCGAAATAATCATCGCAATCTGTTGGACATCATCAGGACGAAACGAGAAAAATGAGGATATATGCTTGCACATACGCGATTTGAGTCGGCCGACATGAGGTTAACGATCTTGCCAATATCTGCACCAGCCTTTGGATCATCCTTCCCCTTATCCCCTTCCTTCCCAACATCCTTCGCCGCAACGATACCCGAAAAGTCACGTCTCTTTAATGCCTTGTCGTATATGGCTGCCATCAGCTCTCCACGGATACGAACCGCCGCACGACGGCCAAACCATAAATGCTGAACATCTGCCTCAGCCTTAGCCGCCTGTGCGAGGAACATAAGCGCCGCAAAGAGGTATGCGCGTGCATGGGCGGCCGGCTCGCCACTGTCAATGGCGTCAATGATGCGCCTACGTAACTACGGTTTCAGCTAATAGTTTTTTCATATACTAGGGAGAACATACTTGAGGAAATATGGGCCAGAATAGTTGAACAGAACTGAAACGAATGTGAGCACAAAATCAAGACTATACGGCTCAAATAGTTAGTCGACGATCGTTAATACGAAGCATTTGGCGGAAGACGCGTACATGATATCGAGCGAGTTAGCCTGCCATATGCGCCATGTTAAAGAACCTTCTCGAAGCGCAGAAAATTTGCGGAATACAGGACGTGAACGCATTGTAACGCTGAGTGCCCATACGTCATCTTCATTGAGCGTGTTGTACGTCCCACGTCTGACGAGGGGGACGATCCAGCCGAAGCTCACCCAACCCCATAAAGTCGTGTAATCCTCTGGGCTTACTCTGTTCCCAATCTCGGCCTTGTCCACCACCGAGCTCGGCAGACCAAGGGGTCTGCTGAGCTGGACGAGCAGCAAGAACGTTACCGCTCCAAGGTTAAGTGCATATCCTATGAGTGCGGGGGTAGATGGAAGGGGCGCACTACCAACGCGTGCGTCGAGTAAAGCCCCACCGAGAAGGAGTGTACCACCAATTAGGTGAAGTAGATAAAGGGAGAAAAGGCTGGAAGTGGGCGTCGCGGACGGACGGACGAGAGGGACGAGCGCAGCGTAGAGCCAAGCGAATGCGGTAGCTATGGCGCGCAGTGAGCCCGCAATATCGACTTGTTCGTGATCTATAGCGAGGAGATAGGTCCCTACGGAAAGCCAAGCACCTGTCTCGAGTAAACCGACAGTAGTGAGGACGAGCGTAAGCCAAAGCGGAACGCGGTCTGTGTTTCCGGATGAAGACCCCGTTTGCGGTTGCTCTGGGGTAAGAGGTGTCTTCTCATCTGTATCTAGAGCCTCAGCTTCGTGTAATGTGAGGAACAAATGGAAGGGCGAGGCAAGTACGCGAAGGAAAGCAGGAAGAGGAATGCGAAGTGCGAGAAAGACGAGCACGAGACCAACGGGGGCAAAGGCCGCCCACGAGGCACGGACGCAAGGGTCAGCCCAGTCGAAAGGACCTGGCGACGACGGGCAGACGGCAAACATGGCCGCTGTCGTCGTTGTGTGTCGTGCGTGAGAGTCGCTGAAGTCGATGGCGAACTGCAGAACGCTTACGACGACTCGGAGGGCGTCTTATATTTATTGCCTTTGGTCGGCCAGAAATACGCGTCCGGCAACTTTCGGCGGCCATCAAGATGAGATAAGGAAGTCTATTTATTTTGTTTTCCCTCTGATTTTCCTTTCTCAGTCGTCCCTTCAGTCCCTTAAACTGGAGTGCATACATCGCCCTAGTTTACCTTATTTCATTTGTCCATTCGTAATTTCTAGTCAGCTTTCATGCTCCTGGGTGAGGACGTCATGTCTGCCCCGATCGCCTTCTCCTTCGAAGACCCTACGGGCGCCCGCTCTGCGAGTATCCTCTCTACCCCGAGGAACCGCGTCGTCTACATGTTCGGCCGCCGGCTTAAACTGGTGGCCCGCCGTGATCTCCCTCGCCTCATGCAGTGTATCAAATGCGCTGCACTAGGCCACCTGGTTCAAAACTGCAGGAACCGCCCCTGGTCGTGCCTCATCTGCGCCGGCCGTCATCGTACTGACGACCACCGCATGCGCTGCCCGGGGTGCGTACGCGACGCCCTTCCGGCCTCCTCCCCCTGCACCCATCCCTTCAAGTGCTCGAATTGTTCCGGCGAACACCGCGCCGACTCTTCCAGCTGCCCCAAACAGCGTGGCCGTGCCCGTTCCTCTTTCGCCCCACCCCCGGCTGATGAGTAGTCCCTGGACGTTCATGCAACACAACGTTGCAACGTCCCGAGTGCACGTCGAAGCACTTGTCCACTCCTTCTCGTCTGCCCCCGGTGCCCCCCCTATACCTGCGGTCATTTTACTTCAGGAACCCCCTTGGTATCCCATCGGTACCTCCCCTTCTATGTTGGACGCAGCAGGTACGCCAGTCTTTGGTTTCCCCGCCATGCCCAACTACCACGTCTTTGTTCCCCCCTCTGCGGGGAACACCGAACTAACACGTCCGCGTGTGGTCACACTGGTTCGCCAGGATATCCCTCTGTCCCGAGTGGTGCTAGATGCTTCGCGCTCCCCATCTCGCGACATAATCACGCTAATTTTTGACACTGGCCTTGGGCCACTTTTTGTCACTAATTTGTACAATCATGATGCGAATAAAAAGGATACCATCTCCTCTCTTGCTCTGCTCGAGCTACCCTTGCGTGCACACTGGCTAGTTGCTGGGGACTTTAACCTCCACTCTATCCACTGGGACCATGGCACCCATTCGACAAGCGACGCGCAAAAAGCCCGTCCGCTAGAACACTGGGCGGCCGCTAACGCCATGCACCTCCTTAATCAGCCGGGCTTCGATACTCGGCGACGCCCAACTACCCAGTTTTCAGAATCAGTCATCGACCTTGCGTGGGCTTCTCCATCATTAGAGGACCTCGCTTTGGGCGATTCTTGGACACGATCCTGGGATACCCCATCCGGATCCGACCATGCTGTTATCACATGGTCTCTCCCCACATCTTCTGAACCATTCATTGACCCCTTCCTCCACCCACGGTATGATGACTCGCTCTCTACTGAATGGTTGGAAGCTCTCGATGCTCCACTCACTGCCGCCTTCGCCCTCTCAGGCGCCACGCCCCACCTCCTGGACGTCAAGGTTGCCGCCATACACGATGCGCTGGTTCTCGCCACTGATTCCTCACACCCCCCGTCTTCTTCGAAGGCAGGAGGTCACAAGGTCAAGTGGTGGGATACCTCCTGCCGTGCTCACATGGTCGCCTTGCGCGGAGCTACCCCGGCGACACGTACCATGCTCCGACGCCAGTCGGCTGGTATCTTTCGCCGTGCTAAACGCAACTGGGCTGATTCGTTCACAGCTTCTGTCAAGCCAGACAAAATCTGGCCAATGGCAAAATGGGCAATGGGCACGCGCCGTGCCCCTATACCCGCCCTAGTGCACGGACACTCCACTGCGAACTCCCCTGCAGAGAAGGCTTCTGCCTTCCGGTCTAAGTATTTCGGTACCCAACCGTCTGCCGCCATCCCGCCGACATATTCCTTTGTCGGTGCCCGCCCCATGCGTAACCACCCCATCCTTATGGAAGAGTTGGATCACGCCCTCAATCTCACCTCGAACTCGAGCGCCCCGGGCATTACCGGTGTCGGCTACCAGGCCCTGAAAAGCCTGCATGCCGTCCACAGCGTCCCACTCCTCGCACTCTATAATGAATGCCTGGATGCTGGGCACCACCCCCGTCCTTGGAAGGATGCAAAGGTGGTGATGCTCCGAAAACTCAATAAGAAGGACCCGACCGCGCTAAACGCATACCGCCCCATCACTCTCGAGGAAACTATGGGCAAACTCCTCGAGAAGATTATCGCTAACCGCATCCAGTTCATTGCCAACGAACTAGGTGCACTCCCCCCCTCCCAATTCGGCACCCGTCAAAAATCGGGCATTTTGGATGCCTCCTCTGACCTCGTAAACGAAATTGAGACGGCCTGGGCCCGACACCACGTCACCACAGCACTTGCGGTAGACGTGGCGGGGTTCTTCCCTTCTGTCCAACATTCCCGCCTACGTTCGGTCCTCCTTGAACTAGGGTTTCCCCCTCTTCTTATCTCCTGGGTCATGTCCTTTGTTTCAGATCGCCGAGTGGCCCTCTCTTTTGACGGTTTCACCGACGCCCTGACCCCCATACCTAATATGGGGGTCCCTCAGGGCTCTCCCATTTCTCCCATACTGTCTGCCTTGTTTGCGACAAGCCTTCTCACCTCACTTCAGGCTACCGACCCTCTCGTGCTAGTCCGCACATACGTGGACGACCACCTCCTTACCACCTCTTCGAGTTCCATTGCGACTAACGTCGCCCGCCTCGAAAAGGCATACCTCTCGTTCTCTGCTGCATGCCGTGCCCTCGGCCTCTCCCTGGATGATGACAAATCTGAGCTCATCCACTGGACCCGTCGGCGTGACCTACGCGAGGACTCCCTTATTCACCCTATACACCTGCCGCGCCAGGGCCTCTCGCCCCTTCGCATAGTCCCCTCCAGGCCTTTCCGCTGGCTGGGTATCTTTTTCGACGCGCAATTGCTGTTTACGGAACACGTCCAATGCATGTGCTTCAAAGCCATGTCCTCCCTTCGTGCCTTGGAACTCCTCGGCAACACCCTTCGCGGCCTCGACCCGCTCCACCTACGTCGTCTCTATATCGGGTGCATCCTGCCAGTTCTCCTTTGGGGGTCTCCTCTTTGGTTTACTGGCATGCGGCAAAAAGGCAAATGTGATAAAATGACTTTGGTACAGTCCGCGGCGTGTCGCCGTATCCTTGGATCTTGGCGCACGTCCCCACGCGGCCCCTCTGAAGTCCTTGCCTCCATTTTGCCTATCCCCCTCAGACTAGAGCGCACCAAAACTCGTGCTGCTATTCGGTACCTTACTACCACGCACACCCTCCTACCCTTACGGTCTTCCCGTAAAGGATCCATTACCTCCTCGTTCGTCAACAGGGTCCCACCTGGCTGCGAACGGGTCCCTCGCTACACTCGCCCTCCATGGATTGCGTTACCCTCACTAAGACACGTAAGCATAGACCAGGCGATTGACCACTCTCAAGAAGCGCGGGATGCACTCATTCAGTCACACCATGGCCTTATTGACCGGCTGAAAGACGTCCCCACCCGTCTTCTCATTTATACCGACGGTTCCCGCAAAGGAACGTCCCCATCCTCTTACGCCGGCGGTGCCGCCGGCGTCTGGTTCTATCGTGGGGAGTCCGTCCTCACCCGCGAAACCTATCTTGGTTCATCCGTCCACGCTACTGACTGTGAACTCGCCGCCCTTGCCGACGCCGCTTGGCTACTGGCATACTCTTTTGATTTACACCCGGATGTTACCCAGGTGGAAATCTACACCGACTGCGAAGTTGCACTCACGCTCCTCGCAGACCCTCGTCCGGCCCCAGGCGTGAATGTCGCCCTCTTCATTCGGAAGTGCCTCAAAATTGCTACTAAGCGATTCCCCCGTGTTTTCTTTCACTTACACTGGGTTCCGGGACACTCCGACGTGGAAGGCAACGAATTTGCCGACGTCCTCGCCTGTGGCGTAGCAGACAACCCTCCTCCGGGCGCCACACCGTTCCCGCCTACCATCCGCTTCCTTAGGGAAGCTGCCTCTTCGACGGCACTTACTCAATGGAAATCTGACTGGGCCTCTGCCTGCCGGAAATCCCGAGGGACTTCGGATGCCCATTCTATGGGTGTCACGGTAAATCCCTCGACCAAGCCGTCCGCCCTAATGCAGAACCTCACACTCGGTCGTCGCACTAAGTGTAAAGTTTTCCGGACACTCCTAGGTCACGCCGGTTTTGGCGCGTACTTTGGACGGATTCCGGGACGCGATCCCATGTGCCCATTCTGCCATGTCCCGGAGACGCGAGCCCACCTCCTGCTCTCCTGCCCTAACACCCTCCCCGCCCGACGAGCGGTGTGGAAGACCCCCATACCATCCACCGAAGCCCAATGGTTCTCTAAAGATGGTCTCCCCATTTTGGCATCTTTCCTTGACTCTCACCCCGCCTTCGAGGCGGAACCCATCCTCGTCTTTGACCCGGGTGGCCCCACTGTGGTGCATATCTCTGCCCTAGGCTTTGCCACCGGCAACTAGGTCAGATACCATACAAACTTTACCTGACCACTGGCTCGTCCAGCCCCCGTCTCCGCTTACGGCGTCCCATCACGATTTATTCTCTCTATAACAATCACCATCTCACTAAATACAGGGGCCTAAAGGCCCCTGGAGCGTATTTTGTACTAGATAGTCATGACGCGCTATAGAAATGCATTTAAAAAAAAAAAAAAAAGTCAGCTTTCATGTCAGCAACTTGACCGGCAACTACGCGCGGGTCCGACAGGCTCGGTATCAGTCTCAGCCACGCGCCATATGGTCTCCGACCCTTTATCTGCGGATTTGTGTGCAGCGGAAGTGCACCGGATTTGCGTCTGCCCATCAGTCCCCTGTGTCGAAATAAATTCGAGTCCTTCCTTTTTCCGTCGCCAAATGCACTTTGGAGTATTAGACAAATACATACGAGCGGCTCAGAGTTCAGACTGTCTCATATGGTGCGCTGACATATCAATCTATTTATGTCCACGCCATCGGTCACGCGATTTTTGACCAGACGACGATTCCGCTAGATCGCCGCTCGCCAAATAGCATCAGTTTAATCTGCAAAATTCGAACTTGCCATATATTTCTTTCTAATTGAAGCCTGCCTGCTCTCAAATTATCATTCTCATTTGGAGAACTGGTTGTATCTTATCGACCAGAATCAATGGCTTCCTCGCCAAACGCAAATGGTCCAATCGTCCTTCCCATTGTGTCCACACAACATGATTTTCAGACCGTCATCGCGGATGTGTACGACGGAATAATCCCAGAAGAAGACGTTTGGGTATCTTGCTACAAGACTGGAGAGCACTCTGTGCACGGAAAAGTGCGCATTTCGCTTGGGGAGAAGAGGGAAGGCGGAAACAGAGCAGCAGAGTTGACCTGTCGTGGTGGCGTCTTTCTCGAAAGAGCAACAAAGGTGAGCTCGCCTCATGGACTACGAGTATGAGGAGGTAGACAGAGACCTCCGATCTTAGGGACAATACACGGCTTCATGTCCTTCGCTTGCCATCCCGCCTACTGCTATCCGTGTTCCCAAGCATGTGATTCGGGGTTTGAGGGACGACGGAAAGGTGTGCTTCAATATACCAACAGACCCGATTTCTTCAGTTTGCTTACACCAGAAATCGAAAGACGAAACAAATTACAGCTCTCTCTGTGTCTCCAGACCTCACACAGATCGCTGTTGGTTATGTAGATGGCGTCATTCGCCGCCTCCCGCTCAATCTCACACCTTCACGACAAAGCAGCAGCCCCGTTGCCCAACCGCTTACATATTCGCCACATCTATCCGGTACTGCAATCTCATCTCTCCGATACTTCCCTTCCTCGCGCGTCCTTCTCTCCGCCAGCGCCGACTTCACACTTCATGTTCTCGATTCCGACCCCGCCCTTTCCGCACCACCCAAGTCTGTACGTGCGCTGAAAGGTCACATCAGGGCGGTGACGGACACTGCGATCATCTCGCGCGGACGGAATGTTCTCTCAGCCGCGAAGGATGGAACAATGCGACTGTGGGACGTCGGTGGTAGCACGCAAATTAGAGTGGTGGGTTCACGGGGTTACTCACCTATAAACGCCATATGTCTGGGGGATCGGAATGACAGCTGGGAACCTCCGCCTGTGAGTCGTGAAGACAGCGCCCCTCTGGCCCAAGCATTGCAGCCAGACTCGCGGGAAGTTGACACAGGCAATAAACTTGTGTTTCTCGCACTTCAAGACGGCAATTTCGAATGCATAGACCTTGGTACCAAGCTCTCGGCGTTCCATTCGTCTACCGCTCCAGACCACCGGAAGCATGGCGCTCTTAACACTATCTCGTACTCCCCTCGATCTTCCCTCCTCGCAACGGGCTCTCTGTCGGGTGTCATAACTGTGTACGATACTCGGTGGCTCGCCTCTCCATTGTGCTCCTTCCAGCGAAATTCTGCAAGTATCGAGGGTCTTGCCATCGTTACTAGAGACGCTGTTACGGAAAACGGCGAAGGGACGACAGATGAAGCTCTGGCAGTTGTTACGGAAGATGGATTACCTTTTGTTGCTGGAATACGGCCGAATGGACCTGAGGTACTCGCGGAACTCGCGGGCGGAGGCGACTGTGACGCTGTCAGGGCGATAACAACTACCGAAGGCGGCGGTATATGGGTTGCATGCGACGATGGTGTCGTGAGGATGTACTAGGCTTAATATTTTGTAGTTTGCCTTGCCACTACGGGCCGGTAAATGCGATATGTACGAACTTCAGCGTGAAAACTTGGCCAAGGGTCGTTTTCTTCATTAATGCCCTGTATGTTACACAATTACTACAACCCTTTGTTTGTTGAGAAGCCACTGTATCCGTATTTCGCGAATGTAAACGGACCTATCCAATAGTTCGGAGCTACGAGCGGGTCCTGACGCGGGGCGTACATTCGTGTAGGATACCTGTTCGACGCCTCTGGAATTCAGCTGGGTGCTCGACTTTCGTGAAAAGCATACTGAACTTCGCGACGTGGAATGCACGCTTTAACTAACGAAACTTATACAAGATTACAGAGCCCCTTCTTCAAAGCCTTGCGATGGTTAAATAGGGGTCGACGCATACCCGTAAATTAGTTTAATGGACTACAGAGAGCTTGTATGTAGAACTCCATTCAAAGTCTCTGCCGGCCCCATCTGTTGAAGCAGGAAGGGTTAGCCAAGAACTCAGACCTCGAGGATGGTGCTTACAGAGCTGGTTCACGCCCCACTCTGGGGTATTGATGGCGTCAATGTACCCTTCTTGCTCTATAGCAACTGCAGACCACATCGTGTAGTTAAGCGACGGCCCGCCATGTATGACCTTGCGCGGAGTATCAAGCCAGTTGCCTGTATATACCTGTACAGCAGGTTGATTCGTCGTTACGTCAAGACTGTAAAGGAATAAAAAGGACGGATGAGAGAATGAATGGGAGAGACGCCGGTTCGTACCGGATGCCAGAGAGTGTGCTCCAGAGTGAGACACCGGCTGTGGTGCTCTGGTTTTTGTTGTAAATCCAGCAGTTATCGTACCCTTGGCAACCTGAAATAACATTATTATTAAAGTGCGCATCCTTGAGGTGTACCAGATCGCGCTCACCTGCTCCGCAAAAGTTGACGGTCTCGTTCATTCTTGCTCCAATCTCTTGAGCGTCTTGAAAGTCATACGCAGTGCCTTCAACTTCAATAAAGGGGCCAGTCGGTATCTGGATCGAGTCCGTAGCCACCACTTTCGAGCCGTCAACAAAAAGCGTATGGTTGAGAATGTTTTCGCTCCCTTGCTGGAACGCGTCGAGATTCCTATTTGTACAAGTCGAATACCTGGCTCTGCGGAAGATAATTAAGCACGAACCAGTAGATGTGCTGCGTCGTCATAATGGGAGTTAGTTCAGTCGCCGAAGCATGTACAGAAGTCTTAAGGATGCCGCCGTTCTCTACGCTGTGCGTTGCCTGTATATAGTGCGGAGATATGCATACGCATGAGTGGTACACGTACGAGTGTCTTGGAAAAGGCCAAACTTACAAAAACTGTTACGTTTCCCGGGAAACCCTCGTCTGCTGCATCAAAGTGTCTGTAAGTAACGCTCGTCGATGTCTTCTCGACGATCGTCCAGTTGCGCCTGTCCCATCCGTATATGCCTCCATGTAGAGTATCGAGACCTTGGGGAATCGAATTCAGGGTTGAATAACCAAGGATCACCCGACAAAAAATCACGATATCTACCGTCATGATCGTTGGTCGGAATATGGAATACATTTGGACCATCTGGCTGAGGGTACTTCGTTATGGGAATGGAGAATGTCCCATTTTTGATACGATTCGCGTATCTGCACTTAGTAGAAACAATTTCAATCTGACGGATATTGGATTGTCTATTTGCTTACCGGCCGACAATGGGGTTAAAAACTGGGTGCGCAGGGTCCGTGAGCAGCATCGTCTAGGAGAATTAAGAGTTTCAGGAGGAAAAGTCCGTGGCAGACAGGGAAACGGACGTTATCATCGTAGCCTAGGATTATATCTCTGAATTTCCCAAACTTATCCTTGACCCAGAGCTCGGTCATAGTCGCGCCGAAAGACACGAATTTAGCCGTGATGGAGTTATCGGGAGCTGTGAGCGTAGTCACATCGAAAGGCTGCAAAGACGTTAGTTTTAAGCTAATTCGCAAGTACTGTTTTCGTTAACCACGGACCCAGGCATCCGCGTAGGCAACAGCAAAAAGTGTTGCTAAGCCGATGAACGATACAAAGAGATTTTGGACCATCGCGAAAGCTCTGAAGGTACCTCCCACAGTTCGAGGTGACAACGAGCTTTAAGCATTTTTTGGCGTTGGTTTACCGCACCGCCCGGTCCTACAGGACTTAGCAAAGGAGAAATGTCGCCCTCACACCACCGTGGTCTTCATATTGAATGCCTTGAACGGACACAAAACAGACTTGAGAGTGCGGGATGAAACTAGTCACTTGACAAGCTTCGGCGGTACCCACTCGCAGAGAAGAGCCACTTCATGATGCGCGTTTGTAAATACGCCCATCCACAGGACAGTCCTTATATAAAATGAGCTTCCTTTTCGCCGAATGATTACAAAAACCTCGCAGATACCGCGGAGACGGAAACCAGTAGAACGAAACGTATCCGAATCAATTGGTACGATATGGCGTAATGACGAAGCGGAAAAACGTTGCACTTAGTTTGAAGACGGGTTTGCAGTGGAACTTGAAGGTTCACAGCGCAACCGGAGTTGCAAATCCAACTGAAAAATGAGATCCTCTTCCCATGTTAGGATGATTTGTAATCATAGCGTGTTTTCTTCGGGTTACGCGACCCTTCAAGTTGTCCTAACGTATGCGACGCTAAGACGGTCGTAGGTTTGAGAGCCATCCGACGTTTCAACATGGCAACTATTTTTTCTTGATTCCTCCGACACACTGTTTTGTCGTCTTGCCATCCCGTAGCATTCCTTTTTCTGCTACCGCTTCATCATACTCGTTTTGCGCTTATTCTGCAAATGGCCTGATTCAAAACTACGACTAGGATCCGGGATTTTTCCGACCATTAGATTGCGCCTCAACTTCTGAACGGCTTCACTACAATTCCGTCGCCTAACGAGCGTGGTGGGCACTCACATTACATGGCTCGTGCTCCTGAGTTTCCATCCTTGACTTCCATGCGGGTCTGCCTTCATCATTTGTCATCCGTTGTAACATTGTTTGTGACACTGGTGCCCTGTCCTTCGCCCTTCTATATTGTGCCAGTGATGGGTCCTCGCGCATCAAAAAGAGTCGGAGCTACTAAGCCGTTTTCTGTATGAAGCAAGAAATTTACACGTCAGTCATCGGTGACTACCAGGAACTGGATCTAGATGTTCACCAGGCTGAGCCACATACGGTATATCACGAAGCCGAAAGAAAGCAGCACACGATAACGGAGTCGATTTTTCAAGTATCCACGGCGCATAAGTATCGCATTTGGATGTACTGTATATGCTTCGACTCGGGTCGCGCTGTATGTACATACTACAACCGGTAGCTAATTCACCTCAGACCATCATCTTTGACCGAAATCGAGGATGCACCGTATGCTGTTGTCCCCGACCGAGATCCATCTGTTCACTTGGAACTTAATACGGGGGGGAACCAAGATCGTACCTGCGTCCCAATCGTGACACTCAACTTGAAGATGAGCCGGATGTTAAATGTGCATATTTTTATACCATCGGAGGGACCTCCATAAGCTTGCACATGCTTATGTCTGCGTGAACATTCTAGATGGAGGAGTTCTGCGATGGTGTTCTGTTCCCAGATTTATTATACGAATGGAAGAAAATTGTCGCCGGACTGCCGGCCTTTGCCCCGCGCAAGATCGTTCTGCAGTGTCTCGGCAGCTCGGCATCATCCGGTTCATCATTGTGCAAGCCAAGACTCAAGACTTCTTTCTGTTTTGACAGCGTAAGGTGAAAAAAAAAGAAGTGGTCGCCGTAGAACTGGAAATTCAAAAACCGTCATACCTCAGTTAGCACTCAAACTACTATATTCTCCACGCCCTAACGCAGAAGATTTTTCTCGTTCAATGCAATCGTACAACGGTACAGACGAACACAACAGGAACAACTTCTCCTAGATCTAACGCCAGAAGTCCCGAATTTCTGAAGCAAACTTGCTTCAGAAATCCACCTCTCCCACTTAGAGATTTGATGTAATCTCAAGGAAAAGACAGAAAAAAGTCAAAAACGAACGCGAAGGTACAAGGGAGGGGGAGTTTTTGAGGGTAATAAATAATGTGAAACGAACGCAGCGTAAATCAAACTACACATAATATAACGAACTAGGCACTCAATGTGAGGGACGGGAGGACGGTAAAACATCAACAGGAGAGAGATAATAAGGCATAGAGATAGAAGCAGTAAACCGATAAAGTTAATTATGCATACAGTCATGCGGATAAACTGCTGCATATGTTTAGGGGAAAAGCATTCGACGAAATGTCTTAAACGGCGGTGCCCTTGTAGCTCTTCGTATCGTTCTGCGACTGCGAATCATCGTCACTGCGGTTGAACGCGCTCTCGGGCTTCGCGTCGACGAACACCAGCCCGCGCTCACGCCCGTTTTCCTTCAAGACCAAATCAGACCTACAGGTGAAATGGTGAAAGAAATGACGCACATCAGCGTGGTGAACAGTTTCAATATCTGTGCGAATCTGGATTGTGCCTATCGATCCAAGTCGGCCGAGTTCAACGTCATCCCGCTGTGCGGTGGTAAAGACAAAGGCGACAGCAATTAGCTATCAGCATTTGAAGGATAATAGCAAAAACAGGGGACCTTAGAAGGAGAACTTACCCGACGGGAGCGTCCCGTAAGTTCGCCGCTATTCGTCAAGCGGCCGCTGCTGTGTCCAATGCGGATTGAGCGCCTTGCGTTAAGTGTCCACATCATTGAGATAGCATAGATTTTCTTTGGTTGTAGCAAGTTTTAAGCAGAACAAAATCCGAGGTAGGCGTAATAGAGAGTCAATTTGGCAGAACGCATATATGTCAGAGGAAGGCGCATACAGGAAGCGCGGTGTTAAAGGCCGCGGAAACGAGCCGGTCCTCGCCACTGTAGATTTGGGAGAACACGAGGTTCAGCATTGCGCTGTCGAAACACGAGGAAAGAAGTCGGAGGTCAGACGACAGGAGCCATTGGACGAAAGAGAAGAGTGACGAGCGACGTCAGTCTGGCGAGGACATACCAAATTGCAGCTGGTGTAGCTGTCTGGAACGTTAAGCGTATGAGAGCATTGACTAGTACCTTAGTCCTGTCGTGCATTATAACACTAATGTACGAAAAAGGTATAGATAAACGCACTGGTTGAGGCTATGACGCGTAGACTTCAGTAAATAATAAGCGGTCGTCAATGCGAGGAGAGTGTCGCCGGCTGAAAAAAGTCGCATCATCAAGATTTTGGTACATGTAAAGGGGAAGCATTCTCACCAAAAACCGAGCCCAAGTGCGCCGCAACTAAGCAGACAGGATATTTAGACTGAGGACGTGGGTATAATAAACACGAGGAGGACGTACACCAGAGACCAATTTTGGGCGTATTGAAAAGAGTAGTGTAATATGTCTAACGATCCGAATTTAGTTCAGATAAAATCGAAAGGAAGTCCAGCTGCAAGGGAAAATTTTACTTACGGCGACAACGATAGCAGAGTATGCAAATGTAAGGATACTAGCTATCGGTATGATGACCCAAACGCGACGCGAGATAGCGTAGAGTCGGAAACAGAAATACGACTGCACATATGCGCCAATGGACGCGACCTGTTGTTAAATTGTCAACACCGCGTCTTCTTTCAATAAGACTAAATGGCTCGCATACCATGAGCCCGTTCCCAGTCTGCCACCATTTTGTGTACGAAAGTGCAACAGCGCCTGTCACATCTGTAAAGTACACGATGCTTTGCTCCCAAACTAACAACCTAACCGAGAGTAAGGGACTTGTTATTAGTCTCTTGTAAGGAAAGGATAAACGGAGGGTCGTACAGTGTCTGAGCGGACTTGAGGGTTGTTATCACGACAAGCCCGATGACCATCCACCGCAGAAGCCGCTTGTCATCTTTGTAATAGACGAAGTAATTTACGAACTGACACGGCCAATGAGATTTGAAATTAACACGGAGATAAAAAGGATGAACCTGGCAGAAGAGGATGCCCTGGAGGAGGAAGTCCAGAAAGCCGCCTATGAGCTTCCGGGGAAGGTAAGCGACGAAAGGAAAAGACTGCAGCCGAGAAGACAAACCCAAGGGCCGAGCAGCCAGAGCACCTGCTGCCATTCCTCTTCGGTCGTCGCCATTGTGAGCAGGGAGCTCGGACAGGCGGGGTTGGTGGGTCAAACTTGGGTGGTGAGGGAGACCTGGGAGACGGGGGGAATGCCATCTGCGTCTGGTTATAAGACCTCTGACATGAACGCGTGCAGAGAGGGTCGGCCGACACCCGAGAGGGTGCTCAAAGACAAACCTTAGGATCAGAAAAGGGAACAGACAGAGTGATTCTTAGATAACCCTGCCATCACTTCGGCTATTCGCCATCGGCATACACGATCTCGCTTCTCTCGCTCGACTCTAGCCTCAAGGAAAATTAATCGGACACAAATAAATTTCGCTACGTGTGCAACCTCGCATGCGCCAGCGTGACCTTCAGCGGCATCTGAGCTCCTTCCTCTTTCCGTCCCTTCACCGTCGGCGCCGCAATGTGGTTCATGTTCCAGACGATCTCCGCATCAGGCTCCGCGAACTCGAAATGGTCGACCAACCCCGCCAGTTCGAGTTCTGTGGATTAGAAAGAGGACGGATACACAATAAACAGCGTGAAAAGCGTAATAGTTGAGATACACTTACTCAGCGCAAGGAGCGCAAACTTGAAGCCTCTACAGAGGCATAACACGAATCAATAGTCGTGTTCACCCTTTCTCCAAACGGAGAGAAAGGAACTCACATGCACGACCGCCCCCCTCCCGAGAATGTCATCCTGACCAGGCCGGGGAAATTTTAGCGTCAGAAACAATTTACAAGGTCAGACGCAGGAACATACATGCCAGAATATACCCCTGGGTAGCGCGCCTCGTCCTCCAGAACACCCCCGGAAATCTTTGATCCGTCTGTCCCTGGATTTGCATCCGCATTAAGCCACCGCTCTGGTTGCCATTCATGCGCATCACGTCCCCATACGCCTTCGTCGCGATGCGCCGCAGCGATACCGAGTATGACACCCTGGTTTCGCGCGATTGGTACCGAGTTGATAGTCGATCCGTCGGTACCTCGTAGCGGACGTCTCAAAGGGAGGATAGTCGGCTGCCGCGCGCTACATAGAACACAGAGTCTATATGGTAAGTACGAATTTCTCGGCAGGATTTATACACTCACACGCGCCAGATCCAGCTCACGGGAGGGTGGAGCCTCAGCGTTTCGCGAACCACCGCATCAAGATATGGAAGATGCATTAATGCGTCGTAGTCCCATTCTTTCTTAGCGTCAACACTAGCCGCCTCCCCGGAACACTGACCTTGTCGTATTTCGGTACGCAGCCGCGCTTGTGCGGTGGGATGCGAAGCGAGAAGGTGTAAAATGCGAGTTAGTGCGGACGACGTCGTATCCTGTGCTGCGAAAATGAGCGTTCTATGCAAAAGGAAAACATTTCAGTCTATCTCGCAACTAGATTAGAGAAATCGAAGTCCGCTTACATTATATGTCCAATAACCTCTGCGTCTGGAAGACGCTCATCCGCTGGCGCGTGATCCTGTGCGCGTACTACGGGTGATCAGCACGGAGACGGAAAAAGGTTCGATCAATACTATGCGTAAACGAAAGCCGACGAAAAGGGCGCACACAGAAGGCTGAGAATATCCCGTGCCTTCGAGTCCTTTTCGTCCACTGTGTCAAGCTCTGCAAGAACTTCGCTTCGCTTCTGCTCAAGTACACCGCGACCTGTGGCCTCCAAACGGTCTGTGATGCTTTTCAAATTACGCACCTACAATTGAACACAATTAGTCAGCGGGTTGGCAGGAGATATTTGAGTATTACGTACAGCAGGAAACGGTGAGTAGGCTAATAGGAATTCCCGCATCCGCTCGGGAAGAAAGGCAAACAGCGGCTGTACAAGCGGAAGAAGCTGCATTGGGACGTGCAGGCGCGAAACTATTGGACTGGCCAGGTCAAGGTTGAACATAAATATGAGTCACTGGACGGAGAAAAGTATAGAGAATCTTACACCATCTCTTTCACTAGCTTCGTATATTCACTCATTTCTCCATCGACGAGTGTATCCAGGCTCGTGCCCAATCCACCCTGCGCAATGAACTCGAGCGCTGTGCGACTGGTCCATTCGTACATGTTAATCTCTTGAATTGCTGGTCCGCCAGAGAGTTTACACTCAATGGCCTTGCACACCTGAACACCGTTTTTTGTCAATATTTAATACGGAAAAAATCTAGAGGGTGAACGATAAATATAAGCCTAACGTACTTTCTGAGTTATAGGGCCAAAGATAGGAACAAGTCCGCGCATGTGCTTTTCCGAAAAGAAAGGGTTGAGAACCTTCCGTTGTTTTCTGTGATAACCACCTTTACGCATCGTCTAAGTTAGACATAAGAATGATGAGGCGTCATTTATACCTATTGATGATAAAAGGCCATCACCGAGTAGGGCACGATTCATACTAAGAAACGAATATTTCAGCCCAAATAGCAGAAGATATGGGTAAAGCTAGATTACACGAGTAGCGACTGCGGTTCCTCGAATATAGTCTGCTCCTTGACAAGAATATGATATAGCGCTCGCGAGTCGGTGATGTATAGCTGCTCATCCTGCACGTAGCGCAGATCGTCCAGAGGTGAAGAGAGAACAATAAAAAGTTATATGTGGTGAGCATGAATGAATAAGGTATTTATGGGCATACCCCGAACATTCCATTTATCTGGAAAATGCCCGCAAATGTTTTGACTGCTTCATGATGCCATCGGATATTTAAAACGTCATAAATCTCGGGAAAATTTCCTAGACGGTTCCAGTGAGATAAGCGTCATGTTTACCGCATGAAAGGTGATTACAAATTTAACCAAAACACAGGCGAATAAAGAATATCGAGAAATGCGTACCAGAAAGCCAGGATGGGTTGGACGGCCCAGGTAAGTTGCGGATGAGCGTCTTGACGCGCACCCGATTGAACACGCGACGGGAGGTCCAGGCGAGGAACACTCCCGCAAGGGCAACCAGGGCAGGAGACGCCGATGATAAAGCCTCTGAAGTCCGAATATCTGACTTGCCATACAGGTCCCACAGTTCGTCAAGTAGATCAAGTGGGCCCATAGTTTTCTGTGCTCGAAGTGAAGCTGCGGTGCTAGTAGGGCCAGTGGCTTTGTACGTCGAGACTGCGGATAAGAGAGCGTAACTTCAAGGCGGCTCAGACGGGATTCAGTGGGTCAGAAGTATATGAGAATACAATCCAGGAACCCTCTTTTTTATGACTTCGTTCTGGAACCGCTTAACAGACGATTATGTATTCTTTTCAGTTCGGCCCGATTCAATTCAGTTTTCGACATCACTCGGCACAAAACTTAGACTCACGTATATTTCATGCACGTTCGGGTTTTATTCCCCACATACGGGGTGTTTCTCCCGCCGGCATGTGAGGGTATACGCAGTCTCAACTTTGGCAAAATTTGACCTGGGCAAGCCTGATTCGCGCCACTGGCACATGATCTTGATTTTCTTGAGCGAGAACTTCCGTGACAAAAAATGGGATCAATGTGTGACAGGGACATCCCGATTTCATTGGTTGTGTTTGTCCCAGGGGCAGAAAAGTCTTCCAGGGATTATTCCGCGGGATCATGTATTTATTTATACGCAATAAGGTGTGCCATTTCCTTGCTACTTTCTCCCATGGTCTTGTTGTCCCTGGATTTATTGCGTATTCCTGTCTCATTACTTGGTCAAGGCGGCTTGTGTACTCAAATGATGTTTATTATCCAAGGAGATAAAATTTGCACGATTGGAATTGTTTGCCAGATGCATACCGTGCCAGTCAGCCTTCTGGAACGTAAACGAAGTCCGTTCTCTCGTCCTGAAATAACTGACCTCGGCAGATCTGCCAGCACCGCCATATTGTTGTGATTTATTTGTTATGTGGCAGCTTGACTGCGATTACTTAAACTAGTTTCCTAAATAAGAAGTGCATATAGCCAGAAAATATTCCTTTGCACCTCAGTCCTACATTTTCGTTTCGGACTGAGTATATTTTTATCACTCATAGCCCGAGCTAATGCATACGTTGCAAACTACTATGTCAGTTTAAACTACAGTTGTGTGTGCCAGTATTGATTAGAATTACTCGCAGGTGCCACTTTTCAGGCACACAGAAGGCTTCAGATGCATATACGGATTAGAGCTTGACGGCAGAATGTCGTCGCCCGCGCAAGATTCCAGTCAAGGATAGACTTGCTCTTAAAATCGCGACTAGCAAATCGTACAATAGTAGGCACTGGTCAGGCCTTCCAGTGATGCAATGTACTGGTAAAACCCGGAAGCGATTGCCGAGCAGACGGTCTCACCGGCATAGCTGTAAGGCTTGTAACGCACATATATACAGTATGAACACGCTTCAAGTTGGTGATAATCGATTACCTCCTTGCCTATGTATGCACCTCACAGACTGTATGTTGACTTGATTCGAGTGCAATACAATAGTTACCTGTCTTATGGCTTTGTCTGTCTCCAGAGCAGCCATCCGGTTGAACCTGAGTACTCAAAGGGAATCACATATATACATGTATAACGTACCCTGTAATTCGTGGATGAATGTTCTGTTATTTCTTCGTTGCATCGGCCCGTAAGTGGGTGAACTGTATAGCGGAATGCGGTCAGGTGCAAATAGTCACCTCGACCAGAAGTTAGTGGTGGGGGCTTGAAATACTAAATTTGAAATTTGCGTCTTGTATTTGCAAATTGGATAGCGTCGTCAAGACAGTTCCGAAATGTGGCAAAGAACCCCGGAAGACGC
Source organism: Coniferiporia sulphurascens (assembly GCA_002794785.1). Classification (NCBI taxonomy): domain Eukaryota; kingdom Fungi; phylum Basidiomycota; class Agaricomycetes; order Hymenochaetales; family Hymenochaetaceae; genus Coniferiporia; species Coniferiporia sulphurascens. The sequence continues at coordinate 1,735 of NBBA01000007.1, read as the reverse complement.
GGTGCTTGTATCCGAAATTAGAAGTATGCCGGTCGCTAAGTCGGGTCCAGTAGTCTGGGAACTCGGTGGCAAACATGCGAAGTGTCCATTACGAACAGAGTTGCGCTTTCAGTACTGGGGGGGCGGGTTTGAGACTATGCCTATCTGATTACTGTAGAGTAACCGAAGCGGTTCGGATGGCCACAGCTTGTGATGGTCGGCTCGGCAATCGCGGTGAGTGGGTTCTTATTCCTACGCGAATATCATGATTCAATGGTGTACCCCACTTCGGCATGATTTATCCCGGATGCGGATATGTAGTAAACACCGCGGTCGACTCGCTGTGGGGACTGGTAAATTAACGTCCATCTTAGGAGTATACACATTTATGTTTGGATAGTCACGTGGTCAAATTCTTGCTTACCTAACTCAAGTGCTGCAGCAATTGAGGGTTAGGCTTGGCATTAGCTCTCATCGTCCCGCGGCCGCGCTGGGCGTGTCTGTTGCCGCTGCTGTCTTCCCCCGCTTTTGTCTGCTCCCGCAGTCTTCAACAGCGACGAAGACAGCATCTCGTCGTCGCCAAAAGCCACCACCCAGCAGTAGCACACTCAGCTCCCTCATGTCCGACCAGTATGGCAGCCGCGGTTCGTCCTCACCACCGTCGTCGGACGAGCTCTCCCACCCCCAGCTCTCGCCCTTTTCTCCTCCGTCACCCACCCCCAACGCAGACAGCCCTCTTCTCGCCGCACCGCTACGCTCAATGTCGTCTGGATATATCAACTCGCCTCTGAATCCCAAGTCCGTGCCGCGCTCGCGGCCAGCCAGTCGTGGCTCAGCCTATCTCTCACGTCTCGTATCCGAAGAGTCTGCCGCATTTGCGGGTGCAGGGAGTCAGCGCGGCTCTATGCTGCTCTACCGATTAGCGTCCGACGATGACGCTCTGCTCACGGCGCCTACCAAACGCTTTTCTATTGGCTCTGAGAGCGTCCTATCTTTTGACAGTAAATATCCAGCCACTGCCCCTCGTGGCATGGTGCCCTACATATATGATCCTGCGCTAGACGACGACAAGGTTCTCGACGCTGATGATGAACTGCATCGTATTGATGACCCTAGTTTCAGCTGGTCGTGGCGTGGACTCGCAAACGTCGGACTTCTTCTGCTGCTCATCAGCGCGTTGCTGTGTTTGTTCATCCTCTATCCCGTGCTTGTTTTCGTGCAGAATAATGCACGGAACCTTGCAATTGACAATAACATTCACATCAATGGTACTGGTCAATCGCCTGTTCTCATACAAATGCCCAGCCTCATCGATTCCGAAACGCCGGACTCAGCAAAGACACGCACCGGCTTCGACGGCGAATCATATAGCCTTGTTTTCAGCGACGAGTTTAATACCGATGGTCGCACGTTTTACCCCGGAGATGATCCTTACTGGGAGGCGGTTGACCTGTGGTACGGCGCGACGGAAGATCTCGAGTGGTACGATCCCTCGAATGTGTTCACACGTGACGGAAACCTCGTTTTGCTTATGGAGAACGTCGAAAATCACGGTTTGAACTATCGCTCCGGAATGCTGCAGAGCTGGAACAAATTCTGTTTCACGCACGGTTACATTGAGGTTAATCTGAGTCTCCCAGGGCCGAACGACGAGACCCAGGGATACGTGAGCACTTTGATTTTATAATGATTTACTCTCTTATATCTTGCGTTCAGTGGCCAGGCATTTGGACCATGGGAAACTTAGGACGTCCCG